>OY728159.1:718661255-719911255 GCA_963277665.1 Viscum album | reverse complement strand
TCACTATCAAGAGGATAAAAATCAATTGGAATCATTGGAAAAGGGAATGGGCGGAAAACAATGATAGAATTTATGAAAAGTTCAATACAGTGGAGCATCCCTCAAGACCAAGAGATATTTCTGATCCTAGTTTGGAACCAGATGAGGTTTTTGAGTATTCTAAAGAAAAAGAATAAGATGTTTTTGTGCCTCCTAGGGAAACTGTTTCTGATAAAGAAGACATTACTTTTGTCCCTCATGTAGTAAGTGAAGAAGAAGTCCCTACTTCTAAAGATGTTGTTAAACTGGAAGATCAACCCAAGGTTGAAACAGAATCTGTTGTTAAAGAAACTGAAAAGAATGCTATGGAAGAACCTATAGAAGAATATTTACCTATTATGCAAGAAGCTGACCTTGAAGAACTCCCAGTAGAACAATCTATTCCTAAAGTCATTCCTTCAGATGAAGAAAGGTTGGAGCTGGATTTTCAGCTGGCTAGGAATGAAATTAGTGAGGAACTAAGAGATGAATTTTTGGAATTAGATCAAGACCCTAAGCTTCTCAGTCCTTAAAAGGATGCAACTGTTGAGGGGGAGAAACCCCCAAATCTGGAATCTATTGAAGTACCAAACCTAATTTATTCAATCCCTGTACACACTCGGTATAAGTTCCCCAGTTTTTATGATGTGGATGACTCTCAGAAAGTCTCAGTAAAAGGCCTTGACATTTCTACTATGTTTCAATTGAAATCTATCTCTAATATTTCCCTTGAAAAGGAACCTGAGCCTATATCAGTCCCTATCTCTAAACATTCACCAGAACAACCATCCTTAGTGAGTAAAGATGATCTGAAAGACTTTGGAGCTACCATTTTGGATGGATTTGAAAAACTCCTAAATTCCCAACCTGCTCTAGTAACAAATCTAAGTGATAAATATTCCTTACTATTGTTGGAAAATGTTATTTTTCAGATACAACCCAAAAGGCTTCATGAGATTCAGGAAGTCATATTTGAAAACAGACTGCTTAGTGATGAAGTGAAGACTCTGAGAGGTATGATTGAATACATGTAGAAAGTGATGAATTCAAGATGAGATCTTGCTTCTCATTCTGTAGAACTTTTTGTTCCTCAAACCCCACAAAATGTTGTCTCCAAAATTCAACCTCATTTAGCTTCATTAGCTGAAAAGGTCGTTGAAAGGAAGAAACAAATTTTGAAGGAGATGCAAGATCTTGTTGTTAATCTTAACAACCTCACTGATGAATATACGAGGTATCTTTAAAAAGTGTTAAATCAGCTGAAATCTCTTACCTCAGCTGTCAATGCTTCTAAGGCATCTGGAAAATCATATCAACCTTCCTTATATAGTGACCTGCTCAGAACAGTGGTCAAAGAAGAACTTTAGAATGTGCTTAGTGGTTTCAATAAAGATTATCTATATGAAGTTATCAAGAATAGTGATAGAGTTCTTGATTTGGTCCAAATCCACTCAAAAATTTCTAATGATTCTCAGCAAGAAATTTCCAAGAAAGTGAATTTCTACTTCAACTGAATCTTCTCAAAGACTGACATGACCAATAATTTTAAATATCTTGTAGAAAATATGAGAGGGTATGGCTATGCCATCAGTACCAGCTTGTTCTTGCATAGGAAGCCTACCTAGACGGTCATATATCAAGATGCAGATGTTGGGGAGGGGCAGTTCCTTGTAGATATTCTAGTTGAATTCCATAAGACATTCGGGTCATGTAATCTCCTAAATCCTACAGGACATGTAATCTCTAAGCCTACGGGCCTTGTAAGGGTTCCCCCTCATCCCCTGAAAGAGAGGTTATCAAAAATTAATAAAAATGAAGTCCTTCAGGCCATTCAGGTAGGCAAGACTCAAGTCCAAAAGGTCAAAGAGTTCACTCATCTATTGGATAATTTTATATAAAACAAGGATGACTTTGAGAAAGATATGCAGTATGGTGGAGAGATCATTGCAGATTTTATCAAGCTTCTGAGGCCCTATCTTCATGTACAGAGTACAACCACTTATTCTCCTGCGGTTTCACCTCTAAGACCTAGTTTGCCTACATTCACCTATTCCCTAGCCTCCACTTCTATGTTTGTCAGTCAGGAACTGAGTTAGATCAGGCATGTGATCCTTGATAAGCAACTTCCTCAGTATTCTACTGCACCTACTCTGGATCCCTCTGTCTTTTAAGGTCTTCCTTTACCTTCTCTATCAACCAGATCACTCCCTTCTTTTACTTCAACTTATGCTCCTACATATTACTCTTCTACTACTAATACTAAAGGCAAAGAGAATACCAGCCAGTGAAGAAGGATTGTGCTTACTCTATTTTGATGGGAATCTTGTTATATTTGTTTTACCTTTTGTAATTCCCCTCTTTTTATCTAATACATTATGCACTTTTCTTGTCTCTTTTGTCTTTCTATTCCTTGCTACTTTTTGATAATCCCAAAAGAGGAGAAATATATGAGAAATAGAAATATATGGGATAAATATAGGAGAAGAGAACACTCACTCTATATATATTATATTCACATTCGAACTATGTTGTTAGAACAAATATACACTCTAAATATACATGGTTTATGATCATCAAAAAGGGGGAGATTGTTGGACTCATCATGTATTAATAATGTTTTAATGATCAAAAATGATATTTAGTCTATAAACCATGTTAACTCTATGTAATCTATCTCAAATAAAATTCACAATTTTTTAGTAAAAGCTATCCAAAGCTTTTAAGTACTATATACTCAGTTTGGTTACTATACACTATCTTTTGATTCACTTTATAATGATTTCTCTGAAAAATGATTAAGTTTAATTCATTATTTAAATATCACTGCTTAAGTCTGAATACAGATATTTCCCTAAGTATGAGACACGGTGAACAAGAAGACATTATGAACAAAACATCGTGTTCCAGACACCATGAACCAGACATTGTGAACCAAACACTGTGACATCCAGACACCATGAACCAGATACCATGAACTAGATACCACGAACCAGACATCGTGACATCCAGACACTGTGAACCAGACATCATGACATCAAGACACCATGAACCAGACACCGTGACATCCAAACATCATGAACAAGACATCGTGAACCTGACACCGTGAACCTAACACCGTGAACCAGACACCGTGACATCCAGACACCGTGAACAAGACACCATGACATCAAGACACCATGACCAATACAGACACCATGAGAAGAAGAAACTGTTTCCAGGACATTCTATGACACCATTTTCTAATATGTTTTGTCGTCTTTCAATTTAATCTCAAACGGTCATATTTGAATATTTTAATGCACTGACATAATTAATATTTCTTTTATAGATATGTCATCTGATAGTACGAGGTACAAGGTATAGAATACATGCAACCAGTTGGCTCAAACACATGCACTCAAAGATGAAAGAGTAATACACCCAGAAACAAAGAGAGGAATGTGTGACACAATAATAAAAAGAAAAACAAGATGGTGGGCATGAGAACGGAAATCAAAAACACTTAGAGAATTATCTCTTGCAACTCTCCATTACTAAAGAACAGACGGAGTATACTGTAATCCTAGAGTCGATAACATCTTCTCACTGTCAAACATCATGAAGAACACAAGCCAAATTTTTCTGGCTTGTGACACTCTGTTTTCCATACGTGGACTTGAGCTCTGCATCTGCTTCATCTCAAGAAGTCCAAAGTTGGAAAGACTAACACTCAAAGAACTTCCAAACCTATCTCAATATTTCTTCTTTTTTGTGTATCATTTTATTAACTTTAGAGAAGAGTGTGTATTTGTATTACAACACACTCTTTCTCCTACATTAAACTGAAGGATACAAGATATCCTTAGTCAAACATATTTTACACTTGTGTATACCCATGGATAACTGTGGAAGAGGTCCCTGTGTAGCCTAGTTGTGTGTACCCATGAAAAACTGTGGAAGAGGTCCCTGTGTGACCTGGACAATCCTGTGTACTGTTGTTAACCCCGATCCAGGGTGTGGATCAAGTTTATTTATATAAACTTCTTAGTTACAGGTGATCACCAAGTGGATTGAACTATATCTCGGCTTGAAACTGAACCACTTGTTTCATATCTGTTGTGCTGCTTAATTTAGCCTTATCTATTTTAATTCTTTACTGTATAACTCAGAAATCACTATATTCACTTTGATAGTTAATCTTGGAAAGAAGTTATAATTTTATTGTCTTAGTAAAATAGCTTCAAAAGTAATATTAATAATTGACATTGAGATTACTAAGAACTAATCAGTCTTCTAAGAAGTTATTCAAATATTCAAACTCTTATAAAAGTATAACCTTGATTAATTGGGTTGTATTTAACCTTTTGGGGAAACCTTTTAGAGATTCTTTTTAATCAGAAATTTTTATAGTTACTCAATTCACCCCCCTCCCCTCTTGAGTAATCTACTCCATCCAACAAAAAAGGACATGGAATAGAAAATATATCATTCAAGTACTGATGTAGTGTTATATATAACACATTCATGAGAATGTTAACCACCAAAAAACCATAAATCTCTGATAGATTAAATGCCATTGATTTCTTAGTATGAAATGTAAATGGATAAAGTTTTTTTTTCAAAAACACTTTTCCTAAAATTGAGGAATTATTTTACTACCTTGACTAAAAACATAAGGAAACATACCTACTTGACAAGTATAATTTCAATATTCAATCAATTTCTATAAAAAAACTCATCTTTTCTTCAAATAATGAGTATTTGAGATAAATTGTTTTCATTCCTGAAGCATTAGAATCAACTTTTAGAGAATCAAATAATCCATAAAAGATTAACTATATATTTCTAATGTCCTGAAAAAATAAACAAAACTAAAATTAATAATACTATATAAGATAATTCTCTAAAAACAATAAACCTTTATTTGATGAAAAACTACTTTAATCTCCAAAATTAAATAATAACACCCAAAGTTCAACATTGACCATTCAATAAATAATTTTCCTTAAAATAATTCAAAATAAACCAAACTAAGATTGAATCCCAAAAATAGAAGTATTTGAACACGTAGTCTTCCATTATAAATTTTATGAATTATCTCCAAATAAAAACAATGAATCCTAAAGTCTCACTTCACATTGTATATTCCCAAATCAAATAATTTCCAAGATATGTTAGTAATTTCTATAAATCACCATAAAGACATAATAAAAAATATATTTTCCTCTAAAAGAAAATTCAACCTCTATTCCTCAAACAAAACCCCATAATATTCTATTTACCTTACTCTTATAGGATTCTTAAAATTGTGAATATCTTCCAAAATATAATTAATCACTTAATCAACAAATCATTTTCCAATCCCATGGAAATATATTTGATGAAACATATATTCCCAAAATAAGCATTACCTTTATCTGTCATATAGTTTAAATAAAAAACAATTTCATACTAACTAGGACATCACATAGGCCAGTGGTAGGTGATGTAACCTTTTCACCCTTCATTTGTGGGTTCAATTATCAAGGCCTTTCCAGGAATTACCGATTGTCACACGGTCTGTAGGTTATCCTTTTCTAAAACTATATAATTCTTATATAATTCCTAGAAAAATAAATTCATCTTTGGAGAAAAAAATTTAACCTCAAAGGTTATCTCATACCTTTCATTTTGCATCCCAAAATTTAATAACCCATAATTACCTCAAAAAAATAATGTCTCCAAAAATATTGTTATTCAGCTTAAATTTCATAACATAAATCATGAAAATGGGTTTCTAATATATTGTACTTTTGATAAACCTAAAAATTATATACTAATTATGATATTCATAACTCTTAATAAAACATCATAATATCCAAAGTTATCTAAACTATCCTCGGATACCATCTATATAGACTTAGCCTTAAACAATACATATTCTAGTTATTTTAAAACTATAAATCAATTTCATTTACAAAATATCTTTTAGGTTTAGTGTTTTAGAGAATTAGTAAAAAATATTACAAAGTAAATCCATAAATTAAAAGCGAAAACTTATACTCAATAACCATTTTTTCACCAAAGGAAACACTTTTAAAAAAATATTTTTTTTCTTTCATAAAATATCTTCAAAACTTTCATCTTTTTCTCATCCTCATCCCTACTCATCCTTTACCCTATGAAAATTTTTTAGAAACTTGGGATGAGCATAAAAAAATATTAGTATGGAATATAAAGAAATAAAAATGTTAGTCTAGTGAAAAGTACAAGAAAACCATTGAAATATTTACCTTCATCTCAAATTTTATTAAACTATTTAAATAAATCATTTTCTCATGGGAATACAGGCACTTTTTGCTCAAAGAAAATCATTAAAACCCATAACAATCATAAGAAAAACCATTTTGGAAACTTAGCGAAACACATTCATAAAACCCTTTAAAACATTTTTTAAATGGAATAAACTTATGAAATACTTTCAATATAATCACCACACAATTTAATAGAGGGATATAATGGGGTTTACCCTTCATATAAGTTATATTGATCTTACCCATGAGATATAAAGGAGTTAAACCCTTCGTATAAGCTATATCAAGATCGCCCATTTTTCATGAGCTATAATATAGATCAACCATTAATATAAGATATATCTGAAACACATGTGAGCTATAATGGGGCACAAAACTTTGTTTAAATAGATTAAAAAATATGGCTAACCTCCAACTCTGGAGTTCCTAATGCATTGGTGGTTATCATGTTACCGCACATCCTTGGTTTATCACAAAACCACCCATATTTGGTTTATCATGTAACCACCCATCATTGGTTTATCACGTAACCACCCTTCATTATAAAAAATTCCCAAGAACTATAACATAAACATAAATAAATAAATATTCCATCATAAAAATAATCTTTGAAGAAAATAAACTTTTCATTTTGAAATCACTCATTTTGAAAAATTGTTCACGTAAATCATAAAAAATTTTCTTTCCAAGTAACCATATAAATTTTTATGGTATGTTTGAAAATATTAAATCTACATGAAATAGGGAAATTTTTTTCATTTTATATATGTAATAAAAACATTATTTTTGAAAAAATAACATTAAAAGTTGATTTTTAAAAGAAAGTCCCTTACAAATTCCATTACATTGGAGTGATCATTAATCAAATTAATTGATTGTGTGTGTTAAATTTAAATAAACATAAAAAATTGTAAATAAAACATAAGATATTTAAATTTTTTTCACACATAATCTTATAATGTCATAATCAATATGTAACATCCTGGTTCTGGAAGCCGCCCAGAGGCACCCCGTACCCGGTTGGTCACATGGCCTCAAGTGAATTTCCCCTAATGTTAGAGGCTACTGACTAGCAGTGAGGTACTTGGGTGTGATAGTGGGGAAACTATTCCCTCATTGCTAGAGTAACATAGTAGAAGAGAAACAGATATACAATAGCAGAAGTTGTAATAATCTCAAACAACAAGAAACAGCGGAAGACTGATGAAGAAACAACTAGAACACACATATATAAATGATGAATGATATATATGTCTAGGAAAATGGACAAACACATCATAATTATTAAATACAGTACTAAACCAAGTACGAAAGAAAATAGTAAACAACTCCTCAGCATCACAAGCCTTAGCTTGGTCCCATGCTCTCCAACTCCCAAAGCAGTCAAGAACCTGAAGTAGAAGGGTGCTTTCCCTTATCTATACCTGCAACAATATAATCTGTTTGGGCCCAAAATCATGACCCAAACATGGTGTGAGACTAAATCCTAGTTGTAAACCACCAAGAGATCTATTCCTAATAGTTAGTGAATATATATGGAAGGCAATAAGTAAAAGGAAGTAGTAAACAAGGAAGTACCCAACAGTAAACATTCCCATAGTTTCAAAGCATTCAATTCCACGTATCAAGAAAGTAGATAATCAAATCAGGTAACCCTCTGGGATGTACTCTCGACCTAACCCCTCTGTTTCAACCAAAACAACACAAACAACCCTCTGGGAAGTACACACAGTCTAACCCCTCTGGTTCAGCTTTAGAATAGACTCTCTGTGGTATCACTCACCATTAATTCCCCTTATAGTCTCATATCAATAACTAAAAGGCGCTCTGGGGAAGCACTTATATCACATTCCCCTATGGCCCATGTCAAGGAACTACAGACACTCTGAGGAAGCACTTACATCAATTCCCTTTATAATCTCTCATCATAACAATAATAACAGACACTCTGGAGAAGCCCTTATGTCTATTCTCCCTATGGTTCACTACATCAGGTTCTCATGGTACTGTGTAAGTAAAACAAGCATAAAAATGAAAATCATCCAAATTAAACCTCAAGAACTACTTGAATAACCTGTCTATAGCATAATATCATGTCATATAAAACACTTCATCCTAACAATAATAGGCATGGAATGTAAACAGCAGCCTAACAGGAAAACTAGACCAAACGGTCAAAACCAGAAAACATGCATGGGAAAACACATATAAATAATATAAATTAACCCTATTCACATTCAATTAAGCTCTACTCAAGCATATAATCATGGAATGAAATTAACATGGCTAAAACAGTAAACTCGCAATACCCTGTTCAAGGGTATTGGCCAATTTTTCACATATAACTCAAAGACTTTCAACGGAAAGGAACAAACCACCTACCTCGGTGTTGTAAGATTGTTATAAGTGAACCTCAAGCCTTGAATCGCCCAATAACACCATAGATCTACAAAAATTCTCAAAATTCTCAACTGAGGATAACTCTTGAAAGAGGAGGAATCAGGAAATGAAGCTCTATCAGAAGGAAGATCTTACTGAGGAGATCCCAACCCAATTTAAGGTGGTCAATTCGGAGAACAGGTGCTCGTTCATGGGTTTGGAGAAGAATTGGTGTCGTACGAACACTCTCAGATGAGTCGGATGAAGAAGGAGGTGTTTCTTCCAATTAGATGTGACCCCGGTCCGTTTAATGAAAAAAAGTACATGGTTTTTACTTTATAAGTACATGGCATGTACTTGAATTCCCTGACCCCGCATTAGGCAGTCTCCAGGTCACCACACACAACTATGTGCATGGACGTTACACGGCCAGCACCCCACTACCTGCGGTAACCAACTACACAGCGTGTACTCATAAATTACACGGCGTGTACTTAAGAAATTTCCAGAAATTCCTATTTTTTTCAAAAACACCAGAAAAGGAAAAACATACCTGAGAATAAGATTTGGGTTCTTAAAAACTTCCCCCATTAAATAAATTTGTTCCCAAATTTCCCTATAAAGGCGGTGTAAAAGAAGAATCCTCAAACATCTCTGGCCACTATGATCATACATCGGTATCCCTCTCCCATGTCTCATCTTGTACCTGCCCGTGCTGCCATAGCACTCGTACCATAGGAATAGACCGGTCAGGGAGAACCTTCATACTGTGATCAACAATCCAGATAGGATGCTCCTCGAACAAGGTGTCCACCTCTAACTCAACCTCCTCAGGTTGAAAATCATGAGACGGGTCTGAGAAGTATCGTCGGAGCTAAGAAACTTGGAAGATATCATGCATAGCCCGGTACTTCTAAGGTAACTGCAACCGATAGGAAATTGGCCCAACTCTCTCCAAAACCTCAAACAGCCCAATGTACCTCAGTGATAGCTTATCATGTCTCCTAATCCTCCAATTTCCCAACCTTTGTGTGACACACAGGAAAACTTGATCCCTGACCTCGAACTTCAGAGGTCATCTTCTCTGATCAGCATAAGACTTCTGTCGAGACTGTGCAGTTTCCATCCTCTTCTGAATCAACTTTATCTGGTTTGTGGTCTCCTGGACAAGATGAGGTCCCAGCATAGCTGCCTCTCCTACCTCCATCTAATATAAGGGTCATCTTCATGTCCTACCGTACAAATCCTCATAAGGTTCCATCTGAATAGTTGCTTGAAAACTAATTTTGTAGGCAAACTCCACAAGAGGTATGTGATTTTCCCAAGAACCTCCAAAATCCACGATGCATGCTCAAAGCATGTCCTCAAGAACCTGAATCATATGCTTGGATTGGCCATCTATCTGGGGGTGGTAAGATGTACTCAGAAGTACCTGTATACCCAAGGCCTTCGGTAATCCCTGCCAGACCCGAGAAGTAAAACGGGCATCCCTATCTGAAACAATGAGTGTGGAACTCCATGTAGACATACTATCTCACGGATGTACAACCATCCCAACTCATCAACACTTTTGCATCCAAATTGGTTCTCATTCCTAAGGTGATTAATCCTCAGTCTATTGACCAATATAGGCCCATTAGCATGTGTAACTCGTCATACAAGATCCTGGCCAGCATACTCAATTGGAGAATGGCCACTCACTTGGATTCATGGATTAATCCTAAGCACCATGGATTCATTAAAGGTATGTTAATCTAGGGTGTGATCATTTTGGCCCAAGAAATGGCAAGTGGAATCAATAACAAGTCCATTGGGGGAAATCTTGTGGTCAAATTAGATATGATCAAGGCGTATGACAGAATGGAATGGTGTTTTGTCCTAAAATTTTTAAAATTCATGGGATTCTCCAACTGGACAATTGATCTCCTCTTTAATTGCTTCAGCTCAGCGTGGATCTCAACCTCGTTCATGGGTAAACAATTTGGCTTATTCAAGGCCTATCAAGGTCTCAGGCAAGGGGATCCTTTGTCTCCCACCATCTTCATTCTTGCACAAAATGCCTTCTGCTTCTACATTAACAAGGGCATTGACACATGGAAAATACTTCCCTATCATAACAGGCATACCATGAGGGGCATCTCGCACTTGATGTTTTTCGATGACACAGTCCTATTTATTAATGGTAGTAGAATATCATTGAATTGGTTGAAGAGGATTATTAAGGAATACTACAAGTGGAGTGGGAAGGTGGTGAATTCCAAAAAGAGCCTTTTGTTCATAGCAAGGAGTGCCTCTCTGAGAGGGATCGGGACATAAGAGCCAGGTTGAATATGAGTGAGGAACTCTTCCCCATATATTACCTTGGAGCACCAGTCAGCCCATCTTGTCTTAGGTTGAATCATTTTGATAAGCTCATTAGAAAAATTACTAGGCGTATTCAAAACTGGAAAAACAGGTTTTTATCCTTTGGAGGTCGTATCACCCTGGTTAACTATGTGTTAGTCTCCAAGACGATGCATATTTTGTCTACCTTGAAGGTCCCAAAAACTATGATTTCAAACCTGGAAAGAATAATGGTGTCCTTCATATGGGATGGGAATATGTAAGGTTGTCATCATTGGGCTTCAGGTAAAAGGTTGTCTTGACCCCTTTCAGAAGGGGGGATTAATTTAAGAAGTGTGTCTTCAACCATTCAAGGACTGCATGCCAAGCTCGCTTGGGAGGTCTTGGAAAGATAATCTCTCTGGGGTAGAACAATGCAGCACCTCCATGGCCTTAATGGGATTAGCCAGAGAAGGAATCACTCAAAGATATGGAACCTCGTACAACTGCATCTGTAAATTCTACAACAACACTCTCGATGGATTTTCAGAAGGGGGAACATAAACTTTTGGCAACAGGATTGGGGGGCGGGGAGGATATGGTTCCCAGGCTGTCCAGCCCTGGATATCACCTTCAAAGAAGCTTCCTTTCATATGAGGTTCCTCAAGTCCATCCTCTATTACAATCAAATGGAGATGTTTAACTCTATAGTCTCAAATGATGATGATGATTGGTTATTTTTCACAGGTACCTCATCGGGTTCTTTCTCCATCAAAAACTTCGATAATTTGACGAGGGAGGTGGTGAACGTCGATCTGTGGGGGGAGATTCTATGGTGTTAAGTGATCCCTTATAAATTCAATTTTTTGATTTGGAGAGTGCGAAACAGGGATCTACCAACAGATGCTAACCTTCAACGCATGGTAATCCCAATGGTTTCCCGGTGCTGGTGTTGCAGGTCTCCTAGCACAGAATCTGTGGGGCATCTTTTTTAGGAAAGTGAATGGGAAAGGGGGTCTGGCAGATCTTCGGGGAATTTTTTGGATGGAATTTATATGATGGTAACCCAGAGGACTTTCTACACTCCTGGTTTAGGGGAGCTAAAAACTAAGGTGCTGAAAGGGAAGAAAGGATGCTCATACTCACTGCTGGGTACTGGACTATATGGCAGGCCCAGAACAACAAGCACCATAGTAAAGGCTTGGTATCTCCGGTTAGTATACACTTTAGAATGAAAATTATTATGCTGGATATGCTTAAACCATTCCCATACTGTAATTTTGCTCCCTCCATGTGCGCCATTTCTTCTGGTAGCGATGCAGAACATCAGGCCATCCATCTTGGTCATGGGAAGTGGGTGAGATAGCGGCCACCAATACATGGATTGAAACTTAATGTTGATGGTTATCTGATCAGAGGGGAGATGCGAGGAGGGGGCATCGTGCATGACCAGACTGGATCTGTCTATGCAGCATTTTCTGCCACGTTTGGGGGTGGCGGTTCACTTCAAGCGGAAGATCAGTCCATGGCAGCAGGTCAGTAGATGTGTGTGTGCAGAAATATGGTGGTGTCTTCGGTGGAAACTGATTCCCTGGTTTTGTTCAATGTGCTACAAAATAGAGTCAAGATTCCATGAAGCATAATTAATACAGTCTAGCAATGTAAGGCTTTAATGGGGGAATTCATGGAGATCTCTCATACCTGGAGGGAGGGTAACATGGTGGCGGACTTTATGGTGTCTACAGTAACACCAAACAACACTATTTCTTCCCTCCCATCTTTGGGGTTTTTTTCCACTGAAGGTTTGAAGTTTTTAAAAAATGATTCTTTGGGGTTGTAATACTTTAGACCCCCGTGACTCTTCTCTTTGTATTGGGATTACTGTTTTTTAATAAAAATGTTAACCTTCAAGTCGATGCAACCTCGTCAAACCTGTCATGAAATCCATCATGACATCATTCCACTTCCACTTGGGAATGGGTAACTACTACAAAATCCCTACTGGTCACTAATGCTCCGCCTTCACCTGCTGACAGGTGGAACACCTCATAACGAAACCAGAAATGTCTCTCTTCTTACCTGGCCACCAATATTGACGGTGTAGATCATGATACATCTTAGTAACACCAAGATGAACTAACCAAACTGAGGAATGAAAGTCCTGTATTATCTCCTCGTGTATGTCTACTGACACCCATACATTCCCACAAAAACGCAAGATCTCATCCTCACCAATGGTTCATCTAGTAATAGGGTCTTCTTCTAACATGCTTTCCCGTAAGACTAGGCCTTTAGAATATGATAGTTGCCTCATTCACACTCGATAAAGAAGAGTAGAGGTAACAGCTACAGAAGAAAGAAATGTATTCCCCTGCTTGTCATGAACCTCCAAATGCATATTAGAGAATAGAGTCATAAGCTTCCACTCACTGTTGGCCTTCTGAACTTCTTGTATTTGAGTCCTCCTGCTCAGTTCATCAGCCACTGTGTTGTCTTTCCCAAGCGTGTAGGCAAGCTCAAAGTCAAAAGACTGAAAGTACTCAACCCACTTTCGCTATCTCAAATTCAAGTCACGCTGAGTGAAGATATACTTGAGACTTTTGTGGTCAGTTAAAACCACAAAATAATCTCCCAACAGATAATGTATCCAATAGCATAAGTCATGAACAACTGCAGTTAACTCAAGATCATGCGTCGGGTAATTCCTCTCATGTGGGCTCAACTACTGAGACATGTATGCAACTACTTTTTCTTCCTACATAAGAAATGATCTAAGTCTGATACCCGAAGCATCATAGTAAACAGTGTAGCTCTTGACTGGCTCTGACAAAACTAGTATCGGTTTGAAGTAAACCTCCCTTTCGGCTCCTGAAAGGCTGACTCACAAGAATCTAACTACAAGAACTTCGCACCCTTCTTAGTCAGGCCCGTCAGTGGTGCTTCTAAGCATGAAAAGTCATGTATGAAATGTCTGTAATATCTAGATATCCCTATAAAACTCTATAACTCAAATACTTTTTTCATATTCTCCTAGGAAACTATTGATCTCACTTTCTCTGGGTCTACTGATACTCCTGTCTCTGAGATAACATGCCCCAATAAGTGAATCTGATCCATCCAAAAGTGGCATTTTGAGAGCTTAGAATATAATTAATGCCCTCTCAGTGTACTCAAAATGATCTCAATATGGGTATCATGGTTGTGTCAAGTGTGAGAGTACACCAAGATATCATCCACAAAAACCACCATGAAATAATCCAAGTATGGATGGAACACTCGGTTCATCAGTGCCATGAATATTGCAGGAACGTTCGTGAGACCAAACAACATAACCACATACTCATATTAACCATACCTAATTCGGAAATCTTTAATAGGTATATCAGATGGTTTAACGTGCAACTGATGATAACTGGACCTCAAGTCAATCTTCAAGAACACTTGGGCTCCTAGAAGCTGATCAAAGAGATTGTCAATCCTCGGTAAGGGATATCGGTTCTTGACCATCAACTGGTTTAACTTCTGATAATCCATGAAAATTCTGAGGGTACCATCTTCCTTCTTCATAAATAAGACAGGATAACCCCAAGGAGAAGTACTAGGTCTGATGAAACCCTTAGCCTACAACTCCACCAACTGCTTCTTCAGCTCCTGTAACTCTGGTGTAGCCATCCTATAAAGAGGAATGGACACCAGTACTGCTCCTGGAATGAACTGAATAGATTAGTATACCTCTCTCTCTATAAGAAAACAAGAAAATTCCTCTAGAAAGACGTCCCTAAAACAATCCACCACTAAGGGAAATTCCATCTATGAAGTCCCCTGGTCATACAGATAAAGACTATAAATCTAGGATGTAACTCCTCCCAACCCACAATGCTCGGGTCCTTCTCTTCTCACCTGGACATCCCATTTGCCCTTATGAAGAAACAATCTGCCCTATGGTGATGTGAAACTCACCATACGGTGATAGTAATCGAAAAATTCCTAGAAGGGAACTAACCAGTCCATTATGAGAATGAAATCATAGCCCATCAACTCTAATACATAGAGGTCCCAAAATAAGTGACACCCACCAACCTCAAGATGGCACTCCTTGCACTAACATACACTAGCCGTTCTTGTCCCCAAAAGTGTGTCCAACATCAATACATCAGCATAATTAAAGATACAGAGCCCAAGGCTCTCCACAATAGAAAAATATATAAAACTATGGGAATCCCATGTATCGAAAAGAGCATAATCTAAAACTGAGTCAACTAAGATCGTACCTCGATTGTAGAGGGTCCGGGATCCTACTCCCACTGGGTCTGCTCCACTGCAAAAGTCTAACCTTCACCAAGGCCCTATGACCCTTCCTACCACCCTAAGCTGATCCACCATATTTTCACTGAAATCTTGGTGACTGACTACCATGGTCGTGACCTCCACCTCGACCTAAACATCCAGAAGAACTCATGTTCCTAGACTGATGAGAAACTGGTGGCACTGCTCCTGAACGTGGAGTCATTGAAGAAGCCTTGTCCCCAGTTGTATGTGAGAATATCTCACAGAAATGCTGCAAATGACCCATCTTTCCACAAGATCAGCACACCACTGGGTCTCTCAGGCAATGTGGCCTCATATGACCGCTCTTCCCGCACTAGTAGCACACCACCTGGCTACCAGAAGAAGTGTCTTGCCTCATTGGATCACTGTGTGAATACCCCCTTTGGTGCTTCCTACTATTAGTGGGAGGGATACTAACACTGGATGTCAAACCGCCCTAGCTCACAACTCCATAATCCCT
This sequence comes from Viscum album, assembly GCA_963277665.1. Lineage (NCBI taxonomy): Eukaryota > Viridiplantae > Streptophyta > Magnoliopsida > Santalales > Viscaceae > Viscum > Viscum album. Next base: position 719,895,475 of record OY728159.1, on the reverse strand, counting down.
CATATTTCTCTCCAGGATCAGTGCCTGGTTGATGATAGAAATGATGGAAGTCAACTGGAAGATGTTCACCTAAGATAGGATGTATTTCCTGAGACCATCTGCAAACTTCCTTACTAGGAATAACTCATAACCTCTTGGAATAAGTGTGAAGTGTTGCAGATCAGTGAAACAAGAAGATTAATTCATAATGAAAAGAGTACCCTACTCCAGACTCATGAACTCTCAGGCTCGATCGGCCCTTAAGGTCTCCGGATAGAAGTAGTCATAGAAGGTACGTTGGAACTCATCCCAATCCATAACCTACTAGCATACCACCTATAAGATCACATCCCACCATCTCTTGGTGGAATCCAAAAGCATGTATGTAGAGATCTTGACCCTCCTCCCTGGAGGTGTCTCTAGATGCTCAAAGATGGAAAACATGGCTTCTAACCATGACTTTGAAGCCTAAGGTCCTTCTTCCCTGGTGAAAGTGGGAGGATGCTACTACTGGAAATACAACGTCAGCTCTTCCATAGATGGGGAAGGATGCATTACTCCGCAAAAGGTCTGCATGAACCTCATGAATCCCTCTTGGAACTGTGCATCAGCACCTGTGTTCGGAATGACGATCGGTGCCAAGACTGGAACAACTAGAGGATCTACTGGTAGTCCTTGAGGAGTCATGTCTGGTTTCTAATCGTTGCCCTATAACTGGCATACAACCGGAGGACGTCTTGGTGGCATGACTCTGCAAGGTCAAATGCACGCCATAGATCAAAATTATTAATGACTGAAAACTAGAAGAGTAAGGAGGGAACTGAATAAATAAAGTATTCAAGTTCTTCAAAACATGGATACACGGCGTGTATATTCAACTACATGGTGTGTTCCTTTAATCCATTCACATGGGCATGTATTTATACCAAAACTAGTCGTATAACACCCCATACACAGCATGTTGTCCTTACACATGGAATGTACTTGAATCCTCTTCCCCTGCCCAAGTTCCCCTACATGGCTAGGCCACACGGTTCTCCTAGGACAAGACTACACGACGTGTTAGTTCCAGACACGGAAGACTAATGAAGAAACAACTGGAGCACACATATATAAATGATGCATGATACATGTGTCTAGGAAAATAGTCCAACACATCACAATTCTGAAATATAGTACTAAACCAAGTAAGAAAGAAAATAGTAAACAACTCATCAGCATCGCAAACCTCAGCTTGGTCTCATTCTCTCCAACTCCCAAAGCAGTCAAGAACCTGAAGTAGAAGGGTGTTTTCCCTTATCTATACCTGAAACAATATAACCCAAAATCATGACCCAAACAGGGTGTGAGACTAAATCCCATGAGTCAACCACCAAGATATCTGTGTCTAATAGTCAGTGAATATATATGGCAGGCAATAAGTAAAAGGAAGTAGTAAACAAGGAAGTAATCAACTGTAAACATTCCCACAGTTTCAAAGCATTCAATTCCACATATAAAGAAAGTATCTAATCAAAGCATGTAACCCTCTTGGAAGTAATCTCAGCCTAACCCATCTGGTTCAACCAAAACAACACAAGAAACCCTCTGGGAAGTACACATAGTCTAACTCCTCTGGTTCAGCTTTAGAATAGACTCTCTGGGAAAGAACTCACTATCAATTACCCTTATAGTCTTGTATCGATAACTAAAAGGTGCTCTAGGGAATCACTTACTTCACATTCCCCCTTATGGACCACGTCGAGGAACTATAGACACTCTGAGGAATCACTTACGTCAATTCCCCCTAGGGTCTCGCATCGTAATAATAATAATGGACACTCTATAGAATCCCTTACATATATTCTCCATGTGGTCCACTACACTAGGTTATCATGGCCTTGTGTAAGTCAAATAAGAATAGAAATTCAAAGCGGCCAAAGTAAACCTCAATAACTACTTGGCTAACCAGTCTACAGCATAATATCATGTCAGATAAAACACTCCATCCTAACAATACTTGGCATGGAAAGTAAATAGTAGCCTAACAGGAAAACTAGACCAAGTGGTCAAAACAATCAAACATGCATGGTAAAACACATCCAAAGCACTTCAATTAACCCTATTCACATTCAATTAACCTCTACTCAAGCATAAAATCATGGCAGGTAATTAACAGGGCTAAAATAGTAAACACACAATACCTCGTTCAAGGGTATTGGGAAATTTTGCACATATAACTCAAAGACTTTAAATGGAAAGGCACAAACCACCTACCTCAGTGTTCTAGGATAATTATACATGAACCTCAAGCCTTGAATCTCCCAAGAACACTGTAGATCTAAAAAAACACACAAAATGATCAACTAAGGATAACTCTTAAAATAGGAGGAATTAGGAAATGAAGACCTAGCATAAGGAAGAGTTTACTGAGGCGATCCCAATGCAATTGATGGCGGTCGATTTAGAGAATAGATTCTCGGTCAGGGGCTCAAAGAAGAATCAGCGTCGTACGGATGCTCTCAGATGAGTTAGATGAAGAATGAGGTGTTTTTTCCAATTAGACGTGACCCCAGTCCATTTAATGGAAAAAGAAATAAAGTACACGACATGTACTTTATAAGTACACGACATGTACTTGCCTTCCCGGCCCCCGCATTAGGCAGTCTCTAGGTCACAACAGACGGTCGTGTGCATGGCCGTTACACGGCCAGCACCCGGCTACCCGTGGTAACCAAGTACATAGCGTGTACTCATAAAGTACACGGGGAGTACTCATAAAGTACATGGGGTGTACTCATAAAGTACACGGTGTGTACTCATAAAGTACACGGGGTGTACTCATAAAGTACACGGTGTGTACTCATAAAGTACACGACATGTACTTAAGAAATTTCCAGAAATTCCTCTTTTCTCAAAAACACCAGAAAAGGAAAAACATTCCTGAGAAGAAGATCTGGGTTCTTACATAAGAAGTAGAAGTTTAACCCAAATAATGGAAATTCATATAATAATCCCCTTACCACACGTTCTAATTCTTTAAAATGTGTTCAAAAATCCTATATAATCATTTAAATAATGTTATTAACACATTAAATAAATATATTCATAGTTATAATAGCTTATTTTATGATTTTATAACATCTTATGACCCATTCATTAATAATATTTCATTATTTTTTTATGGTTTCGGGTGCATTTTTTTCAAGGTTTCATAATCGGTTCATTTGTGTATAATTATGGTTGTTCTTGTAAAATGGTATTTAAACTATAAAAGTGTAATTAAATAGTATTAATTAAATACCATGTTTATAAATGGTCATATATATCATTTTTATTTCTTACATGAGGATGATTCGTTAGATAAAATGTTAATGATAAATGTTTAGTTTATTTTGGTAGTTTTTTCGAACATCGTGAACTAGTTTCATATTATTTAATATTATGTGTGTATATTAGTTAAAGAACATTAAATAGGTTATAATATACCTATTTAAATATTATTTAACCATAATTATACTTTATTGACAGGAAATGAATGTGGTAATGGAAAACAAAAAATTATTATTCATGGAGATGGTAAACCACCATAATTTGGACTATAGTTTTGTTCCTTTGAATAAGAATAGATGATAAAAAGAATAGATATAATATTTTCCATTAGAAATATAAATCTCCATTATATAAATTATTCTTGAGTTATCATTATTTTATGGATTAATGAGGAGAGGATAATGTAGAAAAAGAAAAGAAATTAAGAGTGGTGTTTTGAGAAAATTACCTCATGAATATCACCTCCCAGTGGGGCCCCCTGAGGACCTTGGATTTGGCCATTTGGTGAGACTAGAAGAACTTGGATGTGGTTAGAGTAAATAGGAGAGTTTTTTTATTATATTTAGGTGCTTCAAGTCTTTTGAATCGAAATTGGGTGGTGAGGGGTGGTATTTACACTTGAGGAGATGTGGGTTTAAGTGATTAAATAATGATTATTTTATGTTTAAATCCAACCACATTGAGGTTGAATTAATTTCCACAAATTTCGATGATAATTAATGTTTTAGAGTCTATTTAGGGTAGATAAATACCACAAAAACCCATTTTATTTTTTAGTTTTTAGGTATTTGAAGCCTTTACCTTTTTACTTTAACCCTTTCATTATTAACCTATACTACGGTAAATAATTTTTTTTACCACAGTAACATTTTTATGTATAAAAAATAAAAATATCCATAAAAAATAATATTTACCTTATGATTCCTAATATGGAATACATTTTACCAAATTCAGTTCACATAATTAGAAATTTCTCATTTAAAATTAGTCTTGCAGACGAGATGAGAAAGCGGGGTTTTAAAATGAAAATGTTCAAAAGTTTGAAATGTTTTTATATCCAAATTCAAAATTAAAATTATTATAATGAAATAAATAGGCTTAATTGATGTATAATTTATACACTAAAATTAATTTTAAATATAATTTAACATTATAAATTATTTAGATGAAAAGTCAGTTTTCAATTAAAATGCATTATTTTTCATTATCCATCAAAAAATTAAAATTCTCTGAAAAATACCAAAATTTTATCCTAAGATAATTTTGATATTACTATTTCAAAAATGAAGTTTATTTTTTCAAATAAAATTTATATAAGTTCCAGAATTTAGTTTTAAAATAGGTGTTTCATTAAAAGGTGGCAAAATTACCTTAGAGAAAAATATAGCTTTTTATGCTTAAAAGTGGATTTATTTATTATCTTAATCCTATAAAATATATTTGATGAATTTAAAAACATTTTATTGAATATATAACATATAAATTACATTAATATCTTTCAATAATTGTGATTAATTTAATTAATTAAAATTAAATTCCATTTTAGACATAAAAATAGTTTTTTAATAAAAATGCATCATTTATATTCAATTGGTTTTTATTTTCATTCCTAATAATTAGTTTCCAATGGATTCATTTTATAAAAAATTTTAAACTATATTTTCATAATTTTTTTAGTCTATTCATTCCCACCATTCCAATGGCTAGGTGATAACTATCACATTTAAAAAATAATATTTAGTCGTTTGTTTAAGCTTTGTATGGAGTATCGTGTATGATATTGAACATAGTGTTTCATTTTCAAATATCTTGATGTTAAAACATTTGGATTTTTTTGATACTTTAGTATAATTATCCATAAGTAATTTTTGATGTGTAGGAATTAGCCACACCTCAATCCAGTACACAATGTGGCGGGTATGACTCAAAGTGTTCGTTATCAGTTTAAAATTGATATTTTAGTTTTAAAAGTGTCGCTCACTAAAAACAATGAAAATACACTCGTATTGTCTTTATAATTTAGTAGAAATATTTATAAGTAATTTGTGATGTATAGGAATTGTTCTCATGTCAAACTAAAACACGATGTGACCGGTATGACTCAAAGTGTATGTTTCTAGTTTAAAATGACATTTTAGTAAAAAAAAGACAAGTGACATACTCAAAACCATTAAAACACATTCGTATTATTTTGATACATTATTAAAATGATCAATAAGTAATATTTTATGTGTATAGATCATCCACACCTCAATCTGACGCATGGTGTGACCAATATGATTCCAAGTGTGTATATTTATTTAAAATTGACATTGTTTTTAGTAAAAAGAACAAGTGACATGATCAAAACCAAGAAAATGAATTCATATTTTTTGATACATTAGTAAAAAAATCCATAAGTAATTTTTGGTGTGTATTAATCAACCACACCTCTATATGATTCATGTTGTGACTCTCTTTCTTTAAAATTGACATTAATTTTATTAAAAAGAACAAGTAACATACTGAAAACTGAGAAAACATATTCAGATTGTTTTGATACTTTAGGAAAGCAATAAATATGTCGTTTTGGACATCTATGAATCAACCTCTCTTCAATATGATGTAAAGTGTGACTGATATGACTCCAAGTGTTCCTTTTTATTTAAAATTGGCATTAATTTTAGTAAAAAGAACAAGTGGCATATTGAAAACTAAGAAAATGAATTCATATTCTTCTAATAATTTATGAAAATTATTAATAAGTAATTTTTGATCAGTATGAATAAAACACACCTCAATGTCACACATGGTGTTACCAGTATGACTTAAAGAGTCCATTATCAATTTAAAATTGATATTTTAGTTCAAAACATACGTTACTCACTGAAAACCAAGAAAAAACACTCTAACTGTCTTGATAATTTATAAAAACGATTTATAATTCTTTTTTCTTTGTGAGAATAAATATCACATAAAACTAACACATGATGTGACTAGTATGACTCAAATTGCGTGTTTCTAGTTTGAAATGACATTTTAGAAAAAAACACAAGTGACATACTCAAAAATGAGAAAATGCATTCGTGTTTTTTTTATAGTTTAGTAAAATGATCCAAAATTAATTTATTATGTATAGGAATTTTCCACACCTCAATCTGATAAATGATGTGGCAAGTATGACTCAAAGATTCCTTTATCAGTTTAAAATTGACATTTTATTTCAAAATGTCTAAATCACTAAAAATAGATAAAAATGTTCAGATTATCTTGAAAATTTTGTAAAATAATTATTAATTCATTTTTGATGTTTAGGAATAATTACCACATCAAACTGACACACGATGTGACTAGTATGACTAAAAGTGTGTGTGTTTAGTTTAGAATGACATTTTAGTAAAAAATTAATGTGACGTACTCAAAACCAATCAAACACATTAGGATTGTTTATATGATTTAGTAAAATGACATATAAGTCATTTTTAATGTTTAGGAATCAGTTTCACCTCAATATGATGCACGGTGTGACCGATATGATTCCAAGTGTGTCTATTTATTTAAAATTGACCATAATTTTAGTAAAAAGAACTAGTGAAATATTGAAAACTAAGAAAATGCATTATTATTATTTTGATACTTTATAAAAACAATCCATAAGCCATTTTTGACATGTAGGAATGAACCAAACCTCAATATGACACACAGTGAAATCGGTATAAATCCAAGTGTGTCTTTTTATTTAAAATTAACAATAATTTTAGTAAAAAGAACAAGTGTCATACTGAAAACCATCAAAAAAAATTAGATTGTTTTGATACTTTAGGAAAATGATCCATAATTCATTTGTGATGTGTAGGAATCAATTGTACCATAATCTGATTAATTGTGTGATTGATATGACTCAAAGTGTGTCTTTTTATTTAAAATTGACATTAATTTTAGTATAAAGAATAAATCACATACTGAAAACCAAAAAAACCCATTTGGATTGTTTTTTATATTTTAGTAAAATGATCTATAAGTCATTTTTGACATGTAGGAATCCATTTCACCTTAATCTAACACATTATGTGATCTATATGACTCAAAGTATCTGTTATTAGTTTAAAATTGGCATTTTAGTTCAAAACGTGTGTGTCTCACTTAAAATCAAGAAAATGCACTCTAATTGTCTTTATAATTTAGGAAAACAATTTATAAGTCATTTATGATGTTTATGAAGTAGTATCACAACAAACCAATGCATGATGTGACCGGTATGACTCAAAGTGTCTATTTCCAGTTTGAAATGACATTTTAGTAAATAAAAAAAGTGACATACTCAAAACTAAGAAAACACATTCATATTGTTATGATACTTTACTAAAATAATACATGAGTAATTTTTGATATTTAGGAATCATATTTATCTCAATATAATGCATGGTGTGACCAGTATAACTCAAAGTGTGTCTTTTTATTTAAAATTGACATTTATTTTAGTAAAAATAACAAGAGACATATTGAAAACTAAGAAAATGAATTAAGTTTATTTTAATAATTTAGTAACAGTCCATAAATCATTTTTGATGTGTAGTAATCAACTTAACCTCAATATGATTCATGGTGTGACCGGTATAACTCAAAGTGTGTCTTTTTATTTAAAATTGACATTTTATTAATGTATTCTTTCATATTAATGTTTAATTTATTTATTTAGTATTATGTTATTTTATTCACCTAGATATATTACAAAATAATTTCTTTGATTTTTACTCTTATTTTTATTCATGTTTTGATATTATGGGATGGACATTTGCATAGGATTGCATAGGCATCATTCATGTGGCATTATTTTCTTCTCCATGTATACTTGTTTGCTTACCTATGTAGAGTTTATGTATCTGAACAATTGATTATGGTTGATCCAATGGAAGACACTACTCTCAGTTGTGCTTGTTTGCCTCAGCCTTGACCTGGGTCACTTCCTTCATGACCAATGGCATGCTTCCATTTGTCCCACCAATTTTTCTACCTTCTACTAGGAAAACCACCTTTTGTATTTTTTCTATCCACATGGAATTCAACATTTAGTTCTGACCATGCTTCCTGATGATATCCTAGCATTACATCATTATTATATTGCATTCCTTGATTTGATTCAATCATTACATTTAGGGTTAGGTTTCTTTTCCTAGTTCATCTTGATATCTCCTAGTTTGAGCTTCCATTTCTATGCAGATGGGTTCTCAGAGAATTAGAGGGGAAACATGAGTTTCTCATCCACCCATACTATCCTCCATCATGATCGTGCTACCTCCTATAACTAGAGTACCAAACTGTTGGAGATTCAATGGAGTTTGACTCGACCGTGGGTTTTGGATGACTTCACGCCAGAGGAGGTTCCAGATATTGATTTCTGATCATCATAACCAGGTTTCAATTTATGATTATTGGCTCTATATATGATTAATTTTTTCTCTTTCATTATTAAAACCATACACTTCTTGGGTGTGTGCATGAGTCCATCCTAGAGTAGATGTTGTTGACTCTACGTGACGGATTTCATCACTAACACCTAGTTTAACAAAGTTGGCCTCTTCAAATAGTTTATATGGTTATCTTCGTTATACTTTGAGTCTGTTTTTATTATTTTCTTTTGCTTATTAAAAAAACAACTAACATGGGTTGTGTTCTCTATGTGTACATAAGATCACGCTAATCCAAAGCACATTATATCTAGTGTTCTTTACTATTCTTTATTTTTTATCTTTTTGTTCTTGTAATTACAGTTATTCACTTATTTTGAGATATCATTTTGTTTTCTTGTTTTACACATCTCAAATAATTTAAACCAAATTTATAACCCTATCATACAAATTCCATAGTCATGGTTATTCTTAGGTTTAACATCTTACCCCAATAATTGGTATCTGAGCCTATTGAAATGTAGATTATGGGCTCTACAAAATTTGATATCGATAAATTTGATGATGAAAATGATTTAAATCTATGAAAGATTAAAAAAATTTCTATTCTAGATCACAATGATTTAATTGATACCCTAGCTGGAATTAAAAATAAAGTAATTACCCTTGCCCTGGATAGGCAGATTGTTATCACCTGTGTAGATGTTTCTGAAAAACCCCTTAGTAAATCCCGTAGTTTAATACTCTTATCTTTATGAGATAAATTTCTTAGAGATGTTGCATATGAGTCTTCTACTACTGGTATATGGTCTAGTCTTGAACCTATTTTCATGACTAAGCCTCTTGTTGGTAGATTATACCAAGAAATAATATTATATACTTTCAAAATGCTTCTTGGAACTACGTTTGTGATACACATTGATGAGTTTAATAAAGTCTTGTTAGATCTAGCCAACATAAACATTAAATTAGATGATGAAGATCAATCCATAATACTATTAACTTCATTATTTGATACCTTTAATTTTGTAAATATTCTATGATGTATAGAAAATAAAACCTTACTCTCGAAGAATTTAAATATGTTTTACTATCTGAAGACCTTCAAATGAAGGGTGGTGTTAAGGTGGAGTTAGATGGTCTGGAAATTAGGGATAGAAGTGAATCCAGGGGTAAGAGTGAGTTTAGGGGTAGGAGGAAGGAAAGTGGTTAGTCCAAGAATAAAAAGTTTAAGTTTAATAATAATTTAATCCAGTGATTTCAATGTAAACCATATGGCCACATTAAGAGGAACTATCCTAATAATAAAGGTGACTATAGAGAAAATAGTAATGAAAATACTTTATTAGTTGATCAGGATTTTGACACTGCTGATGTGTTAAATGTTTTTGATATTTCCATCTATAATGAATGGATACTTGATTCTGGGTGTTGATTCCATATGTGTCTTAGGAGGTAAGTCTTCACTGAGTTGAGGAAAATTAAATCTAGAGAGGTGTTTCTAGGGAATAACAAGAGCTATTATATTATAGGAATATGCTCGGTTTCATTAGAGCTTCATGATAGGACTGTTGAAACTATTGAGGAGGTTAGGTGGATAACCAAATTGAAAAGAAACCTCATATATATATAAGTCATTAACCAAAAAGGATACACCTTTAGATCAGACTCTCAGAGTCTTAGGATTTCCCGAGGATCCCTCACTATCATGAAAGGAAACCCTCATAATGGCATTCATGTGTTAGATGGTAAAGTTTACATAAGTATGTTAAACGTCTCTTGTAATTCATAACTTGATAGAAGCACCCTTTGGAATAGAATGTTAGGGAATTCTAATGACAAAGGTCTTAACTAACTTGTAAAATATGGCCTTTTGAGTAATGTCACTGCTAGAAGTCTCCATTTCTATGAGGATTGTGTATATGGAAAATCCTGAAGATTCGGTTTTAGTATGTCAATTTATAAGGCTAAAGAACCCCTTGAGTATGTCCACTCTGATATTTTTGGTCCTTCTAGGGTCACCTCACATGGTAGAGGTTTGTACTTCATGTCCTTTATTGATGACTACTCTTGGAAATTCTGGATTTATATACTCAAACATAAGTCTGATACCTTTCAGACTTTTAGGAAATTGAAAGCTTGGGTAGAAAGTAAATCTAGTAATAAACTCAAATCATTAAGAACTCATAATGGTTTACAATATATGTCCATTGAATTCATTGAATTTTATAAATATGAAGTAATAAAAAGGTACCAAAATATTTTGGAAACATCACAACAGAATGGATTAGAAAAAAGGATGAATAAGACTGTCCTGGAGAGGGTTAAGTGTATGTTTTCCCACTCTAAACTCTCCTAATCCTTTTGGTCTGCGGTTTCCTCTATGTAAGTCTGCTTGATTAGTCATTGACCATCTTCTTCTAATTCTTTTAAAACACTAGAATATCTCTTGATAGGTTCACCCCCCCCCCCCCTGAGTCTTTCACACCTTAAGATATTTGGATCTGTAACTTATGATCATACCTAAACAAGTAAGCTAGCTCCTAGTGATGTGAAGTGGATATTCATGGGTGATCCATAGGGTGTTAAGGGGTATCATTTTTGGATAGATAAACCAAGTTATAAAAAGTGAATAGTTGTTTTAGATGTAGTTTTTCATGAGTCTTATCTATACAATGATAAAGGAAGAGAATATATAGGGTCTTTTAATAAGGATATAGAATCCTCTAGGCTCCAACCCTTATAGGTGTTGAAATTCCTTTGGAATCTAAAGACCAATCAAAATCCAGAACTGATTTTTCTCCTTCCATTCCCTAGACTCAAGGTGAATTTGATTTTGATTTGATTTATATACCTGTAAAATAATAACCAAATAATATAAGAGATTATCAACTCACCATAGATATATAGAGGAGAGTAATTACACCTCCAACCTACTTTGATATGGCATATATTACTGCCTATGCATTTAATGCTTCTCAATTTTTAATTAATGATGAACCTCCATCAATAAGAAAGCTCTTAAATCCAAAGAATCCAATAATTGGTTAGGTTCTATGAAAAAAGATATGAATTCACTCCCAAATAATAACACTTGGGTTGTTGTTTCCAAAACTAATAATTAGAAGAATATAGGTTCTAAATTGATATATAATAAGAAGGAAAATAATGTTGGAGAAACTAAAATTAAATTTAAAGCTTGAATGGTTTCTAAAGGCTTCCTTAAACATAAAGGTATTTATTATAGTGACATATTATCCCCAGTTGTTAAACATTCATCTATAAGGATTCTTCAAACTTTTGATGCCAATTTTGATTTGCATGTTGAATAATTAGATGTAAAAATTTCTTTTTTGAATGGTACCCTTGATGAAACAATTTATATGAATCCCCTTGGTTGAAGTATTTTCAAATATGTTCAAACCCAGTCAATTTTTCCTTCTTTATAAGTTATTATATGGGCTTAAACTATCTTCTAGGAAATGGTATAAAAGGTTTGACTCTTTTACGATTCAAAATATTTTTTCCAGAAGTATGTTTGATTCATGTGTATACTATAAAATTGTTAAAAATGAATCTATTTATCTTTTATTATATATTGATGACATGCTAGTAATATGTAAGAATATGAGGACTATAAATTTGGTCAATAACCAATTGAACTCTTCCTTAAAAATGAAAGGCTTAGAACATTCTAATCGGATCATGGGTATGGACATAATAAGAGATAGTAAGACCCATACCTTGTACTTATCTAATTTTTCATATGTTAAAAAAGTATTCAAAATATAAATTTTTTAGCACATTAAAACTGTTAACATTCCTTTAGGTCAATATTTTAAATTTTCATTGGAACAATCCCCTAAAAATTATGATGAGGTAGTCTTTATGAAGAAGATTACATATTCTAATTTGCTAGGAAGTCTTATGTATGCTATGTTCTGTTCAAGACCAGATATAGCATTTGTTGTTTTTAATTTAAGTAGGTTTATGGGGAAACCTAGTAAGACTCATTGGAATGCTTTGAAGTGGCTCCTTAGGTAAATATCCATGACTACTAAATTATGCATTCAATATGTATTAAATGATATTTTTAGTGATGAAACTGTTGGTTTTGTTGACTCTCACTAGGTTGCAAATATTGACACTCAAAAATCACTCATTTATTTTGTGTTTCTTGCATGTGGAGGACCGGTCTCCTAGAATTGAAACATGAAATAAATGTTTTCCCACTCCACCTATGAGGTAGAGTATATATCATTGATATAATCCATCAAGGAGTCTATATGGTTGAAAGGTTTGATTTCTAAGTTGTCTTTATCTACTGATAGTATAATAGTCCATTGTGATAGAAAATCTGCATTGCATTTATCTAAGAACTATGTATAATACGGTAGATCGAAGCACATTGACATTATACTTCATGTTTTTTGGGATGTTATAGAATATGGGACTGTGAGTGACACTGAGATACCCATGGGGGGAAATCTAGATGATAGTTTGACTAAGGTTGTACTATTTCCTAAGTACTTGCATTATCTTAAATTAATTAACTTAGTCACCATTATATAACATAGGTTGCGAGAACACCATTCTTAAATTCATTTAATTGCAAGGTGGAGAATTATTATTTTATTACCTTATATATATTTCAATTTAATTCCTTTGATGTTGACTCTTATGATCTATTCATATTTTGATATTATTATATGGGAATTTGGGTGGGGTGCATGGGAACTGTTCACATGACATTAGTTTCTTCTCCAAGTATACTTGTTTCTTTACCTGTGTAGCATTTAAAAATATGTGTAAGAACCCAGACCTTATTTTCAGGTATGTTTTCCCTTTTTCTAGTGTTTTTAAGAAAAGAGGATTTTCTGGAAATTTTTGAAGTACACGTCGTGTACTTCCTTGCCACGCGAGGCCGTGTGCTGGCTGTATCCGGGCCACACACACGGTCGTGTGGGGTGATGTGGAGGGTGCTTAAAGAGGAGTACGGAAAATACTAGTACACACTATGTAATCCAAAAGTACACATCATGTACTTTGTTTTTCTTCCATTAAACGGACCGGGCTCGCGTCTGATAGCCATAAACGTCTTCTTCTAGGTCTCGTTCGACCGAGAGAAGTCGTACGGCCATGGAACTTCTCCAATCCCCCGAACCTCCATCTGTTCTCTAAATAGATTGTCATCGATTGCATTGTAACCACAGCGGTAAGCTCTTCTTTCTTTTGTAGAATCATTTTCCAATTCCTCCTCTTTTCCAAGTTATCGTGGGTTGAACGTTTTGTGTGTTTTCATAGATCTACGAAGTTATAAGGAGATTCAAGCCTTGTGGTTCAGGTATATTGATCTCCAAGAATCAAGGTAGGTGGTTTTTTCCTTTCTGTTCAAAGTCTTGAGTATTATGTGCAAATTCCCCCAATACCCTTGAAAGGGGTATTGCATGTTTATTGTTTTACCCCTGTTGTTTTCCTGCCTTGCTTGTATGATTGTGTAGAGGTAATTTTGTTATGTATAGAGATAATTTATATGGTTGGTTTTTTCCCATGCTTGTTCTGTTTACGACCTTTTGGTCTTGTTGAGCCTTTTGGTCATTTACCTATCTTTCATGCCTTGTGATCATAGGATGGAGTGTTGTTTTCAGACATGCTAGAGATTTTGTAAAATGGTTATCCAAGTATCTCTATAGGTTTACTTTGTCCATATATTATTATTATGCACTGACTGGCATGAGGCCATGAGAACCTGGTGCTATCGACTATAAGGGGATAGACCGAGTGAGCTTCCTCAGAGAGTCTTGGATATTATAAACTATAGGGGATAGACCGAGTGATCTTCCCAGAGAGTCTTGGATATTATAGACTATAGGAGGATAGACCGAGTGATCTTCCGCAGCAAGTCTTTGATCTTTATAGACTATAAGGGGATAGACCGAGTGATCTTCCTCAAAGAGTCTTTGTTTTGTTTGAAGTTCCTTAACCCACTCCAGGAAATAGGAGGAATTGACCGAGTGAGCTTCCTCAGAGAGTCTGTGATCGACCTGAGGCTATAAGAGAAATTGACCGAATCAACTTCCTCAGAGAGTCTCTAGACCTTGGGGCTATAAGGGGAATTGACCACGTGATCTTCCTCAGAGAGTCCCTGACTACCTTATACTATAAGGGGAATTGACTGAGCGTGCTTCCTCAGAGAGTCTTATAATTTAGTATGACCAAACCAGAGGAGTTAGGCTGAGTGTACTTCCCATAGGGTTGTTGGTACTTCTTAGATAGGACCAGAGGGGATGGCTGTGAGTACTTCCCAGAGAGATTTCTATTTGTGGTTAGTTTTTTTCTTCACTTTTTCTTATTTGATCTGCGGGTTGTTTACTGCGGTGTATTATCTTGTTTAATGCTGTGTATTATCTAGTTTACTGCTTACTGTTTACTGTTTACTGTACTTTACCTACCATATACTCACTGACTGTTAGGAACATATCTTTGGGTGGTTGCCTACTAGGATTTAGTCTCACATCCTGTTTGTTCCATTATTTTGGGCCCAAATAGATTATATTGCTGCAGGTATAGACAAGGGAAAGTGCCCTTTGACTTCAGGTACTTTATTGCATTGGAGCTGGAGAGCATGGGACCAAGACAAGGCTTTCGATACTGAGGATTTGTTTATCTGTTTTTCTTTTTTTCTTTGGTGTATTACTGTATTCAGCATTGTGACTTGTTTGGCTATTTTCCTAGACATATATGTACCATGCATTATTTTCATATATTTTTCTCCAGTTGTTTCTCTATCAGTATCCCACTATTTACTATAGTTGGATAGTTACTACTTACGTTATTTTATGTGTTGTTTACTTCCATTGTGTACTCTTACAATGAGTTCTTAGTTTCCCCACTATCACACCCAAGGCTCTCGCTGCTAGTTGGTAGCCTCTGGAATTTAGGGAAATTTACTTGAGGCCATGTGACCAACCGGGTATGGGGTGCCTCTAGGTGGATTCTGGAACCGGGATGTTACAAAGTGGTTTCAGGGGAGTTCTTTTCTCTTGACTTACTGTTTAGAGCCTATAGCCAGGGATAGGACAGAATAGGTACTTGGTAATAAGTTGTTCCTGGGAGTAGCTAACCTGTGTATAAGGAAAATCCAATCTACCTCGTTTATATCAATTTATTCAGGTTTTTCAATCTTTACAGCTGATTTGATTTCACCTTGAGTGACTCACATGATTTGTTCTGTTACTGTTGATATTATTGAGGTTCTATTTCTGTTGCAACCCAATGAGATGATGGTATTCCATCTCATGCATTATATAGGCACTTGCTAGAAATCACATATCATGAATTTTTTCCTCATCATCTAGAATTCATTAGTGATTCCATGTTGTTGTGATAGATGATGTGTAAAATATGCATGATGTTGTGATGGTTTCCTTGATAAAAATACATGTTGTTTAATAGGGTATTGTTTGTGTAGAGATTTACTGGAATGAATGCCAAATTTTGATTCTTGAGGTGTTATGGGTCCACATGAATCGGAACTTGGTGGATTATTGACCTGTTTTCCTTGCATATGATATGTATGAGATGCCAAGATTTGATTCGCGGGGAGTATGGGCCCCCACGGATCGGAATTTGGAACCTTAACACTTTTTTTCTGTATTTTATGGGATCTGGAGTAGTTTCTGAGGCTACTTCCCGAAAAAAACCCAGAATACACGGCGTGTACTTTAGGAATACATGTCGTGTAGTTTTTAATCTATGTCACTGACTATGTGGAAAGAAACATGGGGTTGTGAAAAATCTTTAGGAACACTCCGTGTACGGTAAATACATGTCGTGTTGTAGTGACTATGGGTCTACCCGTGTGAATAACGACACAGATGGATGAAACTTCGAATATACACGTCGTGTCATATTTTCACACATCGTTCTATGTAACCTAAGTACCTGGTTGTGTCACGAACAACACGGGATGGGGAAATCTTTCAATTACATGTCGTGTTCACGGGGAGCACGCCGTGTAGAGTGAACCGTGTATCCGGTCGTGTAACTAACAACACGGGTCATTGAAAACTTGTCTAGTACACGTTGTGTCCTTTGTGAACACGTCATGTAGTCTAAGATTAATAGGACCGTGTGGGTTAGTTGTGTAAGGATACTCAGGCAGAGGAATAGCGTTCAAGTACACGTCGTGTGTGGAGACAACACACCATGTGGTTGGGGCATTACACGACCAGTTGTGGAAGAAGTACATGCCCATGTGAATGGCTTAAAAGAACATGTCGTGTAGTTTTTATACACGTCGTATAGTCATGTTTTGTAAAACTTGAATGTTTCTTTCTCCTGTTCCCCTCTTGTACTCTTGTGTTCTTAGTCTTTGTTAATCCTGATCTATGGTGTGATTTTGACCTTTCAGAGTTATTCCATCGAGATGTCCTCTAGTTGTACGTCAACTACCAGACGGTGATTAGACACCAGATATGGCCGATCAGGGACCCCATACAGATCCTCCTGTTATGCTAGCCTTTGCACCAACAGTTATACAAGTTGTAGGTGTCGATGCGCATTTTAGGGAAGATTTTATAAGGATGGTGCAGACCTTCTAAGGAGCGCTGCCTATTTCCCCGTCGATGGCAGAGTTAACACAGGTTTTCCAGCAGCAGCATCCTCCCACTTTCTCTAGGGATGAAGAACCCCAGTCTTCAGAGTCATGGCTAGAGTCCACGCTGAAAATTTTCGAGCATCTATAGATACCTCCAGAGAAGAGGGTGAAGCTCGCTACCTATATGCTCTGATACTCCACCAAGAGGTGGTGGGAGGTGATCTCACAGTCAGGATGCCAGTATAGTATGTCTTGGGATAAGTTTTGGTACATCTTCTATGATTACTTATACCCGGAGACCTTGAGGGTCGATCGAGCCTAGGAGTTTATGAGTCTGGAGCAGGGTACTCTTTCTGTTATGGAGTACTCATCTCGCTTTACTGAGCTATAGCGTTTCACACCCATTCTAGGAGGCGATGAGTTGTTCCTTGCATGGAAGTTCGAGGATGGTCTAAGGCACGACATCCAATCGCAGGTGAACATATTCAGGTTGACTTCAATATCCTCTATCGTCAACCAGGCGCTGATCACTGAGCGAAATCTGAGGGATTCTGGAGTAGTGAGCCAAGGAGGTTTGACATCCAGAGTTAGTGTTCCTCCTACTGATAGCAGTAAGCACCGCAGGGAGTCTACTCGAGGAGGTAAAAGTAGGCAGTATGTATCTTCAGGTAGCCGGGTAGTATGCTACCAATGCGGGAGGAGTGGGAATACTAGGCCTTAGTTCCAGAGAGACCCGATGGAGTGCTGATCTTGTGGAAAGATGGGTCATCTTCAGCGTTTCTATTAGATCTTCTCACCTATAGCTGGTGGTAGGGGTTCTTCTATGACCCCGCATTCAGGAGAAGGATTGCCAGTTTCTCACCAGTCTGGGAATTGGAGTTCTTCCAGCCGTTCGGGGCGAGGTGGAGGTCATGGCCATGGTGGTCAGTCACCAGGCTACCAGTGACAGTAGAGTAGATCAGCTCAAAGTGGTCAGGTAGGGTCATAGGGTCGTGGAGTAGCCCAGACCTTTTTAGTGGAGCAGACCCATCAGGAGCAGCATCCCGGCCCCTCTACAGTTCGAGGTACTATCTTAGTAGCCTCAATTTTATCTTCTGCTCTTTTCGATACAGGGGATTCCCATAGTTTTCTCTTTTTTCTATTGTGGAGATCCTTGGGCTCTGCATCTTTTCCTCTCATGATAATTTGACTCTAGACACACCGTTGGGTACTAGAGCGGTCAGTTTACATTAGTGCAGAGGGTGCCCTCTTGAGGTTGCAGGGTGTCACTTCTTATGGGACCTCTATGTCCTAGAGATGACGAGCTATGATTTCATTCTCAGAATGGACTGGTTAGTCCCCTTCCAGGAATTCTTCAACAATTATCTCCACAGGGTGAGTTTCATATCACCAGAGGGTAGATCTTTTCTTCATCGGGGCGAGTGGGATGTCCAGGCGAGTCGAGCAGGACACGAGCATCATGGGCTAGGAGGATTCATAGCCCAGATTTCTAGTCTATATCTGGATGACCAGGGGACTTCACAGTTTGAATTTCCTCCAGTGGTGGATCATTTCAGAGATATCTTTCTAGAGACCTTTTCATGTTTGCCTCCGGAGCGTGAGGTAGACTTCTTGATTGAGCTTGTTCCAGGAGTGGCACCGGTGTCCATTCCTCTATATAGGATGGATACACCTGAGTTACATGAGCTTAAGAAACAGTTGGAGGAGTTACAGGCAAAGGGTTTCATATGATACAGTACTTATCCTTGGGGTTCGCCTGTCCTGTTTGTGAAGAAGTCAGACGGTACCCTCAGGCTTTGTGTGGACTATTGGAAGTTGAACCAGTTGACGGACAAGAATCAATATCCCTTGCCAAGGATCGATGATCTCTTTGATCAACTTCAAGGTACCCAGGTGTTCTTGAAGATTGATTTGAGATCTGGTTATCATCATTTGTGCATTAGATCATTTGATATACCTTTTACAGCTTTTCGGAGAATGTATGGTCTATACGAGTATATGGTTATGTCATTCGGTCTCACGAACATGCCTGCAGTTTTCATGGAACTGATTAATCGAGTGTTTCATCCATACTTGGATTTATTCCTGGTTGTTTTTGTGGATGATATCTTGGTGTACTCTCACACTCAACACTACCATTCTACCCATCTTGAGATTGTTTTTAGTACACTGAAGGAGCATAATTTATATGATAAGCTCTCAAAATGCCACTTTTGGATGGACCATATTCACTTATTGGTTCATGTTATCTCTGAGGAAAGAGTATCAATAGACCCAGAGAAAGTGAGAGTTGGGGTTTCCTGGGAGCAACCGAAGAACTTCTTTGAGGTGCGGAGTTTTCTAGGGCTGGCTGGATACTACAGATGTTTTATATAGGACTTTTTACGCCTAGCAGCACCACTGACAGGTCTGACCAAGAAAGGGGTGAAGTTCTTATGGTAGATTCTTGTGAGTCATCCTTTCAGGAACTGAAAGAGAGGCTGACTTCAGCACCGATTCTAGTCTTTCCAGATCCGGGAAAGAGCTATACCATTTACTCCGATGCATCAGGTATCGGGCTAGGAGTTGTGCTTATTCAGGAAGATGGAGTCGTTTCTTACGGGTCTCGGCAGTTAAGGTCACTTGAGAGAAATTACCCGATGATGATCTGGAGTTGGCAGTTGTTGTTCATGCTCTACGTTGTTGAAGAAATTATCTTCTAGGAGATCACTTTGTGGTGTTTACCGACCAAAAGAGTCTCAAGTGCATCTTCACTCAGCGTGATATGAATTTGAGACATTGAAGGTGGGTTGAGTACCTTCAATATTTTGACTTTGAGCTTGCTTACACGCCAGGGAAGGGCAATGTTGTGGTTGATGAACTGAGCAGGAGGACTCAGATACAGGCAGTTCAGGAGGCCAGTAGTGGGTGGCATCTTATGGTTCTATTCTCTGAGATGCATTTGGGGGTGCACGACAGACAGGGGCAGACATTTCTTTCTTCTGTAGTTGTTACCTCTACCCTTCTTGATCGAGTACGAATGAGGCATCTATCAGATTTTGAAGGCCTAGTCCTACAATAAAGCATGTTAGGAGAGGACCCTATTCCTGGGTGGACCATAGGCAAGGATGAGATTCTGCGATTCTAGGAATGTATATGGGTGCCGGAAGACATACACGAGGAGTTTCTGCAGAACTTTCATTCCTTAGTTTGGGAAGTTCATCCTGGAATCACCAAGATGTACCACGATCTACACCATCATTATTGGCGGCTAGATATGAAAAGGGACATTTTTGGATTCTTCATGAGGTGTTCCACTTGTCAGCAGGTGAAGGTGGAGCATCAGCGACCGTTGGGGATTCTGTAGCAATTACCCATTCCCGAGTGGAAGTGGAACGACGTCGCGATGGACTTCGTGATTGGTTTTTCGAGGTCTCCATGAGGGAACGACGCAGTATGCATTATCATTGATATACTCATGAAGGTTTCTCACTTCTTGTCGATCAAGGAGACCTTCTGTGTTGATGATCTAGGGCGGTTGTACATCTGAGATATTTTACGTCTTCATGGAGTTACACACTCCATTGTTTCAGACAGGGATGCACGTTTTACTTCTTGGTTCTAGCAGGGGCATCAGAAGGCCTTGGGTACACAGGTACTTTTGAGTATAGCTTACCATCCCCAGACAGATGACCAGTCTGAGCGTACGATTCAGGTGCTTGAGGATATACTCCGATCATGCATTCTGAATTTTGGAGGTTCTTGGGAGAAGCATATACCTCTTGTGGAGTTTTCCTACAACAACAGTTTTTAGGTGACTATTTAGATAGCAACATTCAAGGCTTTGTATAGTAGACCGTGTCGATCATCTTTATGCTGGCTGGAGGCAGGAGAGGCAGCTTTGCTGGGACCTTTCCTTGTTCAAGAGATCTCAGAGCAGATAGAGTTGATTCGTAAGAGGATGGATACAGCACAGTCTCGAAAAAAGTCTTATGTTGATCAGTGGAGACGACCTCTTGAGTTCGAGGTCGGGGATCAGGTTTTCCTACGTGTCACACCTAGGTTGGGACATAAGAGGATTCGGAGATAGGGTAATCTTTCATCGAGGTACGTCAGGAAGTTTGAGGTGTTGGAGAGAGTTGGGCCGATTTCCTATTGATTGCAGTTACCTCAGATGTACCGTGCTATGCACGACGTCTTCCACATTTCTCAGCTCCGAGGTTACTTTTCGGACCTTTCTCATGTCTTTCAACCTGGGGAGGTTGAGCTCAAAGTGGATGCATCATTTGAGGATAATCCTATCTGGATTGTTGATCGTAGTACGAAGGTTCTCTGTGGTCGGTCTGTTCCTCTGGTATGGGTGCTATGGCAGCACGGGCGAGTACAGGACGAGACTTGGGAGAGGGAGGCTGATGTATGATCGCAATGGCCGTAGTTGTTTGGGTTTTCTTCTTCTACGCCTCACTAGGGAAATTTGGGGACGAATTTCTTTAAGGGGGGAAGTTTTTAAGAACCCATACCTTCTTTTCATGTATGTTTTTCCTTTTTCTGGAGTTTTTAAGAAAAGAGGAGTTCTTGAAAATTTTTGAAGTACGCGTCGTGTACTTTATGGGTACACGCCGTGTACTTCATTGTCACGTGAGGTCGTGTGTTGGCCGTGTTCGGGCCACACACACGGTCGTGTGGGGTGATGTGGAGGATGCTTAAAGCGGAGTACAGAAAAGACTAGTACATTCCATGTACTCCAAAATTATACGCCATGTACTTTTTTTTCATTAAAAAGACCGGGCCCGCGTCTGATCACCATAAACGTCTTCTTCTAGGTCTTGTTCGATCGAGAGAAGTTGTATGACCACAGAACTTCTCCGAGCCCCCAAACCGCCGTCTGTTCTCCGAATCGACCACCGTCGATTGTGTTGGAACCGCAGCGGTAAGCTCTTCCTTCTTCTAGAGCATCGTTTTACAATTCCTCTTCTTTTCCAAGTTATCGTCGGTTGAACATTTTGTGTTTTTTCGTAGATCTACGACATTCTAAGGATATTCAAGCCTTGTGGTTCAAGTATATCGATCTCCAAGCATCAAGGTAGGTGGTTTGTGCCTTTTCGTTCAAATTCTTGAGTATTATGTGAAAATTCCACCAATACCCTTGAACGAGGTATTGCTTGTTTAATGTTTTACCCCTGTTGTTTTCCTACCTTGCTTGTATGCTTGTGTATAGGTAATTTGGTTATGTATAGGGATAATTACTATGCTTGGATGTTTTTCCAATGCTTTTTCGGTTTATGACCTTTTGGTCTTGTTCATCCTTTTGTCTGTTTACCTGTTTTCCATGCCTTGTGATCATAGGATGGAGTGTTGTTTTCAGACATGCTAGAGATGTTGTAGACTGGTTAGCCAAGTAGCTCTGTAGGTTTACTTTGGGAATATAGCATTATTATGCACTGACTGGAACGGGGCCGTGAAAACCTGGTGCTATCGACTATAAGGGGATAGACCGATTGAGCTTCCTCAGAGAGTCTTGGATATTATAGACTATAAGGGATAGACCGAGTGATCTTCTCAGAGAGTCTTGGATATTATAGACTACAGGAGGATAGACCGAGTGAGCTTCCTCAGTGAGTCTTTGAGCTTTATAGACTATAAGGGGATAGATCGAGTGAGCTTCCTCAGAGAGTCTTTATTTTGTTTGAAGTTCCTTAAACCACTCCAGGTTATAGGAGGAATTGATCGAGTGAGCATCCTCGGAGAGTCTGTGATCAACCTGAGGCTATAAGAGGAATTGACCGAGTGATCTTCCTTAGAGAGTATCTAGACCTTGGGTATATAAGGGTAATTGACCGCATGATCTTCCTTAGAGAGTCCCTGACTACCATAGACTATAAGGGGAATTGACTGAGCATGCTTCCTCAGAGAGTCTTATAATTTCATATGACCAAACCATAGGGGTTAGCACTACCAAAAAAAACAGTTTTTCCCAATTCTAACCTTTATCAGCGCTAACGAAAAAGTGATGATAAAGGTACCCCCTTTATCAGCGCTTTTTTTAGGGCTGATAAAGGGACCCCCTTTATCAGCGCTTTTTTAGTAACACTGATAAAGGGGGGCCTTTATCAGCGCTTTTAAAAGGGCTCATAAAGGGTCGACTTCAAAAAAAATTAAAAATAATATATTAATATATAAATATATAAATATAGTTATATTGATATAAATATAATATATAATTTTTAAAAATATTTTAGATAAGTATAAATATACATTTACACTTAATAAACTTAATATATAAGATATTTAGTGAAAATGGCTTATAAAAAAATTAAAAAAATATTTTTAATTAATAATTTGCTAATTATTATTGAGTAATAGTCATTTAATAACAATTTGAAAACTAAAAATGTTAAAAAAAATTAAAAATCGATCCAAAATATGTTGAAAACGCAACTCGAACTTCAAACGGCCATAACTTTTGATCCGGGTGTCCGTTTGAGCTCTACCACATATCAAATCGGAGCCTGCAGCGAGCTCTACGTCGCTTTGAGTAGGGGGAGCCCCATTCAAGTTTTTTCAAGGCCAAAAGAGGCCTAGAAGGCCTCCAAAACTGAGTTTTTAGTCAGGGTACCCCGATTTTTTAACATTTTTTTGATTTTCAGCCTCGTTTAAGGGTGTATTATTGGATTTTTTTGGTGGGGACTGAATTTATTCCAAGGTATTACATTCATATTGATATTATGTCTTTGAAATTTCATCTTTTTTTATAATGCACTGCTATTTATAATCAAATATATAACAATATATACATATTTTTTATATATTCACACCTAAAAATTTAATTATAATATAAATAATAAAATATATTAGCTTTATCTAAATAATAAATAATATCCATTTTATTTAAAATAAAAATATATGAATATTTATATACCTATATATTAATCTAACTATATATATATATATTAATCTAACTATATATATATTAATATAACTACATATATATATATTAATATTACTATAAATATATATATTAATATCACTATAAATATATATATTAATATCACTATAAATATATATATTAATTTAACTATATATATATATTAATATAACTATATATATATATTACTATACGAATAAATATAACTAAATATATATATAGAGAGAGAGATATATTAATATAACTATATATATATTAATATAACTATATATATATTAATATAACTATATATATTAATATAACTATATATATATTAATATAAATATATATTACTATACAAATAAATATAACTATATATATATATATATAACTATATATATATTAATATAACTATATATATATTAATATAAATATATATTACCATACGAATAAATATAACTATATATATATATATATATCATGAAATGGAAAACAAATCAAAATAGAGGAGTGGTAAGGCCTTAGGCGCGCAAGGGGGAGGTCTCGAGTTCAAATCCTGGTGGAGGCAGGGGCGCGCGCGCATGGGGGAATATGGGATCAAGCACTGATAAAGGGTGGAGAGGTGCGTGGGGCGCTGTAGGGAGGTGGAAAAGAATGGTAAAAGGGGGGCTCAAGCACTATAAAATCCCCCCCCCCCCCCCCCGATTGGCAGTATTTTTTAATTTTTTTTATTTTTTTAATTTTTTTTAATTTTTTTTAATTTTTTTAATTTTTTTTACCTTTTATTATCGCTGATAAAAGGGGTCCTTTATCAGCGCTAAAATGAAAGCACTGATAAAGAAAGCGCTAATAAAGGGGTCTTTTATCAGCGTTAAAACAAAGCCCTGATAAAGGACCCTTTTATCAGCGCTTTGTTTTAGTGCTGATAAAAGACCCCTTTTATCATCACTTTTTTTAGCATTGATAAAAGGGGTCTTTATCAGTGCTTTTTGGAGTGCTGATAAAGGGGACCCCCCCCCCCCTTATCTTTGTCGGCTTTAACAGCGCTTTTCTAGCGTTGTTAAAAGCCATTTTTAGCGCTGATAAAAGGCATATTTGTAGTAGTGTAGGCTGAGTGTACTGCCCAGAGGGTTGTTGGTACTTCTTGGATAGGACCAGAGGGGATGGATGTGAGTACTTCCCAGAGAGATTATTGTTTGTGGTTAGTTGTTTGCTTCACTATTTCTTGTTTGATCTGCGGGTTGTTTACTGCTGTGTATTATCCTATTTACTGGTGTGTATTATCCTGTTTATTGCTTACTGTTTACTGTTTACCATATTTTACCTGTCATATACTCACTGACTGTTAGGAACAGATCTTCGAGTGGTTTCCTACTGGGATTTAGTCTCACACCCTGTTTGGGTCATGCTTTTGGGCCCAAACAGATTATATTGCTGCAGGTATAGACAAGGGTAAGTTCCCTTCGACTTCAAGCACTTGATTGCATTGGAGCTCAAGAGCATGGGACCAAGCCAAGGCTTGCGATGCTGAGGAGTTGCTTATCTGTTTTTCTTTTGTGCTTTGGTGTAGTACTATATTTAGCATTGTGACTTGTTTGACTGTTTTCCTAGACATATATGTACCATGCATCATTTACATATATTTTTTTCCAGTTGTTTCTCTATCAGCCTCTCACTGTTTACTATTGTTGGATAGTTACTTCTTCCGCTATTGTATGTGTTGTTTACTTCTGTTGTGTACTCTGCCAATGAGGGCATAGTTTCCCCACTATCACACTCAAGGCCCTCACTGCTAGTCGGCAGCCTATGGCATTTGAGGAAATGCGCTTGAGGCCATGTGACCAACCGGGTACGGGGCGTCTCTAGGTGGCTTTCGGAACTGGGACGTTACAATATGGATCGTTGATTATGGTCGATCTAATGACAGACACTACTCCAGGTTGTGTTTGTTTGCCTTGGCCTTGATCAGGGTCACTTCCTTCATGAACAATTGCATACTACCATTTGTCCCACCAGTTGTGCTACCCTCTATTAGGTGAACTGCCTATTATATCTTGTCCATCCACGCGGCTTTCATCTTGTGAATCTGACTATGTTTCATGACGATATCTTAACATGCCATCATTGCTCCACTATGCGCCTTGGTTTGATGTAATCATTCCGTTTTGGTTTAGGTTTTTTTTTCTGGTTTGTCTTGATAGCTCTCGGTGTGAGCTTCCATTGGTGTGCATAGAGAATTTGGGAGAAAAAGAGGGAATACAAGTGTTTCCTAGCCACCCACACTCCCCTCCATCATGATCGGTCTGCCACCTAGAACCAGAGTACTTCTGCGGTGGAGATTTTGTAGAGATCAACCCAACCTTGGGTTTAGGATGATTGTGCACTATAAGAGGTTCCAGATCTTGATTTTAATTCTTCTTAACTAGGTTTCGATTTATGATTCTTGGATCTATATGTGATTAATTCCTTTTCTGTCATGATTGGAATTGTATCCTTCTTGGGTGTGTGCATGAGTCCGTCCAGGAGTGGATGGTGTTGACTCTACATGATAGGTTTCATCATCGACACATAGTTCAATAAGGTTGGCATCCTCATATAGTTTCTCTAGTCATCTTATTTATACTTTGAGTCTGTATTTCTTGCATGCTTTTTCTTATTAATAAAATGAATGACCTAGGTGGTGTTCTTGCCATGCATGTAGGATTACACTGATCTGAATCATGTTATATATGGTGTTCTTTAATATTCTTTATTTTTTGTCTTTATATTCTTGATATTGCAGTGCTTCACTTATTTTGAGACGTCATTTGGTTTTCTTGTTTTACACATCTCAAATCATTTATACCAAATTTGTAACTTGATCGTACGAGTTAGTGGTTCTTGGATATTCTTGGGGTTAATGGCTTACCCCAACATATTACTAACATAAGATTTCTATTCTTATATTGGTTAATTCTTTTCCTCGTGTTGTGGTAATTTTCCCGGCAATTGATACCATGGTCGGACTTTTTTTATAGGGGGTCACAGGTGCCAAAGACAATGAAACATTAATGTTTTTAAATGTTTGTGGATAGTAATTGTAAATGTAATTATACAAAATATTGTTTGAAATGTATGTAGTAATGTTTTTTTGTATTTTTGATGTAAAATTTATTTTAATTAAATTATATATTTTCATACAGGTTATATGTATTTACTGCAGTGTGTTGTTATTCAAAGAGCACACTGCATCAGC
Source organism: Viscum album (assembly GCA_963277665.1). NCBI lineage: Eukaryota > Viridiplantae > Streptophyta > Magnoliopsida > Santalales > Viscaceae > Viscum > Viscum album. Next base: position 719,868,080 of record OY728159.1, on the reverse strand, counting down.
TTGGACCTGTATCATCGCTTTTTTAGTGCAGATAAAGGGAACCTCTCCTTTAATAGTGCTGAGGAAAACAATGATTTTTAGCACTATTAAAGTCCTTTTTGCATGATATTAAAGGGCCTATATGTAGTAGTGACCCTTTAGTTGTTGGAATTAATTAAATACATCACACGCATGGACATTCACATGCACCCCCACACATGCATGTGAACATGCACGCACACTCGAACCAACACACAAAAATGCATGTGCACGTGTATTCACGCATGTGACACATGCACTCAACACTCGCATGCATCCCCACGTGCTTGATGATGCATACAAACATTTGGGCACTAATGTACACAAATACATGCTATCTTACGCACAAACATCCACAATTTTCATTAATTCATGATGTTGGTAGAAAGTAGAATAAACAAAGAAAAACTCAAATCAAATACGCTGGGCGAAAAAAACTGAAATGTTCAACATAAAATTCAAATAAAAAATAAAAATTCCTTATAATACCATAAAATAATAAAATAAAATAAAAATAGAATTGATGAAAGATAAAATTAAAACAATATTTGAATCCAAGGCATTGATACCAATTAATGTAAAAACATTTGGAATTAAAAATTTGACTGAACTTGATCTGAGATATAAGATTATCATTTGTAAAACTATAATATAAAAACATAATAGAGTTTTATGTATTTTTGTCTTGTTTCATTTGTAGGAAAAAACCCAGCCAACCAATTCATGAGAAAAGAAAAATAGAAGATACCCTCATCTCTCTGTATCAAATGGTTGATATGAAATTAGTTTAAATAGAAGTTTTCATGTGAGAATGGATATCTTTCATTCGTTATGTCTATTTTCATTCAAGTCAAAATCGTATTTAATATATATATTAATGTGTGTAAGTGAAGTATTATTGCATGGACAAGTAATTGAAGTATCAATGCATTAAATTGATCCGCTTAAAAATAAATGTTATCTCATTAATTAATTAATGCAATCCATAAAAACCTAGAAATTAAAATTCCAGTAAAATCAATTTAAAATGGATCTAAACTGACCAAACTGATTTCAATATTTAATTTTACAATCTTAAATATATATATATATATATGAAAATGATAGAATACCGAGGTCTCACGTGGTCACGTTTGGCTTTCCCAGAAAAAAAAAAGAAGCAAACATGAAAGCACGCTCACCCCCACGGTAGACGGCTGAATAAATATATATATATATATATATATTGATGTTGTATATTTGTTAAGGCTGCATTAATTATTTATTTGTGGCAGCCATTTGTAAGTTCAGTGGAACATTCCCTTCCCTGTCCACAGATTTACAGCAGCATTGCGTGCAAGGATGTAAGTAAACCATGTTTTTAGTTATAGTTTGTGCCCTCTAATTTCTTTGGAATCCCGTTATTAATGGCGATAGAAGTTATATCTGTAATCTGCACGTCTGATGAAGGAATGCACTACCACAAATTAGCGCTAAACATAAGTCAGTGATAAAAGACTTATCTTTATCACCTAAAATCGATGATAAATTTAACTTTTATCGGTATTAAAATAATTACAAATATAGGAGTATTCTTTATCACCGTTTTTTTTAGCGCCGATAAAAGTTACATTTATCATTACTAATAATAGCGCTGAAAAAAGTTTTAAATGAAAAATATTATTAATATATTTATAATTATTATATTTATATTCAAAAATAATATTATTTATATACATTAATTAAAAAACGTATGTTTATAATTAATATAAATAGGATTTATTAATATATATTTTTTAATAATTCAAATTTATATATATAATGTTCAGAAAAATGTATTTATAAGATTATAATTAAATATATATATTTAAATAATTATAAAATTATAATAATTTTTTAAAATAATAAATATATTTATTATATTTATAATTATATATAAATACTTTTTAAATATATTTATTTATAATTATAATTATATATATATTAATAAATATTTTTCTCCAATAAATAAATGAATATATATATATATCATGAGATAATGATGATATTCATGGACATGTTTGTGTTCATATATTAATGAGTGAGTATAATTGACACTAGCTATGATCATAAGTTTATTTGTGGACATGATTGTGAGTTGATATATATGTTCTAAATGTTGAATTACATATTCTTATGCCAGAACGCCAAAAGGCTTATTTATTTTTATTAATTTGATAATCCATTTTTTAAATGATGAGGGGTAACCTTTACATACACTACGGGAAAAATCAGTATTTGCAATGGGTTATTTGTGACGGGATCTCTTCCCGTCGAAAATAACCCGTCCAAGAATCTATTTGCGGCGGGAAAAGTAGCCCATCGCAAATAACCAAGTATTTGCGACGGGATTTCGCCTCCCGTCGCAAATAGTTTGGTGCAGCTTGTGCGCCAAACCGCGCAGGTTTATTTGCGATGGGTCCCGTCGCAAATACCCGGCGGCGGTCAATACCCTTTTGCGACGGGATGTCGTCCCGTCGCAAAAAGACTGTCGGCAGGTACTATTGGCGACGGGACCCGTCGCAAATAACCTTTTAACCACCGAATGTAATTAATGCGGGCGAGGGTAATTGCGACGGGGCTCGTCGCAAACATGACCATTTGTGACGGGAATCTCGTCGCTAATAATCTCGTCACAACTAATCTCACCTATATATACCCACATCCGTTTTTTCCAAAAATCATTCAGATCTTGGTTTCTCTCTCTTTTCATTCTTCAGTTTTAAAGAGAATTTTGTTTTTTAGTTGATGTTTTTTATACGAGATTCATCGGAGGCGTTAATATCTTCAGAATATCAAAGTTTAAGGTATTTATATTTTATTTTTTGTATGTTTATTTTTTTTGTGTTAATTTTAATTGTTGTTCATTAGTTCGAATTTAATTAGATTTTTATTGATTTTTATTTATATTTAGTTTTACTAAGAATTTGATATTGTTAGTTATAATTATAAATTATTAGTTATAATTAATATTAATTTGATATAATTAGGAATAAATAGATATAATTAAGAATAATTAGATATAATTAGGAATAATTAGATATAATTAGGAATAAATAGTATTAATTAGGAATAAATAGTATTAGTTAGAAATAAATAGAATTAATTAGGAATAAATAGTATTAATTAAGAATAATTAGTATTAATTAGGAATAATTAGTATTAATTAGGAAAAATTAGTATTAATTAGGAATAATTAGTATTAATATGTATTAATTAGTATTAATTGGTATTAATTAGTATTAATTAGTATTAATTATGAATAATTAGGTATAATTAGGAATAATTAAGAATAATTAGGTATAATTAGTAATAATTAGGTATAATTAGTAATAATTAGGTATAATTAGTAATAATTAGGTATAATTAGCAATAATTAGGTATAATTAGCAATAATTATGTATAATTAGTAATAATTAGGTATAATTAGTAATAATTAGGTATAATTAGTAATAATTAGTAATTAGCAATAATTAGCAATAATTAACAATAATTAGCAAATATTAGCGACAATTAGAAATAATTAGCAATAATTAGGAATAATTAGGATTAATTAGGATTAATTAGCATTAATTAGCATTAATTTTGAACAATTAGGAATAATTAGGAATAATTAGCATTAATTAGCATTAATTATGATTAATCAGGATTAATTAGGATTAATTAGGATTAATTAGGATTAATTAGGATTAATTAGGATTAATTAGGATTAATTAGGATTAGTTAGGAATAATTAGGAATAGTTAGGAATAATTAGGAATAATTAGGAATAATTAGGAATAATTAGGAATAATTAGGAATAATTATGAATAATTATGAATAATTAGGAATAATTAGCAATAATTAGCAATAATTAGTAATATTTAGCAATAATTAGGAATAATTTGGAATAATTAGCAATAATTAGGAATAATTAGGAATAATTAGGAATAATTAGGAATATTTAGTAATAATTAGCAATAATTAGCAATAATTAGCAATAATTACGAATAATTACGAATAATTACAGATAATTAGCAATAATTAGCAATAATTAGGAATAATTATGAATAATTAGGAATAATTAGGAATAATTAGGAATAATTAGGAATAATTAGGAATAATTAGGAATAATTAGGAATAATTAGGAATAATTAGGAATAATTAGAAATAATTAGCAATAATTAGCAATAATTAGCAATAATTACCAATAATTAGAAATAATTAGCAATAATTAGGAATAATTAGGAATAATTAGGATCAATTAGGAATAATTGGGAATAATTAGGAATAATTAGGAATAATTAGGAATAATTAGAAATAATTAGGAATAATTAGGAATAATTAGGAATAATTAGCAATAATTAGCAATAATTTGCAATAATTAAGAATAATTAAGAATAATTAGCAATAATTAGGAATAATTAGGAATAATTGGGAATAATTAGGAATAATTAGGAATAATTAGGAATAATTAGGAATAATTAACAATAATTAGGAATAAATAGAAATAATTAGGAATAATTAGGAATAATTAGCAATAATTAGCAATAATTTTAAATAATTTGGAATAATTAGGAATAATTAGAAATAATTAGAAATAATTAGAAATAATTAATAATAATAAGAAATAATTAGGAATAATTATGAATAATTAGAAAAAAAATATATTATCAATATTTATGAAAAAAACAATTTTAATATTATTAAAATAGTAATAAAATTATAAAATATTAAAATTATCAATATTCACAATAGGATTTGCTCTATTCTTAACATGTTCAAATCTTAAAGGGTCGCCAATTCTCAGGTCATGCGCAATAAAAAGTTTGTGTCAGCCATGTCCAATGTAAACTCTATAATTGCTCTTGCATGGTTGATCACCTCGCAAGTAATGTTGCAATCGGACAAACCAAGTCATGCCCTTCTTATGTATAAGAATTATCTCACATGAACCTTTACATAGACCATTCTTCCTTGAAAATTTAAGGGAAAAATAATGATATCTCCTCAAATTTTTAAAGAAGAATGATCTATGTAATGTGTCATGTGAGTTGATTCTTAGAGACGAGAACGTCATTACTTTGGTCATCCTATTACAACACTACTTGCAAGGTGATCAACCATGCAAGTACAAATATAGAGTTTACATTAGACATAACTGACACAAACTTTTTATTGCGCATGACTTCACAATTAACAACCCTTTGAGATTTGAACATGTTAAGAATAGAACAAAGTATGTTGTGAATATTGATAATTTTAATATTTTATAAAAATTTTATTATTTTAATAGTACTAATATTGTTTTTTCATAAATATTGACAATATAATTTTTTTATTACTAATAATTAGTAAACGAAATCTGCTTGGATAATGAAGGAAAAATTTGTAATCATCTCCATAACAATGATTACCAAATTTCCTTTCATTATTCAAGCAGTTTTCCTTTTGCTAAGTATCGCTAAGTATTGCTAAATTAGTAATAAATAGTAATAATTAGTAATAAATTGTAATAATTACTAATAAATTGTAATAATTAGTAATAAATTATAATAAGTAGTAACAATTAGTAATAAATTTTAATAATTTGTAATAATTAGAAATAATTAGGAATAATTAGGAATAATTAGAAATAATTAGAAATAATAAGTGTGAGAAAGATGCAATTAAATGAGATGTCAGAGAAAAGAGTAGCAGTCAATCCACTGGAAATAGTGGTGTCCTTAATTAATGATAGTTATTAAGTAGTTTTAATTATTTATCTACTTTTTCAGATAGTGTTTTTATAATTTCAAACTATTCAAAAACAGTTATGATTTTATATTTTATGTAGAAAAATATGGAACAAGGAAGTCAACATCATTCATTATTAGATGATCGATCTTGGATAAATTAGCACAGAAATCCCAATGGTTCTGGTTGAAATCCTGTATATATTGAGGGTGTTGAAGCTTTCTTAGCATTTGCATCATCAAAACCAGAATATGTTTCAGAAGGCACAATTAAGTGTCCTTGTAAAAAATGTTCTCTGAGAACGTTTGACACATTTGACAAGGTTGGGGGACATCTCTTGTGGTTTGGTTTTCAACCAGATTATGTTTTTTTGTATCAACACTATGAATGTAGTTCCAGAGAAGATCTTAATAACTTGATTCCAGATCCATCACGATTTTGAAATTTAGTACATGATGTTGCAGGTCCATCTGTGCAACAAACTGAAACTCACGATGATATTGATTTAACTCCTGAGTTGGCACCATCAGAATTTTATGAGTTGTTGAGGTCTGTTGAGGATGCATTTTATCCTGGTTGCAAGATAAGAAAATTAGAAGCAGTTGCAAAATTTATGGCTATTAAATCAGATAATGTAATGTCAAACAACTGTTTTGATCAGATATTTTCTTGGTTTAAAACATTGTTACCTGAAGAAAATGTGTTGCCTGAAAATTACTATGAGAGCAAGAGGCTGATTCATAATTTGGGCCTTAGTTATCAGAAGATTCATGCATGTCCAAATGATTGTATCTTATATTCTTGCGAAAATGAGTCATCGGATATTTTTACCACATGTTGACAATCAAAGTATAAATAAGCTCAACCAGGGAAGTCTAGATCGATTCTAGTAAAACAGTTGAGATATTTCCCCTTACACCCAGGTTGCAGCGTTTTTTTATGTCTCAGAACACATCGTCAATGATGTCATGATACAAAACAAAGATTTCAAATGATAAAAGCTTGAATCATCCATCTTATGGTGATTCATGGAAACATTTTGACCGTCTACATCCGTCTTTCTATAGATGCTTGAAACGTGCGATTGGGTCTTTCTACTGATCGTTTTTTTTCGTTTGATTCTTATGGTAGTCAGTATTCATGTTGGACTGTCTTTATAACTCCGTAAAATTTTCCTCCATTGATATGTTAATGAAGGAGTCTTATATCTTTTTGACTCTATTAATCCCAGGACATCCGAAAAATAATATTGATGTTTATTTGAAACCATTGATTGATGAGTTAAATGCATTGTGGAGTGATGGTGTTAATACATATGATGTTGCTGCGAAACAAAATTTCATATTAAAATCTGAATTGATGTGGACGATTGGTGACCTTCCAGCATATGGCATGTTATCTGGTTGGAGTACACATGGTTCAAAATCATGTCCTTACAGTATGAAAGAAAACAAAGCCTTTATGCTGGTCAATGAAAAAAAACCTTGCTATTTTGATTGTCACCGTAGATTTCTTCCAACCGATAATCCTTTTTGGAGGAACAAATATCATTTCAGAAAATGTACAATTGAAAGGGATGAACCTCCAAATATGATATCAGGTACAGAGTTAAAATCAGTTGAATTTTCATTACCTCCCATCACATTTGGACCAACAGTAAACCAACAAAAAATTCATGGCTTTGGGAAAGAACATAATTGGATAAAACAGAGCATTTTTTTGGATCTTCCGTATTGGTCTGATTTGTTTGTCCGCCACATGTTGGATGTTATGAATATTGAGAAGAACTGTTTTGATAATTTATTTCATACAGTTTTGGATACACCAGGTAAGACCACAGATACTGTAAAGGCACGATTAGATCTTACCCAAATTTACAGGAGGCCAGAACTTGAATTATTTGAAAATGTTAGATCACATAGGTTAATGAAGCCAAAATCATCTTATACACTGTCCAAAGAGATTCACTTATTATTTTTCCAGTGGATTGCAGATTTGAGACTTCCAGATGGATATGCTTCCAATTTGGGCAGATGTTTTAAGAATGGTTATATTACTAGATTAAAAAGTCATGATTGTCATGTTACAATGGAAAGAATAATGCCGATTGGATTTAGAGGTTTGTTGAATTCTATGATTTGTGATTCTATAACAGACATATCATATTTTTTTCGAGACATTTGTGTAGTGACAACAGACTACGATGCACTAAGAAAATTGGCAGAAGATGTTGCTGCAATTATATGTAAACTGGAAAAAATCTTTCCGCCAGCTTTCTTTGACTCAATGGAACATCTGATATTACATTTTCCACATGAAGCTAAATGTGGAGGTCCAGTACAGTTTCGATGGATGTACCCATTCGAGAGATGCATGCAGAAATTGAAGAAAAAAATACATAACGAAGCATCAGTTTAAGGCTCAATTATTGAAGCTTATTTGCAAGAGGAAATTTCTTTTTTCTGCTCTCATTATTTTGAATCTCAATATCCCTCAAAATAGAATCACATGGGGAGAAACTAGGGGAATGTTAATGACAAAATGGACAATCAATTAACAGTTTTTAATCATCCAAATCTTGGTTTCAGTGGAGTTCATGAACGATGTCTTTCAGATGATGAACATCATAGAGCTCATACATATGTTCTTCTCAACTGTGAAGAAATGACATCATTTGTCATGTGAGTTCTTCTATCACTTATTCTATAATTTATGTTACAGTATTTAAACTTATTTTATTTTTAGGTTATATGATAATCATATCAAGAAATAACTTCCACAAATTACAGCAGCTTCTCTTGAAGAATGCAGACAAAAAAAAATTCTCAATGGTTTCAAAAACTGGTAACATAAATTATTGATGGTTTAATATCAATTACGTTTATTATTTATTATATTGATAATTGTTTTACAAATTTTCAGGTGTCTCAATATGATGATAAAATTGATAAGCGACTGTGTATATTGAGCAACCCACCATCCAAAATGGTTAAATATTATAATGAATATGTGGTGAATGGTTTTCGATTTCATACACATGAATACGGGGAATCAAAAAAAACAATGAACAGTGGAGTTTTCTTGATAGGATCACATCACAGAGAAACTGAAGTTGACTTTTATGGCATTTTGGATGAAATTATTGAGTTGTGTTATCTAGGAAAGAATTACATAATAATGTTTAAATGTCGGTGGTTGGATACTGATAGAGGTTTGCATCTTCATCTAACTCATGGAATCGTCGATATTAAATATAAAAGTCTTCTTGCAGTAAATAAACCATTTTTACTGGCTCAATAGGCACATCAAATTTATTATGCAAAGTAATGTGCTACTTCAAGAGACTTGAGCGATTGGTGGAGCATAATAAAAATGAAATCTCCGGAAAATAATCTTACTCAAACTAAATGTGGTTCCGCTGAAGTGGAAGGAATTGAAATTTTTCAAGAGATGACTCAAAATCCATCTGATTCACAAAGAGACATGAATATCGACGATGACACCCTACAATTAAGGATCGATAGTGATGAAGATGTTAATGATGTTACAAATGAATTTTAAATGACAAGAGATGTTGAAACTGAAACTCATATGGATATTAATGATGCTGAGGAGGAAGATGAAGACATTGACATTGACAGATATGAAGAAGAGGATGAAGATGAACATTGACACAATTAAATGCTGGTTATAATCATAACTAATATATATCTATATATAATAGTTATTTTCAACTATCTGCTAACAACAATAATTTTGTGTTTCAGATGGACTCTGATCTATTACGTGAGTTGGAGGATGAGCTACATTTGGATGATGAGGATGTGGGATCAGCTGACCCTCAACCTACTGGTGGTTCAGGAGGTACGCGGAGGGGGCGCGGTCTTACGCGACTGATGATTCCTAACCTTATCCCCGAGCGACGTCCACATCTTGGTTTCGATCCACGCACATGGAGGTATGGTAACTTGTATATTTTACTTATATTTCATTAATTTATTTATATATATGCTAATTGTTTGATTATTTATTCATTTTTCACAGTTTTCAGCATATAGCTATTGGACAGGGGAGTGCTATATTGCACAGTTATTTTTCTCAGCCATGGATCACATGGGAACAGATTCCCGTTTATGTGCGACGTGACATGTTCCAGCATTGGATGGTATGTAAATAAATAATATTTATTTTGAAATTTATTTTATTAACAACTTGATATTATAAATTATTTGTAGGTTTTATGGCATCCTATCGAGGATAGCATGCGCGATGCTATCCACACAACATGGCAGGTTTCTATGTGTGACCGTTTTCGTCAGTTTTTGCACAACTTGAGAAGGACAGCCATTAAGAAAGTAGGAGTGACAGAATTTGATGAGTTGTGTAGAGTCCACCAACCAGAGTACATTTCATCTCACGTTTGGGATGGATTATGTTTACACTGGTTGGGTGGTGGATTTCAGAGGAGATCTTCAGTGGGATGACAGAACCGGGGGAGACAGGAGGTGACGCATTGAGCTGGTAGTCGTACATTCAGTTCTCATAGAGACCATCTAGTAAGTATATTTTTTAAATATTTTATATAACTTTAAATATAAACAGTTTATTTCATATTTATGTAGCCAGTCGAGCATCCCAATATTACGGAGTTCGACGTTTATCGGAGGATATACAGTGATCCATCTACTGGAGAGATTAGAGGTGATCGCCAGTGTCTGATTGTGGTTAATATTATTTTTTTAGTTAAACAATTAACTGCATATAATATTTTGACAATTTTAATTTTAAATTGGAATTGAAAGGATTCATATGAGGCTGCCACCTCTCAGACATAGGCTGATGGTCAGGACGAGACGGTTGAGCAGACTAGTGCTCACCATTTCGATGAGGCGCCATGGATGCAGGCGACTTAGTATGGCTTTGAGAAGGGAAGAGTAGTTGGCATTGGCTCTCATTTGACTCCTGGTACTTATTATGGTTCTGCTACGATGTCGGCGTCCAGATCGAGAGGATCTCGTGGAGAGGCATCATCTTCTGGCTCACAGTATTAGGAGCAGTTGCGAGCTCAGGATGAGCATATAGAGACTTTGCAGAAGCAGCAAGAAGAGATGTGTCGGCAGCAACAGCAGCAGGAGTAGCATTACAAGGAGGAGATGCGTCGATGGCAGCAGCAGCATCACGAACAGATGGAGTACATGCGCCGTCTGACTCGTAGTTTATGGATGAAGTTTCCTCCACCAGCTCCTTCAGCTCCTCCACCTCCTCCAGAAGACGACCCCCCCAGTGATTTTTTTATGTTACAAACATTTGAATTTAACATTGTAATATGAATTATTTACATTTTCTGTCTTTTATATCGGTAAAAATATTACATAATATAATTTTTAATTTTTTTTATTTTTTTATTGTTTTAATAATAGTAATATTATTTTTTCATTAATCGTAATTTTATTAAATTTTATTGTTTAAAAAATTAATTTATTATTTGCGACGGGACTTTTTCAATGGGGTCTCGTCGCAAATCATCTAACTAAATATTTTTTTAAACATATTTGCGATGGCCAAGTAGTACTGTCACAAATAATTTGTTGCGACGGGCCTATCGCAGAAAGTGTTACATATATTTTTTTTGCGACGGGACGAGAGCCCGTCACAAATAGTTTTTGCAACAGGCCCATCGCAAAAATGTTTACATATATATAATACATATAATTGGAAGATTATTTATGACGATGATGTTTCCCATCGCAACTAAAATTTTTTGCGACGGGCTCGTCGCAAATAATGGTATTTGTGACAGCGTTTTCTGCAACTGGCTATTTGCGATGGGGCCCCGTCACTAAAGCCTATTTGCGACGGGATCCCGTCACAAATAGGCCGTTGTGATTACCAAGAATTCCAGTAGTGATAGTCCATAGACCTAGAGACACTAAACCTTAATACATGAATATTTCAGGTCCAAGGATCAAACACTCAACATCAATCCCACCCAACTGATACAAATTGTTTGGACCGCACCAACCAACTTGCAAAGTTTCTCCGCAAGTAATCTCAATACATGAATGCATGGGCCTGGTATCGATGACAAAGTCATACCCCCTCATTCATCCAAATCTGAGAGCATTTCTGGTGGTTTCTCCTTGATGTGACCTTGTCTGGAATTGCACCTCAGTATCTTGACCTAATTTTTTTGGTGAAATTATTTGTCCGTCGAAACCCTCTCGGCCAGACTCCTTCATTCACAATGTTTTCCCACCACACCCTGTATAGAACTGCCCAACTGATCCCCTACTATCGGTTGTTCACCGTGTTGCCCCATCATCGCATGTCCATCCCCTATCCAAGGAGGACACAACGTCACCCGACCATTCTTGGAGGCCCATCTGGGAGCCTCCCATCGTCGCCGCCGCCATGGGTCGCAAAATCCATGAGCCTCCCTTCCATCACTGAAGCCTGCTGAGCGCCCCGCAACTCACTAACGGGCGTTCCTCCTCTGAACCGCCATCCAAGAAACTCACCAACTGACGTTCCTTCGCCCAACCATCATCCAAGCCGCCACATAGATCACCGGAAACTCATGTGTCGTGCTTCCTCGCACCGACACCACACAACCTCTGACCCCGAGAAGCTCGTAGTTGCAACGTCCCCGACACCCTACCGCCCCCACCGTGCAACCAGCCCCCTAATAAATAAAAAAATAATTATAAATAATTATAAATAAATATTTATTTATATTTATTATATATATAATTTTATAAATATATATTATAATATAAATAATAATATATATATTTTATAAATATATTTATTATATGTATTTATTTATAAATACATATTTTTTAAAAAATTTAATTTTTTTCCAACGAGTCTGTACCCGAGTGGTAAAGGCTCTCTCTTGGCATCCAAGAGGTGCTGTGATCAAGTCATGTTGGGCGCAAATACTATTACAGTATTATACAAACAGTGACGCAGATGATGATGCAAGCATGTGGTGGTGCAAGCATGATACAGATAGGCGGTGACGTAGGCATGACATAGACCTGGTGTCACTTACAGGATGATGCAAACATGATGCTTGTAAGATCCCAACCATTTCTAGAGTTGACTCGAACTTGATTTCAAGTACTCTTTTGTCTTAATTTGAGTACTTTTTGTTTTTGTTATAACAATGTGTTTGGTTGGAATTTTGATAAAAATGGAAGACATAGGGGTTTTCAACGATTGGCGCACAATTAGGGCAAAATGTGCGCCCCGACCCAGCTAACCATGCAAACCCAGTTAGAGGGGATTTGCACAATTGGCACACAGTTTTTCAAACTGTGCACCCTCTTAGGAGTAACCGTGTACCTCTAAAATAGCGGGTGCATGGTTTAAGTGCACGATTAGAAGAAACTGTGTGCTGCAGCCCAGGAAACCCTGCACGGGAATTAATTTTTCCCAAAAATTAATTTAAAATTTTCCCAAACCCCCTAATTAACCCCAATTTGATCCCCATTCGACCCTAGGTGGTCTTTCTCAATTTTGGATCCCTTCAGATGAATTCCAAGCCCTCCCAGCCTCTGTTCTTTGTGATCCCGGATCGAAGATCTCTTCCTCTACTGATAAGTGGATCCAATCTCATTGTTTTCCCACTCATCCTTCTATGATCTCTCTTTCTTTTAGTGAATGAAATATTCTATTTTTACTAGATCTAGATCTTGATTTGATAAATCTAGATCTAGGTTTGTGAATATTTATCTTGGTCTAGGAGAACTTTATGTATTAAATTTTGATTTAGGTTAATTGACCCGGATCTGATCTACATCACTATGCTGCTCACTTTTGGGGATTTCTGTTGGGAAATCATTCATCAATGAATCGAGGTAGGTGGTCTAATTTTTAAATCCCATAGTCGTGATTTGATTCATATATTAAAGTTATAGAATTTCTAGAGTTGTTTACCAATTTGAATCCCTAATTGAATTAATTAATGTAGTAAATTAATTAATTTAGATAATTGTGAAATTGTGAGATTTAGGGATTGTTGAACAAGATAATTAATTTGAGAATTAATTGTGAGATCTTGGGAATTTTTATTTTATAATTAATTATGATTGAATTTAGATGGTTGATTTGGGTAAGTAAATGAGAAATAAGGATAATTAATTGGTGAATTAATTATCAATGTAATGATTGGGAAATTGGGATAATTAATCCTTGAGTTAATTATCAAATTATTGAATTATAATTTAGAACAATTAATTGGTGAATTAATTATTGGATGTTGAAATTTTTAAATGGTTAATTGATTGTTGAATTGATTAACAGAATTGATATTGTTAATTAATTGTTGAATTAATTAACAGACTTGGATTAATTAATTCATGAATTGATTAATGGAAGTAGTTGTGGTTAATTATGATAAGAGGATTAATTTTGTTTAATTATTCTTGTTAAATGGGGTGTTAGAAATGATGATCTACACCCTTAATAATGATATAAATAAATGGATGAGTTTTTGGGGGTGTTAGACATGGTGTTCTACACCAATGAGATTTTGGGGTGTTAAACATGACATTATACACCAATGAGATTTTGCGGTGTTAGACATGGAGTTTTACACCAATAGGATTTTGGGTGTTAGACATGGTGTTCTACACAAAAGATATATCTATTTGTATTGTTGAGAATTTGGGGTGAAAGACATGACGTTCTACACCAATGAGATTTTGGGGTGTTAGACATGGAGTTCTACACCAAATGGGATTTTGGGGTGTTAGACATGGTGTTCTTCACTAATGAAAAATATATGTGAAATAAATGAAATATGTGGCATGGTTCAAAACTTGAGTTATGTGGTTAATAAATATTAATTGATAATGTGATAACTATTTACATGTGCATTGTAATTATTTATTTATACAACTGCATACACTTTTTATTGACTGGATTTGGTTTAGACATTGTTGGTGTTGGTCTACTGAGTTGTACTCACACCCTACTCGGGCTGCCTGATCGGTACCTGAATAGATTTTATGGATACAGGACAGGTTAAGGGAAAATGCTCTGTGTTAGATGGATGAGTCGGGATGGAGAATTGTTGTGGGAACCAAATGTGGTTTAGGACCTTCTTGGGAGTTGTAAGTGTCTTTCTTTGGAGTTTCATTTTATACACTTGGCACATATATTGAAATGGATTGTTCTTCTTATCTTAGTTGGATATTGTATTCCCTACATTGATTATTATGAGTTATTAGTATTTTTTATAGTTATTTATGCTTCCTCTTTTGTTTATTATTTTTTCTAGATTATTACTCTAATAAAAGAGGTTATAGTCTCTCCATGATCAACTTATCAGAATCTCACTATTAGTCAGAAACCTCTAGCATATGGGGAGGCGCACTTGAGGTTATGTGACCAACCAGTTCGGGGCACCGATATGCGGTACCTCGGCTGAGATGTTACTAAGTGGTATCAGAGCCCAATTTTCTTTTCTTTTTCTTTTTTCTTACTATTTGGGAAACGTGTATAGAATACTAGGAAGAGTTTGGGATTGGTTATGAGATCATGAATGGGAGTAGTTACCGCATGTATGGGGGAGAACCCAAGTGCCCATGGTGGGATTGTTGTTATTGTTTTTTCTATGACAATTGAATGTTATTTCACTTTGGGTGACAAACTTGTTGTGTGATGTGATTATCATTTCTGAGATTTGTTAAGATTGACTTGTGGCCCTGAATAACATGAGATTTGAGTCAACATGCATCATTCTAGTAACTCAGGATTATTTTTTGACATGCATCATTTTTGGCATGCATAGGAAAATAGGGTTTTTGTAAGATGTTGAACTTAAACTATTTACATGACTTATAAAATTGAATTGAAAGAGGTGCATAATATAAAAACGAAAGTGGTAAAATGATGCAATAATGTAAATAAATGGGTGTCTAAATAAGAAACTTGACCTATGAAAATGATTTTACCCTTGTTTACTAGGACCTAGCTAGGTTTTGGATGGTTAAGGGTAGTGTTAGAGACTCATTTTTGACTGTGTGGTGAGTTTAAGGAAAGGCTTGTTATGATTATTTCATCTTACGTAAATGTGTTAAAGTTTTGAAATGTGTGCTAAGGTGCATGTTTGTAATTTTATATTTATGCCTCCATGACGATGCCCATTGAGGGTATAATAGGAGGATATGGCTGGAGATGATTTACCAGCAGTGGAACCCAAGGCACTGATAGTGTCGGGTAAGGAAGCAGGGGTGAAGTTCTGAGAGAACTTTACATTATTCATAAAATTCATTAGAAGAGACCTAGGGCATGTTGAGAAGACCATGTATGACCTGACGAGGGAGTTTTAGTTGAATCACCCTCCGAACTTTACTAGAGAGGGTGGACTTGAGGGAGCTGAGTTTTGTGTTGAGTCGATTGAGACAATACTTAACCATTTAGAGACTCCTATTGAGAAGAGGGTCAAGATAGATTCTTATATGCTATGAGGATTATAAAAGTGGTGGTGGGAGGTTCAGGTACAAACTAGACAGACTAAGGGTATGCTATGGAATGACTTTTTAGAGAGGTTCCTATAGCACTTTTACCCAGAGATATTGATACATGAGAGAGCAGCTGAGTTTATGAGATTCAATCAGGGGAGAATTTCCTTGATGGAATATGCTCAACACTTCATAGATTTGTAGTGATTTTTTCCAGTGTTGGTGGTAGATAAGGTTACTTCAACAAAATGATTTCAGGATGGACTTAAGTGTGAAATTAAGTCCCAAGTGGACTTCCGGCTGAAGAAGTATACATAAGTGGTGAATCGGTCTCTCATCTTAGAGGGGAACTTGAAAGAGGATTATAATGGTGGACATGTGGTTTCTTGTGGATGATATGGAGGTATGTATTCCAATAGAAGGAAGCATCATTATGAGAATTTTAGTCAGAGCAGTGGGAAGAAGAGTGGCCAGTCAGGGAGATCAGTTACTCAGGATCTTACCCACGTGATTTTTCACCAGTGTGGTAGTCTAGGGAACTTTTATAAACATTTTCCTAGACCATAAATGGAGTTACAAGCCTGTATAAAGTTGGGGGATAAGGGGTTTATCCGACCGAGTATGTCGCCTTAGGGATCACTGATATTATTTTCAAAAAAGGATGATGGGAGTTTTCACTTGTGTGTCGATTACTCGAAGTTGAATAAAATGACTGTAAAGAAATTATATCCTCTTCCATGTATCTATGATCTTTTTGACTAGTTGAGAGGAGCTCGCATGTTCACTAAGATCTACTTGAGATCAGGGTATCTTCAGCTAAATGTTCAGACTCTTGATATACTGAGGACTACTTTCAGAATCAGGTACAACCTGTAAGAGTTCATCATAATGTTGTTTAGTTTCACGAATGCACTTGAAGTGTTTATATCCTTAATGAAAAGAATCTTTCATCTGTACCTAGATCATTTTTTTTGGTGTTCATGTACAACATCCTGTTATACTCTAAGACCCATGATGATCATGCCCAACATCTTGACATCATCCTGAGTACATTGAGAAGGCATGAGATATACATCAAGCTATCTAAGTGTCAGTTTTGGATTGAATAGGTATAATTCTTGGGGAAAATCATCTCAAGGGAATGTGTATTAGTGGACCTATAGAAGGTTCAAGTAGTGGTTTAATAGCCCAATAATGTGTTCGATATCCAAAGCTTTCTGGGGTTAGCTGGATATTATTGAAGGTTTATCCAGGAATTTTCCCATTTAGCAGTGATGCTTTCAAGCTTGACTAAAAAAGGGATAAATTTTTTTTGGTCAGAATATTGTGAGGGGTCCTTTTAGGAGTTGAAAAATAATTTGACATCAGCATCGATATTGATCTTACCCAAGCTATGTGAGGAGTATACAGTGTATTGTGATGCTTCTAGAATCATACTTGGAGCTGCGTTGATGCAAAGAGATTGAGTTATGACATATGGGTCTTGGAAGCTGAGGCCACATGAATGGATCTAACCTACGCGTGACCTCAAGCTAACAGTAGTAGTTTATCCTCTGAAGTGTTGGCGACACTAACTTTTGGGAGAAATTTTATGGTGTTTACAAATCATAAGATATTAAGGAATATCTTCTCGTAATAATATTTGAATATTTGGAAAGAGAGATGGGTTGAGTATATGTAGTATTTTGATTTTAAGATAGCATATATGTATGGACAAGGAAACAGTGTGGATGAGTCCATAAGAAGGAAAACTTAGACTCAGATGGCTCAAGAATCTAGTGTTTAGTGGAAGATGATGGCCTTACTAGCAGAGATGCATGTGGTGGTTTAGAAGATTCAAGATCAGATGACTCTGGTATCGGTCTCCATGGAGTATACATTGTTGAGACAGATCTGAGATAGGTAGTTTTAGGATCTATAACTCTTGACCTTGAGGGAAATCCTTAAAGGTGGGGATTCACCTTCTGATTGGAGCATAAATGAGGATGAGATCATCAATGTCAGGAATTAGGTTTTTGTGCCTATAATCATAAGAGAGGAGCTCATGCAGGAATTTCATGCTTCAAAGTGGGTGGTAAACCCAGGTGTGGCCAAAAAAATTTGAGACCTATGATGACAATTTTGATGGTCGATCATCAAAAAGGAGATAGTAGGGTTTATGACACAATGCTGCACCTATCAGTAGGTAAATGCAGAGCATCAATGACCTGGAGGATTTCTGTATCCATTACCCATTCTAGAATGGAAGTGGGATGACGTGATAATGGATTTTGTGGTGGTTCTCCCGAAGATTCCAAGGAAGAATAATGCTATCTGGGTTATTGTGGATTGATTGATGAAAGTAGCACATTTATTACCTATATGGGAGACTTTCTAGTGGATAAGTTGGGAGATTTTTATGTTTGGGAGATAGTCTATTTGTACGGGGTTCCACAGACTATAGTTTTAGATTTTGAATCACGTTTCACTTCACACTTCTATAAGGGTTTATAAAAAGCGCTCGATACATAGGTTTTATTGAGTATGACCTTCCACCCACTGAAAGATGGGTAGTCAGAGTGTACCATATAGGTTCTTGAGGATATTCTACGGGTGTGTGTGCTTGAATTTGGCGGATCTTGGGAGAATCAATTGTCCTTAGTGGAGGTTTCCTATGAAAATAGTTACTTGGAAACTATACAAATGGAACCATATGAGGCTCTTTATGGTAGGCCATGCAGATCACCATTATGCTGGATGGAGGTAGGTGAGTTAGAGCTATTGGGACCGATTCTTATACAGGAGACATCGTAGCAAGTGCAGTTGATTTGGAAATGTATTTCTATGGATAATAGTAGGAAAAATTTGTATGCTGATATACAAAGATGACCCATAGAGTTTATAGAGGGTGATTATGTATTCCTTTGGGTGTCACCTAGGCTGGTTCATTGTAGGATATGAATACAAGGAAATTTGGAGCCTAGGTTAGTTGGACAATTTGATATTGTGAAGAGAATCGGGAGGGTGGTGTACCGATTAGATCTTCTACAGAAATATGATGTTATGGATGATGTTTTACATGTTTCACAACTATGGTAGTATCACCCCAACCCTTATCATGTGTTTAATGTGGATGATGTTGAATTAGAGATAGATGCGTCCTTTGGGGAGCATCTGATACATGTATTAGATCACAATGAGAAAGTGTTGTGGAGAAAGACCATGCTGATAGTTCATGTATTGTGGAAACATGGTCACATACAGGAGGAAACATGGGAATGGGAAGTAGATATGTGGGCTCAGTGGCCCAATCTCTTGGGCTCAGAATCTTAGGGAATCATGGGAGTGCATCTCAAGGATGATTTGTTATAAGTAGGGGAGATTGTAAGATCCTGGACTTTTATAGAGTTGAATTAGACTTGATTTCAAGTACCCTTTTATCTTAATTAGATTACTTTTCATTTTTTTTATAACATGGGGTGTGTTTGGGTGGAATTTTGAGAAAAATGGAAGAAAGAGGGGATGTTCATGGTTGGTTCATGGTTAGGGAAAACCGTGCACCCCATCCCAGTTAATCATGCGAACCTAGGAAGAGGGGATTCATATGTATGGCACACAATTTTCCAAAAATTTTCACCCTATTAGGAGTAATCGTGCACCCCTAAAAAATATATTCATAGTTTAGGCACATGTTTAGAAGAAACTGTGAGTCGTAGCCTAGAAAACCATGCATGTGAATTAATTTTTCTGAAAATTAATTTAAAATTTTCTGAAACCCCCTAATTAACCCCAAGTTGGCCCCCATTCAACCCTCTATGGTCTTTCTCGATTTTGGAGCTCTAAGGATTAATTCCAAGCCCCCCCCCCCTCCATGACCTCCATTCTTCACGATTCAAAACCTAGATTGAAGATATCCTCCTCTCCTAGTAAGTAGATCCAATATTATTGTTTTCCCACTCATCCTCCTATAATCTCTCTTTCTTTTGGTGGATAAAATATTCAAATTTTTATAGATCTTGATCTTGATTTGATAAATCTAGATCTAGGTTTATAGATCTGTATCTATATCTAAGATATCTTCATGTATTAAATCTTAATTTAGGGTAATATATCTAGATATGATCTATGTCATTGGGATGCTCAATTTTGTTGATTTTCATCGGGTAATCATTTGCCAACAAATTGAGGTAGGTGGTATAATTTTGAAATCCCATAGCCATGATTTGGTTTTTTATATGAAAGTTGTATAATTTATAGAGTTTTTTACCAATTGGAATCCCTAATTGAATTAATTAATGTAGTAAATTAATTAATTTGGATAATTGTGAAATTGTGAGATTTAGGGATTGTTGAACAAGATAATTAATTTGATAATCAATTATAAGATATTGGGAATTGTGATTTGATAATTAATTTTTAGAATTAATTATGATGGAATTGAGATGCATGATTTAGGTAAGTAAATTAGAAATAAGGATAATTAATTGGTGAATTAATTTTCAATGTAATGATTGGTAAATTGGGATAATTAATCATTGAGTTAATTATAATTTTTTTTTATTTTTTTTTATAATAATTAATTGGAAAATTGATTGTGGGATGTTGAAATTTTGAAATGGTTAATTTATGGTCAAATTGATTAATGAAATAAATATTTTTAATTAATTTTTGAATTAATTAATGGACTTGGATTAATTAATTTAGGAATTAATTAATGAAACTAGTGGTGGTTAATTATGATAAGAGGATTGATGTTTGTTAATCATTCTTGTGAAATGGGGTGTTAGACGTGACTATCTACACCCATAATAATGATATAAATAAATGGTTGAGATTTTGGAGTGTTATAAATGGAATTCTACACCAATGGGATTTTGGGGTGTTAGACATGGTGTTCTACACCAATAAGATTTTAGGTGTTAGACATGGTGTTCTATGGAAAATATAGATCTATTTGTATTGTTGAGAATTTGTGTTGTTAGACATGGCGTTCTAACCCAATGAGATTTTGGGTTTTTGGACATGGAATTATACACTAAATAAGATTTTGGGGTGTTATACATGGAGTTCTGCACCAATGATAAATATAAATGAATGAGATTTGGGGTGTTAGACATGATGTTCTTCACCAATAATAAATATATATGATGTGAATGGAATATATGGCATGGTTTAAAACCCAAGTTATGTGGTTAATAAAGATTAATTGATAATTTGATAATTGTTTACTTATGTATTGTAATTATTTCTTTATACATCTATTTACACTTTTTATTGATTGGATTTGTTTTATACACCATTGGTGGTGGCCTGCTGAGTTTTCCTCACACCTTACTTGGGCTTCCTGATCGATGCCCAAATAGATTTCATGGATGGATGACGGGTTCTGAGAAAAGGACCCATGTTACATGGTTGAGTTGGGATGAAGCATGGTTGAGGGAACCAAATGTGGTTCAGGACCCACTTGGTAGTTGTTAGTGTCTTTATTTTGAGTTACATTTTAGACACTTGACACATATATTGGCATGACATGTTTTTCTTATCTTAGTTGGATATTGTATTACTTTCATTGATTATTATGAGTTATTGGTATTGCTTATGGTTATTTATTCTTCTACTATTGTTTATTATTTTCACTACTGTATTACTTTGATAAAAGACGGTATAGTCTCCCCATAATTGACATATCAGACCCTCACTACTAGTTGGAAGCCTCTAGAATACAGGGATGTATGCTTGAGGGTATGTGACCGACTAGTTCAGGGTACTAGTATGTGGTACCTAGTCCAGGGCGTTGCAATGCTGCACTGGTATTTCATTCCATGTTATGGGCTTCATGAACGTTGGGCCTATGGTTCATGTAATAAAAATAAATAAGGCTTAATTGGTGGGCTATCCCCTTGGGGGGGCTATGTCCTGCCTCTCCAGCCTGTGTGTATGGTGTATGTGTTTTTTTGAATGTAATTGTACCCCAAGAACCTAATATATATATAATTATTTTTTATTATAAAAGGTTTAGGTGGATCCCCTTTATTAAAAACAAAAAAGCAAAGTGAACATAGTATGGGATCAGTTATGGCTATGATACCCACGTCTCATACCTAGTTTTTCTCTAATTCTGATACCTATCTTATGTTATTCCTCCAATATGGAATTCTAGTAAATTCTCCCACATTTTCACCCATGCCCATGAATTCTTGGATGACGCACTCTTATCCAAGATCTCACTTGTTGTAAGTGTATTTCAACATTAGTGCTTTCTGAACCAAAGTCAGCATCAGATTGAGGCACCACCTTATCTGGTTGACTATCATCATAATCTCCTGCTATGGGATTCTTCATATCTCCTCTCTACTAGCTTGAGACTGTATCATTTACTCATATTGTTGTCCTATACATTTAATGTGTTCCTTAAGGACTCCAAAAATATTTGAAGTTTTAACCTTCACCCCATTAGTGTGACTCAATGCATGTTCATAATCATTGATGGGTGTACCTAAGTCATTTGGTTGTACTACATAATCCTAGATATTAACATCAAAAGTTCTATACTTTCTATAAGAAACCATTTTGAATCTCTCTCCATCCACTAAGCAAGATTGAGGCTTCCTCTTGTTGGTTCCTATGAAGGCTCCAAAGAACTATGTAGTCCAATATCAATTTGAAGCACATTCAATGCCTTCCTGTTTCTAAATTGGACATTTCCCAATGTTTTTTGGAACCAGAGCTCTATTTCCTATGCCTCTAGACCATATTATTTCCACCAGTACACATTCTCGATGAATCAATCTCTCCAAATCAAAGTTATGTGTGGAATTATCTTGTTTTTTCCTCTGACAACACTATTTTTTTCAGTCACACCTCACATGTGGGAATCTTCAATTATTCTCAACAAACCAAAGAAATATCTTTTATCATGTTGTATCTAGTTTGAGTAAGAGTCCCATATCCTTATCCTCCTATTGTCTTCGCTTTCTCGACTCCTGATCTTCAGATCCATAAGAAATTTTATCGTTGGCGACACTGGTTTGGGGTCAAAGGTCTTCGACAGTGGTGTGTGGGACCGTATCCACTTCAGATCTGGTTTTGTTTATCTTAAATTTGTTCCTAACCATTTTTTATTGACCTATTCCTATGGTGTGTGAGGAGATGATTTTCTTTGAGGAACCATGTCATAGGAATTGGTCCTTTAGTAGGACGACTCAGACTTTCTGTCCTCCTCCTCAGATCAATCATTCCCTGAACTAGTCCTAATATTTGAAGTTATAGTCATTACACTTGGTAAGATCATTTCTTATTATATCTAATTACACTAGGGAGACTGAATTTTATCCTATAATTTGAAATAACAATTTAATCAGTTTTTTTTAACATTTTGACATGTAATTCTTATCATTCCATATTTTCTTATGTGTTGTTTTCTTATTTTTATTTCTGGTCATTTCCAATGATTCCATATGTGTTATAGATATGTAATTATTCTCATTTTTATGTTTTTATATATTTATTCATTCATTTTAATATCATATTAGTGTATTTCTCTCTCTAATGGTTTTGATTTAAAAATATAGTGTTAATATGTAATGTATGTTGAATATGTAGCATGTGTGGCATTATGTAGAACCCCTTCATGGGTTTGATAGAACTACCCTTTTACATAGTATCACAAAAGTAATTATCATAATATTCCAAGGAATAGATATATGAATGTGATTGTGATTTATAATATAAAATTGGATCATACGTGTATTTTCAAAGGATATAAGTTTGGTTTATTAAAAATATTTTGATAATGAAAAATGACTAAAATATATCTCATATAATTTAATATATCAATTATGAAATTTTAAATATTTCTACAATCATTATTTTTTTCATTATTATAAATAATGGTATTTATTAAATTTAAATATATCTTGATGGACAAATAAAATGAAATATGAAATTTATTGAGAATTCTGTTATGATAGGGAATTGTTTAAATTTCCTAAAAATCATGGCATGAAGACAGTATATACCAACAAGGAGCCTAACAAGTTCTACAAGTGATAAAGTATCAGGGTATATATAATAAGATTTCTCTATCCAAATACATATCAAAACAAATTACTTATTTTTATAAATGTTTCTATAGTGTCTAAAATAAAAAAATAGAAAATATTGCGGTAATTATGTTTGTAAATTTATGAGGCCGATGATGTTCCATCAACAAACTAGAATTCCTGAAGAGGTATTTTCAAAGATAATTACTATTTCATTTAAAATATGTATTGATCCTCTGTGTATTTATATTTTTTTAGTACTACTATGAATTTATAAAATCATCATATTCACAAGATGATATAGATTTGTTTAGAAATGAATGGGTGGCATGCCTGATGGAAGAATTCACACATATATCATGAAGATGTAATTTTTTACTTCTTATTTAGTTGATTTTCTCATCATTTTGTGTACTTTTTTGGTTAACTTCCTCAACATTTCTATCTGATACTTATTTTGTTATTTTTCATAGAGATTATAAAGAAATGACCTCATGTGAGGTTGGAATTAGAGGCTACAAATGAAATAATGACAATAAGAAAATGGGTCAAGAATGTATATAACCATCATAAAAAGTTAATTACTACTACCTTTAAAAAAAGTGATAGTTTAATGGGAAGGTTAAAGTTTTCTTAATATAATTTTTTTGTCATTATAATATAAAAGTTCTATGCTGCATTAACATAATCTAAATTAAATGTTTGACTACTAATGCATATAATGTGTTCTTCACATGATGATGTTACCAATCCCACAAAAGAACAAACTATAAAGAAGGAAACCCTTTGACAAGATTTAAAGGTAATATTACGATATACTTTATATATTTTATCGAAAAGTTATAAAATGAATCATTGATTTAATTTTTATTATTCCTCATAGATTATGTTTATTTTAGAATATTTCTACCATATTTCATGCCTTTTTTCACAAAAACTTTCATTGTGGTAATCTTGATGTTTCTATAGTAAAATCATTATCAGTATAAGTAATAGATTATTTTATATTTATGTTTAATTTATTTCATTTTAGTATTACTCACATAAGAATTTTTTTATTATATAGGTGGATTATTTAGTTTTATTTGGGGTGGTTTATTTGAAACTTCTCATGTTCGTGAGAGAATAGACATTGATGCTTCAACTAAGATTATGACAATAAGGAAATAGGGAATAATGTATAAAACCATCATGAAAAGGTGAATTCCTACTACTTATTTAATTAATTTTTTATCATTTTATCTAATATTTGTAAGTTAATTTCTTTATCATTTTTATATAATACTTATTTAGTTTTTTTCATAGATATTTTGGGAAGACATATTTAAATTTCAACTATCTACAACAAGCCACAAAGGAGATAACATGTTACTCTCTTCCAATGTTACCATTCTTTCCATTGATTTCTTTATAAAACTTCCATCACTACATATTGAGTTGATTTTATTAGTTGAAAACCCTTTCTCATTATTGACAACTAGAAGATTAGAAGAATGTTTTTCAGCTAAAAACATCAACTCAATATGCAGTGTTGGATGTTCAACAAAAGAAAGACAATGGAAAGTGTGGTAACATTGGTAGTTCAGATTGCTTTGATACTTTATAATAATGTTACATAATTCATTTGGGATGTAATGCACCAAAATTTCTATGCAATATTTTTTTATATATTTAATTATTTCGAGACTACACACTTTGATGACAAGTGATTCCGAGCCTAGAGTGCCCGGAATGATCCGTCAAAAAATATTAAACTTTAAATAGAAAGTGTGATATATTTTCTTGAAAAAAGTAGAATAACTCCTAAATGGTTGCTTAGATCAGAAATATGAGGGCACCATTGAGTTTAGGATGACTATTTTACCCTATGCGCGACTTAATTTTAGTTGGCACAGGCCTCGAGTGAGAAAACCCAAAAATGGAATAACCATAAATAAAATAATTAAATAAAATTATTTTATTTTTTAAATGATTATAACTCACGAATGGTGACTCAGATTAAAAATACAAGACCATCAGTGAACTCTTGAGAATATTCTTTCCTTTGGTAGACATTAATATCGGCTGGTGCGGGCCAACAGTGAAAGTTAGTTTTTGGTCTTGATTAAAATAATTAAGTAACAATTATTTTATTTTCAAATCCTTATAACTCCTAAATGGTAACTCGGATTGAAAATTAGAGAGTACCATTGAACTCATGGGGGCATGTTCCCCTTAGGTGAAGCCTAACATCGACCTGCGCGAGTCGAGGGTGAAAATTAAATTTTGAACTTTTTTTAAGGTACGTTCTATAAATGTGCGAGTGAGATTTTATATCTTTTGAACCAATGCTCAGATTGAAAATATGATGGCACCATTGAATTCATAATGTCGAGATTCACCTAAAAATTTCTTAACTTTGGCCAGAAAGGGTTGAGCAAAAAAGTTATTTTTGGGAATTTTTGAGAAAAATAATAAATTAATTTAAAGGAATTATTTTATTTCTTTCTCACCATAGGGTGGTGGATGGCGATGATGCGGTATAGTGATGAGGTGGCGATGAGGCACATTAATGAAGGGTAAATAATGGCTCGTTTTAAACTGTGACTCTATTACCTTAATGACTCATTAAATGTGACTCATTAAATGTGGCTAATTTAATGAGCATTATTAATTGGCGCAGTGTCACTATGATTTTTGTTTTCTTTAAATAATCCAATGTGCAGAGTTTGGGAATTAAAACTTGGGGAATTATCTGATGAAACTCTGGAGAATTTCCTCTCTAATGAAGAACAGTGAAGAACGACGAAGAACGCCGGCGATACTTCACCAACTTTGAAAAACCTCGAAGAATGGAACCGGAAGTGATGACATCGACATCTTGAATCCTCAAGGACAAACACTTCGGCATTGAATGTCAACAAGATAAGGGTTTTATATGATTTTTATGTTCTTCCCCATTCTTTTCTAGAAACAACGAATATGGATCAACCCATGAACAGGTTGACCCACGCTTCATGCGTTTATGCTGGAGGGTAACACTATTAGGGATTTCTTTATCCGGGATTAAGACTATTCTTGTATGACCAAACAATATTCCCCAGGCCTCCCCCTATATTATAAACCTCTAACACGGAGGGTCCGAGCTGACATGAACAAGGCCCGAGAACCTCTTCTTGTGCGTTCTTGATGACCTCATTCTCAAAACGATGGTGAGGATGATTTAAGGCCTTCTTAGTGAATAAGGGGAACTCAGGAGGCCATAGACACAGGTGAAGTAAAGAACAGACCACAGGTGCGCGTCCAATGGTCTGCCGAAGGATCTGCTGCCGTGCCCGTGCCAGCGGCGGCACGCACCAACCGCCTGCCTATTAGTGGGATGGAGGGTCGCCGACCATGACAAAGTCCGGGTGGAGAGGCGCGTCGTGGTTGTTGGAGACTGTGACCATCAGGGTGTGGAAACGGAAGATGTGGTGCTAGGTAGGGTGTCGTGTGAAGGGAGGTGGCCCACATCCGGGCCACCCGGTTCTGATGGACCAGCTGTGTTCTATCGACCACGGATGGAGGAGGAGGCCATGTGGAGTCCCATGGGGAAGAGGAGACTGGATACGGCATGGCTGTCGCATCCTAATCAGGCAGCGCACCCCATCTGCCTCATGCAGCCGGGCCTCGGGTCAGCGGGCTGCGCCCCAGCCAGCGGGCCGGTCCTGCAGCCCAGCGGACTTGACCCGTATTGGCAGGATGAACCCATTCCAGTGGGCTAGACCCACACCCAGTGGGCTGTACCTATGATGGAAGGCCCGAACCGTGACCTCTAGACCGTACCGGACTAGAGCAGGTCATCGGGCGACTCGGTGGGTTAGACCTTTCGCTGAACCGGTCCTGGTCTAGTGAGGCTCATTGGGCCTGACCCATTGGACAGACCGGACCGGACCTACCTAGACCCGAACTGGGTCAGGTTCATTTGATTTATTTTTAAACCGGGGTATGTGGGCCCCCGGGTTGGGTTGTTCAGGTTGGTCTGACCGGGTCAGACCAGGCCCGGACGCAACCGGCCCCTAGTTACTAAAACACTAATAACTCACAGACCGGGTGTCTGATTGATGTGTCGTCTATAGTATGAGGACCATTGAAACATGGAGGTCCCTCTAAGATACTCTATGGGATTTTTTTACTGGGTTTGGAATATGGCTGAGTTGGATCAGACTCCAATCCAACTGTGCCCTTTTTACTAAAACGTATGTATCTTGCAAACCGTGCGTCTGATTAAAAAGTTGTTTGCCATGTTGGGACCCCATCAATGAGGTGGATTTTTTGAAATGGTATATGGTGACTTTCATGGAATTTGATATTTGACTAATGGTTTTAGGATAAGTTCTCCCAGGTGTGCTACGTATAGAACCCTACGGTTGGCTGAGACCTGAGGACTGCTGACTTTCGACTCTGTATGACTCGACGATGGACCAACGGGAAGAACTTCTTTGTGAATTTTCATGAACATGGTGGTAATCACTTCTTAGTGACTTTTCAGGCCCATGGTACATGATGAAGAGGAGTACCTCAGTTGGCTAAGATTAGTGAGAAGCACTTCTCTGTGACTTTGTAGGCCCATGGTGAGAAACACTTCTCTATGACTTATCAGGCCCATGGTATGTTATGGGGAGGTGTACCTAAGTAGTCCAAGGTGAGTGGGAAGCACTTATTCATGACTTGGAAATCCCATTGTACTTGTTAATGGAGGAGTTAGTACCCTAGAATATACCCGGTGTGAGTAGTCTTGCGTTTCGTGCATTATTTTGAGGAATTGTTGTGTGGTATTTCCTTTTTTGTTTTTGGGTCCCTACTGATTACTTTTTTACTCACCCCTACACGGGATTCACTCACACGTGTTGTGCCTGGTGAAGATGACTGATATTTCGATGGGGAGTGCTCCGGGAGACAAGACTGATGGACGCTATGATGGTGGACTTGGTGGCCTAGGACAAGGCAGGGCCCAGTAGGACTGGGAAATGTAACATACTACTTTAGATTCCAGAAACTTCACTACTCTCACAATCAGGTTGGTTTTTCTATGGATGGCCATTAGAGTTTCATTTTTGTACTTGATGTTTTCAGTTCTTTATTGGGTTTTTATTTTGGCCCACTCACTTTCATTTGTACTTGCACTCATCCTTGTTTTAGTGGTACTTATTTTCTTCTTGTCGTGTGTTGGGATGTGGTTGGGCATGTTTGTGCGCACAGGTACTTAGTAAAATGCTTCCCACATGCAGGTTGATGACTTAGGCGCTAGTCACCATCCTCTGGCCTTTGGGAGGCAGGCTTGGGGTAGCCACGACACGGGACCCGAGGGATAGGTCATGATAAAGTGGTATCAGAGGGCAGTCAGTTCCCCCTCAAATATCAGAAGTCTATATTTTTTTGGGGGCAAAAATGTTAAGTGTTGCGAGTACGACTTTCAAATTCGGGGAGTCCAATGTTGGTACGGTGGCCGACATATCCATACACCTAGACCTTGAACTCTACTTTTTGGCTCTATACATGCAAACACTATTTACATAAGTTTCTCCTTATGTTCTTTTGAATAATAGTTATCTCACTAGGTATAACCTTTTAATTGTCGTATATCTTGATTTATCTCAATATACCTCCACGCGGACGACCAGCTAGGATTCCAATACGCGGTCTTGAGGATAGTCCGCCTTGCGACGAGGCATCTATTCAGGGACCAGTGCTAGAGATGGCCCCACCAAGTGGTATATCAGTGTTACCACCACTCGTTGATCAAATAGAAGGCACACATCTAGTGGTTTAGGTGGATACATCTTTCCATACCGAGTCATGGATGACTCTTTTGGCACTTAACAATGAGCCATATGGTTTAAATGTGTCATTGGAATCTGAGGCAACGATCACCTGAGATACAGGGTTATCAGGGCCTACAGATTACAAGTGTGAAAAGTAATATGCGGAACCAAAAGTTTCATATGAGAGAACATGCTAGTTTCCAGAAGGGAAAGATTTTCAATCATTTTCATGAAAAGGTACATCTCGTGTTGTCCCACCATTCATGTTGTAGGGTAGGAGAGGAGACAGTTTCAGACTATCAAGGCTTATGACCCCAGGACTCCATGGATGAATCAAGGTATAATGCATGTCTTTCTACTTTAGTTGTAGTATTGATAGAAACTTATACTAGTGATTTCCCATTCCTGTCACTTCTTTTTGTTTGATACCTAGAGGTTCTAGTTAAGATTGTTGGCTTGACCCTCACGTTTAGAGACTCCTAATGGAGGAGACCCAATGACCACACATTGGTTACAATAGTGTGACTTGACTCTTGGAGGTGAGAGCATCGATGGGGATCTCTTGGTAGTAGTGTTGTGGCTTTACGACATCATTCTTTGTATGGGCTAGTACCGTTCATTCTAGGATTGAATGTATTAGGAAGAGGATTTGGTTCATCCATATATATGGAACCATATTTCCCTTTATCATCAGACAGGAAATCCTTGTATCTCTTGAGGACTCAAGAAGAGGAGGGTATAGCCAAATCCTATTCAGTAGGCTAGTTAGACCCTTATTTTAGTGAATTTAATTAGTCCTCGTGTTCCTTAGTGACAGTAGAGTATAAGGACATCTCCATTAAATATGTTCTATGATTACCTCTCCATTGAGAGTTAAACTTCTGCTTTGATATGTACATTGGGACAACACTGATATCCGCACAAGCATATCAGATTACTCCCATGGAACTTTTTGAATTGAGGGTATAGCTGGAGGATAGGGGAAGGAATTAGTTGTGTTCGGTCAAGGAGTATGACCCAAGGGCCCCATGAATGATTCATGGTACGGTCTGTGTTTACTACTGGCTTCCGTATTAATAGAAAATGGTGCTAATAATTAATTCTTATTACAAATCTTGTTCAATGCCTAGAGTTTCCAGTTAAACCGTTGACTTGATCCTTACATCTGGAGATACCAATGGGAGGAGACTCGATAATCACACTTATGTCGATGGTGTGATCTGACTCTTGAGGAGAGAGTTTCAGTTGGAACCTCTTGGTGGAAGCATCGGGGCTTTATGATGTTAGCTTGGGTATGGACTGGTCATCCACTTTTCATGCTCATATTAACTGTTTTAGGAAAAAAGGATATGGTATATTTGTATCATTGGAATGGGTTTTTCCTTTTTTGAAAAAAAAAAGGAAACTCAGGAAACATGGGATAAACTCATGCATAGGAGGGTGCATCCAATCACTCTTGCGTCGTCCGGACTTACCCTCGTGGTAGTAGATGTTTTGAGTTTTCAGTTCCCTACAGTAGAGGCAGAATGCAGGAATGTACCTTCAAAAGATGTTTCCAGTGTTACCTACTTGTAGGGGGGACTTCTGTATCATTCTACACCCTGATATGGAACCGATATCAATATCAGTATATCGAAGGGATTTCGTAGAGCTTTGCAATCAGGGTGCATAGGTGGGGTAATTATAGAGGAAGGTCTTAGTAAGACCCTGTGTTCGAGGTTATGTGTGGATTACCATCACTTTAATCAAGTGGTCATGGATAATGAGTACCTACTTCTGAAGGGTCGATGGGCACATCAATCAGTTAAAAGGGGTAGCCTATCGCATGGATGAAAAGGTGGCCATAGACTTTTCAGCATTGAGACATCGGAAATGGCTAGATTTCCTTCATGACTATGACATTGAGATATTCTATACTCTTAGGAAGGGGAATTCGGTAGCATACATGCTCAACAAGAGGTCTGGTTTACAGCTGTTGAGTTAGGCAACATAGAAGCTTTCTACGATGCAGATATCCTTCATGGATGATGATGGAGCAGCTTACCTTCAGTCAATGATTTTCACTACCCCGCTCTTGCATAGAGTCCGGGAGGCATAGTTCATGGATGTTGACTGCGAGGCCCGGCATGCTCAGTTATCCTCAAGACAAGATCTTAATAGATTTTCAATAGGTGGGGAGCAGATCATCTATTTTAGAGGACACACTACCATACTAGTGATGTTACAGGAGGAGGTGTTGAGGGAGTTTCATACATCCCCTTTAGTGGTACATCCTAGTGTGGTGAATATGTACCAAGACGTCTGACGTCAGTACTGGAGTCCAGGAGATGGAGACCCTTAGAGTTTGGGGAGGGAGACCATATTTTCCTTCAGGTCTCACCCTAATGGGGATTAAGGAGTTTTGTCCAGGGCAGTAAGTTATCTCAGAGATTTATCAGACCTTTTCAATTTCTGAGTGGAGTTGGTGAGGTGGAATAATACCTAGCTCTTAACCCAAAAATACATCTAGTGCACAATTTTTTCGATGTTTCGCAGTAGAGGTGGTATGTGCACGATCCATCTCATGTCATCGACTAGGGCGGGCTAGACATTGATAATGGGATGAAGTTTGCAAAGTTCATGGTGGATATAGAGTATCTACAGTAGTAGGTCCTTTGTGGATGTTTTATTACTCTAGTGTGTTTTCAGTGGAAGCACAGAAACCTCTAGGAGAGAATATGGGAGCAGGAGGTTTAGATTCATGCCCAGTACCCCCCATTTGTTTAATTTGCCTTTGTTTTGGATTTTGGGGATGCAAATCCCTAAGGTGGGGAGAATTTAATATCTCTAAATTTATGTGCAATTATTTTTTATATATGGAATTATTTTGAGACTACACGCTCTGACAACACGTGATTCCGAGGCCCGGAGTGCCCGAAATGATCTGTCGAAAAATGTTAAACTTTAAATAGAACGCATGAGCAGTTTTCTTGAAAAAGTGGAATAACTCCTAAAAAGTTTCTCAGATTAGAAATCTGGGGGCACCATGGCATTTAAGATGATGGTTTTACCGTAGGTGTGACTTAATTTTAGTCGGCGCAGACCTCCAGTGAGAAAACCCTAAAATGGCATAATTTTAAATAAAGTATTTAAATAAAATTATTTTATTTTTTAAATGATTATAACTCATGAACGGTGACTTAGATTAAAAATATGATACCACTTCTGAACTCGTGATGGTATGGTTTCTTTAGGCAAACCCTAATATCGGTTGGCGTGGGCCAACAGTGGAAGTTAGTTTTTGGCCGTGAATAAAATAATTAACAATTATTTTATTTTCAAATCCTTAATAACTCCTAAATGGTAACTCAGATTGAAAATACGAGAGTACCGTTGAACTCGTGGGGGCGTGTTTCCCTTAGGCAAATCCTAACCTTGACCGGCGTGGGTCGAGGTTAAAAGTTAATTTTTGAACTTTTTTTAAAGTACGTTTAGTAAATATGCGAGAGGGATTTTCTAACTTTTGAACAGTTTCTCAGATCAAAAATCTGAGGACATTGTTAAATTCAGAACATCGGGGTTCTCCTAGAAATGACTTAACTTGGTCCATTAAGGGCCGAGCAGAAAAGTTATTTTTCTGACTATTCAAGAAAAATAATAAAATAATTTAAAGGAATTATTTTATTTCTTTCTCACCGTTGGGTGGCAGAAGGCGATGCTACGGTGCAATGACGAGGTGTGGATGAGGTGCATTGATGGAGATTCAATGATTTCTCATTTAAAACTACGATGATATTAACTTAATGGATCATTAAATGTGGCTCATTAAATGAGGCTAATTTAATGGGCATTATTAATGGGTGCAGCATCGTTGCGCTTTTTTTTTTCTTTAAATAATACAACTTGTGGAGTTTGGGAATTAAAACTTGGAGGATTCTCTGACAAAACTCCATTGAATTTCGTCTCCAATGAATAATGATGAAGAACACTGGTGAGACTTCACCAACTTCAACGAACCTCGATGAACGGAGCCGGAAGTGATGACGTCGATATCTTGAATCCTAGAGGACGAACGCTTCGGCATCGAATGCTTCGGCATCAAACATCAATGAGGTAGGGTTTTTATATTATTTTGATGTTCTTCTCCGTTCTTTTATAGAAACAAAGAACATGTATCATCCCAAGAACAGGTTGACTCGCTCTTTGGGCGTTTATGCGGGATGGTAACACTATTGGGGATTTCTTTATCTGGGATTAAGATTATTCTTGTATGATCAAACAACAATCCCTAAGTCTCCCCCTTGATTATAAACCTCTGTCACGGAGGGTCCGGGATGAAATGAACAAGGCCCGAGCACCTCCTCTTGTGCATTCTTGATGGTCTCATTCTCAAAATGACAATGAGGGTGATTTAAGGCCTTCGTAGTGAAGAAGGAGAACTCCAGAGGCAATAGATGTAGGTGGCATGAAGAACAAACCACCGGTGCACATCCAGTGTTCCGCTGAAGGATCTACTACTATGTCGATGGCGGTAGAGATGACATGCACTAGCCACATGACGGTCAGTGGGGTGGAGGGCCACCGACCACACCGGTGGTCGGGTGGAGCGGCACACCCGTCAGCGCGCTGCATTGGTAGGAGACCGCAGATATCAGGACACAGAAGTAGAGGATGCAGTTACAGGTGAGGTGTCATGTGAAGGGAGTTGGCCCACATTAGGGACACTCAGTTCGGTTGGACGAGCTGTAGTCCATCGACCGCGGTTGGAGGAGTAGGCCCTACGACGTCCTGTGGGGTAGAAGAGACCGGGCGTGGCGTGGCTACCGAGTCTTGGTCGAGCAGCGCACCCCGGCCACCTCATGCGTTGGGGCCGACAGGCCATGCCCCAGCCAGCGGGCCTGACCCACCCGATAGGAAAAAATACATGCCCAACCTTAAAAGATGTCCCAACCTGACAAAAACTAAAAAATTAAATGTATAGGGAGCTCAACTCAAAATCTATAAGCCCAACCAAAGTAGGCAGTCTATGTACCTGAGTATCCATATGATTCTCCAAAATCACCTCTAACCTTCCCATCTTCTGTATATGACAGACACATGCAGGAAAATCCCATGCAAGGGTGAGTATATACATACCTAGTAGGATGTCCTACAAACTAGAGGGGGATAAATATGTGACACGATAGAAGTAGATAGCTCAATCCATAATAAGAGAGGAATGAAACCCAATACAAATATATATATATATATATATATATTCATAAAAGAAACCCATATAAGAGAGAAAGGGGGTTTCTATTTCACATCCCATCCCATGATGATAAGTCTATCAACAGTTCCAAGAGTCCATCATTGATGCCCAGAATTTCACATGTATATCTAAAGAAGTAACCATGTGGAGCCACACCTCACCATGGTGTCGTGAAATCAAGGTAGAAAAATCTCTAGGTAGAGGACCCATGCCCAGGAATAATAGGAGGTTTCCCCTCAGTAGATAGATGACTCATGCCCTAGTACAACATGATGTTTTCACTCTGTAGATAGATGACCCATTACCTAATACAATATGAGGGTGTCACTCAGTGGGTGGAGGATCCATTCCCTATCATAGTAGGAGGGTTCCACTTAGTAGGTAGGGGAATCATGCCTTGTCATAAAAGGATAGTGTCATTCAGTAGGTAGAGGACTCATGCCCTGACACAGTTGGAGGCTGATGATCAGTAAGTAAATCACTCATTCCTTATCAAAGTAGGAGGGTACCACTCAGTAAGTAGATTCCCCATGTCTTATCACCACAGGAGGGATCCACTCTCTGACGATCCTACTCAATCATTACCATTATCAAACACCACCTAAAGAAGCATCATGCTTGGAACATATTTCATTGCATCTCAAAATACACTATGAAATAAACCATCACATTATATATAGAAAAACACCCAATATATACTACTTATATTCCAAAATACAACTCAAAACGAAGGATATATGAGAGGTATAAGATGCATCAAGAAGTACACAACATGTAAGGGGCCACACGATGTGTGATCCCACACCTCTATCTAGATATGTCCTCACAGGAATATGACTTGTAATCCTTGTAGTACTACACTACATGTAAGGGTACTACACGATGTTTCTATGCCACCCAGGTCCTTCCCATGTGATCTTGGTCATTCCCATGTCCTTCGGGTTGGGTCCATGTAATAGGTTGTGCTCATGTACATTGTCCATGTGCTAGTACACATAGTGTTCCTATCCATTTCCCTGTTTGTGTACTCCAGGAGTACACATCAGGCCATCAACACCTAGTCACACAACGTGTGGGGATCACACATGGAAAGTGGGGGTCACACACAGGATGGAATAATTAACTCACCTAGAAACCCAAGCAGCCATAGCCAGGAGACTACACGTCATGTGTTCTTAAAACTACAAAACATGCAGTCATGTTATTCTTAGAATTTTTGGAATCCTTACATGTATTAAAATCTGGTTTTTATTCCATGATTCTCTCATTTTTACCACCATAAAGTAGTGGTAATCACCTCTGACCATTTATTTCGACCCTCCAATGGCCATAAATTAGAATTCGTTCTTCCACAATGGTTTTTCATGCACCCTTTTTCCTACCATCACTATCGACCAGTAATGGACTTAATATCCCTAAGAATCATCACCTTTACCCCAAAAAACATGATTATCAACATGAAAATATCCTTCTCAATCATTGTTTATACAATCGCCAGGATTCTGGGGGTTCTATCACGCTCGAACCCACCCTGACAATGTCGAACCGAATCTTTGTAGGCCAATGGTGAAGAATGAGATGAATGATGGGGTAAAACACAAGGAAAAAGGTTCAATAATCCTTTTCCAAGTGTTCTTGGACAAAAAACATAGATTGAGGATATTTAGGGTGTGAAACATGGCATAAAAAGAATAATAAATTGAATGAATAAATGTATTCAATACAGGGGTGCATGTGATGGGTTAATAAAATATAAGATCAAGAATAGTTTATAAATTCA
Organism: Viscum album; assembly: GCA_963277665.1. NCBI lineage: Eukaryota > Viridiplantae > Streptophyta > Magnoliopsida > Santalales > Viscaceae > Viscum > Viscum album. The sequence continues at coordinate 719,831,043 of OY728159.1, read as the reverse complement.
TGCTCAATATTTTGATTGAGGGAATAAACCACAATTGACGAGCACTACATCGAGATTGGATCATTCATTGGTGAAGAACATGTTCGTTAGCGATGGGGAAGATTCGCCGAGATCGTTGTTTATCAATACTCCATGATACTATCATCGGTCGTCATCTGATCTCAATTATCCAACAAAGAATGGTGGATATAAAATATATTTAATATTTTTATAAAATTAAATTTTGACTCACTAAGACTTGGAATCGTGCATCATCTCATTTCCTAGCTCCAAAAATATTCCTTGATATATTTCAAATTTTTACAAGACAAAAATTGAGTCTCTAGATGAAACTTATAGAAATTAAATCTTCAAAAATGGATTCCATATTTGGATTTATGATTTTCAAATTTGGTAAATAAGTATCTTTTATTTTTTTTCATTATAAATATTAATCTTGGTGAATTTTTTTCACCTCCATAATAATAAAACAGATGAAATAGGGTTAATACTTTGGGATAAGGAATTAAAATTTCTCTAACACTTGACTTTGTCCTATTGGATGAGTATAGTTTGGCCATTTCAATCCAATTCTAAAAAATATAGTCACTTGGGGTCATTTTTCTTTTATATTGACCATTATATAAGTAGAGAAAAATATAAAATGTCAATCTCTTAACTTTAAAATCATATTTTATGTTCACATAGGGATACAAATAAGTTGTGAATGAATATTAAAGGATATTTTCATGACTTGACCTACCAAGGCATGCTTGGCCAGTGGAAGGTTGAGCTGTAACTACCCCAAGAATGCCTCCATAGGATAGGGGCTAGCAAAAAGCGCTGGAAGAAATAACTAAATTGGGAGGCCTTTTCCTAATGTATATGTACTCACACACCCAACCATCTCTACGCAGAAGTGAAGAGTAATAATAATAACATTATGTAACATCAATATTAAAAACCATGCATGTAATAAATTCTTGGGAATATAAAAGAGTTTAACAACATAATATAAAAATTAAAGGGTAAAAATACACACCCAACAAGAAAATATGTCCCAGCATGAAAATAACTAGAAAAGTAAATGTTGAGAGGGCCTAGCTCCAAATCTCTAAGTTCGACCACCGTATATAGTCTATGAACCCTAGTATCCCTATGATCTTCTAGAATCACCTATGAATTGTCTATCATCTGCATAAGACATGACATGTGAAGGAAAATCCCATGAAAGGGTGAGTATATACACACATAGTTGGATGACCAAAAATTAAAAATGGAAGGATAGAAGACATGATAGAAGTAGCCAGCTCATCACAATGAAGGTATTTAAATCAGTATATGAGACAACCATAAAAAACCCAGATATGCTCAAATAGAAACTCAAATGAGAGATAAAGGGGATACCCATCTCTATAGCCCTGCTAATAAAAATGAGTCTTCCAAAAGTTCCAAGAGTCCATCATCGATGTCCAGCATCTCATGTGTCTTTTCAAAGAAGTAACCATGTGGATGGCCCACACCTCGCTACTATATTTCACAGTTAAGGGGGAATGATCTCTAATATATGGAGGACCTATTCCCTAGTGTGATAGGGGATACCACTCAATAAATAGAGGATTTGCGCCCTAGAATAATTGGGGGATTCCACTCAGCTCATGGAGGACCCACACCTTGGTATGATAGGGTAGTAATGTCTCTATGGATAGAGGACCCGTTCCCTTGTTCCACAAGGGAGTACCGTCTCTATATTCACAATGAGTATGGAGGACTAGCTCCCTGATGCCACAGGGGAGTACCATCTCTATTGATAGAGGACATGCACCATAGTGTTATAGGGGAGTACCATCTTTATCTTCATAATGAGTATGGAGGACCCACACCCTAATACGATAGGGGAATACCATCTCCATAGATAAAAGACTCATGCCCCAGTTCTATAGGGGAGTACTGTCTCTATCTATACAATGATTATAGAGGACCCCCCTGGTACAACTGGGGAGTACTATCTCCATGGATAGAGTACCCATGCTTTAATGCGATAGGGGAGTACTGTCTCTATATACATAATGAGCATGGAGTGTTGGGTCAAAAGCGGATCGACTTTAGAATAAAAACTCAGTTGTGACCATAATAATTATAAGAATCACCAATAAAAATGGAGTTTGGAAATATAATCCTAAAATAAACGGGGACACAAAAATTTAACAAGAAAAACCCTACTTATGGAGGATTATAAAATCACAGGGAAACTTCAAGAAAATCAACTAATAATTAGAGAGTACATAGAATCCAAGTAGAATCCCAAACTTGAATTATAAATGAGAGCCTCGAAAACCTTTGTGAAAATCCACAACCCGATACATCTCTATCACCTCTTTAATAATTTTCTCATAACTAGACATCACCCTTCTTTGATCAAAACTAAACACACAGTGTTGTTGCATCCCCTCCAATAAGTCAGTGCACAACCCACGCTTGTTGTTGCCCGTTGCTTCCCACTACTTTCTACTACCTACGACCAAGTCAGTGAACACATCTTCTTTTGTTTCATTGTGTACCACTCCCCTCACCCATGTTATTTCCCACTTCCTCTAAAAAATGGATCCCTCTATCTGGTGATGCATTCTTTCTCATATATAGGCCTTTTTTGTTCCCCATTTCCATTAAAAAATAGATAAAACAAAATATATCATGTATCTCATGTCCCGAAAAAATGGAATGATATGAATTTAAAAAAAAAACTTATCTTTAAAAAAAATATTGGAAAGATGAACCCCATAAATCTCCCCCTTTATCCCATAAAAGAAGATGATGAATTCCAAAAAACTCAGTTGGATCGTAAGATAGTTGGTATCACACCAAACATCATCCTCTGTAGAAAATATGACATCCCTATTTTGATTTTATGATGGAAACCCGAAATCTCCCCTCTACAAAAGAAATCCAAAGGATGAAGTATTTTTCACAGCTATGTATGCACTTAAAATTCTAGAATCAACAATATTTGGCACCCCATAATTATGATCACCATATAATTTAGAGAACCTATAGGAATTAATTGCCCCCTCTTCTCAACATCCTTCGAGTTGTCTAAAACTCTCATCGCATAACCTCAATATTTTATTTTAATTATTTCTTCACTAGTGGTAATCTGGTAAAAAATAATTATTTGTAAGACCTAAAACACCTGACCTGACATGCTTCAACTTCCAAACCTTATACATCCTAGTCGATGGTTTTTTTGACTCGTTTTTTATGATTGTCTATGCCACAAATCTGATGAAGTCCTCTTCACAACTACATTCTTCACTATACCACATTCCTTTAAATCTATCCTATAAATCATGTCATCCATTATACCTTGCACACAAACCATTGATACTCTAGATAATTTCCATATTCCATTAATAAACAAACTCTTGAATTCATCGGTATCAAGAGTACAAGAATATAATAAATTATTGTCTATACATGGCACATGCTGCACATCCCTCAACGTCAGTGTGAAACTAGCATTATTAGTTATAAAAATATCATGAATACCATTTTCATCAGTAGAATATCCATTTCTATCTTTAATACGTCAAATTCACCTTCTTCGTATGAAGAAAAAAAATCTCTCTATGGTGTAATATGGACTGATGCTATTGAATCAACCACTCATTCGGTGTACAAATATGACCTATGACAATCATGGATAACTAAAATTAAATCAATCTCACCCTAAATAAGACTGAAGCCAGTATCATCAAAATCATTACATTGTGCCTTCTTTTACTCCTTAATATTTTTTCAATTCATAGAAGTTTCTCTGTACATGACCCTCCTTGTCGTAAAAGAATCACTTGATCTTTTTTTCTTGTCTTCAATCAACCTTTATGATTACTGTTTCCATCTTCCATGGCTAGAATACCACCATTACCTAAAGATTAATCATAATTAGTCTTTCATTGAGTCTCATTCATCAAGAATAATGAAATCAAATCTTCCAAATTTAGTGTGTATTTCTTGAACAAAAGTGTGGTGATGATATTATCATAAGAATCAGGAAATGAACCCAAAAGATACAAAGACTTGTCTCATTCTTCTATTTCAACATGTACTATGTTACCTTTATCGTTGATCTTTATCTCTAGCAAAGAAAGTTCTATCATAAGTTTGGTAAACTCATCCAGATTGTTCCCTAAATCTCCATTCTCTCACATTCACAAATGATACAATAATTTTTTCAGATATAAATGATTCGCAAGAGATCCCGATTTATACATTCTTTCAAGCTTCACCAAGATCTCCTCTGGATCTGTCAGATTCATCACTTTTCATAGTTTATTATCATCCAAATATATAAAAATCATACTTTTCACCCACTCTATCATATCCTACCAATCACCAATGCTTATCGTCTCTAGTTTATCTATTTTTTTCTTTAGTGCCTTCACTATCTTCTTATAGACCAAAATATTTTTAATTCATTTATTTCATAGAGTAAAATAATTTTTCCCATTAAACAATTCAATGTGGATAGAAATATCATGGCATGAATCAACCATATCTAATAAATAAGAAACATAAATAAATCCCATGGATACCAGTTGTTGGGTCAGATGCGGATCTGCTCCAAAATAAAAAACATAGTTTTGAAAACAATAATTTTGATGATATAAAATGAAAACAGAGCATGTAAATAAAAGTATAAAATAAATTTGGACACATAAATATAATGTGGAAATCCCCTCCTTGTGGAGGATTAATAAACTATAGGGTAACTTTGAGAAAATACACAAATAATCAGAGATTACACAAAAATCCAAGTAGAATACCAAACTTGAATTATAAATGAGAGAGTAGAAAACCTATGTGAAAATACATACCCAGATATGCCTTCCTTTCCTCTCTGATAATCATCTTGTGATAAGAAGTCACCCTTTGGAGATCAAAACAAAACACGAAATGCTATTACAACCACTCAAATAAGTCATTGTGCAACCCACGCTTTCCATTGATTGCTACTATCCACTACACATTATTTCCTACACCCAATTTGTTTCACATGTTTTCTTCTACATCTCTACGCACCACTCTCTACACCCACCCTACTTCCCACTACCACTGAAAAAGGACTCCCTCAATCTATCATTGCCTGTTTTCTCATATATTGGCCTTTTTTCTACCCCAATTCCATTCAAAAATAGATAAAACAAAATATATCCCATATCTCATGTGCCTTAGAAAACAAAAGATAAATATATGAAAAAAATTCATGTCTTCAAAAAACAAAAGATTCGTGGGATGAAACCCATCATGGAGGACCCACATCCTAATGTGACATGAGAGTACTATCTCCAAGGATAGAGGACTCACACCCCAGTGTGATAGGAGAGTATCATCTCTATCTGAACTGTCTGATGATCATTCTTGATCGCTATCATCAAAAACTGTCTCCTAAAGAAGTGTCACACTCTGAACATTTTGTATCATATCTCAAAATCCACTATGAAGGTCACCACCACATTCTATATGATAAAAAACTCAGGATAGGATACTAGTGGTCCAAAATCCAAGTTAAGACGAAGAATATACCAGATGTACAAGGTTCATAAGGATATACACAAAGCATATGGGGTCCACACAATGTGTGACCCTACCCCGCTCTCTATCCATGTCCTCAACAGCACACATCTTTCTAGCAGTGTAGTACTACAAAATGTGTAAGGGTACTACATGATTTATCATGTATAAAAATCCCAACAAATACACAAGCCTCATCATCAGTCAGACGATCTGAAATTCCAAACCACTGATACATCATCACAAATTCCCTTGAATGGAAAATAGATTACACCATTGCGATCCTTGTAGAAAAATACCTAAGATAGGCTATTCACTTTCCCAAATCCGACACTCATTAAAAAAACACATTTCACAACATCACACATGAATGAAGTTTCATTGTCCTAATCCACAAGTTTGAATTAAATACCTGATTTCGGTCTCAAAAAGTCCAACTCAAAAAAAACAAAAACAAAAACAACAAAAATGATGACTACAACGATGGGGATGACGATGATGAAAACAATAATGAAGATGACGACGACGATAATGAAGACCACGAAGACTACGATAACGACAACAAAGATGACAACGACAACAACAACAATGACGAAGACAATGAAAATGACAACCACAATGATGATGACCATGACGGTGATGACCATGACGATGATGACAAAAAATACCATGATGACCATGATGAACATGATGACGATGACGATAATGATGATGGAGACGATGATGATGATGATGAAAATGACAACGATGATGACAACGACGATGACGACGATGATAACAATGACGAAGATGAAAACAACAACAACAATGATGATAATGACAACGATGATGATGATTATGAAGAAGAAGATGATGATGAAGACAACAATAACAACAATGACGATGAAGACGATGAAGATGACAACGACGATGATGAAAATGACAATGACAAAAATAAAAACAAAAATAAAAACAACAACAACAACAAAAATATTTCTATTATTATTGGGTGATTCATTTACTTGCACTATGAGCCTGAATTAAATATATAACATTGGTCTTGAAATGATTTTCTCAAAGTCAGGGTCACAATGTTGCTGACGAAATGTCATTCTGACACCATAGGAAGGACTTATTATCATATTAAGTTTTAAAATCCATAATAAATAATAATATTTTATATTACTTATTTTAAAACCATATACACTCAATTTTTTCCTAATTTGAGTTTCATGCAATGGTTACCTTCTACATTCCTTTTTCTCCATTTTAATTCATCCAATTAATTATTATAATATATAATTATACAAGGGTCTATATGCTTCTTTTTCACCCCCTTCCCTATTCATGGTGTGAACTTCCATTCCTCCATCCATGCACCTCCTTCCTAGATTTATTTATTTCTTATTTTTTATTAATTATATTACAAAAAATCCGAGAAGGGGAACTAAAAATCTATAAAGGAAAATAATTAAAAATAATAACATGCACCATCCATCCATGGCCGAGAAATATCCTCCATGAGACCCTACACACGGTCTTTTGTCAAAAATGATTCTATCACACTGCATGTCATTGCACCACATCAATCGAGAAAATGTGGATCCCCGATCCTAAACAAACTCTAGTCAATCATCGTCCTTGTTGCACATTGATCACAAACCCGCACTGATGGTATTGATCCAATCCATTCACAAAACATCATCCTGCTCATTCATTAATACATCCATAAACCATTGATTTTCATGTCATTTATTCCACCAAAATGAATCCAGGGGTTCGATCGCACTCGAACCTTCCCCAACAAAGTCGAACCATGACCCCATTAGTCAACGATGAAGAACGCGGTGAACCGATTTGGGAAAAGCACAAGAACTAAGTGAACCATCATTGGAAAATTGATGTTGGATAACGATTATATAAATAGGAGGATAAAATTTTAAATAAGGGAATAATTATATTGGATCAATATAATCAATTAAATTGTGGGGTTCATGAAAAGAAAAATTATCGCAGATTAGAAGTAGATAAAATACATTCTAAATATTTTAATCAAAAGGAAAAAAACCACAAATGACAAACCTTACCTCAATTATGGGTTGATTGTTGGGGAAGGATGCATAAGTAATCTATGCGGGTGATAATCCCACTATTTTCATTGTTCATCTCATGATTATCCATGATATAATTTTTATTATTCATTCTATGTTGATTCAAAAATGAAGATCATTATCCTCATCCTCTTAGATCTAAAAAGGGTTATGTGGATTACCCTTGAAAAAATATCTTAAGAGGGTATTTATTGAGTATTTAATTAGTTCATTTAATAAAATAAATTAACAATTTATTTATTTATTTTAATTAAATGTACCTTCTAATGTCTACCTTATTCGAACATCCTACACCGATTAATATTAGGTCACGTCTAGGGTAAAACCCACACTTCGAGATCAACTATGGTCTTAGATTTACAATCCGAGACTCCGTTTGGGATTTATTATACATTTTTAGGAAAAATACCTACACATGATATAATATATATATTAAATATTAATATAAAATTAATTTTGGGATCATTGGGCCTCATAATACGGAGCCTTCTCAGCACCTGGCACCAAAAATATTCCTATAAATATTCGAAAGTATTAAAAGGAAGAAACAAAGTCTCTACATTATTCCCTTATTCAAAAATTTTCATCCCCTAAAAGCACAAAAAAATAAAAAATAAAGGTGGGAATACTGAGCACACAACTGGGTCTCCCACTCCCACAAGCTCCCCTGATGGTTTCATGTTCTTCCAACAAATATGCATCCAAGAAAATCACTTTCCTATGAAGGGTATTTATTTTTCTATTCTCAACATTACCTACTCCTTAAAAAAGGAAACTCCACTATCACGACCCAGCTTACCCAGTTTGGTATCATACAATGAGTTGTTCACATACCTCCTCAGTTGGGGCATGTGGAGAATGTCAAGTACCCAGTCTAACTGAAAAGAGGTCAACTACTCTATCACCTCACTTGAAAAAAATGGATGAAAAAATTCGTTTTGAGCATCTACTGCCGTGAACATTCCCTGGGTGGACCATAAGTTCATGTCACCTCAACCTCTATAGGGTCCACTATCACTCACATGTCAAAGAAGTCATATCCCGATAAGTATATCTTCAAATATAGAACTAAATCCACAAGATATTTCATACAACTAGCACTACAAGATAATTTCTAGCACCATACTTTTGTGCCTTGTATGATCCAACTCTAATGTCGAGGACACAAGGGTACCATCATAGAAAATTCCACAAACCAATCCAATAAAATTTAAGGATCTAGCTCATAAGTCTTGTGAACTCTTCTAGAGAATTCAACACACCAAAGAGTATCACCAATAACTCAAGAAACCAAAACGTCTCTAGGAAACCACGCTTGGTATATCCATATATAGAACTTGGAGTTGGTGATAACCCATCCTTAGGTCAAAATATGAGATCCACTTCACCTCCATCCATGGGGAGAAGTGGTCATTTATTTTCAAGGGTGGTTACTCCTTCCATATTGTCACCTGAATCAGGTGATTCTAATCCAAACTTAACCAAAAGCTCTCATCCAGCTCTTAGGGAAAAAATATAGGGCTACCCAGGAAAATACACTAGGTCATACGAAGCCCTGCATTGTAGACTCCTCCAACTGCACCTCCATCTCTCGAAACTACATTGGGTCATATGATACGACAACACAAATATTAGGTCATACCTGGTAAAATTTCATGCAGAAAACAAACTCTTTATGGGGATTTAAACCCAATACATCCTCGGGATGGATTCTCTCATACTCCTCCACCATCATATGAAACTGAAATCTTAAATCATCTGATGATATAAGGGTAATACTATCTAACTGATGAGGAAGCGGCTATAACCTTCTATGAATGAGCTCATCCTACCCTGCCTGGGGATCACTCCTTGTCAAAGGAGAAAACTCCATTCCAACCAACTAGAAGAAATGCTACACTCACTAGTTGTAATAATTTGAGCATGGATGGTAGATGACCAATCCTTGTTGAGGAAAACATCGTAGGGTCCCATTACCACTATATAAAAGATTTTTTTGTGAAGATCTATCTATCCTCTCAAAATTAAGTCAAAATGTTGGTAGAAACATGTGATCATTGATACTCTCTGTAGGATCCTCCAACATAAGGGTTGAGAAAAAAGTCCTCAACTGGTAGCTCTAAGTCTCAAAAAGGGGCTACGTCTAGGGAAATGTGGTTTGCGTCTTTGTGCTACATCTGTAGCTGGAGTAGTGGAGACACATGTTGTACCCCCAACCACACTCGAATCCACTGATCCAAAAGCTCCTCCTGCCTAAAGTTATTCATTCCCTTGCTTGCCTACTCACCATAACCAGATATTTCTCTAACACCTTAACACATAAAAAAGACCTCAAACACACATAAAAGGAACTCATCTACAATACCTCAGCACTATATTTTTTGGAATGAAACTGACTTGCCTGTATGATTTTAGATCATGTAACGATAACACGTCTTGGTGGGGGAAGTATCCATCTTCCTTTCATTCCTAATTCCAAGTCAAACATCACCAACACAGGGATCTACCAATGCCCCGCGTCACCCTAGAAAAGTCTTATAACCAGTACCACCATCAAGAGGGGTCCTATCCAAGTGGGAAATTCACACCACAGGCTTGTGATGATCCTCATCCACTTGAGAAGGGGGTTTGGATCACCACAAAGCCAGGTCAATCTCTATCTCTAAAACCCACGATGTTCACTCAACACAGGTGTGTCATCTGTTGGTACCTCCAGAGCCTAAAGATGATCTATAGAGAATACTGGTCTCTAATGCAATCATCTGACTAGTCAGGGTCTACAAAAGCCATAAAACCTAGACCACTACCTCCAGTCAAACCTCTACTACCTTAGGGTCAATCTCATCATAGAACATCAATGGTATTTTTCACTAAAACATGCATAACACGCTAAGACTACACATATAATCATCCTACCCTATTGGATTTATCGACTAATCAACACCCAAATGATCATCTTCCTGATCTATAAAAGGATCCATGTGATGCTCAATGGGTGGTAGCATTAATCGATGCCCACTTGGAGAAAATACCTCATGGGTAGATCCCTAAACTAAGGCCTCATCACTCAATCGGTCATCATCATGACACTATTTTTAAATACCAGCTAGATATCATTTCAGAGTCATCAAGAAAGTTATCAAGACATACCACAGTCAAAGATAATATCTAGAGAGATGAATCAAGGATAGTCAAAGGACTCAATACTATATAATGCATATACCATTCATCCCTACAACCAATGTATTAGTATACCGAGGTGACCAATAGGTAGTCAAAGACCTAGTGTATGGATATGTTGGTTGTCGCACCAACATTGAGTTCCTTGGCCTAAAAGCCACACTCAAGACACTTTGATATTGTTTCCCTAAGTCCCAACCAAATCCTCATCATTGGTCTAACTCCAAACACTGGCCTAAGGATGAACCTAAAACTCAAACTGAGGTAGTTTCATAATACTTCAGACTGAGTATTCTCTATAATATCAATATTTCAGGACCTAACCCATCGAGGCCTACCTAGATGGTGTAAGGGTGAGCTGCAACAACCCTAAGCCTACCTCCATAGGCTAGGTGCTGGTGAAAAGCACTGAAAGGAATAACTAAAATTGGAGGCCTTTTCCTAATTTATCTATATATACACACCCAACCATATCTATGTATAAGTGTAGAGAAATTATAATAAAATACTATAACATTTAAAGGAAAAACCATTTATGTAATAACCACTAGGGAATACAAAAGTGTACGACCACATAATATGAAAAGTAAGTGGTAAAAATACATGCTACACCAAAAAAGATGTCCCAACATTACAATAACTGGAAAAGTAAATGTTGAGAGATCCCAAATCCAAATCTGACCACTATACATAGTTTATAAAACTGATTATCTCTATGATCCTCTAAAATCACCTCTGACCTATCTTTCATATGCATAAAACACGACACGTGTAAAAAAATCCCATACATGGGTTATTATATACATACCCGGTAGGAGGCCCCAAAAACTGAAGTGGGAGTGATAAAAGATACCATAAGAGTATTCATCTCATCATAATGAATGTATGTCAATCAGTATATGAGACAACAACCATAACAAAAAACACAGATATACTCAAAAACTAACTCAAATTGGAGAGAAAGGAATCTCCATCTATATAGACCAACTAAGAATAATGAGTCTGCCAACACTTCCAAGATTCCATGATCGATACCAAACATCATGCATGTATGTTTGAAGAAGTAATCATGTGGAGAGACCACACCTCGCCACTATACTACACAGTCAAGGGGGCACAATCTCAAATTTATGGATGACCCATTCCTTGGTGTGATAGGATGGAACCACTCACTAGATAGATTATCTATAATTAAGTATGATAGGGGTATTCCACTTTGTGCATGCGGGTCCTGCAACCTGGTGTGATAGGGGAGTACCATCTCCATGGATAGAGGACTCGTACTCTGGTGTTATAAGGGACACTACAAGAAATCCATTATATAGTGGCGGTTTAAAACTCCACCATATGATTCTGTGGTGGTTTCATAAAACTACTACTAAATTGGGTGTTGGTGTTAAATATATGGCAGTATATTCAATTTAGTGGTAGTTTCTGGAAACTGTAGTAGTAAACACATTTAGCGGCAGTTGGTGTGTTTTTCACGGCATTTTTCTCAGAAAAAATGAAAACTTTTTAGCAGTGGTTATAACCACCGCCAACAAAAGTTTCATTTTTTCCCAAGGAAAATTCTGCAAAAACCTCACCAACCATCGCTAAATGATAATAAAAATTGAGAAGTGTTTAGTGGTTGTTAAAACAGCCACAAAAAATTTACATTTTTTCACAAAAACCAGTGCTAAAGCACAAAACCATTGCTAAATTATATTGTTCATGTATTTAGTAGTAGTTATAACCACCTAAGGCAATAAAATACCAAATTATAGTGGTGGTTTAAACCGCCACTATATATAGTCCATTAACCTAGTGGTGTTTTAAACCACTAATAAAGGTAGATTTATAATTAAAATTATATTGTTGATTCTGCCGCTCCAGTACTAGTACCCCAGAAAAACCATGTGAAAAATTCATATAACACCTGAGATGGGTGGGTAATATATAGAAATCAAAGGACACATACAATGCACACACACACACATAGATATATATCCACATACATGCCCATCCTATGGGTTTACAAAAAGAGTGCCAACTAAATCAGAACATCACCACCAAAGTTCATATAACAACTGGGATAGGTGGGGTACATATAGAAATCAAAAGAAACATACAATTAATATATATATATATACACACACATTCCCATGTTATGGGTTCAAAACAAGAGTGCCAACCAACTCAAAACATCACCACCAAACCTCATAACCTCCACCACTTTTACAACCAAAACTAAATTCATAAAACCATAAAAGCAATCAAAGATCCACAATTTACAACCACCTTTCTTTTCATGTTGACATCACTCCACAATCTCCAATCATTATACATAATCAGAAGGGAAACCAGATCTGAGGCCTGCTGGCCTAGAATCTTTCCAAGTAATCCTACAACATCATCTGTAGGGACCCCATAGGAATCAAATGGGACAACTATATTCTCTCCTATCAGATTCCATACATCTGAACTATTAATATTTTTCTCCATACTTTAATTACTTCCATATTTTATGAATAAAAAATTATTATAAAAAAAGTGAAATAAATTTATTCATATTAAAAAATTTACCTATAACAGTCACCCTCCAGTATCCCCACAAAGAACTAAAAGTGGTTCCCCACTTCCTCCTTGGCATTCCTGTCATTTAATCAAATAAAATTAAGTTCATAACATATATTTCAAAAAAATTATGCATAAAATAAAAAAAAATGATAACATATGTACAATACTAACAAACAAAATATACATAACAATGATAATGAATGACTGCACAAATGAAATAAGTGGTTTCTAAATGAATGAATAACTATACATACAATCATTTTCCCCTTTAATCATGTCTGTTTACTGCTCCATTACTTTATCCACTTAATCCACCCTATCTAGACTAATATTTTAAACATCATGATGGAAAAATAAGTTTGCTTTGATGAGATTTAATGTCAAAGGTCAAATCTTCCAATTCATCACCCATATCATACAAATCTATTTTTTTACCTGAGAAACTACACTCCACCCTTAATCCACCGCATTATTCACATAATATACCATTTTCACTTGCGATGATAAGATATATGGATCCTGAAGTTCATGATCACTAATATCCATCAAGCAAGAGAAGTTCATAGAAGTAAATTGAAAATAATATCTTTTAACACCTCAAATAATATCATCCCAATTGCATTTGAATAAAACAACTAGAAAATGTCCGTGGTAGTTTAATTAAATAATATCAGTCAACTTTACATAGTATCTCACTTCATCAAATGTAAATATACCACTATTTTATGTTTTCAAGCCCACTTCTCGATCGAATGTATGAAATCTAAAACCATTCACATTGTAAACGTCGAACTTTCTAACTTGTTTTAGAGGACCTTGAGAAAGAAACATCAAATATTTCAAAAACTCTACTTGAGTATCAGTATTCATGATCTAGAAAAATAAATATACCTTATTATATTTACAAAATATATGTGTCAATCTAATATCCATATTTATTTCAATATATATGAACTTACACATCATGAAAACCATTCTACAAGCTCTTTATTAAAATATTTCATTATATCTTTCTCATTTCATGTTTGGCCTCTCATTAGTATCTTTTTTTGTATCCTCAACTCTTTAATAAATGGATCTGAAATTTCACTATTCAACAGAATATATCTATGTGCCTATAATAATTCCATTTCTATCAGTGTAACATTTTAGGTCCTCCCAACTGATTGGCCAATAACAGAAAACATTTTTCATTTCCCATGTATTTGAGATTGATTTAAGGTGTTATCAACACATCCAAATCTATTGAATATTTTCTCAATGTCATCTAAGTATCTAGAATAAAAGTTAAGATACTTCAATGCCAAATAGACTTCAGAAATAGAGCCTTTAGGTTGAGATTTATTTCTCACATATGATTTCAAATGCCCAAGATATCTGTGAAATAAAATAAAATAATATAATTATGAATTTAGTTAAATGAAAAGAATTTTTTAATTAACTGAAAAACATATAAATAAAGTACCTCTCAATTGTATACATCCATTGATAATGTACGAGGCATCTTAATTTTGCTTCCTCAACCAAATGTACAGTTAAATGTATCATAAAAGTAAAAAATAATGGAGGAAAGATCATATACATTGCACAAAGTGTCAATAAAAATCTCTCCTGATGGTTTTCAAGCTCAAATGGATATAGATATTTCTCACATATCTATCTAAAAAATGTGTAGAATTGGAATACAACATCAATAAAATTTTCAGGTAATAATGTACATCATGCCAATGGTAGTAACTGATATAACAAAATATATGATTCATGAATTTTCAATCCATATAACCTATGATGATTTAAGTCAACACACCTTGAGATGTTACTTGAATACCCATCATATGCCTTCATGTGATTTAAATTTCAAAGTAATGTATCTTTATCCCTATTTTTTATTTCAAAAATTGTCAGAGCATACTTTTCATTCTCATCTGGCCAGAGATCAAGTTTTATGTTCATTTCTTGTAAGTCTTTCCGAGAATTGAGATGATTCTTTGACTTTCCATGCTTATTAAGGAATGTCAATATCAAATTATCACAATAATTCTTCTTAATATGCATCACATCAATATAATTCTACAAAAAATTAAATTCCCAATATGGAAGTTTGAAGAATAAACTTTTTTTCTTCCACTGTTGAGTTCTGATTTCACTAGATAATGCACTTCGAACTCATTTCCCACTATAATTCAAATGATGCACCTTCCCAAATTCTATTTCAACATTTCCAAGCTGTTCCAATATTTCAAAACTATTTAACAACTTTGGAGGTGGTCTATGATCAATGAAACCATTTAATTTTAAAAAAATTAGATGAAATCTATGAAATGCATCGAGAAATCTTCTATGGAACAAGAAGCACCATTTTCTACTATGAGGTAGCCATTTGGGCTCAAAATCAACTTTACAAACTAGACAAGACAAACCCATGTAAGTGTTCCAACCAGCTAAATTCCCAAGTCAAGGGAAGTCACTAATGGTCCACATTAGAGAAGCATGCATTTTGAACATTGTTTTAAAAGAAACATCATATGTCTCAACACTGTTGCTCCATAACTCTTATAATTATTCAATTAAATGTTGTAAGTATACATCATTATCATTTCCATGAATTTTTTTCAGGAATAATCATTGAAATGATAAAATACATTTGTTTCATACAAATCCACAGAGGTAGATTGTAAGGGATCAAAACAACTAGCCAAATGCTATAACTAGTACTCAAAGTCTCAAATGGGTTGAATCCATCGATAGCCAATCCCAATCGAAAATTCCCAGGATCAGATGAGAAATCTATATGTAATGAATCAAATTTCTTCCACGATTTTGAATCTCAGAGATTTCACATTAAACCATCATTTTTATTATCTACAGAATGTCACTTCATGTGTTAGGTGGTTTTCGATGACATGAATAATATTTTCAATCAAGAATTTAAAGGAAAGTAACGCAGAACCTTTGAAAGTGTGTTCCTTTTCTTCTTATTTATGGTAGTATGTTGATTCAAACTTCCAACATCACCCATTGACTTCCATCTATAAGAAGAACATTTTTTTAAATCCTTTCTACTTGAATCCTCTCACCAATAAAGTATACAATCATTGGGACACACATGTATTTTTGTATAATTTAGACCAATCATGTTAAAAAAATTCATACTATAAAAATACCTAGGGATGTATGCTTCAAAAAAATAAATCACGCAATAATTCCAATATCATGTACATTTCCTTATTTTTAATTCCACATAGGCATTTGATATGGTACAACTTCAGTAGAAAAGAAAGTTTTGAATATTTCAAACATCCACTATACAACTCTTGATTTCCATCATCAACTAAACCATGAAATGCATCTGTATTCTTAGTGAATTTTTCTCTTACATTAGTCTCTACATAATTAAGAGGAAGATCCAATGATATGTTACAATCTTGATCTGGTTGTCCTACGGTCTCAAAAACATCACTTGTCACATTGCTATTTATAGCACCCTCAACTAGTTGTTCATATATGTTTTGATGTTGACGTTGGTGTCTTCCAAT
Organism: Viscum album; assembly: GCA_963277665.1. Classification (NCBI taxonomy): domain Eukaryota; kingdom Viridiplantae; phylum Streptophyta; class Magnoliopsida; order Santalales; family Viscaceae; genus Viscum; species Viscum album. Next base: position 719,814,128 of record OY728159.1, on the reverse strand, counting down.
TCCGAATGCATCATTTATAAGGTTTTTCATTTCATTTTCCATTTTTGATGAAGTTGGGAGCTCATTTTGTGGATTGACATCAATACTCAACCTTTATATAATGTTTTATTCTCCATGCCAAATCCAACACAAATATTGAACAGGGAATTTCTTCAATATCAAGTGTTCATAAACTTCATCTCTCTTCAACCATCTTCTAAATTTACATTTAAGACATGTACATCTTATTCTCCCTACAACGGATCGATTGGAAATTGAAAAATATAAAAACTCCTCCAAACCCTTAACATACTGAGGTGTGTTCCTCAGTAATGTGATCCAGCTTTTATCCATGTATATCACAATTTTCCTTCAAAATATTAAAAAAAATAAAACACATAACTATTACTAAATAGAAAAATAGATTCATATATACTATATTAAAAAAATATGAATATGTTAAATAAGTTTTTCCTATATAAATACATATGGAAAATAATGAAGCATTTTAAAAGAGATAAATTAAATCCATAAATTCTAGTTGTGAGGAAAATGGTGTGTAAAAGAGTTACATTTTTTATTTAAAAACCATTAAGAAACCCAAGAGGAAAAATAAATGTTGAAATCCATTTTTAATAAAAATATTATTTTAAGAAATCATTGAAAAAAGTATCACAATCCAATGTTAATAATTAATTAGAGGACTAGCACGGTTCTCAAAACTATCAAGCTACTATCATGATACTATTTTTTATTTAATGGATACATTTTGTTACATTTTTTTCATTAAGTTAATTGGTGGATTAATGATGATAAAGTTTGTGTTATCTAAATTGGATAGAGGGGATGTATTCTTTAGTGGCTCCTATTTGGATTGAGTTTTTGGGCATAACAATTCATTTGTTCAATATTGAAGTTATAGGTGTAATTTCATTGTTTGTAAGAAAGCCTATGAAAATTGTTTTATCTACAAGGATTCTAAACAGGATTTCAGTTTCAAGGGAATGGATTTAAGTAGATGTGTTCTTATATTTACGTTAGTACAGTTTGATTTAAAACAACTAGTTGAGATTCCTTTAGGAAGATAATTATGATCACATTCTAGTGTTTTATGCTAAATTCATGAATTAATAACATGTATATTAATTCTATAGTATATCATAAGGATTAACCCACATCATATCCAAAATCAAGGTTAAATCTAGTGTTGTTCAAGGCACGTGCCTAAGGACACCTTGGCGAGAAGCGCAACGAGGCACAGTTGGAGTGCCTCATCACAGGTGAGGTGAGGAAACCACACTAAGGCGCACAAAGGCGCATGCCTCGTGGGCCGTCTTAGGAGGTGCTAAGGCGCAAGGCACTGTAATGATGCACCCCCTGAAAAAAACCATAACTCCTTTCTAAAATTCAACACAATTTCTTATGCATGGGTATTTTTACATAGTTTCTATATTAACACAGGAATCAAATTCATTGAAAAATATTCATATTAATCCTTTTATGAATTTTGGGTTTAAAAAATCAATGGAAGGGTTATCAAACCACATCAATAGTTTACAATTCATATAAGTCATAACATGCGTATCATAACAAGTTAAATGATTTTAGAGAAAATAGTTAGAAATAATGAGGAAATTGATAAACCCATGAGATTATACCCATTTCCTTCCAATTAAATTTAATATTTTTAATTAAAATCATTATTTATTCCATAGAACCCACCCACTCAAAAACCAAAGCATTCAAATTAAAAAGATCCATAAAAGTAGAGGAGAACAAGGATCTCATCCCTATAGTTTTTTGTATGTCATGCTACACCAAAACAGATAGACAAACTAATGATGTTATAACATTGATATCACCAAGGTAATGTCTTGATAAATCATATAATAATTTAATATAAGTTAGTAATATGAAATGGAAACAAACTCCAACCTTAAACACGATTCATTACTTTAGAAAATACACGGGGAACCAAGATGTAGAACATTACAGGAATCATTAGGTGAAAGGATTCACAACTAGGGTAGATGAATCCAAGGATTATGAGTAAGGTATTTGTTTTTCCAGACTCAAAGGAAACATGAAATTCCAAAGATAAATGAAATCATGTATATTAAATTTCCTAAAATAGATCATGGAATAACACTGAAAATTATTGTTGTCAATATATCTTTTCAATTTCCATTTAATTTTTGTTTCAATTATAGAAAGTGGGATAACCTATTAAATCCATAATTTTATGGAATTAAAATAAAATATTCAATCCCCCAAAATTAGATATTAAAATATTTATTTATGACTTTAATTGTACATTTTACATTAATATCATTTTCACATAATTTTGTAAAAAAATTTATTACTTTGAAGAACTTGATATTTTTACAAACTGTTGAACTGAACATAAGAATGGATCAACCACTTGGAGACAATAAATTGACCAAATGAAGGTACTAACCAACTGTAATAAATAACCATCCAACTATATTAAGGAGAAAGTGGATGCAAGAATAAATAAACCAACTGTATTAAGGAACCAATCAACCGCAAGATGAAACAAACTGAATGAATGAAGGAATAGGCGACTATAGGAAGAAACCAACCAACTGAATAAAATATCGAGTGACTAAAAAAATAAATCAACCAACCATAATAAGGAAAAAACTGACCAAATAAAAGAACCAACAAACTACAATAAGAAACCAACCAGACGTGTGAAGGAACCAACGGACCACAAGAAGGAACCAACAAACCGTACTAAGGAACTGACTGACCGTACCATGGAACAAACTAACCACACATAGGGTAAAGTGATAACACTATTGGTCAGGGGACCATGTATGAAAATATATAAATTTCATGTGGGAATTTCATTGAACTCCTCCCTGATACTTCCAAGCCTTGGGAAATCAGAAAGGAAAGGTTTTAGAAACCCTGGATATTATAATGGAAAACATAAGAATTGGATAAGATCAAATTATTAGTAAGATAAAAAAAATTATCAATATACCATTAATGTTTAGATCATAATTATATGATAAACATGAGAATGTAATAAATAACTTATTAAAAATGTCATGGATTCATGAGAGTTGATCACATGTCATGATAGAAGGAAATGTAATCTCAAATAACCAAATATATACTATAGTGTAAGATTACATAAACATAATATAATAAATATGATCCATTGATCATAATGTAGGAATTTATGAGTGTGGCATAAAATTGTTACATATAAATAATCATAGTAAATCATAACATAGCGGAACTTATATCACTACATGTTTCCCCTAATATAGTAAAGTATGCATTAACACTTGATTCTCATAACATAGTGGAGAATACATCATTACCTAATATCATGATATAATCCAATATCATTAATTCAATACTCAAGAATCCAACTATAAATACTAATTTTTACACAATTCATGGAACACATTTATAAAGCATAAAAAAGAAGGAACACATGAAACCTAACCAATTTCATTTTCAAAATCATCTTTCATCCCATACGCACCTCAAAACCATTTGAAAACACATTTTTCTCCATTCACACAATTAATAAAATACAATTAATAATTATATCAAGCATAATAAATTCATTTAATAATGTTAAATTATGGAATCACCTACCATAATCTTTGAAACTTCTAGAATCTTGTGGAAAACCACAACCGCACCACAATGGGAACATATAAATGAATGATTATAACACAATCATCAAGATTTAAAATAAATAACTAATATTCAAATCACTTTATAGAAACCAACCCAAGATCATACCACAACCGCACCACAATAGTATAGAGATCGGTGTTGAGGGGTGGTAAAGGTAGTGATCAGTGGCGAGGCCTGGTGAAGGGTGGTGAGACACGTCAAGGGGTGGTGAGACACGCTGAGGGTCGATGAGGGGAAGGACTGGAAGAAAGGTAGGTGAGGTTTGGGAATCCTAGGGATTTGGGGGGGTCGCAGGATTCGAGGGGGTTGTAGGGGTCGGGGAGTCAGGGGGAGAAGTTCCAGGTCTGTCAAAAAGAAGAAAACAGGTTTAGTGGTGGTTTGATAAACCGTTGCTAAAGGCTAATTATGTTGTAGTGGGAGTATCGTCTCTATATGCACAATGAGTATGAAGGGCCTGCTCCCTAGTACTACAGGGGAGTATCATCTCAATATGAACAATGAGTATAGAAGACCCACGCCCTGATGAAATAATGGAGTACTGTCTCCATAGATAGATGATCCATACCCTGGTGCCATAGGGGAGTATCGCCTCTATCTGCACAATGAGTATGGGGGACTCACACCCTAATAAGATAGGGGAGTACTATCCTTATAGATAGAGGACTCACACCCTGGTTCCATATGGGAGTACCATATCTATCTGCATAATGAGTATAAAGGACTCATTCCCTAGTAAGATAGGGGAGTACCATCTCCATGGATAGAAATCCCACATCCTGGCATGATAGGAGAGTACCATCTCTATCTTCATAATGAATATGGAGGACCCACGCCCTAATATGACATTGGAATTTCGTCTCCATATATAGAGGAATCACGTCCAAGTGCTACAAGAGAGTACCATCCCTATCTACATAATGAGTATGGAGCACTCACACCCTGGTACGATAGGGGAGTACTATATGCATGGATATAGGACTCATACCCTATTGCAATAAGGGAGTACCATCTCTATATATATAATTATTATGGAGTGCCTTCTCCCTGATGTGATAGGGGAGTATTGTCTCCATGGATAGAGGACCTTCACCTTGGTGTGATAGGGGAGTACCATCTTTATCTGAGCTGTCTGATGATCCTACCTGATCACTGCCATCTTCGAGTGTTGCCTAAAGAAGCATCATACTTAGAACATCTTTCATCGTATCTCAAAGGAAAATTTTAAGGACGCCATCATGTTCTATAAATAAAAACACTTATGATAATCTACCAAAAAGACAAAATTTAAATCTATAAAAAGAAGAGTATGAGAGGTAGAAGGTTTATAAGGAGGTACACAATGTGTATGGGGTCCACACAACATGTGACCCCACCACACCGTCTGGATGTTTCCTTTCCATCACATGTCTTTTTGGCCATGTAGTAATACATAGCATGTAAGGGTACTACACAATGTCTATCTACCAAAATCTTGATGAACGGACGAGTCTCATCGTCAGTACGATAGGCTAAAACATTAAACCACTAATATGTCATCATAAATAGACCTAAATGGATAAACAGATCACACTATTCTGATTCTCATAAAAAACACTCTAGATAGGATATTCACTTTCCCAAATCAGTCACATAGTGGAAAAAAATGTATTTCATTGTATCACGCTTGAATGATTTTTTGCGGGCCCGAGCCATGAGTTTGAATTAAATAATTTATATTGTTCTCAAAATGTCTTCCCCAATAGTAAGGTTGTAATGACTCATACGATTCTTTATTTAGACACCGCATGAAAAAGATACGTCAAATACTAAATTTTATAATAATAATAATAATAACATTATTATTATTATTATTATTATTATTGGGTGCTTAATGAACCCACACCATGAGCATAAATTAAATACCTGACATTGGTATTGAATTGATCATCTCAAATTCAAGGTCATCATGTTAGTGGCATCATATCATTTTGACATTGTATGAAGGACTTATGTCCAGATTAAGGTTTAACGTCTAGAATAAATAATAATAATATTTTATATTATTATTATGAATTATTTATTTATTTATTTCTTTTAAAACCAGATACGCTCAAAGGTTTTCCTACTTTGAGTTCCACACAATTCTGACCCTCTCCATTCCCTTTTCCCCATTTTAATTCATCCAATTAATTATTATAATATATAATTATACAAGGGTCCACATGCCTCTTTTGTAACCCCTTCCCTCCTCATGGTGAACACTTCCAATCCTTCCATTAATATCATTATTTTACATAATAATAATAATGATATAAATAATAAGATGGGACCCCATTCTACTTGTTTGTTTCACGCCACCAGGGCACTCCCCCTAACTTATTTGACTTCCATTTTATTATTATTATTAGTATTATTATTACAATTATTATTAAGAATAATGATAAATAATAAAAACACAAGTCATTATTATTAAAAATAATAATAACATACATCGTACATCCATGTATTAGAAGTCTCTTCCATGATACCCTTCACATGACCTCCACTCAAAACCGATTTTATTTCACCACAAGTCATTACTGCACATCAACCAGAAAAATGGGGATCCTTGATCCCGAACCACCTCTGATCAACCACTATCCTCATTGCACCTCGATCAAGAACCCGTACCCATGATACTGATCCAATACATTCAAAAAAACCATCCCATTCATTCATTAATCTCTCAATAAACCATCAATATGCTTGTCTTTCATGCCACTGTAACGAATCTGAGGGTTAGACCATGCTCAAACCTGCCTTGAAAAGGTTGAATTGTGACCCTATTGGCTAACATTGAAGAATGTGATGAATGAAGAGGAGAAAATCACAAGAACAAAGTGAATAATCATTAGCCAAGAATTATTGTCCAATGATTATATTAACGGGGAGATAACATATGCAATAAGGAAATAATTATACTGGATCAATATAATCAATTAAATTATGGGGTTCATGTGAAGAACAATTATCACATATCAAAAACAGATAAAATCCATACTTAATATTTTAATAAAAATGTAAAAAACCACAAATAATGATCCCAACATCGATTATGGTTCGATTGTTAATGAAGGATGCATCAAATAATGATGAAGGTGATGATCCCACTGTGTTCATCATTTATCTCATGATTATCCTCAATATGATTGTTGTTTGTTGTTCGATGCTGATCCACCAATGATGAATGCGCAACTCACCCTCTTAGATATAAAAAGGGTTATGTGGATAACCATTGAAAAATATTCATTGGTATTTATACAGGATTTAATTAGGTCATTTAATAAAATAAAAAAATAAATTATTTATTTATTTTAATTGAACAAACCCACCAATGGCTACCACATCCAAACGTCTCGTGCTGAGCAATATTAGGTCACACCTAGGGTAAAACCCACACTCTAGATTCAACCATCGTCTTAGATTTCCAATACAAGACTCTTTTTGGGATCTATTATAGTTTTTCAAGAAAACTATGTGTTCCTGATATAAAATATATTTAATATTTTAATAAAATTAATTTCGGGATCATCAAGCCTCAGAATCGCATGTTGTCTCAGCGCCCGACTTCAAAAATATTCCTAGAAATATTCCAAAGTATTAAATGGCAAGAACAAATTATTTATATTTGTTTTGTTCATAATGAATTTTTTTCTATGATGAAGATTTATTTCTATTTTTATTGGTTATATAATTACCTCAAATTCTTACACACCGTCGAAACTGTATTTATTCAATCAATGGAAAAATAAAATAAATAATTTTAAAAATATTAAAAGTAATATAATTTAGAGGAATTTTTTTATTCCAAGAATTTTATAGATGAATATATAATATTTTTTATGTGTTAAAGTATTATATTTGAATTATATCTTTATCTTGATGCCATTAAAATAAAATTAAATGAATAGTGTCTAAAATGACAATAATGATATTTTATGAAAAAAACATTTTATTAAATTATTTAAAAAATATAAAAATCATGAAATAGGACAAGGGGGTAATATATTGTTGAAAATGTAATATATTTTCCATTTATGAGTCAATTGTTACATTATAAGTAAAATTATAACCCTTTACGATTGAAAAAATCGTTACCATGGTTAAGATTAAAATTGATTGATCAAGAGGTAAAACTAAAATATAAGGTTACAAATGATACAAAACCCTGTCTAAATTTAATTATATAATGATATTTTTACCTTTTATTATTTTTATTTGGGTCTATGGAAATTTGGAATCATTTTATTTGAGAAAAACATAATTATATTTTAATATTTTTTATAATTCGAAGTGTGTTCTTTCCCTACCTTATAATAATACACCCCTTACCTATATTATTTATAACACTTTGAGAAACCTAGTTTGAACAATACCTATCCATTTATCTTCTCAAGATCCTTATACAAGTTCTATAGATTCTGGTCCTCCCAAAATACCAACCCTAGGTTCCTTAAGAAATGATCTAAAAGCGGTCTCTTGGAGAAGAGGCAATTGTCTTAACCGAGCTCTTCCAAATTATTTCTTATTACATATCCTCTAAATTTATATTATTTATCATAAAATAATAACTTCATAATCCTATATACACTTAAATGTTATTATTATCATGAAATCACCATTATCCACCCTGATTTTCATCAAATGGAAAGTGAAAGTATTTCTCGTGTGTACGTGTGGACTACCAACTCCACGTAGCGATACAATTCAATTTTCATCACCATTTTAATGGATGAGTATTATTACAATTTTTATGTTTTTAAATGAAATTTATTAAAAAAAATTATTGTGAAATTATAATATCATATTTATCTTCTTACCTTACAATCCATTGCAAAATGATAATGTCACTCATGTGTACGTATGGACAACCACCAACACAAAGCGATGTGATTAATTTTCAATTTATGCTTTAAATGGATGGTAATAAGGATGGATTTAATGAATATATATGATATATATGATATAATAATTATTCTTTAAGGGTGAATTATTATTTACCTTTCTTTTGTTCCATCTGTCAAAAATTGAAATCAATGTTCATGTTTACGTACAGTCTACCATTTCCATTAAAGGTGAAATTCATTTTTCTATATCTACATTTAATGGATTGCTCTAAATATATATATAATGAATATATATTATATTTATATCATTAATAACATTATTTATATTATTAACAATGATCAAAGTAAAAATATTGAAACTACTAAACCAAAACATACATGAAAAACAAAACATTTATCACTAGAAATAGAAAATTTAACAAATAATTGTTAATAAATAGATGATAAAAAAATTATAATTCAATCATTTATGGTATGATTTATTTTATTAAAGTTATTTAATATATTTATAATAAATATATATTTATTATACAGAAGTTATGAACATGTATGAAGGAAGTCAGACCTGATGTAAGGGTTTATTTCTCGATCTCATCATTATTTGAGATTATTTATGTTTAAATCCCTTCTTAGGGAATTATTTTATCTTTAAATATTAAACCCAATATATTTTATTCTCCTTTGGTTATTTCTATAAATTTCATTTTTTTCGTTTCATTTTCATCACTTTAAGTACACAAGGTACAAAACTAATGTTTTTAAGGAAAACTGACTTTTTTTCTACTCAGTCAATAATATTTTTCTTCCATTTCCATATTTTCCATAAAAATGTTTTAATGAATATTTTTAATATTCTATAATGATTCATTAAAAAATTACCCATGTTTTTCTTTTTATAAAATGGTTTTAAAGGAATGTTATTTTCATTTTCTGAATGAGGTACTTTTTGACCTTTTACAAAAGTGTGAAAGGAATGTTTTTTAACTTATAAGACATGAACAAAATTTATCACCTTCATGACTATTGAAACTAAAATATGAATTCTATGGGATAATTTGAAGATGTAATCAATGTCCTGACCATTTCGGGGTGAATTCGGGCCAAAATGGCTCAAAAATACCTCTGAGGATTTGTTTCGTAAAGCTCAGTTGCTTCACAAAAGGCCAGAGTTTATGAAGATCTCAGGATGGTAACTTTTTAATGAGAATTATGATTCCTAATGTAAACCTATATATATAAAAATTTTGAGTCATGAAGCACTTTGTGAATGTGTGAATACCTAATGGTAATCTCTGTGAATGTGACATTAAAACATGCAGAGACACACCCACTTCCAAATCTCATATTGCTTCACGAAGACCTGTGATCCTCAAGAAAAATCTATTTTTATAAATGCCCCATAATCTCTAACATTTAAGGGGATGATGATCTTTCAACTTCTGAAAATATCTCTCTTTTCATGAACCCATGAACATTCATGAATGAAAGAAAAAATGGATCACCCAAGGTGTCAAATCATCACAAAACCACATCCCTTATGTTATTAAGATCATATACAAAAAGTGGAGATGAATTTGGAAAAGTTATATTCCCTTTGTAAAGGAAGAATTCCCTCTGAGTTACTTGAGGCTTCATGAAGCATTCAACCTCTACGAATCTCTCCCCCTCTGAATTAGAACTTCACTCTGAGGTAGGGTTACCCTGACTTGTGAAGAATACTCCTTTGTGAATACCCCAACCTCCATGAGAACCCCAAGCCTCTCGATATCCTCCTTCATGAACCTCTAATATTTGTGAAGCATGTCTATTATATCTCTCCATAGTGACTCCCTTCTGCTGAAACCCCTTTCCAAAGGACGAGTGCCCAAGACCCCCATACCAATCTTGGACCAGTTTAACTGCACCTTGAGTCCCCATGTGACTAGTTCCACCCACTTCTGTGTCCACCCTCTTCATCTCAAGTGTGTATCGAGCCTCCAGTATTCTTGGGTATTCTAATCATATGTACTCTAACCTCTATTTCTTCTAAGAATATAGACTCTAACATAGGCCTCATGATTGACCACTCATCTATGATAGTCCCAAAACCATGCCCCACCCAAAGGCACATGAGTGGTGGTCATGTAAGACCTATGGGTGAGGAGTGAGTCTACCCACACCCAAGCTTCATTATGTAAAACTACCTAGCTCCACATTCTAGTCTTATGATGTTAAATCTCATGACAACATCCTCATCACATGATGTAAAATTGTAGTTTTACCTGATGTGATAAATAGAGGATTCCCCATGTACGATCATCATGGGATGCCACTCTCTCCCACCATGGGCCACGGAGCTTCACTCCTGGGAGGCTACCATGCATAAGACCCATATCCATAGGCCATATAGTGTCACACCTGGGCAGCTACCCAGCATAATCCCCACACAGTTCCCTAAAGAGTAACCCTCTTGCAAAAGGACAGCTTCTATGTGTAAAAATAACACTATTCCCCAAAGATAAATCCTCTTAGGAAGGGAAGAATCTACATGGAAACCCCACATAATTCCTCTTAGACACTCCTTTCATGACATGAGCATCCATACCACATGACGTTAAACTGCATGGATGATTCTTCTCACACAACCTTAAACTACAACATCAAACTATGTGGGTTTTGATCCCTGTCTTCTAAACATGGTATAAAGTATTCCTTCCTCAGTTTCAATCCCAACAATGGTAAACTCGCAAGGTTCCCTCATAGAGAAACACCTCTCAGATATTCCTCCACAGGTTGTTGTGATCCACAATCTCAGATCCACCTCCACGAGGTGTTATAATCCATCGGTAAACTTCCCAGGTGTGACATATTCACTCCTAGGGACACACCTCCTTGATCTACCTCTATGGGGTGTTTCAATCAACTAATTCCATCTTCACAAGATGTTAAACTCATGCCCTGGATCTACCTCCATAGGGTCTTTCAATCCATCGATAAACTACTCAGGTGTGACATCTTCCCTCCTAAGGTCACACCATTAGAGTTGGTGTCCGAGGACTAACTGATTGTTCTTTGATTACATGTATATTTTATATGTTGAATATTAATTTAATAGATTATTAAATATTTTTAATTTTTTCTACATGGATTTGATGTAATAATTTCCTAGAGTATTTTTCGTATTGATAAGGTCATAGCAGTTCCCCGCTATGATGAGAACATTGAAATGATATGATAATATTCTTAATGAATTTATACTATTGGATAATGTACTATGATGGTATACATAGTATTTATACTATTAGGTGAGAGTGATCATAAGAGAATGAGGATTCTTGTAATGAAGTTCTCACTTGGTAATCTCCAAGATGGGAGATTATGAGAACAGACCCACTAGTAGGAATTTCTTAAGTTTTGGTGTCATCAGATATTCCTATTACAAGCATGTGTAATGGTCCGTAGACTTTAATATTATCATTAATATATGTCATGACTCACACACTTATATTTACTAACAAAAACTGTCATTCCAAATGTTGGTGGGAAGTAGTGTATGTTGGGTGAATCACAATTGACATGTCATTGATGGATAAGTTGAAGAAGGATTTGTCCCTTAAATACTTATAAAAATGGTATCTTATCCCTTTGATTGGAATAGAACATTCACATTAAATTCTATATCCATGGTTTAATGAAGTGATTACTTCATATAGTCAAAGAAAGATATATCGAGCATATAGGTTGGTGACACAGATGTGCAGCCTGATTGATGAGGTATTGTGATAAAGGGATTATATTTCACAGTGAGCATTTGTATGAGGTTTTCAACATTAAAATATTAAGTTATTTTTCATGGGCTTCTTTACCCTTCGTTAGAGAGTAATCTTGGGCTTTAGGCATGCTCACCTAATACTAATGAGAAGGAATCCTATAAGGTCACACACTAAGAGTTTCTGTGGATATTGGTTAAATTATATTTTAATTTAATTAATAGAATAAATATTATTCTCAAGTCCAAGGAATAATTTTATTCAAGTAATATGGATCACATAAATTAAATAAATATTTATTCTTTGGCATGTGAATAAAAATATATTTATATAATTTATTGAATATTTAATAAATATTTATTTTCTATCATGTGAACGAAATATTTATTTATGAATAATATTTTTAAATGGGTGTTCAATAAATTCAAGAGGAGTTCAAAAGGACCAAGACCATGTCCAGTAAAAAATATTAATTAACAAGATAGTTAAATAATATTTTTTATTACGCAAGTTGGAACACACCACAAAAATTAATAATAATATTATTATTATTCTGTGGAATGGGTTTTCAATAAAGGTAAAATATTATTTAATGGATGACTTGCACTTAAATTATTATTTTTAACCTAAACCCAAGGTCTATAAATAGAGGGTTATGTCTATTGTGTATGGAATGTCAAATCTAATATTGAGAATAGAGAATTGTTGCACACAACAAATTCTATCTTGACTCCTCCTTCTCTCTCCCTCTCAAGAACGATAAATGCAAGAGAGATTTCTTTAAAACTGAAGAATGAGTGATCAAGAATGAACGACACAACACATTCAATTCACCATTATAGAACTTGGTGATCGAGTGGTGTTTCCTAGAGATCATTAGAGCACATATGGATCACCTCTAGAGGGATTCTAACCTTGAATCCTTATAGCATAATAAAGGAAATCAAAAAGGGTATTTTCATATGATCACTAACCATCAACGAAGAAAGTTCACATTCCTAGGTATTTATTTCTTCAGATATTAACTAAATTAATTATAAATTTGACATTTAAGATCTTTAATCATGGGTTCAGGCAACAATTATTAAAATAAATTTTAATATCACACCCACCACTACGCTTCCACTACACCCATAATCAACTAGTGGTATTAGAGAGGTCATGTTTAAATTTATAATTATTTATTTTATTGTTTATATATGTAAAATTTTGGTTAGATATTCATTTCATGTTATTTTTTCTTTAATCTAGTTCTAATTAACATGTTATGGACGTATTAATCATATTATTTCAATACTTCGTTTTTTTAAAGGTTTAATAAAAAATGAATAACAATCGGTGATTCCATCCAGAAGTTCCAAATCTTTGGTGGGTAAAATTGGGTTACACAGTGTGTATCCAGAGCACACTTCATGTACCCATGTGCATTATACATGGAACCGTCAAGCTGTTAATTACATGTGGTGCATTTATTATACACTGTGTATTGACTAGGCCAATTTAGAACACATAAAGAAGATTCTTGGAGTGTTGATAGCATGTACATGTCATTTAATTCGATAGAGTTAGCACATTGAAGCCCAAGGTATGTGACTTGGATACATGGCCATTGAGATACATGGTATGTAGCTGGAGAACATTTCATGTATTCTCCCAATTAATGAAAAAATTAAATAGCATTAAATTGAATATTTCATCATTAAAACACTATTTTATTGATTATATCTAGTTGTGTTTTAAAACTTAATAATGGTTTTAAAGAACTTTAAATTATTAATCAATTTATTATAATAAATCTATATTAATTGGTTATGTCATTTATATTTCATGAATGACGTAAATGATAGATATCTACAATTATGTTCTAATGATCATTATTATGAAAGGAAATTAATTAATTAATGCATGAATGTTTATCGTAATAATAAAGAACAAATAAATAAATGAATTTTATCCTGTTATTTTTTCGTATTCATTGCATGTGTGTCCAATCATGAGCCCGACCAAGACATGTGTATGTGTTGGATGTTTTAATTTAATTTATTTCATGAGTTTTTAATTATTTAACATTAAATTAAATGATGGAATGTGATTCATTCCTCCCTCCATTATTTTGTAGAACTTTTGTGTCCAAGGATATTTATGTAATCCCCTTTAACCAGTCCTTTGGTTCCCCTCACCTGCATGTGAGTAATAAATACTTATAATTAATGGAGCATCCCATGGTGTGTGGAGGGGGTTCAAGATGAAACCATGATGATTCCAACTAGGTGATACATAGGTTTACATGTGGAATGTTGTAAATCATACCATGATTGGAAAATGGAGTTATTCCCCTTGGTCATAGATTGATTTAATGTCCACTTATTAAATCAACTGTTAGATAAGCTCATGATTGGGTCATTTACTTTATTTATTTATTTCTATCTATGAAATTATTTATTTTATGGATGCAAGGCTTCTATCACATAAATAAATGAATTAATATGTAAATATGGAAATTAAATTATTGAATTATTCATAAATGTTTTATCCAACATTGTTAATTAATTAAGAAACATTCAATTAATATTAAGAAGAAATGTAATGTACCAAAAAAGATAAAATTTATTCATAATAAATTAAAATCCCAAAATTAAATATTAAGTCAAACTTGACCTTCAATTACTTTATTAATAATGAAACTCAATAGAACCAAGTGTTTTACCAACACTTTTTGGGATACTTTTATACAAGGATTTATTAAGAACATTTTGGGTTGAATTAAACATTTTACATCAAGAGGAGTATCCCTTGCTATAATTGGTGTAATTTGGAGGAAATTTTTGAGGAAATACAAGCCAATATTTCGGGATAGGGGAGTCCACTCAACGGATCAAGGATCTACAAGCCTAGATTTGGAAAATACCCGCCTACCTAAATACCTTCAAGTAGCTTGACCATCCCTTATTGGGGTTATGTGAAGGGGAATATGGATACCTTCTATTAGAATTTCCTAAAAACTAGACATTCCATGTTCTTTGGAGGGTCATATTGGAACTTGATAAAATAGAGGGATATTTAATAAAAATTAGTTAATTTATAAATTTTTTATTTATCACATAATTTGTAATCAAGAAAAGTACTAACAAGATGCTATTTTAAATAGTATAATAAAATGGAAATTTTATCATCCACACTATCCCTACAATCAATATTGGAGAAATACAACATCCTAATTTGATGTAACTTCCAGGAGTGGTTTAGATGCCTTTAAGTTATTCTACACCATGAATAGAAATCTTATGTGATAGAATCCTCAAATCATGATTTTCCTGCTCAAGAGGTGAGTGATAAATAGTTCTTAATCTATGAAAAACTTATGAACGATGCGGTTTGTGTTCAATGTTTGATGCTTTCATATATTTATAGTGAACTCATGAAGTCAAACAAAAACATATATGTGTATAGTATTCTTGAGCACCTCCATGGAATTTACTAGGAGATAGATATATAGAAGCAGTTTAAGATTTCCAAATCAAGCTTGGGGAGCATGCCCCAGCTTGACATCATGTAGTCAAGCTCATTGGTTAAAATGAGTGACTAGAGGTTCTATGATTTGAACTCCCCAAAGAAATGGTAATTGATCTTATTTTGGAATCACGCCTTTAGAGACTCTCCAATTTTGTTGTAAATTTTAATATGAACAACATTGAGAATTCACTGCCAGATCTTCTCACTCCTTTTATCCAAGTAGATAAGGATAGTAAGAGTGAAAATTTGTATGTCCTTATGGTGAACAAATAGAAATAGAAAATTAATAGATTTAAGAACAAAGTTTCTTCACATCCCTCCAAGAAGAGGAATATCAAGGGGTAAGAAAGGGAACAATATGTTTTCTGTTTCGTATGTGGAAAGAAGGGTCACTAGAAGAAAAACTACACCCATCCAAATATGAAAGGGGAAGCTTTAGATGCATTTTTTATTGAGTGAAATTTATTTGTTTCTAAAAATTAGGTATTAGATATAGCTTGTGGTTATCATGTATGTATTAAAATATAGGAACCAATTAGATTCAGAATGATTGACCAAGGGGAATTAGATCTATGAGTATCCAAGATAGATAAACTTGTTGATGTAGCTATCGAGTACTTCCACCTTACATTGCCAACTAGAATGGCATTTTTTTTAAAGGGTTTTTATTATTTTACTTCAATTAAAAAAATTATTTCTATATGTAAACTAGATATGGATGGATTTATTTTCAAATTTGGGAATAAATTATTCTTCTTTTATAAAGATATAATTTTTTATGGTAAGGAAAAATTAAATAGTTGTCTTTATGTGTTGGAATATATAAACCAAGTAATGATAATCAATAACAAAACAACTTAGCATGACTCATAGCACACCCAACTTTGGCATCGATGGATAATTCATGTAAATGAAAATCACTTGACTAAATTACATTAAGATGTATATTTAGATTCTTTTGAACTAAAACCACTTGGTGTATGTCACACATGTTTACAAGAAAAAATGTCTGAATCCCCATTTAGTGGTAAAGGTGAAAGGGATAAAGAGATTCTTGAATTAGATTTTACTGATGTGTGTGGAACATTTCCTATTGAATCAAGGGGTGGGAAATCATACTTCATAACTTTTACTGATGATTTTATTAGATATGGATATGTCTACTTAATGATGTATAAGTTGGATTCCTTTGAAAAATTTAAGGAATACTATAGTGAAGCTGAGAACCAACATGGTAAAAAGATTAAGAAACTTGGATCAGACCATGGTGGTGAATATCTTAATCAATAATTCATTGATTACTTACAGAAGTTTGGGATATTATCCCAACTCACTAATCCTTATATGCCTCAGCGAATCAGTGTAATATAAAGGAGGAACCATACCTTTTTGGACATGGTGAGATCAATGATGAGTCATTTGAGTCTTCTATTATCTTTTTGGGGATACATGTTATAAACATCAGCACATATACTAAACCAAGTACCAAATAAATCGATAAATGGTATTCCAAACAAATTTTGGAGTGGTATAAAAACCATGTTATCAAATTTATATGTGTTGGAAAGGGAATTGTTTATTAAGGCCTCTTCAGGTGACAAAATTTTACCCTAAGGAACAAGGTGAAACATTATAGGATACCCTAAGGATATAAGGGGAATTACCTATATGAACCCTCAGACAATAAGATAATAGTGGAAATAAATTCCATATTCCTCGAGATGGAGAATATCTCTAAAAGAGATAGTGGGAGAGTGATTTCGATGAATTTGAGACTCATGGAACACAAGAGTTGGTACTAGAACAAATTCCACAAATCCCCATAGAAGATGAAACTGTTTCGGAGACACAATTATCGTGTAGGAGTACAAGAGAGGTTAGATATATAATGTTATATTTTTCTAGTCACTAAGGATGGTGATTCATTATTAGTTCATGATAATGATTATCTAACCTACAAAGGATCAGTAAGTGGCATAAATGTTTCCAAGTGTTAAAAAGAAATGAATTTATGAAATGGATTCCATGAACGAAAAAAGTCAAGATTTTGGTATATCATCTAGTTGATGTAAATCTCATTGGTTTTAAATGGGTATTCAAGAAGAAACTGGAAATGGAAGGACAAGTCAGTTCCTATAAGGTGCAACTGGTTGCTAAAGTATTTAAACAACATCAAGGAACTGACTGTGATGAAACCTTTTTACCACTTAAAATTCTGAAATCCATCAGAATTCTACTTTACATTACAGCTTACCATGATTATGGTATTTGGAAAATGGATTCCAAAATAACCTTTTTTAAAGGTAACCTTCAGGAAGATGTCTATATGAAACAACCCAAAGGGTTTGTGACTCTAAATAATTATAATAAGATATGAAAATTGTAAAAATACATTAATGGATTAAATAAATAATATTTGTCATGGAATATTCATTTTGATGAATCCATTGCGTAATTTGGATTCATAAATAATGAGTGTGATCTTTGTGTCTACAAATGGTTTAGTGGGAGTGCAATCATTTTCTTAATAGTATATATTGATGACATATTAATCATATGAAATGAAATACTAGTCTTATAGAATATTAAGATGTGGTAAAAAAATTATTCTCTATGTAGGACTTTGGCAAGGTAGCATATATTATTGGGATCAAGATCCATCATGATATATTTAAGATATTGCTCGATCTAATTAAAAGTACGTACATTGAAAAGATACCAAAGTGATTTAGTATGGAACAATCCAAGAGGGGATTGTTTACAGTGTCACATGGCACTCATATTTCTAGGAAAATGTGTCCTTAGACACATGAGGAAGGAAATAGAATAGAATAGATTCCATACATGTCATTGATTGGGTCAGTCGTGTATTTTATGCTATGTACTAGGCTCTATGTTTCCTAAACATTGAGCACAGTAGTCATATATTAAACTAATATAGGTTACTTCCATTGGATGGTATTTAAGACTATCCTTATGTATCTGAGGCATACTAAGTATGTGTTCCTAGTCTATAGAGGATATGAGGAACTAGTCATCAGATGATATGAAAATGATAGTTTCCAAACTGATCAAGATAACATGAATTAACAAATAGGAAACATATTCACTTTGAATAGAGGTGTTATGAGCTAGAAGATCTCAAAGAAAATTATGGTCATAGATTTTACATTAGATTCTATATTAGATCCCATATATATAGCATTTTATAAGGAATATAGGGAAGTAGTATGGATTCAAAAATTTATCTAAGAGCTTGACGTGATACCTAACAATAAAGATCCTACCACACTTTCTGGTGATAATATTACAATGGTGTAACAACATGTTTATTTCATATAGTCAAAGAAAGACATATCGATCATATAGGTTGGTGGCATGGATGCGAAACCTGCTTGATAAGATATTGTGATAAAGGTATTATATTACACAATGATCATTTGTATGTGGTTTTCTATTTTGCGACATTAATTTATTTCTCTTTGATTCCTTGACCAGTTTTTAGACAATAATTTTGGAATTTTGTCAAGCCCACTTATTACCAATTGGAAAGAATCCTAGAGGGCCACACACTATTTTTTTATCTAAATTAAATTCTATTTGAGTTTAATTAATGGAATAAATATAATTCTCAAGTCTGAGGAATAATTTTATTGATGTAATATTGATCACATAAATTAAATAAATATTTATTCATCGGTATGTGAATAAAAATATATTTAGTTTTTATATTGAATATTTAATAAATAGTTATTCAATAGCATGTGAATGAAATACTTATTTTAGAATAAAAATTTTATTTGGGTGTTCAATAAATTCAAGAGGAGTTGAAATAGACTAAGACCATTCCTGGTAACAAATATTAATTAACAAGCCGGTTAAATAATATTTTTTATTGCGCAGGTTGATGCGCGCTACAAAAATTAATAATAATGGTATTATTATTATGTGGAATGGGTTTTTCATTAAAGGATAAATATTATTTAATGGTCAACATGCAGTTAAATTATTAATTTCATCCAAAATCCTAGCTCTATAAATAGAAGGTTTTGTCTATTGTGTATGACATCTCAAATCCAATATTGAGAATAGAGAATTTTTGTACACAATGAATTATCTCTCGACTCCTCCTTATCTCTCCCTCTCCGGAATGAGAAACCCAAGAGAGGTTTATTCAAGACCAAAGAAAAAGTGATCAAGAAAGAAAATAAAAACACATTCAATTTTCCATGCTAGCACTCGGTGGTCGAGTGGTGTTACTTGGAGATCATTGAAGCACGTGTGGATCACCACTAGAGGGATTCTATCCTTGGATACTCATAGCACAATTAAGGTGATCTGAAAGATTCTTTTCAGATGATCAATAATCATCAATGAATAAAGTTCCTAAGCCTAGATATTTATTTCTTTAGATATTAAATAAATGAGTTATAAATTTGAATTGTAAGATCCTCTCTCTTGGTTTTGTGAAATGATTATTAAAAGAAATTTTAATATCTCCCTCAGTACCACGCGCTTCCATTGTGCCCGGAACCCATACACACCCTTGATCCGCCTCTATGGGGTTTTTCTATCAACCGATATAATATCCAAAATTCATTAAACTCATGCCCCGGATCCACCTCCATGGGGTGTTTTCATCCATCAGTAAACAACTCAGGTGCGAGATATTTTCTATTAGGGACACACCTCCTTGATATGCCTATATGGGGTGTTTCAATAAACCAATATTATCACTAAAAGTCATTAAAAATGTGCCTCAATCCGTCTCTGTAGAACCTTCTGATATGTTTCCACAAGATGTAGAACTTGTGACCAGACCTAGAACTCTACCCCATGCAAGAAACATGGGATTCTTGAGGTAAAAATCCTTGGAAGACTACTGCCCCCAGCATTAATTACCTTGTGATTGACATGGGATTCCTTGGTTTTCATACTTAAGATGCATAATATGATATTCCCTCCTATGAGTAAGATTTAAAGGAGACCCATGTTCCCAATGTCTATACATTATTAGTGATGCCCAATGTGACTACTCTCCTAACCGAAGGTTGCTTCCCTGTTAAGACATAAGTAGTGTAATTAACTGGTGTTTATAAAGAGATGGATTCAGGAATGAGTTCTTAGAACACAACTTAATCTATGAGGGAGATTCAAACTACAAAATGATCTTTAAGGAGTAATCCATGGAAGGAGGAATTGACATCTCATCATCCTGTTTCGATTAAGGAGTAGACATCGTCGTCGAAAGTGATGAAAGTTTCTTGCCTTTTGAAAGTGAGAATGTGGGGAAATAGAAATCCAGTGTGTTTCAATCTGATGCACATGAGGGGCCCCTACGAAAGCATTAGAAATAGAAATGGTGAAACCTATGTGAAACTATTGCACTTAACATTGGGACTACTACAACTCGAGAAATTAGCATATTATAATTCAATCGGATTTTAACATCTGGTGACAGGTACCACCAAGAAAATTGTGGGCCCAACATGAGACTTACCAGCACATTGGGGTAGTAAACGTTGGGAATCCTCGGTCAGTGACATTGTTTGTGCAGATCCTTCTTCACTTTAGAATATTGGATGATGTTGGGGAATTGGTTATTGATTTTCTTATACCCGATGGATGAATCCACTAACCTTACAGGACCTAGGCTATAAGAAATCAACAACCCGACACCAGTAGGCTCCAGGGTAGTAGAAAAATTGATATGGAATTTGGGGAGGTTTCATTGTTGTGATCATCTATGGATGGATTCTCCCTGTGAAGTTGATTTCACAGAGTAAGTTTGCAAAGAACTGGTCGCTAAGAAGGAGAGCTTTATGAGCAGAAAGGATTGGAATCATATAGTGCTCATTAAGGGTGTGAGATTCATGAAAAGTGAGAAAAATATTTTCTCTTCATGAAAGTATAGTGATCTTTCTAAGGCACCCTTCCTCTATTTATAATCGTATGACCGACCCTAGGTTCACGATGGTCTTCGCAAAGTGGGAATCATGAACGAGATTCAATAAAGGGAGTTGATTACCAATTTTGGGCGGTTCTTTCCCAGAATCCAACCCTCCTTTTTCCCATCAAATCCAATTTTGATAGGGGGAATTTCTTGGCACTGAAATATGAATACCATGGGAGAATTTGAGGAAGGAAAGGCCGACATGACCAATTTGGGGTGAATTTGAACCAAAGCGGCTCAAAAATACCTCTAAGGATCTGTTTTGTGAAGTTCAATTACTTCATGAATGGCTGGAGTTTGCAAATCTATTGATCTTGAACTCCTTAATCAGCATGTGGAGGCCTGGTGGTAACTGTCTCGCAGTGACATTAGGATTCGCAAAGCACTTCATGAATGCACAAAGACTTGAATGTAATCTCCGTGAATGTGACATTTGGACTCACAAAGCCACACCCACTCATGAAGCTCATAGAGATTCGTGAAGACCTCAGATCTTTGTAAAACCCATATTTCTCTAAATACCCCCCTGGTGTCTGACATTTAAGGGGACGGTGACCTTTAGACTTCTAAAACTTTATTCTTTGTTATCCCAACTAGGTTAAATACCCTAAGGGGGGGGGAATCAGGGTATGAAAAATTAAAATTACATCCCCTTTGGATCTTGTTTCTTTATTAAACAAAAAAAAATCATATCTCTCTTTCCCATAGAAATGTACAAACTAAAATGAAATCATGCACGAGACACAACAATTTTACTTGGTTCACCCTCATCGGGCTACATCCAAGGAGCATAAAATAGAAATGTGTCGATGTACCAAATCTACTAAGGCTCACTAACAATTAAATGTTTGGTTTAGATCACTTATATACCCAGGATCACTATCTTTACAAGGTTTAGGGTCAGTTCACTGCTTTCCCAAGGGTCACTCCGTGAGTTTCTTTATCTGGCTCACTACTGGTGGAATGGATCACTTTCTTCCTCTTCTTTTGCTCACTTCTCTGGAAAGGATCCACACATAGTTTATGGATATGTACCCCCCTTCATTATCAATAATGAACACATCCTCAGTTATAGATAGATTCTCTATTTAAGTACCAGTTTCATCCAATTTATGAAGACCGTTTACCCGATATTTACTGGGAAATCACTTCTTAACACTTTTTTTATTCTCATTGCCTTCAGGAATCTCAGCTCTTTTGTGAAGGTCAAATAGACTTCAGAAAGTAACCACCTTTTGCAAAGATCACCTAGCCTTCTCAAAGCACACAACTTTCTCAATGATCATATTTTTTGGTCGGATTTCATAGACTTTACGAACTCCATTTATTCACTAACATTTTCACAAGAACCAGCTTCATGAACCACCTTCATGAATCTGGAGCCTTATAATTTTTGTTAAGTCTCACTGTATTTGTGAAGGGGGTAGGGTACTATTTATAGGTGTTTCCTATGATTCCAAAATCTTCCAACCACATCATCACCACTTCTCTATGATATCCCATTTCATTCATGATGCTCCCTACTTCGCAAAGCTCCACCGAATATTCACTATTCATGATTCTTGTCGTAGTTGCAGAGATTACCATCAAATCTTTGTGTCTTCATGATGCTCCACTCATGATGATCCACACCTTCATGAAATCACCTTTGCGAAACCCATCCTTCACAACACTCATTCCTTTATCATATTTTAATAATGCATTCAAGGAAATCCATTTTTCATGATGCTATCCATCCTCTAAATTTTGGACCCTGAAAATTTGGAAAACACCGGGAAACAACGCCACCTTATGTAAGCAAATTTCTATACCGCTTCTAGGGAATATAATCCTTTGTATTGGATCTTTTTCAACATACCATGTCAAAAATATCTCTAGAACTCCACAACTTACCCTGGAAACCTTCTTTGTCAACAAACATAATTAACCTAAAAACACTACAATGTTACCTTGAGGGATTTTTTCCCAACAAGTCTTTTCATGAACCCCTTAAACTTCACCAATGAAAGAAAAGATGAATCACCCAAGGTATCTAATCTTCATGAAACCACCCCTTATGTTCTTGAGATCCACCACCAAAATTGGATATGCATTTCATGAATTCCAATGCTCTTCACAAATGAAGAATTTCCTTTGAGGCTCTTGAGGCTTTGTGAAGAATACATCCTTTGTGAAGCACTCCCCCGGAATCAGAACTTCACTCAGAGGTAGGTTCACCCTAATTCATGGAGCATAATACTTCATGAATCCTTTGTCCTCTTTTAGGACCCAATACTCTCAAGACCCTCCTTTAAAACCCTTTAATTTTCACGAAGCACCTCTCCTGGACCTTTTCATGGTACCTCCCTTCTTCTGGAACCCCTTCGCAAAGTTCAAGTGCCCAGGACCACCATACCAATCTAAGACTGGTTCAGTTGCACCTTGAGTCCCCATGGGACTAGTTCCACCCGCTTCTATGTCTTCCCACTTCATCCCAAGTGTGGATGGAGCCTTCATTCGCCATATTTATTCTATGAAAATGTACTCTAACCCCTGATACTTCTATGTATAGGGACTCTAATGTGGACCTCATGATTTACCACTCCTCTATAGCAGTTCTAATGTCATGCCCTGCCCAGTGGTTCATGAGAAGTGGTCATATAATCCCTAGGTGCGAGGAGTGAGTCCACCAACATCTGAGACGCATGATATAAAACTGCTTAACTCCACGTCTTAGTCGTATGATGTTAAACTGCAAGACAACATCCTCATCACATGATGTAAAACTATAGTCTTACCTTGTGTGATAAAAATAGGATGCACTATATATGATCATCATGGGATTCCACCATCTCCCACCGTGTTCCACAGAGATTCACTCCTGGATGGCTACCATATATAAGACCCACATCCGAGGGCCACAAAGTGTCACACCTGGACAACTACCCAACGTATGCACCATATGGTTCCCTAAATTGTAACCCTATTTCAAAAGGTAATCATCTATGCATAAGAACCACACCATTACCTCAAAGTAAATCCTCTTGTGAAGGGACTATTCTATGTGTAATCCCCACCCTATCATCATCGATGCTCCTTTCACAACATGAGCATCCTTACAACATGATGTTAAACTGCATGGATTAGTCCTATCACATGACCTTAAACTATGAAATCGAACTATATGGGTTTTGATCCTTTTATTTTAAAGAAGGTATGTAGGATGCCTCCCTGAGGTTCAATCCCAACAATGGTAAACTCATGGTGTTCCCTCCTAGGGACGCACCTCCAGGATCCGCCTCAATAGGGCATTCTTTTCAACAACCCCAGATCCACCTCCTGGGGGTGTTATGATCCCTCGGTAAACTACTCAGGTGCATCATATTCCCTCCCAGGGACACACCTCCTTGACCAGCCTCTATGGAATGTTTCAATCAACCAATGCCATCTCCACGTGATGTTAAGCTCGTACCCCATATCCACCTCCACAGGGTGTTCCAATCCATCGGTAAACTACTCGGGTGTGACATATTTCATCCTTGGGACACACCTCCTTGATTTGACTCTATGGGGTGTTTCGATCAACTAATATTGTCTCCACAATACATTAAACTTGTGCCTCATATCCACCTCCAAGGGGTGTTCTGATCCATCAGTAAACTACTCAGGTGTGACATCTTCTCTTCTAGGGACACTCCTTCTTGATCCGCCTCTATGGGGTGTTTTGATCAACCAATCTTGTCTCCACAAGACATTAAACTCATGCCATAGATCCACCTATATGGGGTGTTTTGATCCATCGGTAAACTACTTAGGTGCGACATCTTCCCTCCTAGGGACACACCTCCTTGACCCGCCTCTATAGGGTGTTTTGATCAACCAATCTTGTCTTCACAAGATGTTAAATTCATGCACACAAACTATCTCTGAAGGTTGTTCTGATCTGTCTTTACAGGATGTAGAACTTGTGACCATACCTTAAACACATACCCCATGGAATAAACACGGGACGACTAAGGTAAAAATCCTTGGAAGAATTATTCTCCAGGTGTTAACTACCTCATGATCAAAACATGATGCTTTGGGTTCTATGCCTAAGATACCTTATATGAGATGCCCTCCTATGAGGAATATTTACATTTGACCCATGTGCCCAATGTCCAGACATGCTCAATGATGCTCAACATGACTACTCTCCCGAACGAATGTTGCTACCCTGTCAAGACATAAGTAGTGTAAATAACCTGCATCCACAAAGAGATGGCACTGGGAATGAGTTCCATGGGCATGACTTAGTCTATGAGGGAGACTCAAACTAGGCAATAAGCTCCAAGGAAGAATCCATGGAAGGAGGAACTGAAATCCCATTATTTTTTTTTGATAAAGGAGCATACATCATCATTGAAAGTGATAAAAGTCACCCACTTTTGGAAAGTGGGAATATAGACACTACCACAAAGCAGGCTTTTATCAATGCTAAAAAAGACCTTTATCAGCACTAAAACGAGCATAACTTCTGATCCGAGTGTCCGTTTCAACTCCATGACTAGTCAAACTGAATCTCATGGAAGGAAATATGATATAACAGGTGAATGAGGCCAAACATACATATGAATCAGGATTTATTACCATTTTAAGAAAAATTTGACAGGGCACCAGACACAGAAACTGAGTTTTGGAGGACTTATGATGGTTTTTTGGGTTTTTAGGGTCTAGGATAGGACAAGATATTTGTTCGAGTCATCCTTATGCATAGATATCTTTTCTTCCTTCAATTTGATATGTGGTAGAGCCTAAACGGACACCCGGAGTGAAAGTTATGGCAGTTTGAAGTTAGAGTTTTTTTAGAGTGGTATAACTGATATATCTTCTGTTTCTTTCATCTTCTCGTGGTTTTGATTGGACGTAATCCTCACTCATCTCACAATATTCTATTTTACTGGTCACAGTGCTTAAAAGGACACTCGGAGGAGAAGTTATGGTTGTTTTAGTGAGTTATGGGTTTCTTAGGTTTTTAGGCACTATAAGGGTTGCTCAATTTCAAACAATCATAACTTATGCTCTGGGTGTCCGTTTTCACTCTACCACATATCAAATTGAATCTTGAGAAAATATCTACACTATGGTGACCACTAGAACCCCTTATCGCATTCTTCAAGGCCAAAAAAGGCTCATAATTCCTCCCAATGGTCATAAGTTCTGCTTCGGGTGTTTGTTTTGCCACAACTTCTGCCCTGGGTGTCTGTTTTGCATCTACCACATATCAAATCGATTCTTGTGAATAAACCTACACCTCAGTGACCTCTATAAAAACTTATCATATTCTTCAAGACCCGAAAAGGTCCTTAATCCCTCCAAATGGCCATAACTTCAGCTCCGAGTGTTCGTTTTGCGTCTACCAAATATCAAATCGATCTAAAACATATTTAAAAAATATATATTATATTTATATCAATATAAATATAATATATCAATATTTTTTTATGAATTTTTTTTTGAAATATACACTTTATCAGCACTAGGAAAAAAACACTGATAAATTTTCACTTTTAACAACGCTATTTTTAGCACTGTTAAAAGTATCCTTTATCAGCGATTTTTTTAGCGCTGATAAATGCACCCCCTTTATTAGTTCTTTTTTTAGCGTTGTTAAAAGGTGGCACTACGGAAACCCAGTTTTGTGGTAGTGAGGCCAACATGAAGCCAACACGAAGCAATGCAATGTGGAGGTGGGGCTCCAGCGAAAGCATCAGAAACAATGACTACATAATGATTTGAAGCTCCCTTTACAAGTTCAAAAGGTTCTTTTCAAAGAAAATGTTCTCCTTAATATTTGGTAAATTTATAGATTTTATATAATTGATTTCAAAGTAAAAATGGTATTTTCCTCAAGAAATTATCCAATGATCCTTTTAAAGTATTTTCATCTATGTTAATATCCTTTGTTGAATCTTATGCTTTAATGAGGATATACTCCAAAGATACCATCCAACATATTTTTATGGATGGTTTATGATTAGTTTGACTGAAGAAAGTATTGATATTATGTATGCTAGTTCTTCCAATACAGAGAGTTATTGACTTTTAAGGCATGTTGATTAAGTTGTATTGTTTATTCATATGATGAATGCATTGAACTTATTAAGTGACAGGTGGAGCTTGAAATTAGATAGTCCATCGATACATCAGTAGGTCCCATGAGACAAAATAAATTGAGTATTTGGCTGAGACCTTGCCCATTTTTGTAGATGTCTTGGTACGAGGCCTTAGTGATATTTTAGATGTCTTGACATAAGATCTAGAATGTAAGTTTCAGATGTCCGACATTATGCATTCTCTCATTATGAAATCAGTTATTAATATCCATGTAATTATTTTGAATAGTTATGATATGCATTGATAAGTTTCAAGCTCACGTGATTATTTATATGACATTATTTGATCATCATTTGTTCTTGTCACATTATTCATGTCTTATTTAGCTTCCGCTGTATGCATTCCCTTACCGAGCATTTGAGCTCACCCATTTCTTATGTTTCGTTTCTCCAGGACGCTAAATAGTTTTTTATGATTGATATGCAAGCATATGTTGAAGGGAATAATGATATTCTCAAAAAAATATTATGTTGTATTATATGTTTTTGAATGTGATGTGAGATTCAAGTATGTATCTAGTTTTCTAAGACTGTTTAACTACTTGGCCCTTTGGGATGCGATTGCTTGTATCTAGTATCAATGTAATAAAGTAACCACCAACTTTGAGCTACTAGAATTGGGGTATTTACAATAATTACTCTTTTTTAGTACAGAAACCTCACCTACACTTTACAATTCATGCTCTTCCCGGCATAACCTGTTCCCCCATGAAGGTGTACCAAGCCCCAGGTCTCGAATGCGAACCACGCCCCGAGTTAGTAAAACTGGCCTCCCCCCCCTGCCCAGGACTATTGAGGCGGTAAATCACCGGCAGCAACAAAATACGATGCAAGCACAACCAGCAGGAATCGAACCTGAGACCTTATGGATCCCAACCTCAACCCTAACCACTGGGCCACCCCCGACAGGGCTACAATAATTACTCATAATATTTATTATTTATAATTAATATTTTTTAAAATATATTATTAATAGTAATTTCATTTTAATTTCATTAACGATAATAATATTATTTATATATGTATAACAATAACTATATTGTAAATTTAATTAAATTTAAACACGATAGATAATAATACATATATAAAATTATATTCAAATAAAGTAAATAATATTTAAAATATTATTATTAATATAATTTTCAAAAAAAAATTAGATAGAATAATTTTATTTATCCAACAATATATTGTCAATTAATTTTAATTTTAATATAATATATAATATAATATATATATATATATATATATTATTAATATTCTAAATTATATAATTATACATATACATTTTTGTAAACAATTATATTTTCCTAAATATAAATAATATTATTTTTTACCTAATTACTCATAATTTAACACAATTTAAATTATCCTAACATCATATTTAAATTTTATAAATCATTCAACATAATTTAAATCATATAAAGAACATATAAATTAAACCATACACGCATTCATATAATTTAAATAAATAAATCATGCAAACAAAATAAACAAAACAATTTGAAAACTTAAATTTTAAAAAAGAAATTTTACCTATGTGAAGTCCGCAAATAATATCTCGACAAAGAGAAAAACTAGTTTTTAAAAGTTCTGGTACAAATTCTGAGTATGTGTGGGGGTGGGAATGATAAATGAGAGGGGTTTCCTTTTAATAGTCACCCCCGGTTGAATCACATAGGAAGGGTGAAAACGTTTGGGTTCCCCATGAATAATAATAATAATAATAATAATAATAAAATAAACTTCCAAGCGGCTTAATTCATATATATATATATATATATATATATATATATATATATATATATATATATATATATATATATCGCTGGTGTATATTCGACTGACCTTTTCCACTTCGCTTTCTTCGCTTGCTTTTTCAATCTCTTCGGTAAGGCATATTTTTTTGTTTGTGTCCACCGTTCGTATATGTTGAGCGGAACATTCCCTTCC
Organism: Viscum album; assembly: GCA_963277665.1. Taxonomy (NCBI): domain Eukaryota; kingdom Viridiplantae; phylum Streptophyta; class Magnoliopsida; order Santalales; family Viscaceae; genus Viscum; species Viscum album. Next base: position 719,784,301 of record OY728159.1, on the reverse strand, counting down.
CCACAGAGTTATGGCTGCTTTCCGTGCAAGGATTTTAGTAAACCTTGTTTTTAGTTTTCATTTTTGTCTGCAACCTTCCTTGACAAGTTTAGTTATTAATGGCGATGGAAGTTATTTCTGCTTCTTCGGGGTTGTGATGTATTGTTTTGGTGATGTAGCTGCAGATGCACGTCTCTGTCAAAACATTTGCCGGCGGCAAGTCCGTAACCTTGGATGTCGATGCCACTGACAAGGTTGAAGTCAAAATCCAGGGCAAGGCGGGCGATGATGGCTCCACTTCATCGGAAAGCGACCTACAGAAGAAGTCCGCCTTCCGCCTGAAAGGAGGAATGCAGATATTCGTGAACACCCCTGCTGGGAAAATGATTCCCCTCCAGGTAGAGAGTTCGGACACCATCCACAGTGTGAAGGCCAAGATCCAGTACAGCGAGGGCATTCAAACTTATGATCAGAAGCTGGTTTTTGGGTACGACCAGCTTGAGGATGAGGACACCTTGGCAGCTTGCAGGATACAAAAGGACTCCATCCTCCATGTGGTTTGTCCAGTGATGGATGGAATGCTGATTTTTGTGAAAACCTCTACGGGTACAACTATCCCGTTTCAGGTGGAGTGTTCCGACACCATCAAGTGCTGTTACGCGGGATGGGTCGCAAACAGAGGATGCAAACATCCGGTGAACAACAAAAAAAGGAGCGGATCGGTGCCGACGATTCAAGAACAAACAAAAGAAAAATTACAGAAACGAAAATGCAGAAATTAAAAGAGGAACACAAGAGATTTACGTGCTTCGGTCCCGTTTGGGACCTACTGCACGGCAAGAACACCCCCACGCACGCATTTTTATTAATCTCAAACAAAACAGATTACAAAGGAATGGATTCGCCCCAGGAATAAGCAACAGGGATGACAGAAATACAGGATTTCAATAACCCGCAAGAAGGGAATGAAATACTTACAACGCCGGGCGCAAATTGCCCGACCGTCCTGTTCACTTGAAGACTTCGTCTGGATCTGGTTCGAGTGGCCTCTTGGCTGGCCGTCGGAACGCTGTTACCGAGCAGAAGCCGTGACGGAGCTCCACCAGATGCGGTACACAGGCTGTGTGCCGCGGAGTCCGTTGCCGTTGAGGTAACCCTACACAGGTTCGAGCGCCAGGATCCGAAAACGTCGAAGGCAGTGATCTCCGGGAGGAAGCCAATGTGATGTTCGAGATCAAGAAGCCATCGGTGAGTGAAAACCAGAGGCGATAAAACCCCCTGCAATCCACAGTTCGTCGAAAAACCGTCTGCCCTTCGAGAGAGTGCCACGAAGCCAAACCGAAGCAACAATCCGCTGGATCAGTTCAATCTGTTCAGCCAGCGGAACAGGTGGACGGCCCAGGAAAAATGGGCGGCAAGGGAAATCAACGGCCATGCTGCAAGGGCCGGTAGGCACTTGGATTGCCAGCGTGGCAAATATCCTCACCCGGCAGAATCAAAACCGAAGGCGCAGCAGTGTAAAATAAATGGTGAGTAAAAAAACAGAATTCAAAAATGAATTTAATGAAAAACATAATAATGAATTAAAACTCATTAATTCACAAAACTCCACCATTTTTAATTAAATTCAGGGATGTTCTTGCACCTAGAGCTACGGAACAGAAACCAAGTTCAAACTATCTAGGCAATATTTGAACTTTGATAAAATGACAGCTTTAGTCAAACTATCAGCTGGATTTTTATCAGTGTGTATCTTATTGACACACACGGTTCCTTGTTCTATCACATCTCTAATAAAGTGTAATCTAATGTCTATGTGTTTTGATTTACCATGGCAAACTAAATTTTTAGAAAGATGTAATGCAGATTGACTATCAGAGAAAACATTAATAGTTGAATCAAAGAGCTTGAGTTCAGAAGACAAGCCTTTAAGCCATAAGGCTTCCTTTACCGCCTCGGTGAGTGCTATGTACTCGGCCTCAGTGGTGGAGAGGGCAACAACAGACTGCATGTTGCACTTCCATGAGATAGCCCCACCGCAGGCAGTGAACACGTATCCAGTCAATGATTTTCTGGTGTCAATGTTACCTGCATAATCAGCATCTACAAAACCTACCAAAATGTTAGAAGCATCAACATTTTTACCAAAGCACAAAGACAAATTAGATGAACATGATAAATATCTGAGAAGCCATTTGAGAGCATGCCAATGGGGCTTCCCAGGAGCGGCCATAAATCTGCTGAGGGTGCAGATAGCAAAAGCAATGTCAGGCCTGGTGCAAATCATAGAGTACATAATACTACCAACAATGCTAGCATATGGAATTTTAGACATAAATTGCACATCATCATCAGCAGTGGGTGCTTGTGTCAAAGACAATTTGAAGTGTTGAGCAAGAGGTACATTCACAGGTTTGAGAGATTCAAACATGTACCTCTTCAAGATCTTTAAAATGTAAGCATGCTGAGATAAGTAGAGCAATTTATTAGGTCTATCTCTGATGATTTCAACACCTAAAATCTGCTTAGCTGCACCTAAGTCTTTCATTTCAAAGTTGCCTTTCAATTGGGATTTAATTGAAGTGATAAAACTCATATTCTTACATATGATAAGCATGTCATCTACGTAAAGCAGAAGGTAAATCATACAACCTTGAATAGACTTGAAGTAGACACAAGCATCATACTGGCTCCTGGTAAATTGGTTATTTAACATAAAGGAATCAAATTTCTTGTACCATTGCCTTGATGCCTGTTTTAAACCATACAGGGACTTATTCAAAAGACAAACTTGGTTGGAATTGAATTCCTTTGAATAACCATCAGGAGGTTTCATATAGAGTTTTTCATTCAAATCCCCATGCAAGAAGGCAGTTTTAACATCAAGTTGCTCGATGTGCAGATCGAGATAGGCAGCGAAGGCTAATAAGAGCCGAATAGAAGAGTGTTTGACAACGGGGGAAAAAATCTCAGCATAGTCGATTCCCTCTCTCTGAAGAAATCCTTTGGCGACTAGCCTAGCTTTAAACCTCACTTTATTTCCCTCTGTGTTGTCTTCCTTTCTCTTATAAATCCACTTGGACCCAATCACTTTAGCATTCACAGGCTTGTGAACAACAGTCCAGGTGTGATTTTTCTTTAGAGATTGCATCTCTTCATTCATAGCTATGATCCAATGCTTTGAATCCTTATCTTTTAGAGCTTGCCTATACGATTGAGGATCATCATCGATGAGATCCTGGGCCACATGAAAAGCAAATGATGCCATATCATACTGGCTAAACCGAGCAGGAGGTCTAGAGACTCTCCTTTGTCTATCTCGGGTTAACTGATAATCTCGATGATCGGTGGAAGGTCCAGAGTCTGAGTCTGAACCGGAACTCATCTCAGAGTCAGCCGCATCAGTGGGCTGAGGAGGAGCAAGAATAGACTGAACATCAGTCTCAACATGAGTAGATGACTCATGTTCATCAGACTTATGAAAGTCTGGATCAGAATTGTCAGGTGTGTCAATCCTGGTCTTAGGAGCAGAGGACTCATGAAAGACAACGTCTCTACTAATAATGCATCGTTGGTATCCCGGCTTATCCACCCAGAGTTTATACCCTTTAACTCCATCGGGATAACCAACAAAGATGCACTTGAGGGCTCTTGGTTCAAGTTTGTCAGTCTTGATGTGGGCATAGGCTGTACACCCGAAGACCCTTAAGTAGGAATATGACGGGGGCTTACCGGTCCAGAGTTCTTCCGGAGTAATGAATTGATTCGCAGAGGAGGGACACCTGTTAATCAGGTGCACAGCAGTGCTTGTGGCCTCGGCCCAAAAGGATTTAGGGAGGCCGGAATAAGCAAGCATGCTACGGACTCTTTCAAGGATAGTCCGATTCATCCTTTCTGCTAGGCCATTCTGTTGGGGAGTTTCCCTAACAGTTCTGTGCCTCTTGATACCTTCAGACTCACAGTATTGAATGAACTCGGTGGACAGGTACTCAAGCCCATTATCCGTCCTCAAGGTCTTAACTCTTTTCCCAGTTTGATTCTCGACGGTGGCTCTCCAGGTTTTGAATGTTTGGAAAACATCAGATTTATTTTTGAGGATGTATACCCAAACTTTCCTGGAGTGATCATCGATAAAAGTGACAAAATAGAAGCCTCCACCATGAGAGGAGGTCCTGGCCGGCCCCCACAAATCCGAATGGATATAATCAAGTGGGGCGGCCGCCTTGAAGGAGGATCTATTGAAGGTCACTCTTTTAGCCTTTCCCATCACACAATCTTCGCAAAATGGGAGATTCGCAGGTGTGATGTCATTTAGCAATCCTTGTTTGCTGAGTTCTTCAAGCCCTTTGGAGCTTACATGCCCCAGCCTTCTATGCCAGAGCATAGTATTGTCAGTGTTCGTGGTATAAACACTACCCAACTGTCTTGAATGAGTCATGCCATTCAAGACATATAGACCATTCACAAGGGATCCTTTAATAACGGTTCGCGATCCTTTTGATACTTTTATAGTACCAGATTCAGATCTAAAGGTATATCCCTTTTGATCTAGGACTCCTAGGGAGATCAAGTTCCGTTGCAAGATGGGGACCCACCTTACATCAAGTAAGGTGATGATGGAATGATCATCCAATTCTATCAGCACAGATCCTCTTCCCTCAACCTTGCATCTCTTGTTATTCCCTAATAGGACGTCCCCTTCCACTTTCTCGACCAGCTCTAAGAAGGACTCTCTATGGGGACACATATGGAAGGAGCAGCCGGAGTCAAGGACCCACTCGCGGTCGAGTGTATGGCTGGACACATTTAGAACTTCGGCTGTGTCATAACCGGAGTCAACAATAAGAGACTGGTCAGTGGGATGCGCGCGTTCTTGCTCTCTCTTAAGCTTTCTACACTCGGGCTTAATGTGCCCAGGCTTCCCACAATGGAAGCAAGTAACTTTTCTGTCTTTGTTATCATTGTTCTTTGCCTTTCGATCATGCCTTGGTTCTTTACTATTACTACTTTTGTCTCTGCTAAAATGTTTCTTTTTGTTTTTAACCTGAGGCCTTCCCCTAGTGAATAAACTCTCAGCCTCACCTTTCGCCTTAGGTTTTGAGTGAAGGTCCTTAGAAAGGAGGGCGGACTTGACTTCTTCTAAAGTCAAGGAGTCACGACCATACATCATGGTCTCGACCAGAGTACTATAACTATGGTCAAGAGATATCAGGAGAATAATAGCCTGATCCTCATCATCTACCATGACATCTATATTGGCTAAGTCTAGCATGATCTTATTGAACTCGTCAAGATGGGCTTTCAAGGAAGAGCCCGGTCTCATCCTAAAGGTAAACATGCGGTGCTTCTTATAGAGCCTACCAACAAGGGAGGCAGTCATATAAAGCTTCTCTAACTTGAGCCAGATGCCGGCAGCAGTGGACTCAAAGGCCACTTCCCTAAGGACTTTATCACCTAAGGACAGTAAAAGGGAACTATGGGCTTTAATTAGAGTGTCATTAGGGATCGGTTGATGTTCGGTTACCGTTTGACCAGCTTCATTAACAGTTGTTATGGGTTTAGTAGGCCCGGACAGGGCATCAATGAGACCTTGTTGGACTAATAATGCCCTCATTTTAATACGCCATAAATTGAAGTCATTATCTCCATCAAACTTTTCGATTTCATACCTCATTGTAGACATATTTATAAACAGCGAGTTCGATGCCAAGTAATTGGGGACAACGAGAGCGTACGCCCCCAAAAGACCGGCCAATACTCACTAGAAATAAATCTGTACAATGTGTAATGAAAAACGAAAACAAATATTTGGTGAAGGCAATGATTTCGGTCCTTAAAAGAGATTTAAAGGACAACAATATAAAATGGCAGAATTAAACATAAAAAAAGGTGCGGAATACAGAAAGAAAAAAAAAAAAAAAACCCAATCTGTTAGCAGAACTAGTGGCAGGCTGGACTACAAACCAGAAAACAGCAACCAACAATTGCAAAAAAAAAAACTGAAACAGAACCGTGAATAGACAAATTGGTCAGATTTCTGGACTGTACATGGGGGTTACCAGAATATTGGCAGCTAATTACAAATGCAACAGCAAGAAACTGAATTCAAAATAAGTCTATAAACAGTAGTAAACACCCGGACAGATTGTGAACTAACTGCAATAAGCGAATTATAACAGAATGCAAACAGTGGCAGTCATACGGGCTGGTTGTGAACAAAATTTATTATGCAAAATAATCACAAGAAACACCCATACTCTAAATGTGCAGAAAACATGTCACTGTTATTTGAAAACTAAGATTGCAGGTATGTCGGAGCGGCAAAGATAACAGAAGGCAAAGACAGTAGGCAGAATGAATCAAGACAGCAGCCGTTTGTGGCTCTGATACCAATTGTTACGCGGGATGGGTCGCAAACAGAGGATGCAAACATCCGGTGAACAACAAAAAAAGGAGCGGATCGGTGCCGACGATTCAAGAACAAACAAAAGAAAAATTACAGAAACGAAAATGCAGAAATTAAAAGAGGAACACAAGAGATTTACGTGCTTCGGTCCCGTTTGGGACCTACTGCACGGCAAGAACACCCCCACGCACGCATTTTTATTAATCTCAAACAAAACAGATTACAAAGGAATGGATTCGCCCCAGGAATAAGCAACAGGGATGACAGAAATACAGGATTTCAATAACCCGCAAGAAGGGAATGAAATACTTACAACGCCGGGCGCAAATTGCCCGGCCGTCCTGTTCACTTGAAGACTTCGTCTGGATCTGGTTCGAGTGGCCTCTTGGCTGGCCGTCGGAACGCTGTTACCGAGCAGAAGCCGTGACGGAGCTCCACCAGATGCGGTACACAGGCTGTGTGCCGCGGAGTCCGTTGCCGTTGAGGTAACCCTACACAGGTTCGAGCGCCAGGATCCGAAAACGTCGAAGGCAGTGATCTCCGGGAGGAAGCCAATGTGATGTTCGAGATCAAGAAGCCATCGGTGAGTGAAAACCAGAGGCGATAAAACCCCCTGCAATCCACAGTTCGTCGAAAAACCGTCTGCCCTTCGAGAGAGTGCCACGAAGCCAAACCGAAGCAACAATCCGCTGGATCAGTTCAATCTGTTCAGCCAGCGGAACAGGTGGACGGCCCAGGAAAAATGGGCGGCAAGGGAAATCAACGGCCATGCTGCAAGGGCCGGTAGGCACTTGGATTGCCAGCGTGGCAAATATCCTCACCCGGCAGAATCAAAACCGAAGGCGCAGCAGTGTAAAATAAATGGTGAGTAAAAAAACAGAATTCAAAAATGAATTTAATGAAAAACATAATAATGAATTAAAACTCATTAATTCACAAGTGCCTCATGTTCCAGATCCAGATTAAGGAAGGCATTCCCTTTGATGAACAGAAACTTGTTTTCGATGGCAATCTGCTTCCTGATTTCAGCACCCTGGAAGAGTACAACATAAAAGAGAAATCTACACTCCATGTGGTTCGTCGACTGAGGGGCGGAATGCTGATTTTTGTGAAAGACTTTACAGGGAAGATGTTCCCTTTTGAGGTGAAGTGTTCGGACACCGTGGACAGCCTCAAGGCCAAGATTCGCGACATGGAAAGCATTCCCCTGCATCAGCCCAGTCTGGTTTTCAACAGGAAGAAGCTTCAGGATGGACATGCTTTGGAGGAGTACAGCTTAAAAGAGGAATCTACTCTCTATTTGGGAATGCTCATTTTTGTGAAAGTCGTTACAGGGAAGATGTTCCCGTTGGAGGTGAATTGTTCGGACACCGTCTACGGCCTCAAGGCGAAGATTCGTGGCATGGAAGGCATCCCACAACAGGAGCATAGGCTGATTTTCAACAGCAAGCAGCTTGAGGAGAGCCATGTCTTGGCAGATTACAACACAGCAGAGGAATCAGCACTTTATTTGGTTCCTCGTCTGAGGGGTGGAATGCTGATATTTGTGAAAGAGATTGCAGGGAAGATGTTCCCGTTGCAGGGAAGATCTACGAGATGGAAGGCATCCCACCAAAGAAACAGAGGCTGATTTTCGACAGCAACCTGCTTGAGGATGGTCTTGCCTTGGCAGATTACAATTAGAGAGGAATAGTGATTTTAGCCTCCCATGGATTTCGTCTCACTGCCAAATCGCTTAAATTTTGCCTGGTATTTCATTTTTGTTCCCATGCATGCCGGTTGAAGAGAGCATGATTTTGGGGGACCCTGTGGATTTGCCGCCGCACCATTGAAATGTGAAAAAATGCAGCTCCTAATAATCAGATTATTTTTCATGAATTATATTAAATTTAAAAATTCTAAAAATAAGACCCATTTTTTAAATTAATTTATTTTTGAAAAATTAAATAAATCGTAAATATAGTTTGTAAATCAGTTAAGAGTTTGTTATTACAATTGTAAATTTGTTAAAATATTTATAATCAACGCTCTTAAATCATTTTATAATTACATTTCATTATAATCATATTTATCACTTATAATTTACGACTAAAATTTTATTTATCATAATAGTGTAACTTTTCATTATTATTTTTTTGATCTAGGCGTCATTAAGTTGAGAAGTTTAATTTTATGGATGTGTCCATGGTTCATTTGAATTATTTCGAGAGATGACTAAATTATATATTTTTAGTTTTATGTCAAATAATAATTTTGTTAACTAAAAATTGAATAATTATTTAAGTTACAATAAGTTGAAAACCAAAGGAATGCACTTAGCACCACAATATCACACATCATATGGAGGGACCCAAACACAAATCCCATATGGCATATCAAGTTGAAGAACAAAAACTAAAACATATTTGACGATGTCTAATACAATATCAATACAATATATAATTTTCTTTATATTCAAATACGATTTCATAAATCAAAACACATGACGCGACTATAATATCACTGAAGGGTTTCTAGGAATCAGAAAACACTTTTTTGAGCACCAAAAGGCATTAGAAACCACAAATTCTAAAACACAATGCTATAAAAGTGAAGGCATGTATAAATAAAGTACATTCCACCAATGAGCCCGCACCAGTATCTTCAATTAGTGTTTCATGAAGACCAATGAGACATACCCAAAAGACCCTACTCCAAAGAGTGCTTCCACAAATAAACTAAATCACCCAATAATACACTACAACACATATGTCCTTTAACAACGCGCAAATATATTTTTAACAACATTAAAAAAATGGTGTTAATTGCTGCGATGATAAATGAGGTCCTTTATCCGTTCTAAAAAAACACTGATAAATCACACCCTTTATCTGCACTAAAAATAGCACTGATAAAGGCCTAACTGGCTGCAATGTGCTGTTAATATAACAACACACCCAGCAAAAACCTATAATTTCAAACAATGCTATATACATTTAATTGACAACATGAATACAAAAAATTCCACCCATGGTATATACAAAACAAACACTACTATATACATTTCAAACAATGTTTTATATAATTACATTTACAATTATCCAACAAACATTTTAAAACATTAATATTTCATCTGACGCCTGTGATGTCCTCTCAAAAATGTCTGCACTTAGTATCACTTGCCGAACAAAGCATCTCAACTAGAGCAAAAAATTCTTCCTATATAAGAAAACAAATATTATGTTTGTAATACTATAAATAAAACATTAATACGAAAGAATACATTAATAAAATGTCAATATTTAATAAAAAAGATACATTTGGAGTTATACAGGTCACACCATGCATCGTACTAAGGTGGGGTTGATCACTACACATCACAAATGAGTTATGAATCGTTGTCCTAAAATATCAAAACAATCTGAATGTGTTTTCTCGATTTTGAATATGTCACTTGTTCTTTTACTAAAATTAATGTCAATTTTAAATAATGACACGTTTGGAGTTATACTGGTCACACCATGCACCAGATTGAGGTGTAGTTGATTCCTACATGTCACAAATTACCTATGGATCGTTGTCATAAAGTATCAAAACAATCCGAATGCATTTGCTCGGTTTTCAGTATGTTAGTTGTGTTTTTTTACTAAAATGTCATTTCAAACTGGAAACACGCATTATGAGTTAGAGCGATCACATCATGCATCAATTTGACGTGAGACTGCTCCGTACACATCAAAAATGACTTATGAATCTTTTTCCTAAATTATCAAGACAATCGGGCACCTTTGCTTGGTTTTCAGTGAGGGACGCATTTTGAACTAAAATGTTAATTTTAGACTATTAACGGACAATTTCAGTGATATCGGTCACACCGTGCATTGGATTGAGGTGTGGTTGATTTCTACACATCACAAATGACTCATGGATCATTGTCCTAAATTATCAAAAAAATCGGAATGTGTTTTCTCGGTTTCCAGTATGTCACTTGTTCTTTTTGACTTAAATTAATGTGAATATTTAATAAAAAAACACATTTAGAGTTACGTCGGTCACACTGTGTGTCGTATTGAGGTGAGGTTGAGTCTTACATGTCACAAATGAGTTACGAATCATTTTCCTAAAACATTAAAACAATCCGAATGCATTTTCTCAGTTTTGAGTCTGTTATTCGTTCTTTTTACTAAAATTAATGTCAATTTTAAATAAAAGGACACATTTAGAGTTATATCGGTCACACCATGTGTTGTATTGAGGTGATGTTGATTCCTACACATCAAAAATGACTTATAGAACATTGATCTAATGTATCAAAATAATTTGAATGCGTTTACTCAATTTTCAGTATGCTCGTTTTGTTTTTTTACTGAAACGTCATTTCAAACTAGAACACACATTATGAGTCATATCAGTTGCATCATGCATCATTTTGATCTAAAACTACTTCATACACATCATAAATGACTTTTGGATCACTTTTCTAAATTATCAATACAATCCAAGAGCATCCTCTTGGTTTTCAGTGAGGGATACATTTTGAACATAAATATCAATTTTAAACCGATAACGGACACTTTGAGTCATATTAGTCACACCGTGTGTCATATTGAGGTGTGGTTAATTTTTACACGTCATAAATGACGAATGGATTTTTTTTTCTAAAGTATCAAAACAATCTGAATGCGTTTTCTCAGTTTTCAGTATGTCACTTGTTCTTTTTTACTTAAATTAATGTCAATTTTAAATAGAAAGACACACTTAGAGTCAGATCAGTAACACCATGCGTCATATTGAGGTGCAAGTGACTCATACATGTCACAAATGACTCATGGATCATTTTTCTAAAATATCTAAACAATCCGAATATGTTTTCTTGGTTTTCCGTATGTTTCTTTTTCTTTTTACTAAAATTAATGTCAATTTTAAATAAAAAGAGACACTTTGAATTATACTGACCACACCGTGCATCATATTGAGGTGCAGTTGATTCTTACATTTCACAAATAACTTATAGATCATTTTCCTAAAGTATCAACATAATCCAATTGTGTTTGCTCAATTTTCAGTATGCTAGTTATGTTTTTTTACTAAAATGTCATTTCAAACTAGAAACACGCATTCTGTGTCATACTAGTCGAATCGTGTGTGGGTTTAATGTGAGGCTACTTCATACACATCACAAATGACTTATGAATAACTTTCCTAATTTATCAAGACAGTCCAATCATATTTTCTCATTTTTCAATGAGGGATGTGTTTTGAACTAAAATTTCAATTTTAAACTCATAACGTATATTTTGAGTCATACTGATCACACCATACGTCGAATTAAGGTGTGACTAACTACGTCAAAAATTACTCATGTATTATTTTCCTAAAGTATCAAAACAATCTGAATGCATTTACTCGGTTTTCAGTATGCCACTTGTACTTTTTTACTTAAATTAATATCAATTTTATATAAAAAGACACACTTGGGGTCATATCCATCACACCGTGCGTCGTATTGAGATGTTGTTGACTACTACACATCACAAATGACTCATGGATCATTTTCCTAAAATATCAAAATAACATGATTGTGTTTTCTCAATTTTCAGTATGTCACTTATTCTTTTTACTAAAATTAATGGAAATTTTAAATAAAAAAGACACTTTGAATTATAACAGTCACACCCATGCATCATATTGAGGTGATGTTGATTCCTACACATCAAAAATTACTTATAGATTATTATTTTAAAGTATCAAAACAATCCAAATTCATTTTCTCAGTTTTTAGTATGTCAGTTGTGTTTTTTTACTAAAATGTCATTTCAAACTGGAAACACATATTATGAGTCATATCGGTCACATTGTGCATCAGTTTAGCATGAGACTACTTCAAACACGTCACAAATGACTTATTAATCACTGTCCTAAATTTTCAAGAAAATACGAGCATATTTGCTTGGTCTTCAGTGAGGGATGTGTTTTGAATTAAGTAGTTAAACATTTAATTTAGAATATATTAATACAATAGAGAATAGATAATATTATGAGGAAAAACAAAGTATATTAAAAAAAACTTTACCTTCTCATTGATTTATGGGTTGCAGGCTTGAATTCCTATCTCTCATGAGCATGAGCATCTTCGAACAAACCACCCCGACACGAACAAAGGAATCCACCTATATAAGAAAACAATTTGTATGTGAGTAATACTAAAAAGAAGTAAATTTAACATAAATATGAAACAATCCACTACTTCTATGGAAGTCACATCTTCATGCTATTTGTGTACATTATTCCACCAGGTATGTTATCCATTCATTTCTTAGCACATCTATATCTTCTTGGGAATATGAGTATTTTCGACAGTCATAGTAGTACTAGAAAAATATAAATACACAAAGGATTAATAAAATTTTTAAGTGAAATAGTAATTATCTTTGAAAATATGTCTTCAGGGTTGCTAGTTTATTCATTTAATATGATCTCTATCATAAATTTATAAACATAATAACCACAATCTTTTTTATTTGATCATTTCAGATACTACAGAAACATGAAGGATAATATGTAATTTTTTTATATGTGTTTGGACAGTGAAATGTTATTATATATACCCTGATACGTTTTCATGCATAGAACTCATCAGGGTCCTCATGCTTAGCCCCTGGCCTCATTCCTTGTTTTTCACGATATTGATGCACTGCCCTATCATAACAAGATACTCATTAAAAGATAATATAAATTATATAACATGATGTTTAGTTCTAAAATGTTGGATGTAGTGTATTGAAAATTGATAAACACCATCATGTGTGGTTGGTTTGTTGGATATCCATGCATTGAATCTAGGAAATAAATCTTTGGAGTATCCAAATTGACCACAATGAGCATCCAATGTTGCCTAAAAACAAAAAATGGAATAAGTAATGAAAAAAATGAAAATATATTTGATAGGATTAAATTGTAAAGTTTTACCCCTGCATTGTTGGTATTAAGAATAGTCTATCATCTGTAAGTTTGTTTTCAAATGATTTGACCAGACCTTCCACTATTTCATATTTTTTTGGAGTCTATTTTTGGTTATGCTTTAGATGTGATGTGAGGACTAATGAGTCCAAAAAAAATTCATGGGAAAATCCCTTAAATTGTTTTTGATATAAATGCCTACCAAAAATATGAAATGTATTTAGTCATAATTAACACAGTATATCATTTTTGGAAAATAAAATCATGAAAACATACCTCATGTATACATTTACAACTAAGGTGCCTAACCAATCATAGTAAAAGATTTCATTTACATTCTCAACACCAATGTAGTCTTCAACTTTCTCTCTATACATATCTTCCTTAAAATCAACTATATAACTAATACCATCTTTTATATTTGTATCCACATGAACCTTTAATGCTAGTAAATTTAGATATATAACAGGTGGGGTAATGGTGCTTTGGATAGATCTTTTTAATTGGTTGGCCAATCCTTTAGATGGTTTTGAGTTGATCTTTTGTTTCACCCCCTTAATTTTGTCCATCTGTATAATATTCATCAGTTCAGACCTTTTTTCATTAATTATTAAAGGTTTATCTTGGAAAATAAATTGGAAATAAATACATCCCAATTGAAATATTTTGTACAAGATGTGACGACCATGCGATGAATGGTCCAACAACTTTTTCGACCATTTGGATATCTTCCATACCAATTGGAACAGGTAGCTCAATGCTTGGCTCATGGGCTACGCTAATTGATACTCTCACATGACCTGTTGGAAGTGGTCTTTTTTGTAGCATGTCATTTTGGATATTGAACACCATATACCTCGCTACAAGGCGATGAGTGGGTGTTGATAGATATAAATCACAGTCATTATCACCCTGTATAATATCAGTACAGGAAAGGTATCAATGTTTTTCTGATTTACATTTCACATAAACAATTATTAAAACCTTGATTACCTTGGCTAATATAGCTCTTTGAGGGTAATGTCTCACCTCAACACTGGTGGGGGGCGGGATAGGATCTCCACACGATGGTTGTTCTTAAGTTGTTTCTTCTCTTTACTTCCCCCGCATAAAAGTTACTAGCATCTCTCTCTACCATTGGAATTGTTCTTCAAGGGTATCTCTTTATTTCTCTCATATGTTTCATTTCATAACCTTCATCCTTCTCCTTTTTTTCTCAAAATATGTTTGGGGTGTCACACCAAAACCCACACCTCTGACACGACCATACCGTTCTAATCACTTCAAGGCCACTGATAGTATGTGTTCATCTGGTACATGTGTTTCTAATTCCTGTAACTATGTCATCTAGAAAATATAGGAAAATAAGTTATCATTATTATGTAATAGAAATTTAAAGAAAAATCATTTTTTATCATGTCATACTTACACATGTTTCCCACCATTTTTGTGTGTTTTCATCTATTGGTATCCTATCATTATTTACACGTGCCTCCTTCAATAGCATATGGTGTGGAATGAAAGTGGCTTTGGATTTGGAGTCACCAATATGTATATAAATAGGGGAACATAATTATGGTGTTTTTTCATGTCACATAAAAGTATTGTGGTATATTTAAAATACATACCAATTTTTTTCAAGTGAAGCGTACCCCATCCTTACTTTATGGTAGGAGTACGTTGGTTTTGTTGTTCGTTAATTATTTCCAGAACTCAGTTGTTGTTTCATAAATAAAAAATTGTCAATCAATGTGATAAATACATGTATTATCAAACAATTTATTACTAGACACCATGTACCTAAAAATACACATCCTCACAATGGACAGTAATAGCATCTCATGCTTCTTAAGTTATTAGGTGTGCATAAATAAGCGGTGGGTGTGGGTTTATTTTCCCTTAAGCATCTTTAATATGATGTCTAGTTAGAATTTTGGTAAATCCTCTATGAATATATACCAACCTCTTACCCCTATAATAAATAAATCCCCCTCCTTTCCTATATAAACCAAAAACATCTCCCATTTATCTTCCTTGAAGATCTTTGAATATCTACCAAACTCTTATACCTACTCCCTAGAGTCCTCACAAGGTTCCCCCAAACTCCCAACAAGCCTCCCCCAAGCCATTGGAGTCACACATCCAAGTAAGGGATCTCCCTCTCTCCTTTTTCTTCAAGCACCTCTTTTATGTCATGCCCTTTAATTTCATTTTCTTGATTTGGGATATGTTACTATATACCTATTTACTTTAATTTTATGTATACATGATGATATATTCCTTTCACTCCCATTAATCCCCCTATTATCATTTAAGCCCACCCATTACTATGCTGAAATTTCGTAAGGGTTTCTTCCTTTCTCATATTTTTTGAAGTTTCCTTACATTGTTACACCATTTTATTTTAAATTAAAAGGGGGTGGGGGTATGTTTTAGAACCTCACCATACTTCCCTTTTTATATTTTAATGATGAGATACCCCTTTATCTCTTATTAATTCTTCCCGTGTACACCTGTTACCTTGCTGAAATTCCGTAAGAGATTTCTCTCTTCTCATTTCTATTCTAGCATTTATTTTATATTATGTATTTAAAATTTAATTTCACATGTTAGGATATTATGTTCCATGATCTACTAATTTTCATTTCATTTATAAATTATGAGAGTCCCCTTTCTCTCTCATCAACCCAATTTATGAATTTCCATATGACGTCGTTATGCTGCTAAAATTGTACTATGATTTTCCATCCCAAAATCATCATGTAGTGAATACAATACCCATTACTCTATCAAGGTTATTCACATTTATGCACATGTAATTATTGATTGAGGAATTACATATATTTATTCTACATTCCTTGATCGTGGAATAAATGATGATGTTGAATGAATCTATGTTATATGATCTATGTGGCACAGTTAAGCATGAGATTGAAATGAGTATAAAGGGTGCTACCTGATAGCGCTCCAATGCATTGGGTAATGTTTAGTATCATGTTATGTCATGTTGGGATAGAGGTGTACTTGATTCCTTTATGTTAATGATGTAGTGTTTTAAGTTGTTTCCCCATTTCCATGTTATGAATATCATGTTATATCATGTCTTTTTGTTCACGTTTCTTTTGCAATCCATTGATATTACTATTGAATAACATCTATTGTATTCCTCATGTTATTCCTTATTTATTCCCATACAGGGTTTTATAGCTCACTTTTTTCTAATGTATGTCCTCATGTTATCCCTTGAAATGCTAAGTATGAAGGAATGTTGTGGTCATGTAAAAGAATAATTCGATAACGATGTGTATTTCATGTTTTAAGTTGTTATGTAATGTTCCTAATCCCCAAATAAACTAGACCTATCGATCTTCAAAGTTATATTAAGTGAAATTTTATATAATAAATCATTCTTAAATATGAAATTAAGAGCAGGGTTGTTATAGTTCCCCTCGTAGGATAAGTGTGCAGACACCGTAGTCAGCCTCAGAGATAAGATTTATGACAAGGAATTATTTCCCCTATATATTTAGAGGATCATTTTGAAATAGAAGGAGCTTGAGGATAGAAATGAATTAGAAGAGTACACCATATAAGATAAATCTACACTATATTTTCTTTTACCCTCCAGGTTTTGATTGCAGATGTTTTTGAAACCCCAAATATAGAAGATAGTTTTGGTTTTTAATTTTTTTTTTAAAAAATAAAAATTGATTTTTTATCTCTATGACATTAATTTATGTCGTAGAGTCTCTATCTATCACTTTAACTCATAATTGGTGAAATAATTTCTAAATTCCCAAACACACACCATTCAACTATAGTGTTATATGAATTAATTAATCTCATTACTTTTTCTTAGTTGACTCTACACATTATTCATAAACATCGTAAAATTTCTAATTTGTTCTTGAATTCATCGAAAAATGTTATGAAATACATATACCTGTTAATTTCTAGTACTAATCATTGGTCCACATATACATTACTATTTATTACCACTGATAGAATTTAAGGCAATTTAACCTAAAGAATTCTAGTGATCTTTATTCGGTGGTCGCTATAGATTACATTAGAATTTTCTATAAAATCTCACCAAAAATCATTCCATATATTCCCACCATAGATTATATAAAAAAATATTCCCTTCTCTACCCCACATCCTCATTCAGGCCCCTCTATTCTAAGTGATCTGAGAAATATTAAAACATTTTAGATGAATATTCAATACATACGACAATGCATAACCTAGAACTATAAATGCTTAATGTATATCGAGACTATATACATAATCTGAAAGGTTTTGGGGCCCACAGCTAAAGCTGGTGGGATAGGGATTTTAAAATTTTCATCAGCGGATCGATAGGACTTGTTGATGCTAGTGATCCATGCCCTAGAGAGGTCTGATGATCTTTCATAAATTATAAAGAGCACAAAATAAAAATGAAAATGTACCCATTTCAAAACTGAGCCGCGAGCGACTGCAACTAGTCGATGGCGATCATCGCTTGAAGAATCCATAGTAGGAACCCTCTAGATCATACACACACACTTCAAAAATCCACTAGAATATCGATCTTCAAATTCTGGGTGCTATCATGGAGATCTGACGATGCTTTCGACATCCTGATGATCAACACAATGAGATGCCTTCGATGCTTGAGAGATATCTTGATCCGAACTTCTTAGATCAAGAGCTTCTCTCTATAGAGAGTGGTAGGAGAAAGATTATTTGGATTTCATTTCATGGAATGAATGAATAGTGAATCATTTCATATGAGGGAGATCCTCCTCCTTAATTTATAGTGGAGTTGATAAATACCTGGTAGATTTCCGTGACCCCTATTTATTTTAATATCCACTAAATAAATAATTTTGAAAACCTAAAATACGTCAATATTATTTATTATTTTATCACATACTTGTAATATATATATAATATATTATGTGATAAAAACCAATCCATTTAACTCTACTCGATGTCCTGCTTAATATTAAATGAACCTTGAATATTAAAATAATATTCATTCGATTAATATTTTCCCATATTTACTAAACTTTGTAAATACATTAAATAAATTCACTCCCAAATATTCATAACATGAATTTTAAGGAATTCATTTAATTATTTTGGTGATTAACAACTTGGAAAATACTTGGACCCCATGGTGGGGCCCACTATGTCCATATACCTATTCAACTGAATAAGGTGGATTCTTGAATACACTATTGTGTGTGACCCTCTAGGACCTTATCTCGATAGTAGTGAATAAAATCCACAGACCAAGAGTGGAGTCTAGAAACCCATCATGGCCCCAAAAGAGATAAGGATTTTCATAACAATGACAAACAACCTACAAACACTGACAGTGTACTATAATCTCTTTATCATTAAATATATCATAAAGCAGGATGCACACTTATGTCATCATCCTTTTCTTGCTTTATTATTTTTTGATCTATCTGGATGAATTTACCTTTGTACTGCTTTGGCCAAAGACTTATGAAGGAAGCACCATCTTGATCAACTTGGTCTGAGATATACAATTTCCTAAACTTGGAAGCGACAAATCCTTTCTTGACCATTCAACCAATGACATACCACCAACGACGTGCCCAATAAAAGCTACCTCACCACAATTTTAATACCATGGTTTTCTCCTTGAATCAAAGTATGAAATCAAATGGTACACACTGGTAATGATATCAAGTCAGGAGACTAATACACATGTCCGTATATAGGAATGGCCAATGACACCCAAAACATGTGGTGTTTCTATTGGCGAGTCTGTCCTCATGATCTCACTACTTGAGATCACCAAGTATGAACTTCATGAGAATAAGTATCAATGCTTATGATCCCCCCAGTACCTGATATTCAAACATCTACTATGTCTAGTAAGTAAGATGTATCTAGAGTATAACACATTTATTTAAGATTTATGTCATAGTATCTCTAGGTTCTCATTTAGCCTGAGATCTGCTATAACCTCCCGATACGAAAATTAATCTTTGGAAATTACCATTATGATAGCGGATGTAGAAAAATCTACAATATAATGGTAAGATGACATCATTGATAACTAACTATACACATGATATGGTAATCAAAAGTACTGCATAGTTGGGTCTAGGGTTCCCACTATATCAACACTCCCACTTGCACTAGATCTAACTTACTAACCAAACTTGTTAGCTACTCACATGATAAAGATCATGCTTCTACTGAGTAATGGATTTAACTGTTGGGATTGCCACGTTTTATCTACGTGGAATATCTGATGTATGATACCTCATTTCCTTGAGTAAAACATTTCAAGATAAGGTATCCCTGAGTATATCACTTTAGTCCATTGTCATAACTTGACAACTTGGATAGTAAGAATATCACAATTATGATAATACTTTTCTCACTATGTTAAAATCCCAGAACTGGAGAAAATTGTTGCATTTAACTACTTCTTAGCTACCTTAGAAACTACAATGTACTCGGTATTTGTAAATATAACTACAAATAGATTTTATGATCTTGACTTGCACATTGCCTTAGCCTAACCACGATATTAGATCCAATTAATCTAAGTATTACTAGTTTGTGTCCCAAAAAAACTAGTATACATTCTTCTTCACATTCCAGGTACATATCATTTGTACTCTCCTAAGTACAAGATGATAGTTTTGACTGCTAAGCTTGCAGTGATCCTGGATATAATTGATATTTGTCTACTATAAATTATATCCTGGTAGTATAAATTCTTGTACATATTATGGAATATGTGATTGATCCATCGCGGGAGCATATGGAACTCAACTCACAACTTTAACCTCTTCCCATATACCGAACATGTCAACCTTAAGAGTTTATGATAGGTGAAATTAACAGCAATTCTGAACTTGAATTGTTCCAACTTGTATTTTTCAATACGATGTCACTTTATGTACGATCGACTAGGTCCAAGCAACCATTATATCTACCTCATTATATCCCCATCCCTATAAATATGGTTTCTAAATTAAGTCAATCATTTGGAGAATTAATTTTAACCTGATCTTATCTAATTGTAAGATCTAGATCTGTTTTCTATATGTTTCCAAACATATTTTCTTTGAAAACATTGGTGCTCCCACTAACCTTTGTTAGACACAAGGCAAATATTCATTTGAAATGAATGCTATAAGATCTTGTTACTTACTTTAGTCCTGAAATGGATTTCATCAACTTGCAACCAAAATTGGCATTCGATGGTGTCATTATCCCTTTCATGTTACATCATATAGACACCTTCCACGAAAGATAATCTTGACATCCAATGACCAAAATAATGGTCTTAGAAGTTAGCTTTGACAAGTAAAATTCTAATGGATTTAGGCATACAGACTTGGTATAACCAATCAAGCCTTATTGGTACTTCTCTTGTACCACCCATGTATCAACACACTTGAATACCTACCACAATATTCAATTTTTAATCCCCTTTGCAATTTGATACATGGAATCCATTATTGAATTTCATTTGATCTTTTCAATCTTAGCTAATTTCCATATGCTGCTTACTTGTAGAATTTAATATTCTTAATGAATAATATATCACCAACCGTGGTGAATATAAAACCATCACCATGGTTTCATCCTTCCAACACAGTATGTTTCACTAGAACATGCCTATTCTACATGTACTTGTTGAACTTGATCCTATGACAACCATTTGTGCATCTGGAGCATTGACTAAGTCCAAGTCAATTCATCTCCCACTATCTCTAATAGAGATGTGAACCCTTATATAGAAATGTAGTCTAATACATGACTACATATTTTCTATCTTTAGGATTTATGTAATATCCTAAGAAACTGTTAGGATAATTACATAGATGCACCATGTGTTGATCTTGATGCATGTTTGTTTATATATTAACAACAAACTCTTTTCATCCCAACACATGATCTATGATATAATGGATTTTCATCATACTATGACTCCTATGATATCCATTTTTCATTATAGTTGGCATATTGGTTATGGGTTTATGACATTATTTTCAAAGCTTATCATGAAATTAAGTAGAAGTTTCAGCAAGTTGCAACATTGATAAAACATACATCATAACTTTGAAGTATAAAATGTGCGTTTAGGAATTGTTCCACACTACATTTTGTTGATAAATGTAAACATTTAAGACTTTAGCAACGATCCTCCTTATGAACATCAATACAATGATTTAGATAAGGTAACATGAATTTAGGAATTACTCCATGATACATTATCAGGATCGATGATTTCATAGTCAAGATATTCTTTGGCATGCTGATCCGAAGTTACACATATCATTTGAACATGCATATACTTCACTATTACAATCCTTAATTGATTAATGGAATCTTATGAAGTATCTTTACCACTAGATTTACATTGGATTAGTTCACACTCTCTTTTTGAACTAACCTTAGATGCTTCGTGCCATACCTTTATTTCTAAAGGCTTCTTTGTTTAAACTAAAGATGTCAATAATACCAAAGATTTTTAGTTGTACTGAGCCTAAATACCATACTAGGTATTTTATTGACATCCAATATTAGTTTAACTTGACAAAGAATCATATTTCACCAACTGGGTAGATATTACATTTTATATTCATCATGTGTTGCCTTTGATTCAAGTATGTATGAACTATTTGTTGAGTATGTTACACCACAAACAACATTAATTAAAAAACATGGAATAATGTTTCATTAGGTCTAAAAGGTCATGTGAGATAAATATTTTTGTTATACTCATCTAATTGTTCAATTTGAATCAATCACTTGGCAATTAGAAGCTATGTGTTTCTCAACACTGACTTAGGAATCACCATTTCTCAGATGCTTGAAGAAGACACATTACTCCTAGTAATGTTTCTCTACTTACATGGTTACTATATTTCAATACATATAGGTGAAAATCATATTTTATTTAATACCCAAGAAGTATGTGAGAAAATAATAATTTTATTTGATGAATATAAAATGAACGAGAAGTGGGTACTTACTTCTATTATTTTAGTCTATTTCATTTTTAAACTTCCAGAAATTTATTTCAATAAGTGATGAAAATAATCTCCTATTAAATAACCA
The DNA here is from genome assembly GCA_963277665.1 of Viscum album. Taxonomy (NCBI): domain Eukaryota; kingdom Viridiplantae; phylum Streptophyta; class Magnoliopsida; order Santalales; family Viscaceae; genus Viscum; species Viscum album. The sequence goes on along the minus strand of OY728159.1, from coordinate 719,761,871 downwards.
ACCTCTTTCTTTGAAGGACATGATGAAGGCACCTTTGACGTAACTTTTCATAGGCCTTTCCGCCTTGTCTTTCAATATGTTCTCCATAAGAAAAAAAGGTTGTGCTACCTTTAATATTTTTATAACTTGGAAATTTTTAACTTAAATGTAATGAAGCACTCACTATATACCATTTGTTTGTATCCTTAAATGAAACTAGAGTAATTGGGTGTAAAAGGTATAAGAATGGGATGATATGAAAGATTGTGTACTATCTTTCACTTTACACAAAGCGAGTGCAATCATCACATTCATATCTTTCTTAGCTTTCTCTGCGTAAACTTTTTGGAGATGAGACTATATATAACATCATCCCTATCATGATGTAGTAATCGTAAATAACATCATACTTTGATTATAGCATTGTGATAGAACCATCATATGTTTGATTCATGAGTCTCTTATAAGTAGTTTTACTCCCTCGCTTCTGAAGGTGTCTTAACAGGTTGGGACACAAGCACCTTGAATTTCCATTATGGTAGTAATGTGCATAAGGGCCTACACTACACTTGGAATTTTGTGCTTGTTTAGAAATTAACTTGTCCAAAATTTATCGCAGTTTTATTGTGGTATTACTTAACATTCTCTACAAATAAACTCTAGTAGATTAGTACTTTTAATGTTGATTAATGAATGTGACATTACTGATTAATTTAATCAATAAATGTCTCCCACTAATTTTTTCGAATTATAGTAACCCTATGTACTAGAATCAGAATAATCATGAGTATTCTAGTGGAAAGGATCCATGAACCTCCCTCATAGTCTACAAGATATGGCTACGCCACAACTTGGAGGGTCCAAGGTGAGCTTTTGGCTGGCCAACCGTATTAACTTGTGGTTCCTTGATCTGTTGAGTGAAGTCCCAACTTCTAAAATCATATTCTGATTTACCCAATGCTTGCCTCTAAAATTAAAACAAGTTAGTTATGACTATTTATTTGTTGCAATTTTAGTTAAGTCAACCCACCACCCTAATAGGGGTGTAATTTCTGCCCGGCCCAGACAGGGCCGAGCCGGGTCAGGCCTGCCTTGTAAAGATTCGGGCTGCTGACCACTATTCGGGTCGGGCCGGCCCGACCCGAACAACCCCATGAGGCGGCCCGGCCCAGCCTCGGGCCGGCCCAAACCATCGGGTCGGGCTGGGCTTTTTTAGGTCGAGCTGGGGGTTTTCGAGTCGGGTCATGGTGAGATTTTATTATTTTCAAAATAATTGTCTCTTTTAATTTTTTTATTTAAACATTTTTTAACATTTATTTAAAACGTTTCTTTACATTTATTTTTAAATGCATATTTTTTGTAAAAACGTTTATTCTATTTTTTATTAACATTTTACAGTGGGTGGATATATTTTTTTGTCTAAATAGATTTATATATTGTGAATATATATATATATATATTATTTGCAAATTGTAAAAAAAATAATGAGGGGTGCGCAGCTGCTGCGGGTGAGTTTAAAGCCTTATTATTTAAACATTTTTCTAACATTTATTTAAAAAAAAATTTACATTTATTTTTTTAACTTATTTATAATTTTTTAAGCGTTTGTTAATATTTTTTATTTAAACATTTTTTTAAACCGTTTTTTAACATCTGTTTAAAACTTTTTTTACATTTATTTTTAAATGATTAATTTAAAACATTTTTGAATTTTTTTAAACGCGTGCTTTTTACAAGTATTTTTTTAAAACATTTAACTCATTTTCATATTTTAATCTAAAAAGTATTTTTTAAGTGTTTATTTTAAAAAAAATAATTTAAATGTTTGTTTTAAAAACTTTTTTAAACATTTTTATTTAAACCATTTTTTAACACTTGTTTAAAACATTTTTTTTATATTTATTTTTAGACGTTTAATTTAAAACGTTTTTTTTAACGAATATTTTTTACATGTATTTTTTAAACATTTAACACGTTTTTTGTAAAAACATTTTACAGTGGGTGGATATGTTATTTTTTTTCTAAATAGATTTATACATGTCTGTGAATTTATATATATTATGTACAAATTAAAAAAAAAATAATGAGTTATTGGGGGTGTGCAGTAGTGAGTAGTGAGTTTAAAGTGTTGTTATTTAAATGTTTTTTTATCATTTATTTAAAACGTTTTTTACATTTATTTTTTAACTTATTTATGAAAAGAATTTTTAAGTGTTTGTTTAATTTAAAACATTTTTTTAAACATTTTTTAATTTTTTTGTAGGGCAGGCCTGACCCGGCTTTGTCTGGACTGAAATTACACCCTTAGCGGGTGCACAGCAGTGGGTGAGTTAATTTTTTTTCTAAATAGATTTATATATGTATATATAGTATATATAATATATGAAAGTTTTATTATATTTTAAAAAATATAATGAGGTTGGGGGTGTGCGAATATCATTTAGTGAGTAGTTATTTTTTGTTAATATATAATAAGTTATTATATATATATATATATATATAATATGAGAAAATTGTAAAAAAATAATTAGGGGTTGGGGGGTGCGCTGTAGTGGGCGGGGTTTTTTTTCTAAATAAATTTATATATAATATATGCAAGTTGCAACATATTTAAAAAAATTAATGAGGTTGGGGGACATGCACGAACATCATTAGGTGGGTGTGTTATTTTTTTGTTAATATAAAATAAGTTATTATATAATATTAAATCATTGACACACACACACATATATATTATTAATGGATTTTTAAAAGCCACACTTAATTGATATATATTGTTAATAGCTTTATATATAATATTAATGGCTTTGTTTATATATATATATATATATATATTATTAGTAGATTTGTTTTTATATATACATATATATAATATGCAAGTTTCATCATATTTAAAAAAAATTAGTGAGGTTGGGGGGTGTGCGCGAACATCATTGGGTGAGTGTGTTATTTTTTTTATTAATATATAATAAGTTATTATATATATATAATGTTAAATGATTGATATATAAATATATATATATATAATATGAGAAAATTATAAAAATAATAATCAGGGGTTGGGGGGTGTGTCGTAGTGGGTGAGTTAATTTTTTTTCTAAATAGATTTATATATGTATAGTATATATAATTTATGCATGTTGCAACATACTTAAAAAAAATTAATGAAGTTGAGGTACTTGCACGAACATCATTAGGTGAGTGTGTTATTTTTTTATTAATATATAACAAGTTATTATATATATATATATATAGGTTGGTGATTAGTTTACAGGCGCAGCCTTGGAAGCTCGTGGTAGGGGGATCGAATCCCCCTACCCGCAGTTTCATCGTTAAATTTTTTACACCAGGCGGGCTTCGCACGGGCTGGGCTTCACACGGGCCAACGAACCGGGCTTTTTTGGGTCGGCCCGGCCTGGCTCGTGGGCCTTCTTGAAAAGGCCCAAGCCCGACCCGCTGAACCTACGATGCGAGATTTTCCGGGTCGGGCCGCTCGGGCTTTCGGGCCGGGCCTGTCGGGCTTTCGGGCTGCGAGGCCAAAATTACACCCTTACACCCTAATAAGAACTCCCCGGTTGTAAGAGGTGCCCTCAGCTATGGCATGACCGACACCCCAAACACCCAGTTTTGTTTAAACATGAATGATGGAAGGCTGTTGTGACTTAATATTTGTTTGCGGGTTTTATTGATTTCTCTCGACGAATGTAATACATTTCTCTTAAACTTGTTCATCTATGTTGTTGTGCTAACAACTGAACTTTAATAAAAAAAACATACGCTGATTCTTTATGAATTTTATTATCTATGAATTTATATATTTTCCTACTATTTTAAAATGCATAAAATAATAAATAAATGAATAAAGGTGAATAGCTACCCGACTGGTTTTGAACATCTAAACGACATAGTTGCATCATACATGAGTCGAAGATTGACTCTTGATGCAGCTTGCCCTCATCTTGTATGTTCGCTTTCCTTCTGGAACATCACCTTGTCTTGTCGGGGTCCACGTCACGTGTTGGAGTACCGCCTCATTTTGGTGGGATCCATGTGCCGTCTTGCACCATCTTGATCAACATGCACCATCTCATCTTCACGGGGTCCACATCATTCACCGTCTTCGTCTGCAGTACAACGATACTCACACACAAGCGAGGAGGACTAGGGTTATAAATGTACAATAGGTGAATTGGGCGCGCATGACCTTATACATTTCAACCGAAAAATAAAGACGATGTGCAAAACTTCGATTTAATTAATTAAAATCATCACACGTATTTAAATAATTAATTAAATAAAAGGCAACATACACGAGTCGATGCTCAAGACCAGAATGGAGGAATAATAATGAACGATAAAATTAAAATGCATTAATTTAAGTACGAGGGTTATCTAAATTAAATTAAATGAATTAAAAATTCAAATAATTTAATTATTCATTGGTCCACTAATTAATTTAATTTTATGCCAAAATTAAATTAATTAATTAATTTAATTTTATAAAAAAATTAAATTAATTTATATCCTCACATATTAAATTAATCATTTTTGATTAATTTAAGTTGGTCTATCCCCAAAACAAGACTACAAGGCCTGTATGGGTCGGGTCAAACCCGTGTAGGGCTCTACTAGGCCGTGTAGGGCCATACTGGGCTAGACCGATCTGCCCAAACCCGTTCCGGGTTAGGCAGGTCCACCCGGATCGCTTCAAGGACAAATTTGCTCTGGGTAAAAATCTTACAGACAAAAAAATACCTCATGAATTTAGACTTGAGGCAACAGTGCTGGACCTTTGGCCATTGGCGGGTGTGGAATTGCCAGTCTGGCAGAGCTGCGGCATAGCCGTGAGCTGGTTCTACTCTGATAGAGGGTGGTTACTGGGTCACCGGGTAGAGGCTGGTGGCGCAGCTCCGATATGCGGGTTCCAACTCAAGGTGGCCAGAAGGTTCTGTCGTCATGAGTTCCGCAGCGAGCAGGAGGGGTGCGAGACAGGGTTAGGTCGGTCTGGCAGGGAGGCTACCCGAGAGTAGGGTGGCACGGGGAGGAGGTCAGCATGCTGAAACGATGGCCTACTGGGTGGATGGAGGAGCACCGATGAGGGTGGTCAGGGTGATGGAGACGGCAGCCACTTCGTGGGAGTGCGCCATTGTAGGGAGGAAGCCGACAATGATTGGGTGGTAACCGGCACAATGGCTACATCCGGCATGCCGCTGGCAGTTCGGTGTGGCGCGACTAGGACCGGCAGGGCCTGCTGGGAGGAGGATGCTGCGAGCTGGCCGACACAATCGGGAGGTGATTGGGAAGGGGCAGTGATGGCCGGCTACTGTGGGTAGCCCGAGCAGTAGAGGAGGGATCTGAGAACTGTTGCGGTGTACTGGCTGCGCATCAGGAGGAGGGCCAGGGCTGCGCGCTGCGGTTGCTCCGGGCTGGGCGGCGATGAGGCCGACGCGGCGGCGTGCAGGTGGTGTTAGAAAATAGGTTGGCAGAAAGAGAAGACGGTTAGAACCTTGATGCGTGAATCGGGTTCACTGTCCAAAAGGGTTTGATCCACCCCCATGTTGATGGTGTAGGGTTCTCAGTGGAAGTATCCCTCGAGGATTTCACCAAGGTTTGGGGAAAACCAAACACCAATTTCCGATTGCCCCGCTGCACTGATGTTGGAAGAACTCTGGAGAATCTCTTGGAATGAATTAAAATTAAAACATAAGCGATCTCATCATCGCTTATTTATAGATTTGAAATGGTGAGAATTGCACCAGTTCAGTCAAAGAACACATTGGTTCGACCGAAACAAGACAATTCATGGTGAGGGACACACCACTTCAATCTCACCATTTTGATCAAATAACACATTGGTTCAACCGAAAAGACACAATTCTTAGTGAGAGTCACACCGGTTCAAAATTGAAAAACACTCTATTTAAATAATTTAAATAAAATTATAACAATAAATATTTTGAATAAAATATATAAAAAATATATAACAATCCCCCACTTTTATTCATAAATATTAATTATCCAGATCACAGGTGATCCATTATACATAATAAAGGTATCTTTCGATTTAAACCTTTACTTAGTATCATTATCTCAAAGTTTATCAGATTTATAAGTTATTAAAACATTACACTTATTAACCTTTAAGATAAACCGGAGAAATCATACATATAATGAACTTTCATCCAACATCTGATTTTGTAATACTTTTAAGGCCATGTGCTTATATCCTTTTCATGAACTCTCTAAGGAGTAAACCCAATAACTCCTGTAAGAAGCGGCACCACTTCTAAGTTCACATAGGCAAAATATTACAATATGCTTCCATTATAATATCACATAACTCATTGAGTCTTAATATTTTGTTAAGAGTTTAAAACTCAACCTCTTGTCATAACGGACGATATTGACACCAAAAATTGGGGTTATAATTGCCAATATCAACAATCATCTTCGTAACTTGTTTTTACCCATTAAACACTTTGATTAGGATCTACCTAAATAAAGTGTTGGGTTTCCATTACTGAAATGATTTATTCTATGGGTTTTAACCCCATCTCTTTATTAGTTGCACGAATAACCTCTCTCGACAGAGATTTTGTAAACAGATCCGCAAGGTTTTTACACGATCTCACATAAACAATTGTTATGGTACCATCTTGTAACAATTGTCTCACATAATCACGTCTCAAACTTATATGTCTAGACTTTCCATTGTACATGCAACTATACGCCCTTGATAATGTTTCTTCACCATCACAACTGATAGAGATAGGAGGCATCGGACTAGGACACAATCTAATATCCAATAATAGATTCCTAATCCATTCAGCTTCCTTTCTACATGCCGTTAAGGTGATAAACTCTGACTCCATGGTTAAATGTGAAATACATGTTTGTTTCTTGCTCGCCCAAGAAACAGCACAACCTCCAAGAGTAAACAACCATCCAGAAGTGGATTGGTTATCACCAATACTGGTAATCCAACTTGCATCAGTGTATCCTTCTAATACAGCCAGATAATCATTATAGTATAAACATGAATCTTTGGTCTTTCTTAAGTATCCAAAAATTCTCATTGAACATCTCCAATGATCCACACTAGGATTACTAGTATATCTACTCATTTTACATACCGCAAAAGCAATATCAGGTCTAGTGAAATGCATCGCATACATCAAAGAACCAATTATACTAGCATATTCAAGTTGTGCTATAACTCTACCCGTATTTATAAAAAGTTTAACACTAGAATGAAATGGAGTATTGACATCCTTAAAACCAAGATGATCAAATTTATTTAACATTTTTTCTATGTAATGAGACTGACTTAAAGAATAACCCCCACTATGTTTTCTAACTTTAATGCCTAGAATAGTATCTACTATTCCAAGATCCTTCATTTTAAACATAAAATATAAGTAATTATTTGTCTCAGTCATACCAATCATATTGGTTCCAAAAATTAACATATCATCCACATATAAACACACAATAACTCCATATTCTTTTGTAAACTTTGAATAAACGCATTTATCCACATTATTATGAGAAAAACCATTAGATAAAATAATATAATCGAATTTCTCATGCCATTGCTTCGGAGCTTGTTTAAGACCATAAAGAGATTTAACAAGTTTACATACCTTGTTTTCATAACCTTGTAAAACAAACCCTTCCGGTTGTTCCATGTAAATCTCTTCATTTAATTCTCCATTTAGAAAAGCAGTTTTGACATCCATTTGATGAACATACAAAAGATTAATTGAAGCTAAAGAAAATAATATCCTTATTGAAGTAATTCGTGCTACAGGGGCATATGTATCAAAATAATCAATCCATTCTTTTTGTCTAAAACCTTTGGCAACTAATCTAGATTTAAAAGCTTGAATGTTACCATTGGAATCATATTTCTTTCTGGATACCCATTTACTACCAATAGGTTTTGAACCTCTTGGTAAATCCATAATAACCCAAGTATTATTCCCTATAATAGAATCCATTTCATCATTAATTGCTTCCTTCCAAAAAGCAACATCTCTAGAAGAAATGGCCTCTTTATAAGTATTTGGGTCATCTTATATAGTCAAAACTATAGGATACTTATTCATAAGTTGATTATTTTGATCTTCTTCAACAAGAAAAATTATGAAATCAGGAGAAATAAAATCTTTATGTAGATGTTTCTCCTTCCTAATTCTTGTACTCCGTTTAGGTTCAACTCAAGAATCATCATAATTCTCTATTATTATATTTTAAATAGATGGAGTACATGAGATAGGGATATGAGGAATCACTTCCTCCACATCATCTTTATAAAACTTATTTTCAAAAAATTCTACATCCATTGATTCAACAATTATATTAGCTCTTAAATCCATAATTATATATGCTTTGCTATTTTCTGAATATCCAACAAAAACACCTTTAATTGCTCTAGGACCAATTTTAGTTTTTTCAGGATCATGAACTCTATAAAAAGCTAAACACCCCCACACTTTAAAATAAGAAAGATTAGGTCTTCTTCCTTTCAAAATTTCATAAGGAGATAACTTAGATTTTCTAGATGCAATCCTATTATGAATATGACATGCATCCAATAAAGCTTCTCCCCATAAATTTAATGGTAACTTAGATTTATTAATCATGAAATTTACCATAAAGTGTGATTTTTCCTTTCAGCTAAGCCATTTTGCTGAGGTGTGTAAGGAGCAGTTCTTTGGCGAATTATACCATTTTCTTCACAGTATTCATTAAACTCCTTCATAAAATATTCACTACCTCTATCTGAGCGTAATATTTTAATCTTTTTGTCTAATTGGTTTTCAACTTCTGTTTTATACTTCTTAAAAACATTAAAGGCTCCATCCTTTGTTTTAAGAAGATATATATGTAAATATCTACTGCAGTCATCAACAAAAGTAATAAAATATTTTTTCCCTCCACGAGTTAACAAACCATTTAATTCACAAATATCAGAATGCACTAAATCTAATATATTAGAATTTATTTCAACACTATGAAAAGCTTTCTTAACTATTTTAGATTCTACACATGTTTCACATTTATTAAAATCTTTTTCAAAATTAATCAAGTTTAACTTCTTCATTACTTTTAATGAATTAAAATTAACATGTGCTAAAAGATCATGCCACAAATTAGAATATTCAATCAAATAAGCAGAATATTCAATCATATTATTAATAGACAGTTGATACATCCCATCATTTGAATACCCTTTTCCCACAAACATTCCTCCCTTAGACAAGATAACCTTGTCGGATTTGAATGAAACCCGAAATCCCTTTTTACACAAAAGGTCAACAGAAACTAAGTTCTTTCGAATTTCGGGAACATACAACACATTGAGAAGGGTCAACTTCTTCCCAGAATTAAAGTCAATCTCTACGCTTTCCTATCCATTAACATTGATGCGTGCATTATTACCAAGATGTACTTCCTTCGCGATAGTACAATCGTCAAATATTTTGAACATTGAACGATCCTTGCACACATGCACCGTTGCTCCAGAATCTGGCCATCATCCCATCTTCATCGAAGTCATGTTGACTTCGGATATCATAGTGACTAGATTTTCTTCAGTCAACATATTTGCAGTGGGTTTGTCAAATTTCTTTTGATAGCGACATTCCCTTGCAAAATGCCATGGTTTTCCACAGACGAAGCAATCTCCTTTCTTCTTGGAAGGATTTCCTTTCTTCTTAAATAGTTGACTCTTTTTCTTAACATGTAAGGAATAATTTTTTTGTTTCTTTCCCTCAACAATATTAAACTTGGTTTCAAATTGTGAAGCCATACCCACGTCTCTCAACATGGATTCTTCTTCAATACGAAGAAGTTTTTGCAATTTCTCCAAGGAAATATCATCACTTTTCATAATAAGTGACTTACTGAAATCTTTCCACATAGGAGGAAATTTAGCAATAATTGCACCCACTTGAAAAATTTCTGGTATATTTATCTTAAGGGAAAGAAGTTTATTTGCTATAACTTGAAGATCGTGAATTTTATCCAACACGGGATTGTTATCAACCATCTTATAATTTAGATACTTTTCAATAAGAAATTTATTGGTACCTTCTTTCTCCGCTTTATATTTGAATTCGAGTGCATCCCAAATCTCTCGAGCAGTCTTCATTTGGCGGAAGTAGTTGTAAAGATGATTCGACAACGTATTGAGAATGTGTCCTCGACACAAGACTTCATCATCTTCACGTTTCTTCCTCATTTCCCGAATGTGCTCGACTTGAGTCATGTCAACGGGTGGACCGTCGGTATTTGAAACGGGCTCATCGGGAATGGGAGGAAGATTCAGTTCCAGGATGTATGAAATATTCAACACTGTCAGAAGAAATTTCATCTTGTCTTGCCACCGGGAAACGTTGGTGCCATCGAAACGGTCAAGTTTGACCATATCTTGGTTCATGACTTTGAGAGATTCGGAATCCATCTTTGAGGTTCTGCCTTTTCAAACCCTTTTGATTGTTAGAAAATAGGTTGGCAGAAAGAGAAGACGGTTAGAACCTTGATGCGTAAATTGAGTTCACTGTCCAAAAGGGTTTGATCCACCCCCATGTTGATGGTGTAGGGTTCTCGGTGGAAGTATCCCTCAAGGATTTCACCAAGGTTTGGGGAAAATCGAACACCAATTTCCGATTGCCCCGCTGCACTGATGTTGGGAGAACTCTGGAGAATCTCTTGGAATGAATTAAAATTAAAACATAAGCGATCTCATCATCGCTTATTTATAGATTTGAAATGGTGCGAATTGCACGAGTTCAGTCAAAGAACACATTGGTTCGATCGAAACAAGACAATTCTTGGTGAGGTACACACCGCTTCAATCTCACCATTTCGATCAAAGAATGCATTGGTGAAACTGAAAAGACACAATTCTTGGTGAGAGTAACACCGGTTCAAAATTGAAAAAAACTCTATTTAAATAATTTAAATAAAATTATAACAATAAATATTTTGAATAAAATATATAAAAAATATATAACAGGTGGCTCCAGGAAGGTGGGAGGTGAGCGGTGGGATGGCTTCCGCGGTGCTACGGGGAGCTTGACACAGCGGGTGACTTGCATCCGGCCTAGGAGGAGGAGGCCGACTCAGACGAGAGCCAGCGGCGGACTTGGAGCGGTGCCCTCCTTAGCGTGCCCAAGAAGCCGAAGGGGTCCGTAGACCCTTCATTTTTTTTGTTCATTTTTTTGTCTTTTCTTTCCAGCCCCACCCCATTTCCACTTTTTTTATAAACTTTAAGACTTATTTTTGAAGTCTCTTCCACCACTTTTTTATTCAATTTATGACTTATTTTAGGTGAATTCCTCCCCAAATTTTCCAAACGCTACTTATCCTTTTGTTATAATAATCATAAAATTATTATAATGAAATAATTTATTATTATTATTATATTATTATAATAATTAAATAAATATTATTATAATATTAAAATTATTATGAAAAATGCTAAATTGTAAAATTTTTGATTTGCATATAATTTTAATAACATCTGATGAATCGATCTAAGCTTGATATGTTCTTCGGATTGAATAAAAATTAATACCCATTGTCAAAAATAGAAATTCGATAAAATCTGAAAATTTAAAATGGACACAACTTAGTTGTTCGAGATCGAATCGTTGTGCGGTTGGAATCGATGAGATCACTTTTGAACCCTCTCCTTAATTGTAATGAAAATTTAATTTTCTTTTATTAGAAAATTTACATGCTCCCTCTGATACCACTGAAAGATTTTGGGGTTCGTAGCGGAAGCTTGGGGGTCGGAGATTTTAAAATTTTCATCGGCGGATCGACTGGACTTGTCGACGCCGATGATCCAAGCCCCACGGAGGTCCAAGACTCTCACATAAATTATAAGGAGCACAAAATAAAAATGAAATGTACCCATTTTAAAACTGAAGCAGCATGCGACTGTAACTATTCAATGATGATCATCACTTGAAGAATCCATAGTAGGATCCCTGTAGATTGTCCACACACTTTCAAAAATCCACCGGAACATCGATCGTCGAATTCCAAGTGCTAGCGTGGAGATCCGACGACACTTTCGATGTCCCGACGATCACCGCATTGATATGCCTTCGATGCTTGAGAGATATCTTGATATGAACATTCAGGATCAAGAGATTCTCTCTCTAGAGAGTGGGAGTCGAGAGATTCTATGGATTTAATTCCATGGAATGAATGAATAGTGAATCATTACACATGAGAGAGTGCATCCTCCTTAATTTATAGTGGAGTTGATAAATACCCGGTAGGGTTCCCCGGCCCCCACTTATTTCAACTTCCACTAAATAAATAATTTTGACGAACTAAACTACGTCAATATTATTCAGTATTTTATCAAATACTTGTAATATATATAAAATATATTACATGATAGAAAACGAGCCATTTAACTTAACTCGTTGTCCCACTTAATATTAAACGAACCCTGAATATTAAAATAACATTTATTCGATTAATATTTTCCCGTATTTACTAAATTTCTTAAATATATTAAATAAATTCAATCCCAAATATTCATAACTTGAATATTAAGGAATTTATTTAATTCTATTAGTGATCAACAATTTGGAAAATACTCGGAACCCATGGTGGGGCCCACTTTGTCCATATACGTATTCAACTGAAAAGGGCGGATTCTTGAATACGCTATTGTGTGTGACCCTCTTGGCCCTTATCTCGATAGTAGTGAATAAAATCCACAAACCAAGAGTGGAGTCTAGCAACCCATCATGACCCCTAAAGAGATAAGTATTTTCATAGCAAAGAAAGAAAACCTATAAACACTAAATGTGTACTATAATCTCTTTTTCATTAAATATCTCCTAAAGTTGGATGCACACTTGTGTCATCGTCCTTTTCCTGCATTATTATTTTTTGATATATCTGGATGAATTTACCTTTGTACTGCTTTGGATAAAGACTTATGAAGGCAACACCATCATGATTAACCAGGCTTGAGATATACAACTTCCTAAACTTGGAAGTGACAAATCCTTTCTTGACCATTCAACCAATTTCATACCACAAACGACACACCCAACACCAGCTACCTCGCCACGATTTCAATACCATGGTTTTTGCCTTGCATCAAAGTACACAATCAAATAGTACACACTGTTAATGATCTCAAGTCAGGATACCAATACACATTTCTGCAGATAGGAATGACCATGACACCCAAAACATGTGGTGTTCCTATTGGCAGGTCTATCCTCAAGATCTCACTACTAGATATCACCAAGTGAGAACTTCATTAGAAGAAGTCTCAATGCTTATGAGCCCCCAACATCTGATAGTAAAACATCTACTTTGTCTAGTCAGTAAGATGTATCTAGACCATAAAACATATATTTAATATTAATGTCATAGTGTCTTGAGGTTCTCATTGTAGCCTGATATTTTCTATAACCTCTCGATACGACAATTAATCTTTGAACATTACCATTATAATAGTGGATGTAGAAAAATATACACTATAATGGTAAGATGACATCATGTTTAACTAACTGTACAAATGATATGGCAATCGAAATTACTACATAGTTGGGTCTAGGGAACCCATTATTTCAACACTACCACTTTCACTAGATCCAACTTACTAACCAAACATGTTAGTTACTTACATGATAAACTTCATGCTTCTTCTGAGTAATGGATTTAACTGATGGGCCTACCACATTTTCGCCGCATGGCATATCTACTGTATGCTACCTCATTTCCTTGAGTAAAACTTCTCAAGATAATGTATCCCCGAGTATATCACTTCGTCCATTTTCATAACTTGACAACTTGGCTAGTAAGAATATCATAATTATGATAATACATTTCTCACTAGGTGCAAATCCATGAACTGGAGCAAATCTTTGCATTTAACTACTTCTTAGCTGCCTTAGAAGCTGCAACGTACTTGGTATTTATAGATATGACTACCACATGGCTTTTATGATATTGACTCACTCATCACCTTAGCCTAACTACGATATTAGATCAAATTGATCTAAGTATTACTAGTTTGTATCCCACAAAAACTAGTATACCTTCTTATCCACATACTAGGTACATATCATTTGTACTCGCCGAAGTACAAGATGATAGTTTTGACAGCTAAACTTGCAGTGCTCCTGGATATAATTGATATCTGCCTACTATAAAGTATATCTGGGTAGTATCAATTCCTGTACATATTTTGGCATACATGATTGATCAATCACTTGAGCATATAGAACTCAACTCACAACTTTAATCTTTTCCCATGCACCAAACTTGTCAACCTAAAGAGACTATTCCATGTGACATTGACAACCATTCTGAAATTTAATTGTTCCAACTTGTATTTTTCAATAAAATATCACTTTATGTACGATTGACTAGGTCCAATAAACCATTAGATCTACCTCATTAGATCCTGTACCCTATAACTTAGGTTGCTAATTTAATTCAATCATTTAGAGAATTAATTTTAACTTGATATCATCTAATTGTAAGATCAAGATCTGTTTTCCATATGTCACTGAACATATTTTCTTGGAAACCATTAGCGCTCCCACTAACCTTTGGTAGACATAAGGAAAAGATTCATTTGAAATGAATTCTCTGAGATCCTGTTGCTTACTTTAATCCTAAACTAGATTTCAATAACTTGCAACCAACATTGGCATTTGATGGTGTCATTATCCCTTTCTAGTTGAGTTATATAGACACCTTCCAATAAAGATAATATTGACATCCAATGACCAATAGAATAGTCTTAGAAGTTAGCTATGATAGGTAAAATTCTAATGGATTTAGGAATATAGGCTTGGTATAACCAATCATGCCTTATTGGTACTTCACTTGTACCACCCATGTATCAACACACTTGAATACCTACTACAATATTCAATTTATAGTCCCCTTTGCAATTTGATACATTAAATCCATTATTAAATTTTAATTGATCTTGTCAATCTTATCTAATTTCCATGTGTTGCTTACTTGTAAGATTTATTATTCTTAATGAATAATATATCACTGACCATGGTGAATATAAAACTGTCACCATTGTTTCATCCTTCCTTTGTAGTATGTGTCACTGGAACATGCCTATTCCACATGTACTTGTGGAACTTGTTCCTGTATCAACCATTTGTGCATCTCAAGCATTGACTATGTCTAAGTCAATTCAGTTACCACTATCGCTAATAGATATGTGAACCCTTATATAGAAATGTAGTCTAATACTTGACTACATATTTTCTATCTTAGGGATTTATGTAATATCCTAAGCAACTGTTAGGATAATTACATAGATGCACCATGTGTTTAGCTTGATGCATGTTTGTTTATATCTTAACAAACACTTTGCATCCTAACACATGATCTATGACATAATGTATTTTCATCATACTATGACTCTTATGATATCCATTTGTCATTTTAGTTGGCATATTGGTTATGGGTTAATGCTGTTATTTGCAAATCATATCATGAGATATAATGGAAGTTTATGTAAGTTGCGACATTGATACAACTTACATCATAACTTTGAAGTATAAAATGTACATTTAGGAATTGCTCCACGCTACATTTTGTTGATCAATGTAACATGTAAGAAATTATCATCGATCCTCTATATGAACATCAATACAATGATTTAGATAAGGTAACAAGCATTTAGGAATTACTCCATGATAAATTATCATGATCGATGATTGCATAGTCAAGATATTCTTTGGCATGTTGATCCGAAGTGACACATATCTTCTAACCCTGCATATACTTCACTATTACATTCCTTAATAGCTTAAAAGAATCTTATGAAGTATCTTTACCTCTAGATTTACTTTGGATTAGTTCACACTCTCTTGTTGAACTAACCTCAGATGCTTTGTGCCATACCTTTATTTCTAAAGGCTTCTTTGTCTAAACTAAAGATGTCAATAATACCAAAGGTGTTTAGTTGTGCTGAGCCTAAATACCATACTGGGTATTTTCTTGACAACCAATTTTAGTTTTACTTGACAAATATTCATACTTCCACAACTGAGTAGGTCTTACATTTTATATTCATAATGTGTTTCCTTTGATTCAAGTATGTCTGAACTACTTGTTGAGTATGTTACACCACAAACAACATTAATTCTAAAATGTGGAATAATGTTTCATTATGACAAAAATGGAATGTGAGATAAATGTTTTGGTTATACTAAAAAACTTGTTCAATTTGAATCAATCACTTGGTAATTAGAAGTTATGTGTTTCTCAATGCTGACTTAGGAATCACCCTTTCTCACCTGCTTGAAAAAGACACATTACTCCAAGTAATGTTTCTCTACTTACTTGGTTACTGTATTTCAATACATATATGTGAAAAGAATATTTTATTTAATACCCAAGAAGTATGTGAGAAAACAATACTTTTATTTGATGAATATAAACTGAATGAGAAGCGAATACTTTCTTCTAGTATTTCAGTCTATTTCATTTTTAAACTTCCATAAATTTATTTCAATATGCGATGAAAATAACCTCCTGTTAAATAACCAACCTATTTCTTTGAAGGACATGATGAAGGAACCTTTGATGTAACTTGTCATTGGCCTTTCTTCCTTGTCTTTCAATATATTCACCATAAGAATAAAAGGTTCTACTACCTTTAATATTCTTATCAGTTGTAAAATTTTTACTCAAAGGCAATGAAGCACTCTCTCTATATCATTCGTTTGTATCCTTAAACAAAACTAGAGTAATTAGGTATAAAAGGTATAAGAATGGGATGATATGAAAGATCGTGTACTGTCTTCCACTTTACACAAAGCGAGTGAAATCATCACATTCATATCTTTCTTAGCTTTCTCCTCGTAAACTTTTTAAAGATGAGAATACATATAATATCATCCATATCATGATGTAGAAATCATAACTAACATCAGACTTTGATGATAACATTATAAAAGAACCATAATATGCTTGATTCATGAGTCTCCTGTAAGCAGTTTTACACCCTCGCTTTTGGAGGTGTCTTAACAGGTTGGGATACAAGCACCTTGTATTTCCATTATGGTAGTAATGTGCGCAAGCACCTATACTACACTTGTAATTTCATGCTTGTTTAGACATTAACCTTTCCAAAATTTATCGCAGTTTTATTGTGGTATTTCTTGCCATTCTCTACAAATAAACTTTACCAGATTTGTAGTTTTAATGTTGATTACCGAATGTGACATTACTGATTAATTTAATCATTAAATGTCTCCCACTAATTTTTTTAAATTATAGGAACTCTCTATACTAGAATCAGAATACTCTTGAGTATTCTAGTGGCAAGGATCCCAAAACCTCCCCCATAGTCTACAAGTTATGGTTATGCCACTACTTGAATGGTCCTAGGTAGGATTTTGGTTTGACAACCATATTAACTCGTGGTTCCTTGATTTGTTGAGTGAAGTCCCAGCTTCTAAAATCATAATCTGATTTACTCAATGTTTGCCTCTAAAATTAAAACAAGATATATATGAATATTTCTTTTCTGTAATTTTTTAAGTCAACCCACCACCCTAATAAGAAATCCCCAGTAGTAAGAGGCACCCTCAGCTATTGCATGACTGGCACCCCAAACACCTGGTTTTTTTCAAACTTGAATGATGGAAGGCTTTTGTGACTTAATATTTTATTTGAGGGTTTTATTGGTTTCTCTCGACGAATGTAATCAATTTCTATTAAACTTGTTTATCTATGTTGTTGTGATCACAATTGATCTTTAATAGAAAAACATACGCCACTTATTTAGGCATTTTATTATCTATTATTTTATGTATTTTTCCACTGCTCTAAAATGCATAAAGTAATAAATAAATGCATAAAGGTAAATTGCTACCCGACTGATCTTTTGCATCTAAACGACCTAGGGGAATTATACCTGAGTTGAAGCTTGACTCTTTATGCAGCTTTCCCTAATCTTGTATGTTCACTTCGCTTCTGGAACATCGCCTTATCTTGGTTGGGTCCACGTCACGTCTTGGAGTACTACATCATCTTGGAGGGATCCATGTGTCATCTTGCACCGTCTTGATCAATGTGCACCGCATCATCTAGGTGGGGTCATCATCGTTCATCATCTTCATCCGCAGTACAAAGATACTCGTGCGCAGGTGAGGGGGACTAGGGGTATAAATGTATATCTGGTGAATTGGGCACGCATGCCCTTATACATTTTAACCGAAAAAGAAAGATGATATGCAGACCTTCTATTTAATTAATTACAATCATCACACGCTGTTTAATAATTAATTAAATAAAAGGCAACATACACGGGTAGATGCTTAAGACTAAAATGCAGGTATAATAATGAACAATAAAATTAAAATGCATTAATTTAATTAAGAGGGTTATCTAAATTAAATTAAATGAATTAAAAATTCAAATATTTTAATTATTCATCGGTCCACTAATTAATTTTATTTTTATGCCAAAATTAAATTAATTAATTAATTTAATTTCATTAAAAATTAAAATAATTTATATCCTTTGGCATTAAATTAATTATTTTTGATTAATTTAAGTTGGTAGGTCCGTGAAACATGACTGCAGGGTTTGTGCAGGTCTGGCCAAACCTGAATAGGGCTCTACTGGGTTAGGACGATCCGTCCAAACCTGTTCTCGGTTAGGCAGGTCCACCGAGACGGCTTCAAAGGCCAAATTTTCTCTGCGTAAAATTCTTGGAGACAAAAAAAATACCTCCTGGATTTAGGCCGGAGGCAACAGTGCTGCAGCTCTGGCCACTAGCGGGCGGTGAAGCACCTGTCCGACATCTGTAAAGGTGAGCGCGGGTGTGGCACGACACTCAGGTGAGATGGCAGAGCGACAACACTACCGCAGGCTGGTTCTACTCCGGCGAAGGGTGGCTGCCGGGTCACCCGGTGGAGGCTAGTGGCGAGGCTCAGGTCCACGGGTTCCAACGCAAGGTGGATGGAAGGCACGGTCGGCCTGAGTTCCTCCACAAGAAGGAGGGGCACGAGACGGGGTTAGGCTGGTCTGGCGGTGAGGCTGCACAGGACCAGGGCGACGCTAGTAGGAGGTTGGCGTGCCGACATGGTGGCCTGCTGGGTGGAGGGAGAAGCACCAGTGAGGGCGGTCGGGGCGCTGGAGATGGCGACCACTCGGTGGGACTGTGCTGCTGCAGGGAGGAAGCCATCAGCGGCTGGGTGGCGACCTGTACAGTGGCTGTGTCCGGCCTGCTTCTGGCAGTCCGGTGCGGCGCGACGGGGACCAGCGCGGCCTACCTGGAGGAGGATGCTGCGAGCTGGCCGACGCAGTTGGGAGGAGATTAGGAAGGGGCGGTGATGGCCGACTGCTCTGGGAGGCCCGGGCAGTGGAGGAGGGCTCCGGGAACTGCTGCGGCATGCCGGCTGCGCATCAGGAGGAGGGTCTGGGCGGCGCGCTGCGGCTTCTATGGGTTGGGCAGTGATGAGGCCAGCACATCGGTGTGTGGGTTTCTCTAGGAAGGCGGGAGGTGATCGGCGGGACGGTGTCCGCGGTGCTACAGGGAGCTCGGCATAGAGGGCGGCTTGCGTCCGGCCTAGGAGGAGGAGGCCAGCTCCGATGGGAGTCGACGGTGGACTTGGAGCGGCACCAACCTTGGCATGTCCAGGAAGCCAAAGGGGTCTGTGGACCCCTTGTTTTTTTGTTCCTTTTTTTCTTTTTCTTTTAGGCGCCACCCCCCAATTTCCACTTTTTTTATAAACATTAAGACTTCTTTTTCAAGTCTCTTCCTCCTCTTTTTTTAATTCAATTTATGAGTTATTTTAGGTCTAGTCCTCCCCAAATTTTCCAAAGGGTACTTAGTCTTTTGTTATAATGAAAATAAATTTATTATAATGAAATAACAATTTATTATTTTTATATTATTACAATAATGAAATAAATATTATAACAATAAAATTATAATGCAAATTACTAAATTGTAAAATTTATAATTTTCATATAATTTTAATAATATCTAATGAACCAATATAAGCTTGATCGATTAATCCGATTGAATAAAAATTAATACCCGTGGTCAAAAATGCAAATTCGATCCAATCAGAAAATTTAAAATGACTATAACTTGGATGTTCGAGATTGGATCGACGAGCAATTTGAACAAATGAGACCAGTTTTTAACACTTTACTTAATTGTAATGAAAATTTAATTTTCTTGGCTCAAAAAATTTACACGCTCCCTCTGATACCAATGAAATGTTCCGGGGCCCGCAGTAGAAGCTGGTGGGCTGAGAATTTTAAAATTATCATCAACGGGTCGATGATACTTGTCGATGCTGATGATTTAAGCCCCAGAGATGTCTGGGGATCTCACGTAAATTATAAGGAGCACAAAATAAAAATGAAAACGTACCTATTTAAAAATTGATGCCGCCGGGGACTGCAACTAGTCAATGACAATCATTTCTTGAAGAATACATAGTAGGATCCCTCTAGATCATCCACACATGCGTCAAAAATCTGTTAGAACATCGATCATCGAATTCCAAATGTTAGCGTGGAGATCTGAAGATGCTTTCAACATCCCGATGATGACCTTATCAAGATGCCTTCGATGCTTGAGAGATAACTTGATCCAAACTTCTTAGATCAAGATCTTCTCTCTCTAGAGAGCGGGAGGAGAGAGATGCTCGGGATTTCATTCCATGGAATGAATGAATAGTGAATCATTACACATGAGAGAGAGCATCCTCCTTAATTTATAGTGGAGTTGATAAATACCTAGTAGGGTTCCCCAGCCCCCGTTTTTTTCAACGTCCACTAAGTAAACAATTTTGACGAACTAAACTGTATCAATATTATTTATTATTTTATCACATAATTTTAATATATATAAAATATATTACGTGATAAAAATCGAGCCATTTAACTTGACTTGTTGTCCCGCTTAATATTAAATGAACCTTGAATTTTAAAATAATATTCATTTGATTAATATTTTCCCATATTTACTAAACCTTGTAAATAAATTAAATAAATTCAATCCCAAATATTCATAACTTGAATATTAATGAATTTATTTAATTTTTTTGGTTATCGACAATTTGGACAATACTCGGCCCCCATGGCAGGGCCCACTATGTCTATATACCTATTCAACTGAATAGTGTGGATTCTTGAATACACTATTGTGTGTGACCCTCTAGGCCATTATCTCGATAGCAGTGAATAAAATCCACAGACCAAGAGCAGAGTCTAGGAACCCATCATGGCCCCTAAAGAGATAAGGATTTTCATAGCAATGACAACCAACCTATATACACTAACTGTGCACTATAATATCTTTGTCATTAAATATCTCATAAAGCAGGACACATACTTGTGTCATCTTCCTTTTATTGCTTTATTATTTGTTGATCCATCTGGATGGGTTTACTTTTGTACTTATTTGGAAAAAGACTTATGAAGGCAACACCATCCTGATCAACAAGGCCTGAGATATACAACTTCCTAAACATGGAAGCGACAAATCCTTTCTTGACCATTTAACCGATGTCATACCACCAATGACACACCCAACACAAGCAACCTCACCACTATCTCAATACCATGGTTTTCAGTTTGCATAAAAGTACACAATCAAATGGTTCGCACTAGTAATGATCTCAAGTCAGGAGATGAATACACATGTCCTTAGATAGGAACGACCAATGACACCCAAAACATGTGGGGTTCCTATTGGGAGGTATGTCCTCATGATCTCACTACTTGAGATCACCATGTGCGAACTTCATGAGAAGAAGTCTCAATGCTTATGAGCCCCTAGGACCTAATTGTCAAATATCTACTGTTTCCAGTCAGTAAGAGGTATCTAGACCATAGAACATATATTTAAGATTAATGTCATAGTATTTTGAGGTCCTCATTATAGCCCGAGATCTGCTATAACCTCTCAATATGACAATTAATCTTTGGATATTACCATTATAATAGTGGGCGAAAAAAAATCTACCCTATAATGGTAAGATGAAATCACGCATAACTAAATGTACACATGATATGGTAATCAAAAGTACAACATAGTTGGGTCTAGGGGGAGTGGGATTCCCCTTGGCTCAGGGCTAACCCTTGCACTGCTAGTGGAGGCGTCGTTTCCTCTTCCAAAGGTCGGGCATGTGGTGCCATCAGTTCCCCAATTATCCTATCTTCCAAAGTGGCCAAGGGCCTCAGAGTATCCTTAATTCCCATTCTCGCTTCTCCTGGTGGTTCCTGCGACCAAGATCTCACAGAAGGCTTTATAATCGCTAAATGGGTAACCTGTGTTCTCCTTGCTGCCTTCTCAATACTATGAAGCTGCAGCATTGAATTCGCGCACTCTGATTACAAAGTTTGGTCTAAATCGTCCCCTAATGAGAAACTTTGAAAGGTATGTTTCCTACACTTGGGGTTTGTAGCAAGCAGCTGGTATTGGGGTTCTCGGCCGCTTTCACTTTAGTGTTCATCTCCAGTCCTTCGAGGATTTTTCCCGGGCCTGGTCTAGTGTATCATGGAGGTGCGACAACCACCCTTTCCTTCTGTTCTAGTGGACTGTTGATTTCCACAGGGGACACGATTATAAATACTAGGCCGTATGGATTCGTCTCCCCGGCCTGCTGATTTTTTTTTTCAGAACCTTGGTGTATTGAAAAGAATTGGCGATCGTCTTGGCTGCTTTCTACACGCAGATGACTCTACCGCTCAAGTGTTGCAGCCATGTTTTGCGCATTTGTGCATTGAAATTGATTTGTCTAGGATTCATCCTCACTGAATTTGGCTATCTGTGGGTGGTGAGGATGACTTCTGGCCACATATCATCTACGAGGAGGTTGTGGATTAATGTTCATTCTACTTCTGTCAAGGACATTCGCAATCCAAATGTCTCCAGCATGGAGGTATTTGTTGAATTGGTTCCCAATGGCCTATAATGATTGGGAGGATGAGTTTCCCTCTAGGATTGAGGATCCTATTCATCCTCTGGTCTCTATGCAGGTGTCGGCTCCACCCTCCATTTAGGCCTCGATCTTGGTGTACCCCGACTCCCCAAGCTCCCCGCTGCATTTGACTTCACCTATAGGAGAGAAAGGGGGGCCTCAACCTCCCTATTCTTCCTGGGATGGGCAGGTGTCTAGTGGGGGTACCAGCCAAAGGTTCCTCTCACTGGTTACTTCTAAAGCAGTTTCGACTGTGAAGGATCCTTGGAGGTCTTCGATGATGAAGGGTAAACATGTGATGGTTGATGAGGAAGGATTTATTCTTTACCTAGGAAGGAGGAAGAAAATGAGCAAGGATTATGTCTCCCCTTAGGATGGATTGGTTAGGTCTGAAGTAGGGATCCCATTATCCCCTCCTCAATGCTGGGAAGCGAGTGCAGGTATTGAAACTCCCAATGTTGACTTGTGTTCTAGTTCTACCTCTCATTGATCTGGCTTTGGTAATGCGGTGTGTCCTCCATTATGAAACCTTATCCCAAATTTATCTAATTCTCCTCCCCTCTCTCCAAGGGGACGAGCCAGAAAGATGGAATTAGTGTTCTCGCGTAATATTTTCATGAGAAGTAAAGTAATAAATTGATTTAAGTGGAAGTTTCATGGTATTTTGACTATTTTTAGGCACTATGTTGGCTTATGTTTTTTACTTTTTGTTGTTAAAGTATTCATTTATACCACTCGATCTGCCTCAGATTTGGTTTCAGAGCAGGAAGCATTCACTAGTGCATGCCATTCAGATTTGGACGATCGAGAGGGTATGGCGAATGCCATCTGTACCAGGCCTGTGTATCTTTGCATGGGAAAGCTTTCCAAGCGGCCATGCAAAGGTGGAGGCTTGACTTAACGATGTTGATGCTGGGTAGAGGCTTCTCCAAATAGTATTGATTTGGGTGACTTTTCCTTTTAATGTTTTATTTGGATGTTATTGTCAGGGTTCAAACTTACCTTTAAAAGTGTCATTTGAAAATACCAAAAAATGGATTAAGAGGATGGACCCCACAATTTCTCCACCCCACATCCTCATCGAGGCTACTCAATACGACAATTAATCTTTGGACATTACAATTATAATAGTAGATGCAAAAAAATATACACTATAATGGTAAGATGACATCATGCATAACTAACTGTACACATGATATGGTAATCAAAAGAACTACATAGTTCGGTCTAAGGAACCCACTATTTCTCCACCCCACATCCTCATTTAGGCCCCACAATTCTGAGCGATTTGAGAAATATTATATCATTTTAGATGAATATTAAATACATCTAAAAATGCATGACCTGGAACTATAAATGTTTAATGTATCTGGAGACTAGATACATAATCAACTTATTTATGAAAAATATTCAATATCTCCCATAGAAAATTATTCATATTTAGTACCCTTTTAGACATACTATACTCAGAAACATTTTTCAGATGTCCATTAATGGTAAACAAGGGATATATCAATCATGAGTGAGACATAAGATAATGAAAAGAGTATGATAACATAATCAAGTGCATGTTATATACATAAAATATCTATACCCAGTTCATAAAACCAAAATCATTTCATATCTATAAGCATGATTAATAAGGGTGTTAAAGCATAAATTATCATTCATGAGTCATATTATTGACATGTGGCATCATTAGTATAGGAAATCATAATCTTGTGAAGATATCTTCTCACAATCATGTCTAAACATAATCCTGTGATCATATCTAGAATAAATCATACTTATGCATCAAAATGTGATCATAGATTATTATAAATCACTTACATTCTTATCATCATAATTTCATGAGATATATATGTCACATTACCCAATGCCTTGATAGATTATAACAGACCCAACCGTCTCATAATGATAACAAAACCGCCATATGTAAAACTTTAAAAAAGATTCCTTTTAATAATATATAAATAATGTCAAATTAATTAAAAAATAACCTATATAAATCATTTATTTATAGATAAAAACTTTCATAAAACATTTTTAAGAACATGGAAATGGAAAAAAAACATTCCTAACCAAAAGAGGATAAATAAGGTCAGCATCTATTAAAATCATTATTTCAGTCTTCTTGTAAGGAGAGGAAAATAAAAGGAAGAAATGAAAACCCCAAAAACAAACAGAGTAAGAAAATAGTTGTGATTTAATTGAGAAATATCATATAGTTCCATTAATGAAAACATAAACAATCCCAAATGAGAATGAGATTGTGAAATAAACCATTACCTCAAGTCTCGTCTTTCTCCATACATGTTCAAACCCCATATATAATAAATATATATTTATTATACATATATTACATATCCATATTCATACATATATTACTATAAATCATTCCCTTATAATTTCTAATTACTCATTTATTAACAATTATTCATTAAAACGAACATTCAGGTGAAAACTTATATGTTCTTCATGCATGTTTCTATTAGATGATTTTAATCCTTGTACTATGGTCCTAATTCATCATCTATAAAATATTAATCATGTCATAATTATTATATTAATTCATTATATTCATTTTTATACCCAACCATATATGATGTCGATGAAAAATGAATTACATCACTTTATAGAGATGACAATATGTACCTATGTATAAGTGATGTTTTCACATTTTGATAGATAGAATGAAATAGAGTTAAATAATAATTAACCTTTACAGAACCATAATTATACCATAAAAATAATATATATTCAATAAATCTATCTTTATAACCAACCATGTAAAGAGTATGTGAAAAAAATTGCATAGCTTCTTGGAGGTGGTGGATTACACGTATACATGAGTGACATTATCATTTTCCAATAAATGGAAAGGTAAGAAGGTAGATAATATATTATATTTTAATAAGTATAAATATTTCCTTAATATCATATATAAATATTAAATCAATCACAATAACCATACATGAAAGGTGGTAATGGAAAATGAAATGTATTGCTTCATGGAGATGGTAGTTCGTATGTATGCATGAGTGTTGCTTTCATTTAACAATAAATAGAAAAGGGAATTAAAAATAATTAAAACATAAATATTCCCATCCTAGGAGAAATACCAACAAGCCCTCTAGCTTAGGAAACACCAAGGGCAGGGGAAACCCGACCCACACCCTCTATCCCATACCCTAAACTTGGTTTTCCTCCACACACGCAACCCTTATGCTGTGATTCTCTTCCCCCACCCCTGTACTCTCTCTCACTACATAACAACTACCCACACCCAAAAACCCTCTCTTTATGAAACCTTTCCACTACCCTATCCCCCACACACTCTCTATTTCTGCAATTCCATTTCCCTCCTCACCACCCTATTCACCAGCCTCACCTCAATTCATCAATCCCCGACAACCAAAGGAATTCCACAGGTCATCTCATGCCTTTACTCATAGATTCCCTTCATGCTTTAACCTCATTTTTCAATGAATCATGTTTTTGGTGTATATCCCCCATTACCATGAGATCCCCATCCACTGCTTCATGCCGACCACTTCCAGTTTTCGTATGTTGGTTTTTATAACAATTTATTTAATTATCATTCCCTTTTATTAATAGTTTTGTTTAAGATTTAGATATTATTTGAATTGAAAATTCACCAAAAATTTATTACTGCTTTGTCCATATGATATTCAATTTTATATTTTTACATGGATAATTAATTTTAATTTATATTTCATTTTTTATAGTTAATTAATTTTAATATCATATTGGTTGATTGGATTATCAACTATAAAAATGTTTAATTTTTATTTACACACTATTTAACATTCTAATTCATCCAAATGATTTTAATTTTATGTAAATTTTTAGTTTTTATTATATTTATTTATAAAATTGAAGAGTAATAATGTATTTATAGAAATTTAGATTATTGTTAAAAAATATAGATTGCATTTAGTCTTAGACAATATTTATTGTTTTAATTATTAAAAAATGCATAATATAATATATTTTATTTTATAAATCTTAAAATAGTTTTTTAGAATATTAAAATGAAGATGATATACTTTTAAAATAAAAGAAAACTAAAATGAATTTGGTTTTAGATATTTTTTTTCATTTTATTAAAATACGTTAGTTTACTTTTGGCATTAAATTTTTATAATAAAAAAATGATAACCAGAATTATTTTTTCAAAATCAAGTTCAACATGAGAATTTAGTGTTTTAAAAAATCAATTAGGTGGAATAGATGTGTAAATTTTAATTTTTTTAAACATTTATGATTTAATTAAAATGAAAAAATAAATTCATTTGACATTCAAATGTTATGATTTATTATTTAAACTTTTCTTGGTTTCACAGTTTAAAGTTTTTGATGACACATAAAAATTGTGTTTTGAATTTACTTGATTAGACATGTTATTTAACTATTTCATGTGTAATTTTAAAAATCATGTGTGATCTTAATTTTGAATTTATCGTGTTCCTATATTGGTTGAACTTGAACTTTATTATTTTCTATTTGGTATATAAAATTATAGAGGCATTGATACTTATGATGTGAGGTTTAGATAAGTTAAGTTGATTCCATAAGGTGTTAAAATAAGTTTTTTATAATACTACTATTTCATTTGGGTTGGATTTAAAAGTGGTTTATGGTTTTTTGGTTATAGATAGAATTTTAAATTAATTTATTTATCAGTTTAGTTTGGTTTAATTTTTGAAATGGTAGAAAGTAATTTTTAAGTAGTTTTTTAAAGATGTTTTAATATTTTTTTCCTTTATTTTTTGTTTTTTTCATGGGTAGAAGGGGTGAAGTTCTTATATTTAATATAACACATTTTTTTGTCTCTTCATAGAATCTTTATAAAATTTTAATAATATAAGACACTTCTTGGATATGTTTTTAGCATAATTTTGAAAAATGAATACTATAGATTTTAATTATTTAAATAATTATTTGAAACTGATTTAAGTTAACATTGTATACTTAATCATGTATATATTTTAGATTATTTAGTTAAATGAATAGGCTTATTTTAATGTTGTTAGTCAATATCAATTTCTATAAACATTAATTCCTTTTTTTGATTGGTTTAAAAATGGTTTAAATGTTTATGGAGTGTACGGTTTTTTTCATTTAGGAAAATGGGTTTTTTGGCCTTTATTAAATTGATTTTACCGACATAGAAGTATGCAATTTTTATATGATTTAATGACGTGTTTTTCAATATTTTGTAGTATTTTTTCAAGTGATTGAGATTCAATGTTAAACATATGTTTTTTTGTATTGATTTTTTAATATTATAATATTTTGTGGACTTTCTTGTGGGTCAGTCTGGTTCATTGTGGAACATACATGATTCTTGAATCCTTTATATAATGCAGTGTTAAATAAATTTTTAATTTTAGGTTTGAAAAATGGATGGTCTGATCCGGCCCTCTCCGGTCCAACCTATTAGGAACCCTAGTTAAAGGGAAACATTTTTATAATTTGTCTCGAGCAACATGACTTTCGAGGCCGGTCTTGACCATAAACACAAGAACCTTTCATTATATGGAATATAATAATTTTATTATATTATCATGATTATAGAGGATCTAGATGAGGTTTAAGAAGAAATAAATATGGAAACACTCTGTTAAGAGTTATACATATTCTTTGGGAAATCACCTTTGGCTTACACCTTAAGCCTTCAAAGGTTGTTTTTTTGGGAATACAATGACCTATAAGACATGGGAAATGAATCTAGGAAGGTATTTGGTTAAGTATTTGGTTATCTAAGTGACTCCAACGGTGTGAGGTAAATAGGATAGGAGGTTCCCTTTTATAAGTGTGGTGGGTGAAAAACCTATTACTTCTTAAAACATTGATATATAATATTTCTTTTACTCATGTAAAATGGAACCAAACTACCTTATCTTTGAATATAATGCATAAAAGGTAAAAATATAATCAAATAATTATATTTAGACAGATTTAGGTGTCATTTTAAACCTTACCTTTTGGTTTAACCACCGAGTTAACCCTGCTTAACCCTAATCACAATAAAAATTTCAATCTTTAATGGACAAGAAAGTAATTTTGAAAATTACAAGTGGTGAATATATATATCATTTATTATAGGTTTTAAAATTTACTACTCAATTGAGTAAAGATAGGTTTTTATTATTTTATATGATTTAAAACTATTTTTAAACATTAAATATCTTTTAAATTCATGTTAATGATTATTCAAATATCATGGCATTAAAGGCATCAAGATAATAATAGAGTTTTAATATAAATACTATAACTAGAAATAATACATTAAAATTATCCATGAAATTTATGTAACACCATAATCCTTACAAAACATATTACTTTAATTTTTTTAAAAAAAATCAATTAATTGATTTTTCTACTGCTTGAACAAGCACTGTGTCAGTGTTGGATAAGCATTCAAGGAAATTATTCCATATCTAAAAATTAAAAATAAATTACTATCATAATTATAGTTTATTATTCATCAATTTGATCTTCTATATTAATTCATATATCATTTTTATCAATATCCATAACATGAAAACTTAATAAGGGAGGGCTACTGTTATTTTGTAATTATTTTTAACTTAAAATAATGTAAAAGTTGTAATCAAAGTGTAGTGGCACCAAAATGACATATTTTAAAATATAGGACGGTTATGGTCTAATTTCAGTCATCCAATGAAATAAAGGCAATTTTAGGGTTTATTTTTAGACCTTATCCCATAGTTTTATCCTTAATTAACCTATTTTACCCATTACTATGATGATAAAATTTTACCGTGGTTCCAATTCATTATGACTAAAAATGAATTGAAATTTATTAAATAATTTTAATAATTTTATTTTAATTATGGAATCCATTTTCTAAGATTTAATTTCTATATGAGGTATATTTTACTTCCAATATAAGCTTGCAAAATGCAATGAATAACTGTTTTTAGACAAAATCATTTTTTATTCCTAAGAATGAACTTATAAAAAAACCTAATATAATAATGATTAATATTTAATTAATTAGATTATATTGAATAAAATTAATATTTTGTGACTTTAAAATAATATTCAATGTAGAATGATAATTTTAAATCACTTAATTTAAAGGAAATAAATGAGAGTTTTACCAAAAATCGTTATTATTCACATTCACTCAAAAATAAATATTTTCATGAAAATACAAAAAATTTACCCCAAAAAAATTTTGATATTTTGAATCAAAAAATAAAGTTCATTTCAACATATAAAATTTAAAAATTCATAAATTTTAATTTTAAATGAAAATACCAAATACATGAAAACCACTTTTATATTAAAATAATCCTTTAAAACATTAACTATACTTAATTATTATCATTCAAAATTTTGTGATTATTCACTATGAACTAATCAATAAATTTTAATAAGAAAAAATTTTCAACATATATTTAATAATGTAGTTTCTCTTATTTATACACTCCAAACCAATATATAGGTTATAATGGTCATATTTAAAAAATAATATTTCTATTGTATATCCTGGGTCTTTTAAGATTGGAGTTGTGTGTAAAACAAGATATAAAAAAAGTGAAATTTATTTAAAGATAAATACATTATAAAATATCTTGATGTTAGATTATACCCCCTTAAATAAATTTCACCCACCAAATTTTTATTATCTCTTACTAGATATAGTTTATCATAAAATAATAATAAAATTTGATGTAGATTCTATCATGATAATTAATTTTAATTTCATTGCTTAGAAACAAAGTATTTCCTAATTTTGTATTTCTAAAACCAAGTATGCATCATTATAAGACTCATGGGGTTCCAAAAACATTCCTTGATAGATAATTGATACTTTCCACATAAGACTCGATTAATTTATCTTCCAATTACTTTAGTTCAGGAATTCATTTAACATCAAGGTAGAGAATATGAGAGAACATAATTACATGATTTATTTTCACATAATAAGAATAATTTCACCCTTTGACAGTTATTTGATCATTTTTTCATCCTTCCATCATCTCATATCCTTAAAATAAATAATAATGAATAATTTTTCTAGTATGAAGCACTAAAATTTACTTTTAATGGATTATAAGTGTTGGGCAGAGAAAGAAGGGAGTGATGGCAAGAGGGGGGTGAATTGCCTTTTAAAAAAAGATTAACTAATTAAAAATCAAAGTGAAAGTGCAGCGGAAATAAAAAGAGGCAAGACACACAAAATTGATAACGGAGTTCGGCCAAAAACCCGGCCTACGTCTCCGCTCCCAACTCAACCGTTGAGAGATTCCTACCGCTTGATTTTCAATGGTTTTAGCAAGAAACCCACTAGGCTTTGAGGTAGCATTAGGACCTATTACAGCTTGCTTTTGAATTGGTTTAGCAAGAACCCACTTGCTTTCAATGGTTGAGCAAGAACCCACTAGCCTTCTTACAGGTGAAGGCTAGCTCACCTATGACACAAGCCTTTTAAAAGGAAAGGCTTGAATAAACCTCTTCACACCTTAATGGTGATGTGAAACCCAAAAGAAAGAGGGATGAAGAAAGAGTTTGGGGTTTGTAGGCACAAACCCAATTTTAAGCTCAAAAAAGATAAACAAGAAAAACCGTAATGGGAGAAGCCTTGGGCGCCTTTGATTGATTGGAGATGTTGAAGGCCGCTTCCAAGCTTCTTTGATAGAGCTCCTTGGATGTGGAAGTTGTTGGAGCAAAGAGGGTTTCTTTGAGGAAGTCCGCCGGAGGTACGCCAAAGATGGAAAATGTGTACGGTGGCTTTGTATATGATCCGGTTAGTGTCCGGGGCTTCCTTGGCCTTTATTTATAGGCATGGAACCCTTGGGGAGTCTTCGGAGCCGTTGTAAAGGGCCTCGGAGCCATTGGAGGCCAAATGGGAGTTGACTGGTCAAAGCCAACGGCTAGTTTGACTGGGCTACCGGCTGGCCGGTACAGCTCCACCGGCTGGCCGGTGCCTTGGCTGTTGAGAAGGCCTTCTGCCCAGGCAGCACCGGCTGACCGGTGACAGAGCCACCGGCTGGCCGGTGGTGAGGCAGTAGCCATCACTGTTTGGGCTGGGTGCCACCGGCTGGCCGGTGACAGAGCCACCGGCTGACCGGTGGAACCTGGAAGTGGGCAATGCCTCTGCCAGGTCCACCGGCTGGCCGGTGCTATCACACCGGTTGGCCGGTGGACTGCAATTCAGTCCATTTCTTGATTCTTTCTTGGGCCATTTTCTTGGCAACCTTGTGCCTATCATTCAAAAACACTTCAAACAATATTAGACAAATAAGGTGATTGTGATCATGAAAATCAAACAACGAGGGGAATGAGAGGTACAACAATCTCCCCCTATTTTGATGATCACAATCACCAAAACAATTAAAGTAAAAACAAAAAAGAAAGACATGCTTAAAGGATAAAGAAAGTAGATGCTAAGCATGATCAAAAGGATTCTCCCCCAATCAATCAAGAATTTCTCCCCCTTTGTGATTATCAAAATAGCACGGGGCATAAAACTTGATTGAGGGAAAACTTTGAAAAACAAGATGAAGATTTTAAACCATTTGAAATTTTTGAAATTTGAATTGAAAGTTTTGAATCAAAAATTGAATAACATTTTGAATTGAAAGTTTTGAAATGAAAATTGAATAGAAAATTTTGAATTGAGAAATTTGATACCAAGAGTTGAAATTGAAAATTTGAAATGAAAGTTTTGAATCAAAAATGAATTTAAATTGAAAAATGAATCGAAAGAGATTTTTGAATTTAAGAAAATTTCTCCCCCTAAACAAAAGATCATCGGGGAAACGAAACTATTTTTGGCCCGAAGAGACTCTCCAAAAGGGATTTTTCAATCCAAATTTGTTTCATGGCGGGTCTTCTCCTATAGAACTCGCCGGAAAAGAAAATAAACTTGGGTTGGCCGTACCGGGCATTTTTGCAATCACACTCATAAATGAGGTGCCCGGGTTTTTTGCAATAATTACAAAATTTAAAACTAGAGCTCCCCCTTACAAAAACAGTTGGAGCATGGGAGGAGGAAGCTTGGTTGGTGTATCCTAGCCCTTGGGTGGTTCTTGAAATTCGTTGGGAACCAAGCAATTTTGAAAGATTTTATTCCCCTTGGGTGAATTTGGCTATGAATTCTCTAAGGTCCTTGATGGTTGACTCCAAAGAATCAACATTTGGGAAATTTTGGATTTTTAGGGAGAGTTCCTCCTTCTCTTTGAGAAGTTGTTCTTTTTAGGAGGAAAGTTTTTTGAAATTCTTTTTTAAAGCAACGAATTTTGAAGAAAGCTCATGAAAACCATTTTCTAATTGGTCTCTAACATGTTGGAGTTCTTCATATGCTAAATGATTAAAAGAATTAGAAGAACTAGAGGAGGAAGAAGAGGAAGAGGATGATGATACCTCATGTTTTGCCATTAGGCATTTTTTACCTTGGTCGCTTGAGGAGAAGGAGGAGAAGGAGGAGCTATCACTCCAAGATGCCTTTGAAGCCTTCTTCTTTCCCTTCTTTTTGGCCCTTTTCTTGTGAAGTGGGCAAGCGGGTACGGATTTTGCAACGGGTTCTTGCTTTTGAGCGGGTTCTTGCTTTTGAGCCATGCTAGTACCTTCATGGGTTAGCTCTAAATATTTCCAAATATCATAAGAGGTAGTGCAAGAAGAAATACAATTAAATACATTTCGGTCTAGCCCACAATGTAGAGCATTCATGGCTTTGCCATCAAGCTCGAAATTTGCAATGTCGGCGGGGGTCCATTTAGACTCATCGGGAGAAGAGAGCGTAAAACCATGCATAACAATTCTAAAAATAGGATAGCTAATGCTTTTAAGAAAAAGTTGACATGCGGGTTTTCCAAAAAGTATAATCGGCTCCATCAAAGAATGGAGCACGATCCAAAGAATGTCCTTCGGGGGATTGAGAGGAAGAAGCGGTAGAAGCCATAAAAAAATAGGATCTTTAATTTGAAACCGGTTAGGGTATTACTCAAATTTTCCCTTTGATACCAATTGTTGGGCGGAGAAAGAAGGGAGTGATGGCAAGAGGGGGGGTGAATTGCCTTTTAAAAAAAGATTAACTAATTAAAAATCAAAGTGAAAGTGCAGCAGAAATAAAAAGAGGCAAGACACACAAAATTGATAACGGAGTTCGGCCAAAAACCCGGCCTACGTCTCCGCTCCCAACTCAACCATTGAGAGATTCCTACCGCTTGCTTTTCAATGGTTTTAGCAAGAAACCCACTAGGCTTTGAGGTAGCACTAGGACCTATTACAGCTTGCTTTTGAATTGGTTTAGCAAGAACCCACTTGCTTTCAATGGTTGAGCAAGAACCCACTAGCCTTCTTACAGGTGAAGGC
The DNA here is from genome assembly GCA_963277665.1 of Viscum album. Lineage (NCBI taxonomy): Eukaryota > Viridiplantae > Streptophyta > Magnoliopsida > Santalales > Viscaceae > Viscum > Viscum album. The sequence goes on along the minus strand of OY728159.1, from coordinate 719,727,537 downwards.
TAGCTCACCTATGACACAAGCCTTTTAAAAGGAAAGGATTGAAGAAACCTCTTCACACCTTAATGGTGATGTGAAACCCAAAAGAAAGAGGGATGAAGAAAGAGTTTGGGGTTTGTAGGCACAAACCCAATTTTAAGCTCAAAAAAGATAAACAAGAAAAACCGTAATGGGAGAAGCCTTGGGCGCCTTTGATTGATTGGAGATGTTGAAGGCCGCTTCCAAGCTTCTTTGATGGAGCTCCTTGGATGTGGAAGTTGTTGGAGCAAAGAGGGTTCCTTTGAGGAAGTCCGCCGGAGGTACGCCAAAGATGGAAAATGTGTACGGTGGCTTTGTATATGATCCGGTTAGTGTCCGGGGCTTCCTTGGCCTTTATTTATAGGCATGGAACCCTTGGGGAGTCTTCGGAGCCGTTGTAAAGGGCCTCGGAGCCGTTGGAGGCCAAATGGGAGTTGACTGGTCAAAGCCAACGGCTAGTTTGACTGGGCTACCGGCTGGCCGGTACAGCTCCACCGGCTGGCCGGTGCCTTGGCTGTTGAGAAGGCCTTCTGCCCAGGCAGCACTGGCTGACCGGTGACAGAGCCACCGGCTGGCCGGTGGTGAGGCAGTAGCCATCACTGTTTGGGCTGGGTGCCACCGGCTGGCCGGTGACAGAGCCACCGACTGACCGGTGGAACCTGGCAGTGGGCAATGCCTCTGCCAGGTCCACCGGCTGGCCGGTGCTATCACACCGGTTGGCCGGTGGACTGCAATTCAGTCCATTTCTTGATTCTTTCTTGGGCCATTTTCTTGGCAACCTTGTGCCTATCATTCAAAAACACTTCAAACAATATTAGACAAATAAGGTGATTGTGATCATGAAAATCAAACAACAAGGGGAACGAGAGGTACAACAATAAGATCCATAAATGAATGGCAATTCATTCCCCTTGTCTCTATATATTTTCCATGGAAAAAATGGTTAGAAAAAGTTATACAATATGAATAAATATTCATATGAAAAAATAAAACATTAATCTTCAAAACCTCAACAATAACTAATAGGGTTAAACTTAAATTATTCCATAAAAAAATTAGCCTTAAAATATCCTGAAGTATGTCTGAAAAAATTAAAAATCTATAAATTAGAAAGATTTTATCACACATGTTTTCAAGATCAACTTAAAATTAATCCAAAAACAACATTAATCACTCATATAGTCACATACTAAATATATATATGACTTAATCATATATTTTCATAAATCACCCTAAAAAAATAATATGTTCTTCCAAAAGATAACAAAAGTTTTATTACATTAACCACATTGACATAAACTCCCACATTATCTGATAGCATTCCCTTCTCCTTAAACCAATAATGTTCCCAAAATATGATAACCCTTTATCTCAATAAAAAATAATTACCCCAATATCAAAGATCATATTAAAAATAATGGTTACCAATACATTTCAACTTCTAACACTCTACCTAAAATAACATTTTTACAAAAACACATGAAAAATATAAGAGTTATATCTACCTCAATCATATATTAAAACATAATATGCATCTTCTGAAGGATCCTTAATCTTCTTAAACCCCCATCATAAAAAAAATCAAAATTGTATGAATGCCATTAAACTTATGATCATCCTTAATTTTCAAACCTAAAATAAAATACCATCGCATCCTAATTCTCTAAACCATATATATAGATACCTTTATCATTTATCCACCATCATAAAATGTTAACTATTTTTTTATTCTTATTCCTTAATAATTCTTTCCTTTGATATGGTATTTATAGTTTCTTCACCTTCATCATATAACCTTGATAAATATTTATTATTATGATCATGATAATCCCATTCAAGGGATTACCTCATAAGACATTGATTTATATAATGATTTTACTCTCCACATTTAAAACATTCAATTGATACATTTTGGAGAAATTTATTCCCCTCAATAGATTTGATAAAAAAATATTTTGTTGAATATTTTATTTATAATAAATGATATAATTTCCTCAAATTGTGTTAAATATGTTTATTTATAAAATATTTGGGATTTGATCATTCATTTGAAAATTTGGTGAAAATTCCAGTTTTACCCATTATAGTGCACTGTAGTATTTCGAAGATAAATATATTTATATTTATTATTTAAATTTGAAATTTTTTAACAGTGTTTATAACTTAATTGTATACAACTTTTATTTAGGACACTAGAGCTAAAGAGTGCATTTGGTTGTCTAAAATGGGCCTTGAAGTCAAAGTTGGGATGGACTCACCAGAATGGACATAGGTTCTGTATTTAGGCCATAACTTCTTAATATGAGATTGGATTAGGCACAAATTTTGAGAGGATCTCGGGGATTCATTTTCGCACAAATCATCCTTCTGGAAGGAGATCTGGTTCACGCGTTTTGGAGGTCAAATGGGAGGTGAAAGTTGTATTAAAATATTTGTCCGAGATTTCCCATTCACACTTGAAACCTCTTTAAACCTAGCCTCCCCTCCACTCTATAAATTAGTGTTTTTATCATTTGGAGGGGTTGGGACGCGCCTTAGAGAATTGGAATTAGAGGTTAAGTGGTTCCTTGCCATTTAAATTCACCATTGTAGGAGGGATGATTTCAAGCTAGGATCTCCTCCAAATTGCTCTTCTCTTCCTCCTCTTTATTGTAATGTTTTTTCTCTTTCAATAAACTTCTTAGTTCCTCTTTAATTTATTCTGTTTTCATCTATTTTGTTAATTTTTATTCTTCATTAATCTTCCTATTTGGTATGGAACTCAAGAGTAGAAGCGTGATTGGGTTATACCCATTCTAAACCGTTGCAAATGCAATTCGCTTCTACGATGACTACACCGCAATGGAAGAGTAGTTATTTTTAGTAATCAATCTACCTCTCACCTTCTTCATTAATTTATTTTGAATAAATGATCTACTATAATTCACTAAAAATGATCCATTAATTGAGTTTTTAAATTGTAATAAACTAAGAAAGAAATTGAACAATTAACACAAAAACACGCGAGGTTGGGATTTGTGTGAATTGTGAGAGCGCGATCTTAATCGGCAATACAAGACCACACGAGATCAATTTGTAGAGTTAAAATACAATCCCTAAACTCAATTAATCCTCATTTACAGAGTGGTTATGTGCCTTAATTTACCACTGACCATAATCTAGCCTTATAACATCAATCAAATCAGGGTGCTATGATAACATGTTCCGAAGCTAGCCTAGGGTTTAAGTAATTCCATCTTTGTGGTTAAGTTAACTCTTGTAGGGTTCGAGGGTTAAAAAATTAGGGGATCATAATTAAGTGGATATTTATTTAAATGATAATGATTAATAAGTAAATGAAGCGGTAGAGTTAGATCGATTACGCCTTTTAAAATATTTAAAAAAAACACATCTTCTTATTGTGTTTTTTAATCAAACTTCATTTTAAAACAAAAAACAAAAAAATACAATCTTTTTCCAGAAAACTTCTTCTAGATTTATAAACTATAAACAACCCCCATTCTTTAAACTAGTGTTTTAATTCTATTCTATTTTATTTTTAGAATACCTTTAATAAGTTGTTAAATTCACTTCCTCCTTTGAGAGACGACCTTGGTCAGCCACTCTGCTACACCTAAGTACCCCAAAATCACATTAATCATTTGAGGGCACCCACGACAGTGCTATTTCAAATTGACACCATTTCCTGGGAGGCAAGTAATTATTTCAACCAATTAGAGGTATTTATTTTATTTTACATTTTATTCTCTTCCTCTCTTCTTTCTTCCTTCTTTACCCAATCTAATTTTTTTCTTCTTCTTTTTATTTTCTTCTACTTCTTTTTGGACCATCAACTCAAACTTCTAATTTTTATTTTAATATGGTCCACTTTCCTTCTTTTAATCTTTCATTGATTTATGACATGAACTAATCCCAAAGATCTCTTAGATCTTGACCCTGAGATTGAACGTAGCCTTAGGGCATGAATCAGACATTCTCAGTCTATGGGAAGTTTCAATATTCAACCAGTTGGAGAAGTCCTCCACTTACAGAACATTGAAATTGGAAGAAATTCAAATTCAACCATAAAACAAGAACCAATGGCTGTAAATAATGGAAATGACTTAAATAGAACCATTCGAGAATAGAATGCACCTGATATTAATTATCAACCAAATTGTATTGCATACCCAAATCTCGAATCGGACTTTGAACTAAAATCTGGGTTAATTCACTTACTTCCAAAGTTTCATGGCCTCTCTGGTGAGGATCCCAATAAACATTTGAAAGAATTTAATGTGGTTTTCTCAACCTTGAAACCAAGAAATGTATCTGAAGACCAAATCAAATTAAGAGCATTCCCATTCTCACTTGATAGTGCTGTGAAAGACTGGATGTATTATTTACAACCCGAAGATGTAACTTGTTGGAACGATTTGAAACGCCTTTTCTTGTAGAGATTTTTTCCAGCATCAAGGACCACTTCCATTCATAAAGAGATATCTAGGATCAAGCAAGCACAAAGGGAGTCAATGTATGAGTATTGGGAGCGATTCAAGTAGTTGTGTGCAAGCTGCCCACATCACCAAATCAGTGAACAATTACTCATACAATACTTCTATGAAGGTCTCACACCTATGGAGAGAAGCATGGTAGATGTTGTGTCTGGAGGAGAATTGGTGGACAAGACACCAGTAGCTGTATGTGCGTTGATCGACAAAATGGCCCAAAACTCCTAACAATTTGGTGATAGAGGTACACTATATGTCAGGGGAGTACATTAGGTAAGTCCTTCTTCTCTTGAGATTCATTTTAATGATACCAAGTTAGAAGAATTGAAAACTATGGTGAGGCAAATTGCATTGGCACAAAAGAAATCTCTACCCCCTCCTTCAAGGCCTTGTGGTATTTTCACTGAGACAAGCCACCCAACTGACTGTTGCCCACAACTCCAAGAAACAGAAGATTGTGCAGCACTGTTCCCTGGGAGACCATATCAGCAACAACAACAACAACCATATCCCCAAAAGAAGTTTGATCCAACATACAACCAAGGGAGGAAGGATCAATCAGACATGAGGTATGGCTCTGGGTAATAACAAAGTCCCCCTTTTCAACCAAATTTCCAGCAGCCTCCACCTTACCAATAGGGTTTCCAACAACCCCAAAGGAGATTCGAAGCTCAAACATCAACAAGTCAGCAACAAGGGAATATACAAAATAAGGTAGACTCTAACACTGATGAAATTTTGAAACAAATTGTTCTTAATCAACAGAATGAGCTAAAGAGTCAAGGTTCGGAGTTGAGGGAGTTGAAGACTCAAATGATCCAGATTGCCACTGCCCTCCATGAACTAGTAAGTAAGAATTCTAGAAATATTCCTTCCCAACCCACTCCAAATCCAAAGGGGAATGTTAGTGCCATCACATTGAGAAGTGGGAAGCAAATGAACGATACATCTGCACCTACCATTCCATCGGGATTCACCTTAACTCCGGAGAAGCCCCATTCCATAACAACTGATGAGCAATCCAAGGAGAAAGATAAAGTTAAGAAAAAGTTTGATGATGTTACTCCTAAACCCCTTCCTTTTCCAAACAGGGTTGTTCAAACCAAGAAGATGGCTGAAGAAGCAATGCAAAAGGAGGTTTTGGACACATTTAAGCATGTGGAGATCAACATTCCTCTACTTGAAGCCATCAAAAAAATCCCAAGGTATGCCAAATTATTAAAAGAACTCTGCACCAATCGAAGATGGCTCAAGGAAAATAAGAGGATAAATATTGGAAGAAATGTGTCAGAACTCATTACACCAACTCTAGCAATTCCGAAAAAGTGCAAGGATCCATGGACATTCACCATCCCATGTACCATAGGGGAGTTGGACTTCTCTGATGCTCTTTGTGATTTAGGAGCTTCAATAAATGTGATGCCTCACTCTGTATTCTCTTCTTTACAGGTAGGTGAGTTAAAGCCGATGAGAGTAGTGGTGCAATTAGCGAATAGAGCTACAGCATATCTAGCGGGAGTCCTTGAGGATGTACTTGTCCGGGTAAGAGACATGATCTTTCCAGCAGATTTCTACGTGCTTAACATGGAGGATGATCAGGTAAGTTCTCATGCCCCCATTATCTTAGGTAGACCCTTCCCCAAAACTGCAAAAAATATCTTAAATGTCAATGAGGGTACACTTTCCATGGATTTTGGGGATGAAGTTGTGATATTTAATGTTATGGATTCCATGAAGTACCCCTCAGAGGATCATTCTGCATTTGTTATCTCCCATTTTGAACCACCAAGTAAAAACACCATGGAATTGTATTTTCCTATGCTTAGGGAGATTATGAGTATTGGTTCTAGTTTGATGTCTAAGAGTACTTCTACAACTATTTCTAAGGAATAAGAATCTATAAGATTTGATTTTTAAATGGTGTCATATTCTGATTTTGATCATGTGAACTCTGATTATGACATGGCTGTAGAGTATGCTGATGGATTTGATGCTTTATTCTCTGATTTTGATGATTTTTATTCTGACACTGATGTTCATTGTGAAGATATGTCTGTTGCATCAATTTCTCCATCCATACATCACCCCCCTACATTGGAACTCAATCCATTGCCACCAAACCTCAAATAATCATACTTGTTGAGTGGTGAGAAATTACCTGTTATCATTTCTAAAAATCTCTCTTTTGAAGATGAAGAAAAACTTTTGAATCTTTTGAGGGAGAACATCAGGGAAATTGGGTGGACCTTGGCTGACATATCAGGTATTAGCCCCTCCATTTTCATGCATATGATTCTTTTGGATGATGGGGCTAAACCAGTGAGGCAACCACAAAGGAGAATCAATCCAACCCTTCTAAAGGTTGTTAAAAAAGAGGTTGAAAAATTGCTCGAGGTAGGTATAATTTACCCTATTTCTGACTCACAATGGGTGAGCCCTGTCCAGGTTGTACCAAAGAAAACTAGTTTCACTGTTATAAAAAATGAAAATGATGAGTTAGTTCCTATTAGAGTACAAAATAGTTGGTGAGTGTGTATGGATTATAGGAAACTAAATAAATACACTCGTAAGGACCATTTCCCACTTCCATTCATTGACCAGATACATGAGAGACTTGCAGGTAGGACACATTATTGCTTCTTGGATGGTTTCTATGGCTATTTTTAGGTTCCCATTGTAGTAGAGGACCAAGAGAAGAAGACATTCACCTGCCCATTCAGTACCCTTGCTTACCGAAGGATTCCATTTAGACTCTGCAATGCCCCAGGTACCTTCTAGAGATGCATGGTGAGTATTTTCTCATATTTCATTGAGACCTGTATGGAGGTATTTATGGATGATTTTACAGTTTATGGATCCTCATTTGATGAATGTATCTCTAGTTTGGGTGATGTGTTGCATCGTTGTATTGAGAAGCATTTGTTCTTAAATTTTGAAAAATGTCATTTCATGGTCAAAAAGGGAATTGTATTAGGTCATATAGTCTCACAACATGGCATTGAAGTTAATAAATCTAAGGTAGACATTATTTCATCCCTGCCATATCCTACATGTGTGTGTAATGTTCAATCATTCCTTGGACATGCTGGATTTTATCGACGCTTCATCATAGATTTTAGTAAGATCGCTCTACCCTTATCTCAATTGCTTCAAAAAGATATTGAATTCAATTTTGATGATTCATGTAGGGTATCATTTGATGAGATAAAGAAGTGTATGACCACTCCACCGATCATACAGCCCCCATGGTGGGACCTTCCATTTGAGATTATGTGTGATGCGTCCAACTTCGCGGTTGGAGTTGTCTTATCTCAGAGGGTGGAGGGACGTTCACATGTGATTTCATATGCATCGAGGATGTTGGATTCTTCCCAATCAAACTACAGCACAACAGAAAAAAAGTTTCTTGCTGTTATATTTACTTTAGATAAATTTCATTCATATTTATTGGGATCTAAAGTAGTTGTTTTTTATGACCATGCAGCTTTGAGGTACCTCCTAAAGAAGCCAGATGTAAAGCCACGACTTATCCATTGGATGCTCATTCTTCAAGAGTTTCACATCGAGATAAATGAAAAGAAGGGGACAGAGAATTTGGTGGCAGACCACATGAGTAGGCTTACTCACACACCAGAGGGTTACACCTTGGACAAGGTACCACTTCGGGACACTTTCCCTGATGAGCATCTCTATACCATATCAGGTACGCATCCTTGGTATGATGATTTAGTTAATTACATTATTTCCTCTGAAATCTCATCAAATTTGAAGAAGTATCAAGTCCAAAAATTAAAAAGTGAGTCTAGGTTTTATGTGTGGGATGATCCTTACCTCTGGAGCATGTGTAGTGACCAAGTCATTAGGAGGTGTGTTCCCGATCATGAGTTTGAGTCTGTTTTTCATTTCTATCATACACTTTCTTGTGGTGAACAATTTGGACCCCAACAGACAGCTAGGAAAGTTTTGGACTCTGGATTATATTGGCCTAGTTTATTCCATGATGCCCGTGTGTTTTGTAAGTCATGCTCTCATTTCTAACACACTAGGAATATTTCTAGGAGAAATGAGATGCCCCAACAACCCATACTATTATGTGAGATTTTTGATGTGTGGGGCATTGATTTTATGGGTCCTTTTCCAAGTTCATATGGATTTTTTTATATTTTGGTTTCTGTTGATTATGTGAGTAAATGGGTGGAGGCTAAGGCCACCAGAATGACGATTCTCATGTTGTAGTAGATTTTGTCAAGGCTCAAATTTTCTGTAGGTTTGGAATACCAAAGGCCATAATCATTGACCAAGGGACACAGTTTTGCAATAGGAACTTTTCTTCCCTCCTTCTAAAGTATGGGGTGACCCACAAAACATCAACACCATAACACCCTCAAACAAATGGCCATGTTGAGGTTTCAAATCGTGAGCTGAAACAAATATTGGAGAAAACCGTGCAGCCAAATAGAAAGGATTGGAGAAAATGTTTGGATGATGCATTGTGGGCTTATAGGACATCATAAAAGACACCCATTGGTATGTCCCCATTTCAGATTTTTTTAGGAAATCATGTCATCTCCTCGTGGAAGTTGAGCATCAGGATTATTGGGCTATAAAGAAATGCAACATGGATTTAGCCCAAGATGGAATCCAAAGGAAGCTATAAATTCAAGAGCTTGAGGAGATTAGATTGTCTTCATATGAAAACTCAAGGCTCTACAAGGAAAGATCAAAAGTAGCTCATGATATAATGATCCAACAAAGGGATTTTCATGTTGGAGAGAAAGTCCTTCTCTACAGTTCACGACTGAAGCTGATGCCTAGTAAGTTGCATTTCAGATGGTTAGGTCCTTATGTTGTGACTAATGTTTTTCTTTATGGTGCAGTGGAGATCACACAAGAGGACACAAGAAGTAGCTTTACAATAAATGAGTAACGTTTGAAGAGATACATTGAGGGACTTTCTACTAATGCAGTGGATTTTATCACACTGCATGACCCCATCATCACTTGAGAACATCAGGCTGTTTTTAACCCTTTCACTTTTATATTATTTGTCCTATTTAAAAATTCTGAATTTTATGTGTATATATCATCTCATGGGTTCACATTGAGGATAATGAAATATTTTAAGTGTGGGGGAGGGAACCTTTTAGTTTAGTAATTTTAATTGTTTTCCTGATTAAAAAAAACAAAACAAAAAAATTGTGTGTTTTTCAATTTTTTTGTTTATTTTTCAATTTTCTGTGTGTTTTTAAAAATTTTGAGCTGAAATGATTCTCATCACAATTTTGAAATGCATATCAATGAGTGAAACAATTTATCCCATGAAACTGAGCTTAAATGAATGCTGAAAATGACTTTGATTCAAGTTCAAATATTTAGTAATTTCATGAAAAGTACATTGAATTTTGAATCCCATGCCACATCTCACTGTCTTTATATTTGAAACCACTTTCCTGTGAGGCTTCTGAACCATTATTTTCATATTATTTACATTCACCTCACTTCTTGAGAGAACCAAACCATGCTTGATTTAACCAGAAATTGATTTATTCCTGTCAAAACTTGAGGGTTTGAGGTACTTATGTTTAAATGATTGAGGAATTTGTTTGGTATTAAAGCCCCTATATCAAAGAATACTTTTTTTATAATGGCCTACCTTGAACATTTAATACTTGTATCCCTTAGAATCCATGCACAACCTGTTAGGTTAGCCACATTACAAGCCAATTTTCCCTATCCAACCAACTCTTGAAGTGAAGTTGCATAATCTAGTTGAGCTTAAGTGTGGGGGAAACTATCTTGTGTTGTGCTACCACATTATGCGATACTTTGGGTGGAAAATTAAATTTTGAAGAGATGTGTTTGCTGCTGAAGAAAGTCATTATATTGAAAGTTGTGTCTTTTATGGATCTTTCATGACAAGTGAAGATGTGCCTTTTCTAGAGCTTCTAATTGAGGTTGAAAGTTATGCATATCTGGAGCTTTCAAGAAAATCTTGTTTGAGAAGATTGAAATTTTTGATGCTGAAATGATGAATGGTGTAAAATTTTCATGACTTTTCATGATGATGGAGATGAATTGATACTATGTTGATTGAAGAGAATACCATATTTAAGTAAAAATTAGATTAATGCAATTTTTCTTCAAAAAGAGTCAAGCCCTCCTCATTCAGCCTCATAATTTTTCATAGTTATATCCTACCAACCGAAAGCCACAGAATAACCCTGAAAAGTCCTCATGATAAACATACATCCTTGACCCACATCGGGTGGCGATGTAAGAATTTATAAAGCCTATGGTGACCCTTGTATGAGTTTGGATGATAAAGACATTGCAAAAAAAATTGATATTTGTGTGATAAGAGAAAATTCAAGCGAGGTAAGTGTTTTGTGCATGGGAGGATAAATGAAGTATAAATATATTGAATGATATAAATGGAGAACTTGAAATAATGATTTTTTATGAGGCATGATATCTTTTGTTTCTTGGTGTGTAATTGTTTGATCTCAAGGATTTGTGTTTTAAAATTGGTTTTGATTTGATATTGATGTTTACTTGACATGAGGTTTTGCCCAGGAGTGAAAAAGGGTAAGTGTTGGGGAGTTGATAAAACACTATTTTGTTGAATATTTTATTGATAATAAATGATATAATTTCCTCACATTGTGTTAAATATTTTTATTTATAAAATATTTGGGATTTGATCATTCATTTGAAAATTTGGTGAAAATTCCAGTTTTACCCTTTATAGTACACTGTAGTATTTCAAAAATAAATATTTTTATATTTACTATTTGAATTTTATTTTTTTTAACAGTGTTCCTAACTTAATTGTGTACAACTTTTATTCAGGACACTAGAGCTAAAGAGTGCATTTGGTTGTTGAAAATGGGCCATGAAGTCAAAGTTGGGCTGGACTCGCCAGAATGGACATAGGTTTTGTATTTGGGCCATAAATTCTTAATCCGTGCTTGGATTAGGCCAAAAGTTTGAGATGACCTCGGGAATTCATTTTCTCACAAATAATCCTACTATAAGGAGAGCTAGTTCACGCGTTTTGGAGGTCAAATGGGCGGTTCAATTTGTATTAAAATATTTGTCCGAGATTTCCCATTCACACTTGAAACCTCTTTAAACCTAGCCTCCCCTCCACTCTATAAATTAGTGTTTTTCTCATTTGGAGGGGTTTAGACGTGAATTAGAGGATTGGGAGCAGAGGTGAAGTGGTTCCTTGCCATTTCAATTCACCATTGGAGTAGGGAATCTTTTAAGCTAGGATCTCCTCCAAATTGCTCTTCTCTTCCTCCTCTTTGTTGTAATGTTTTTTCTCTTTCAATAAACTTCTTAGTTACTCTTTAATTTCTTCTGTTTTTATCTATTTTTTTCATTTTTATTCTTCATTAATCTTCCTCTTTGGGCTGGAACTCAAGATTATAAGCGTGATTGGGTTATACCCATTCTAAACCGTTGCAAATGCAATTCGCTTCTACGATGACTACACCACCCATGGAAGAGTAGTTCTTTTTAGTAATAAATCTACCTCTCACCTTCTTCATTCATTTATTTTGAATTAATGATCTAATTTAATTTACTAAACATGATCCATTAATTGGGTTTTTAAATTGTAAGAAACTAAGCAATCAATTGAACAATTAACACAAAAACACGCGAGGTCGGGATTTGTGTGAATTGTGAGAGCGCGATCTTAATCGGTAATACAAGACCACACAGGATCAATTTGTAGAGTTCAAATACAATCCCTAAACTCAATTAATCCTCATTTCCAGAGTGGTTATGTGCCTTAATTTACCACTGACCATAAGCTAGGATTAGAATATCAATCAAAGCAGGGTGCTATGATAGCATGTTACGAAGCTAGCCTAGGGTTTAAGTAATTACATCTTTGTGGTTAAGTTAACTCTTGTAGGGTTTGAGGGTTAAAAAATTAGGGGATCATAATTAAGTGGATATTTATTTAAATGATAATGATTAATAATTAAATGAATAGGTAGAGTTAGATTGATTACACCTTTTAAAATATTTTTTTTTAAAAAAACACATCTTCTTGTTGTGTCTTTTTAATCAAACTTCATTTTAAAACAAAAAACAAAAAAATATAATCTTATTCCAGAAAACTTCTTCTATATTTATAAACTATAAACAACCCCCATCCTTTAAACTAGTGTTTTAATTATATTCTATTTTATTTTTAGAATACCTTTAATAAGTTGTTAAATTCACTTCCTCCTTTGAGAGACGACCTTGGTTAGCCACTCTGCTGCACCTAAGTACCCCAAAATCACATTAATCATTTGAGGGCGCTCACGACATCACTCTTTCAAGATTTAACTAGACCCATCATTTTTCCTTTATAGTTTGTTGCTCTATTTCTCCCTTTACCACATATGAAACATCTTCATGTTCATTTGAGAAATTTCCACAGGTGTTTTGTTCTAAATTTATGAAATAGAGAATATTGAACCTTATTTCCTCATTGTACTTCATCACTGGTGTTATGACCCCTCCCTCCAATGGTACCCCTTTGGGGATAATAATAAATTAAGAGTGATAGTGACCCCGAGTTCTTCCTCCATCCAGCCTCAGGTTGAAGACTAACATATAGGGTATAAAAATCTCACATATGAAAGGAATTACCCTCATGAATAATAAAGATCATAAAATATGATAAATCAAAAACAAATCAACTCCATCACATAATATAAAAGAAAAACAAAACCACCCCAAAAATACATGAAAAACTTCGAAAAATAAAAATAAAAGTATATAAGTAAATACCAAAGACAATACCTATAATAGTGAATCAACATCTACTCCAAAATGAAGCTAGTAATGTTTAGATCGGTCCCCGAAATCCTCCTGGATACCTAAAAAATAGTTTATGTATACATATAGAGAGAATAACATGTATACACAGTATGATCATACCCAATGTCTCTTGTTCACATATGATAATATCATACTAATACACTAGGAAATAAATAACAGAACCAACATGAACCTAAATAGGTCAACAAACCAATGAAAACCTCACTACGACTCACTTACTAAATAATTCATCCATTATAATAACATAGCATCAAGGAGTATAAATCAGTGTATCCTCTCATATGGTTCCCCATTAATTTTCTTTTCTCACTCCCTAATGTCAAACATCATGCGCCCCTATCATTTCTAAGCATATCTCATCACATATATGTCAATATCTGATGTGGGTCGATATGCATCCCTACCAATCCCGACCTACATTAGGGTCTAGAATCTGCTACTAGTACCAATAATTGTTTCATCATAGCCTCATACTCATAACCACATCACATATCCAAGGTAGTTAGGTATCATGAAATTGAATGACAACAACCTTGTACCCTCCTCCTACCACCCATGACCCCACCACATATCTCATCCTTAACTCTAGGTGATCTCAAACACCAACCCATCATTATTGGTTAATCTTTAACATCAACCCATAATCACTAATACTAAAATAGGAGAAAAGGAGAGGGGGTAGTTGTCCATCCAATTCACCACCATCATAGATATTAGGGAAAACACCTAGAACCCAAAACATTTGGTCATTGGTATGTTTATCCAACTTAGGGGGGGTGCGTAAAGAAATAACATAAAAAATTGGACAGATAGATATCACACATTTTTACTAATTATGGTAAATTTTTAAAAAATATTAGTAATTTTTATATTTTTTTAAAAGTAATTACAAATGTTTTACCAAATTTTACAAATATTTATTATGTACAAATAATTATTTATTAAATATATATAAAAATTTAATAAATATTAATAAGACATTATATCTAATCTAAAAACATGGGAAAAAAATCAACTACTATAATATTAATAATAAAATATCATTTACTATTGATATATAACATTAAAATAATTAATTCAATAAAAAATGATTAACATGTAATTCAAATATTACAAATATATTGTTCTTTGTAATAATTTTAGCATAAAAATAATCATATAAGTAAATATATAAATCAATCATATATGGTCACCACTTTTTAATTACATAATCAAAAATCATTAATTATTCGCAAATAAAATTATATCCAAGATCAAATATGAAATAATAATATGAGACTTAAAAAAACATGTAACTTATGCTAAAAATCATTTTAAAAAATATAAACAATTGGATAATTTTAATGAAATATTAAAAAACATGTAAAATACTCTTAAAAAAAATTTCAAAAAATATTTTGATTGAAAATATATATTAAAATCAATATAAGTAAAAATGAACACAAAAATGGAAAATCCCTTAAATATAAAAGTTAAACATTGGAAAATCTACCCAAAATCAAGTGGAATTAACCAGTGCAGAGCCGGAATGTGTCATCTTCAATGGTGGAAACCCAAATAGGGAAGAATAAACATGAAATAACCCTAAATAATGAATAAACCATAAAAATTAGGTGATTTTTTTGACTTAGGGATTGACTAAACAAATTTTAGTGATATGGAAGGGGAAATCAAAAAAATAAGGAAGGATGAGAGAAGAGGAGTCCATAACTGGTGGATTCAAAGAGAAGAGGAGTCCATAACTAGTGGATTCAAACCTCAATCGACAAAAAATTTAGTGTGATAGTTGAATTTGGGGGTGGAAAGTGAAAAAAATGCTTCATGGAGGGTGGTTGTGTGAATGGGAAGAATAGATTAGGGGAGGAGAAAAGGGTTTGTGTGTTTCTTAATTATTATTTTTACAATGAGGTAATAGTGATGGATAGTCTGTCACTAAAAATGATGTCAGCATGTCCTTTTGCGATAAACCATGTTATCTTTCACTATTAATCTTGTCATGATAACTAATATTGATAGAAAATATTGATGGGTTTTTCAAAACCATCATATAATCATTTGTAGAAAAAGATAACCCAAACATTGGAAGGTCTATCTTTGAGAATCAACATGTAAATAAACTATATAAAAAATGTATGTGGAAATTGTCAACGACATCAACCTTCTTCTTTCTTGGTGAAGAAGAATGCTTGATGAAGATCGTGATGTATTTAAAAAAATAACTCTTCCTTTAATGGGGGTACATTGACTAATAATTCTATGATTGTATCATGGGGATACTTTAATGCTTAAGGGGTGATAACACTTTCATCTCAAATGATGAACAATAGTATGGGATGAAGAGAGAATTGATAAGGCATGCTCATAATTGGGTTATTACAATAATAAAGATCAAGTTCTATTATATATCCATCCAAGAAACATTCCATTAAACAAAAACACATCAACCATTTTAATTTATCTATATACATTATTCCCATAATTCATTGAATCCTATTCCATGAGTGGTTAATCCAATTAATCCATTTATAACATATTGTAACTAATAATAAAACCATTTAGGGAAAATAAATATATATCTAATATATATTATTGAAATGATTTAAATATACACTTTATATATATATATATAATATTATACATATATATATTAGTGTATATCTAACAATATCACACTTGCACTAAAACCCCATAAGGATGCATAACCTCAAAACTCTTTTAGAATCTATCCAAACTCGTTTGGATATGGGTTTTTATTAAAATATCTTCACTACTACAAATAAGGAATTTAAAATGCTAAAATAGGCCTTTTTCAGTGCAAAATATTCTCTAATAATCAAAGCATGATTTAAAGTCTAAGGATTTTACCATCATTAGAAAAGCACTGATAATTGATCCCATTATCAGCACTACAAAAAGAGATGATAAATAAAACCTTTATTAGTGCTTCTTTAGGTACCCTCTTTATCAGCGCATATAATGGTACCTTTTATCATTGCTAGAAAATGCACCGATAAAGGGTTCCTTTTTTAGTGCTACTAAAATTTATCATAAATGATCCCTTTATTAGTGATTTTAATAGAACTAATAAATGGAACTTTTATGAGAACTATTAAAATCACTAATAAAGGATCCCTTTATCAGTTCTTTTTCTAGTGTTGATAGAGAGAACCTTTATTTGTTCTATTACTAGTACTGATAAAGGGGAATACATCTATAGTGTGCTCTTATAATTACCCCACACTACAACACCAAAAAAGAATAAAAAACAAGTTGAAAATATTGAATTTAATTGAAACAAAATTTACAAGAAAAAAAAGATAAAAAACTATATTGTAGACATTTCAAACATTGGTTTATACAATTATATATATAAGTACCAATTATCACAATCATTCAAAAACATTAATGTTCCTTTTTCATTGGCTACCATCCCTTGATAATGATATTGTTGAAAAAACCACCAAAACTCAAGTAAAATAATGAACCTACAGAAGTAATAAATTCTTATGTTAGTAATTATATAAAGAAATAAATTAAACATAAAGTGTCAATTTTAAACTAAAAACATATATTTGAGTCAGAAAAGGAACATCGTGTATCAGATTGAGTTGTGGTTGATTCTTACACATTACACCAAAAAATTGTTGCTATATAAAGTAGGTAATATTGAATTTGTCTCATATGTGGTGATAAAAAACTCACTATGGATGAGATACAATTCAAAAGGACTAGATTTTTTAGAAAAAACCTTCAAATGTCACACCATTTCTTGTTCCTCTTCAAGCATTAACCCTATGAAAATTTACTAAATAATTATATGATAAAAATGATAAGTAAATTAACTATGTGATAGTAGATAAAATGATGAAAAAACAATATGACTTCATTTGCTGAATTTTGGGGATGAGATGTGCATTTTAAACTAAAATGACACTTATATATTGAAAACAAGCACTTTGAGTCATACTGATTGCACTGTATGTCAGATTGACATGCGGTTAATTTCTAAATATCACAAATTAATTATTGATCATTTTCTTAATGTTTAAAAACAATCCAAGTACATTTTCTTAGTTTTTTCTAGTGACATGTGCTTTAAACTAAAATGCCCCCTTTATATTTAAAACACACAATTTGAGTCATATCAACCACATCGTGTGTCAGATTGGTGTGTGGTTGATTATTACACATCACAAATGAATTATAGACTATTGTCCTAATTTTTAAGAATAATATGAGCTCGTTTGCTGGATTTTGTATATTTTATGTGTGTTTAAAACTAAAATGGTACTTTCGTATCGAAAACATGCACTCTAAGTCATATCGACCACATAATGTGTATGATTTATGTGCGATCAATTCATGCATGTAAAACATGAATTATGGATCATTTTCATAATATATGAAAATAATCTAAGCTCATTTACCTATTTTTTTTCCATTTCATGTGTTTTTTAAACTAAAATGGAACCTTTGTATTCGAAACATGCACTTAGGGTCATATCTATTACATCATGTGTCAGATTGATGTGAGGTTAATTCCTACACATGAAAAATGAATTATGTATAATATTATTAATTTATGAAAAAAATCTGAGCTCATTTTCTAATTTTGTCTATTTTATGTGTGTTTTAAACTAAAATGGATCTTTTATATTGAAAACATGCACTTTGATCCATATCAACCACATCGTGTGTTGGATTGATGTGAGGTCAATCCCTACACATGAAAAATAAATTATGAGCCATTTCATAAGTTTTTAAAACAATCAAAGATCATTTTATTGGTTTTGGCTATTTGATGCGTGTTTTAAATTAAAATGTTAGTTTTGTATCAAAAACACACATTTTGAGTCATATTTAACACATCAGATGTCAAATTTATGTGTGTTCAATTCCTATCGGTTAGAAATAAATTATGGACCACTTTCCTAAATTTTGAAAACAATATGGACTCATTTTCTTGATTTTTTTATGTGATGAATTTTAATCTAAAATGATAGTTTTATATTAAAAACACTCACTTCAATTCATATCGACCACATCATGTATCATATTGGAATATGGTAAATTCTTACATGTCCCAAATGAATTATGGATCATTTTTATATTTTTTTTAAAAATCCATGGTTTTTTTCTCTATTTTGAGCACTTGACATGCATTTTAAACTAAAATGGAAATTTTATATTTAAAACACATACATATAAAAATACTGACCACATCAGGTGTTCAATTGATGTTCAATCCATTTCTACATGTCAAAAATATATTAGGGATCATTTTCCTATAGTTTTAAAATAATATAAAATTTTATTCTTGGTTTTGGCTATGTGATTTGTGTTTTAATATGAAATGACACTTTTATATTGGAAACACACACTTTGAGTCATACCGACCGCATCATGTGTTATATTGATGTGAGGTCGATTAATACATGTTAAAAATGACTTATAGATCATTTTACTAAAGTTTAAAAACAATATGAGATATTTTTATTGCTTTTTTCAATGTGAGGTTCATTCTAAACTAAAATGAAACATATTAAAAAAAATAACTTTGTGTCATACCGAACAAATCGTGTATCAGATTGACGTGTGGTTGATTTCTATATGCTAGAAATATATTATGGATAATTTTCCTAATGTTTTAAAAAAATCTGAACTTTTTTGATGAAAGTTTTCAATTCGATTCATGTTTTAAACTAAAATGACACTTTTATATTGAAAACATGCACTTAGAATCATACTGACTACATCGACTGTCAAAATGGCATGCGGTCGATTCATACATATAAAAATTAAATTATGGATTACTATCATAAATTTCTAAAATAATTCACGATCATTTTCTTAGTTTTGGTTATGTGATGCATGTTTTAAACTGAAATTACATTTTTATATTGTAAATACACACTTCAAGTCATTCTGACTACGTCATGTGTCAGATTGATTTGTGGTTGATTCCTACACATTATAAATGAATTATTGATTATTTTTCTAAATTTTGAAAACAATATGACTTTTTTTCTCTGTTTTGGAAATCTGATGTGTGTTTTAAACTAAAATGGAACGTTTGTATTAAAAACCCACCTTTGATTCATTTCAACGACATTATATTTCACATATATGTGAAGTCAATTAAAACTAATGAAATATTAATTATAGATCATTTTCCTAAATTTTTAAAACAACTTGAGCTCATTTTCTCGATTTTGGTTATTTGTTGTGTTATTTAAACTAAAACAACACTTTATTATTAAAAACATGAACTTTGAGTCGTATCCACCACATCGTATATCCTATTTATGTGAGGTCAATTACTAAACATGAACAAAGAATTATGGAACATTTTCATTAAGTTTGAAAAAATTATGAGCTCGTTCGCTCAATTTTGTCTATTCAATGCATGTTTTAAACATAAATGAAATTGTTGTATTGAAAACACACATTTTGAGTCACACTGACCAAATCAGGTGTCAGATTGATGTATGGTTGATTCATAAAGGTCAAAAATAAATTTTATAAAATTATCATACATTTTGAAAACAATTAAAACTATTTTTATCAATTTTGGATATGTGATGCATTTCAAACTAAAATGAAAATTTAATATTAAAAACACACACTTCGAGTCATATCAACCACATCTTGTGTTGGGTTGGAATGTGGTAAATTCCTACACATCGCTAATGAATTATGGATTATTTTACTAAATTTTGAAAACAATACATGCTTTCTTCTTATATTATAATACACATTTTAAACTAAAATGACACTTTTACATTGTACACATATACATAGAGTCATATCGACCACATCGGGTGTCAGATTGATGTGAGGTCGATTCCTACACATAAAAAATATATTATCATTTTTCAAGAGTTTTCAAACAATCCAATCTTGTTTTCTTGGTTTTGTATATGTGATGTGAATTTTAAAATAAAATGACACTTAAATTAAAAACATGAACCTTAATTCATACCAACCACATCATGTGTCAGATTGATGTGTGGTTGAAACCGACACATCAAAAATTAATTATGGAACTTTTTAATAAATTTTTAAAATAATATGATCATGTTTTCTTGGATTTGGCTATGTGAGGTGTATTTTAAAGTAAAATGACACTTATATTGAAAATTCTCACTTTGAGTCATACCGACCACATCATGTGTCAGATTGAGGTGTAGTTGATTCCTACACATCAGAAATATATTATGGATTTTTTTACTAATGTTTGAAAAATAATATGAACTTTTTTGATTAGTTTGGGCTATGTGATACATGTTTTATACAAAAATGACACCTCGATATTGAAAACATGCACTTCAAGTCATACCGACCACATCGTCTGTCAAAATGATGTGTGTTAAATTCCTACATGTCAAAAATTAATTATGGATCACTATCCTATAGTTTGAAAATAATACAAGATTTTTTATCTGTTTTGGTTATGTGATGCACATTTTGAACTGAAATGACACTTTTATATCGTATACACATACTTTGAGTCATACTGACCACATCATGTGTCAAATTGATGTGCAATCAATTCCTACACATTATAAAAGAATTATTGATAGTATTTATAATGTTTTAAATAAACCAGAGACCATTTTCTCAATTTTGGATATTTTTTGTGTGTTTTAAACTAAAATAAAACTAATATTTAAAACATTCACTTCAAGACATACCGACCACATCATCTATCGGATTCATGTACGGTCCTTTTCTACACACGAAAAAGGAATTATAGATCACTTTTGTAAATTTTGAAAATAATACAAGATATTTTAATTAGTTTTGGATATTTTACATTTGTGTTAAACTATAATGGAACCTTTCTATTGAAAACACACACTTAGAGTCATACCGACCACATCATTTCTTAGATTTATGTGTGGTCAATTCATAAATGTAAAAAATGAAATATGGATCATTTTCCTAATGTTTGAAAATAATATAAGATAATTTTTTTTTGTTTTGTATATTTGATGCTATTTTTGTAAGAACCTAGTTTTTGCTGTGGAAGACTTTGGAATATTCTTGATGATATTCCAGAGCAGCGCCTTCAGACGGCGTGCGATTCCAAGCCCCGGTGTGGCCGAAATTAAATTTTCAGTGCGTTCACACTGGAAATGCCAAATAAATGGGATAACTACTAAACGATGCACTAGATCGGGTATCCGAGTGTACAGATGGGTCTATAATGGGGCGTTTACCCTAGGAACGACATAAAACTTGTCGGCGCGGGATGTTTGGACCCCTCGCTCACTTTCGGAACGTTAAACAGATAAAATAATTAATTAATTTATTCGTTTAATGGTTAAACACAAGTATCTCTTAAACGGTGGCTCAGATTAGAAAACAAAGGGCACCATTGAGTTTTTAGCATGCCGTTTACCCTAGGAGGGGTATAAGTTTTGTGGGCGCGGGCCGTCTGTGAAAAATGGCCCCAGGGGCGTTTTCATAATTTGGCGACTTTGGGTGTTCAACTTTATAAATTTCAAATGGAAGCTCGGAATAAAATTCTGAGGCCGCAGTTGTGCTCAGGAGGTGGTGTTTACCCTAGGGGAGGCTTAACCTCGACCCCGTCGGGCGTTTCAGGTGCGGGTCAAAGTTGAGGATTAAATTAATTAAAATTTAATTAATTTAATTTTCTTTTTAAGCCCAACTCACCCCACCCCTCTCCCATTTTTCACCCCCTGGCGACGCCTCTCCCTCAAACTCCCCTCCTCCTCCACTCCAACGAGGAAGCTCCGGCAAGGCGGTGGTTCGGCGGTGAAGCTCCGGGCAACGCCCACGAGGTAGGATTTGTTGCGGTTTCAATTTTATTCACACACCTACTTTGAGTTCAATTCTATGCATCAATTTGTTGATAGATCCTCGAAAAAATCCCATAATATTGTATTAGATTTTATGATATTTTCATCACATATTTCGGTTTGTAAATCCGAGTTCCGGGGACCCCGAAAACATTTTCCGAAGATTGTGGGTTTAAGGCTGTTTTCCGGCGTTTTTTTAGGTTTCCGGTTGGTTTTGGGGGTACCGGCAGCAGGAGGCGCGAGCGCTGGCTTCAGGCGGACGGCGGAGGTCGAGGCGGCCGAGAGTGCGGTGGAGGAGGTTGCAGAAGGCGAGCCATCAGACGACGGTGAGGTGGGGTTCCGGGGGGGGGGGGGGGGGCTCCGGCATAGGGCAAGGAGAAGGGAGGGGCAGCGAGGCGCGCGGCCCCGTGCGGCACGACCGCGACCCGCGTGATGCGATCGCTGCGGAAAAGGAAGAGACCGGCCGTCAAGGCTGGTCGGTGGCAGTAGGCCACGACCAGCTGGCCGCGGCGGAGCAAACCAGACCCGCGGCCGGGCCGCGGGCCGGCTGACCTCGCGTTGAGGGGAACGCTTTGAGATGGTTTCGGGAATTTTTAATTCCTGAAACGAGGGGCCTCAGTGGCGCGACACGTACGTTGAGGGGATTGACGTCATTCCAGGAATCTTGTTTTGAGCGGCACAGACGCATCCGACGTCCGCTTTGAGTGCTGTCAGTTGCGTTGGGACCCTGGCGCTGGGGCAAAGGTTTCCAGGGTAGTTTTGGGCATTGAGAATGGATTTGAGGTGTGGGCCCCATGACCCGTCTTTCGAGCTGCGTGCAGCGTTTCACGCCTTTCTCACCGGGCGTTCGTTCAGGGCGTGCGGGCAGTCGATTCTGGATGTTTTTCAGAGGGGATTTAAGTGGTGCAATCCGCCCACCCTAATTCGGCACGATGGTGCGGGGCCCACGAGGGCCGTTTGGGCGTCGACGGTGATTTTCTATCTTTATCACCGGGCAACCGTTTTGGACAAGTGAATAGTCCATCTTGTGTGATTTTTCAAGAGGATCGCAATGGTGTGATCCGTTCGTTGTGTTTCGGCACCGAGATGCGGATCCCATGAAGCACCGCTCGTGTGCGGTGTGCCGGAATGCACCTTTTCCTCTGGATATCCGTTTCACTCGTGTGAGTAGTGCTTTTGATGTGTTTTCCTGAGGGGATTGCAATGGTGCGATACGCCCGACTATTTTTGGGGCCGAGGCTCGGGATCACGGGGCGTCGTTCGAGCGTGAGGTAGTATTGAGGACTTTTCCATTGGATATTCGTTTGAGGCGAGTGAGTAGTCTATCTCGCGTGTTTTTCCGCGAGGATTACAATGGTGCGATCTGTTTGGTTGTGCGGAGCCTCTTGCGTGATCTTGTAAAATGTGGAATGTGAAGGTGCCCTAGGGGCGGTTCTTCTATTGTGGTTGTAGCGGACCCTTGGCGTGCGATCGCGTGCACTCCCATGTGAGTGAAGTAATGCTTGAATATATGTGGTTGTCCGTGCCCCAGTCGTTGAGGCGGCAAGTTGGAAACATTACGTCACGCCTTCGCATTGGCGTTGGGTGTCGTGTGCACGATAGCCTTTGAGCTGGAGACGTGGTATACTTTGGGAGTATACGAGGGTGCTTGGAGGTACGGGTGGTTTGTACCTGAGACGTTTATGCGCTTGGTTGGGGTTGACTTGGGGCCACACGTCATGTGGGCCCCATGTGCGTGTCGTGTTCTGCTTTGCGTAATTTGACCTCTCGCTATGTAGAGGGTCCCTCTGTGCTCGTTTTCTCGACCAACAGGGTGGAGTTTTTCCCCTGGCTTTGTGATCATTTGCTCGACCAGCAGGGTGGAGTTTTTCCCCTGGCTCTGTGCTCGTTTGTTTGACCAGCAGGGTTGAGTGGTCTCCCCCTAGTTTCATTCTCGATGGATTGGCCGGTAGTGGTGCTAGTGACACCCAGTGAAGGAACATGCACATAACCTCTTTTGGGTGAGTTGTTATGGAGTTGGGTGGTTGTGCGATACCCACTACGTGTTCGGTTGGCCAGTGGTGTACCCTCTAGTAGAGATGGCTAGAGCAGTTCTGAGTTTTACCCTCCAGTGGGGCTGGGCAGTGGGTTACTCATTGACTTCTTCGGGTTTACCCTCCAGTAGGGCTGGGCAGTGGGTTGCTCACTGACTTCAAGGGTTTACCCTCCAGCAGAGACTGGGCAGTGGTTCACCCGGTGCTCTTAGGGTCTACCCTCCTGCAGAGACTGGGCAGTGGGTCACCCGATTCACTTAGGGTCTACCCTCCAGCAGAGACTGGGTAGTGGGTCACCCGATGACCTCTTAGGGTCTACCCTCCAGCGGGGCTGGGCAGTGGGTCTCCCGTCATCTAGTTTCAGGTCTACCCTTCGGCAAGGCTAGGCAGTGGGCCGCCTGTCGACTTATTCCAGGTCTACCCTCCAGCGGGGCTGGGCAGTGGGTCACCTGATGATGTATTAAGGTCTACCCTCCAGTGGGGCTGGGAAGTGGGTCACCTAATGATGTATTATGGGTTACCCTCCAGTAGGGCTGGGTAGTGGGTCACCCGGTATCCTATTATGAATTACCCTCCAGCAGGGCTGGGCAGTGGGACACCTGTTGGCATTCCAGGCTCAGTCCTTTCTACTAGGCTAGCCTGTGGCTTTCCTTCGTGATTACCGGAGCGAGACCCTTGGTTATTCGGGTCAGTGTTGTGACAGATTTGACTTTGAGAATACATCTCGACTATAGGGCAGTGACGAGGTGTGGTTTGAATTTCCCTCAAACTCTCAAGTACGAGGGGCACTTTCCCCACCGAGACGCATTCTTGTGACGCGATCTAAAACCATGCGGGCGAGTCAGTGCTGCCCAAAGCGGATAGTGTCGAGGTGTGGTGATTGAGCTCCTTGGCTTGCGGTTCGGGGCAGATGTGCGGGATGTTGGGCATCGATTGTTTACTTCTAGGACTGTTGGCTACTCTTTTCTTGGGCTGAGCTACGGGACGGAGATCCCCTTACGACATTGTTCGGGCTTCTTGATTGAGCATAAGGATATGTATATACCTTGTTCTAGTACCCACTTCTTGGGTTTGGTTACTCTCCTTCTAGGAGAGGCGAAGACGCACGGGGTATGCCACATGCTTTCCGTGTCTAGCTTCTCATGGTTGGACGAGTCTACTCTCCTGCTATAGGTAGCGAAGACTCGATTGGAAGTTCATCTTCTCACCATTTTCAGCTCCTTATGTCTGGACGATTCTACCTTCTTTCCTCTTGTTGGGTTGAGCTGGACTCTCTACTGTTACTCTTACTACCCTTTCAGTTGTACTCCTCTACTTTTTCTATTCTCTCTACTGCTCACCCTTCGGTACCTCCTTTTGTTGCTCCCTCGAGCCTTCGGGGTATCCTACTGAGTATTTTTATACTCACCCCTGCTTGGGCTTTGCCCGCACTTGGTGTGCCCTTGCAGATGACAGACAGGTGGAGCATGAATTCAGAGGAGCATAGGAGCTTGGGAGCTTGGACCACGTGCGGTGGTCGGAGTCGGGTTCCAGGTGGGAGACCCGTCAGCTGTTTCTTTCTGTTTACCTGTTGCCGGGTTGTGTAACCTTTTCTGGTTGGGTGCGTGTTTTGACCCTTTTTCCTTTTCAGCACTTTACTTGTATTGTTTAGAGGTCAATGCACATTTGTGGTATTTATATAGCAGTTTCTCTTTTACTCTACTCGTTTTTTCTCTTTTACTCTATACTTTTGCGTTGAGTGTGCTGCGTGCGTGTGTACATGTACTTAGGCAAAGGCCTCCCCGAGTTGTTGTGCCTTCGGCACTGGTCGCCAGCCCCTGGCCTATGGAGGCGGGCTTGGGGTAGTTGCGGCTTGAGCCTGGGTAGGGTCGGTTCATGAAAAAGTGGTATCAGAGGTGGTTCGTTCCTTGGGATGTTGTTCAGACATCCCTAAAATAAAAAGGAATTGGTTGGGATTTAGGGCAACAGTTTTAACGTGTCTCGAGAGCGGATCTCATGCCAGCGAGTCCAGTGATGGTGCGGCGGCCGACGTATCCATTCACCAGGACCTTGATAACCCACTTGTCGACTCAGCATGATGAGACACTTGTTGCAGGGAAAATTTGTTTGTGCATCACATAGGACTGAGTCTTGACTGTCATTCTTGAGTCAGCTCCCCATCCATTGTTGTTGTTATTGGTATATACATATATGCTCATCTGACCGCGACACTCCTTGATAATATTCAGGATGTCTCCATGAAGACATCCAACCAAGATACCAGCTTTGGTGCGTGACGACGACCTTGTGAGCTACGAGGGCACAGTCTATAACCCATCATGCGTGCCCCTTTCTCCGGGTGGGTCGGTAGTAGCACCCCTACCTGTTGAGCAGCAGGAAGTTTCAGCAGAGCAGGCTGAGCTTGAGCGCGCTCTGTGAGTTCCAGCGGTAGAGACCGCTAAGGTTTAGTGGTGAGCCAGACCCTCAGGCAATAGAGGTTTGTCTCAAGGCAGTGGTTTTCCTTTTCAGGCTTGTGCAGACGCCAGCAGATCAGAGAGTGGCTTTGGCAGCCAGCCTTTTTTGTGGATCAGCTTGGCGTTGGTGGAGTCTGGTGACTTGGTTTCTTGACGAGTCGTCGCTTTCGTGGGGTGACTTTCAGTTGTTGTTTCGTGAGGAGTTTTGCCCCTCCTGCTTGCGCTCCGTTCAGATTCAGTAGCTCCTGCAATTTCAGCAGGGAAGGATGACGGTGGCCGAGTATGCGGCTAGTTTTGCAGACCGTGCATGCTTTTACCCAGTCTTGGTCCGTGATGATAACATTCGAGCACGAAAGTTTGATCAGGGTCTCTGCTGAGAGATCCATGTTATCATAGTACCCTTATGCATTTCCACATATGCCGGGGTACTAGAGCAGGCGTTGATGACAGAGAGCTTCCTGTCACATTTTGTGGTTGGTAGTGGCTGTGAGAATGACGGAACCGAGATGTTTGCCGTAGCTAGTAGGCGCTGGATGATAGAACCTCGATGCAGGTGGCCTTCCCACTGCCGGTTTCGGAGATGTGGTTGTATACCACTGTGGCGAAAAGGCGCAGGGCCTCAGCCGAGGATGCCATTCCGTGAGTGGATCCCGGGCTGTGGTTGTACACCATAGTGGTGCTGGAGGGCACCAGGGCATCCCAGAGAGCGTCAGTGTTATGCTTGTGATGGGTGAGGTCACTTGGCATGAGACTGCCCGACCCGAGTTGCTGAGAGCTTCAGGCAGGCAGCAGGCGCACCACCACGGCAGACGCAGCGCCGTGATCGGAGTAGTACCCAGAGAGGTGGTGCTAGCAGAGGAGCGGGAGGAGCTAGAAGTGGAGGACGACCCTACGAGGTCTTCCCATCACCACTGGGTGGTCCACGTCAGGCTCCGATAGCCGACAGTTGGGACCACAGACAGCCGTGGACTTTGGATGTCTACGATCCTACAGAGCATGAGGTGAAAGAGGTACGCTCTACAACTCTTCTACTTCTTGTAGTATAAATGATAAACTCTGTGCGTGGAATGATTTCCTCCCCGCTCCTTTTTTAAGGTGTTACCAGGGTGATGCAGGGCGTCGGGTATATACCGGTGTTGGTAAGGTAAAAGGGCGTGGGACCTTTTTCTTTAGTCGATGGTGTCGACTCCATCGCTTTCCGAGCGTGTAAGAGAGCCTTGGTTGTGGGACATTGGTTGTGGAATCTTGCGTGACCAAATATCCTTGGGGAGTTCCACCATATGGATATTCTGAAGGAGGGAATCACCGGGCATTGTTCCAGGTGTGGGTGGTGATTCCAGTCGCGGCGTGTGACGTAGAGGTTTGATCGGGGAGGTGAGCTACCCCCGAGGGCCTTCGAGCCGTTTGAGAATGTGCAAAGGGATGGAGAGGTACCCTAACGCCTTGCCCTAACCCCAAAGTCTAGAGTGGGTGCACGACATCGACAAGGGTCGACCTCGCGTGAATGGATCAATCCCTTGGTCTGTGTGCGGTGATGTAGAGCTGTGTGTGGGTTCTTCTGGGTATGGGAAAGCCAGGTGTGGGCTTAGTACCCTATGTTGCTCCCTAGTTTTGCTTTTAGGGGACGAAAAGCTTGAAGGATGGAATGATGTAAGAACCCAGTTTTTGCTTCGGAAGACTTTGGAATATTCTTGATGATATTCCAGAGCAGCACCTTCAGACGGCGTGCGATTCCGAGCCCCAGTGTGGCCGGAATTAATTTTTCAGTGCGTTCACACTGGAAACGCCAAATAAATGGGATAACTCCTAAACGGTGCCCTGGATTGGGGATCCGAGTGTACGGATGGGTCCATAATGGGGTTTTTACCCTAGGAAGGACATAAAACTTGTCGGCGCGGGATGTTTGGACCCCTCGCTCGCTTTCGGAACGTTAAACGGATAAATTAATTAATTAATTTATTTGTTTAATGGTTAAACGCAAGTATCTCTTAAAAGGTGGTTTGTATTGGAAAACTGAGGACACCATTGAGTTCGGAGCGTTCCGTTTACCCTAGAAAGGGTATAAGTTTTGCGGGCACGGGCCGTCTGTGAAAAATGGCCCCAGGGGCGTTTTCGTAATTTGGCGGCTTTGGGCGTTCAGATTTATAACATTAAAATGAAAGCTCGGAATAAAATTCCGAGGCCGCAGTTGTGATCAGGAGGTGGTGTTTACCCTAGGGGAGGCTTAACCTCGACCCCGTCGGGCGTTTCGGGTGCGGGTCAAAGTTGAGGATTAAATTAATTAAAATTTAATTAATTTAATTTTCTTTTTAAGCCCAACTCACCCCACCCCTCTCCCATTTTGAACCCCCTACCGACACCTCTCCCTCAACCTCCCCTCCTCCTACTCCACTCTGTAAAGGAAGCTCCGGTAAGGCGGCGGTTCGACGACGAAGCTCCGGGCAAAGCCCACGAGGTAGGATTTGTTGCGGTTTCAATTTTATTCCCGCACCTACTTTGAGTTTGATTCTATGAATCAATTTGTTGATCTATCCTCAAACAAAGACCATAATATTGTAGTAGATTTTATGATCTTTCCGTCGTATACTTCAGTTTGTAAATCCGAGTTCCGGGGACCCCGCAAACATCCGCCGAAGATTGCGGGTTTAAGGCTGTTTTCTGGCGTTTTTTTGAGGTTTTCGGTTGGTTTTGGGGGTACCGGCAGTAGGCGCCGCGGGCGCTGGCTTCAGGTGGAAGATGGAGGTCGAGGAGGCTGGGAGTGCGGTGGAGGTGGCTTTGGATGGAGAGTCGGAGGACGGCGGCAAGGCGGGGTTTTAGGGGGGGGGGGCTCCGGCGTAGGGCAAGGAGAAGGGAGGGGCCGCGAGGCGCGACCGCGACCCGCGTGATGCGGGTCGCTGCGGAAAAGGAAGAGACCGGCCATCAAGGCTGGTCAGTGGCGGTAGGCTGCGGCCAGCTGGCCGCGGTGGAGCGAACCGGACCCGCGACCGGGCCGCGGGCCGGATGTGGGCGGACCGGCCGGACCGGGCCGGTCCGACCCAGGGGGTTCCCCCTTTGGAAGTTTCGTCGCCCGTAGCTTTCGCTACGAGCGTCTTTTTTGCATTCCGTCAGCGGCAGCGAAGACCTCGCATTGAGGGGAACACTTTGATATGGTTTTGGGAATTTTTATTTCCCAAAATGAGGGGCCTCGGTGGCGCGACACGTACGTCGAGGGGATTGACGTCATTCCGGGAATCTTGTTTTGGGCGGCGCGGACGCATCCGATGTCCGCTTTGAGTTTCGTCAGTTGCGTTGGGACCCTGGAGCCGGGGTGAAGGTTTCCAGGGCATTTTCGGGCATTGAGACTGGATTTGAGGTGTGGGCCCCACGGCCCGTCTTTCGAGCTGCGTGCAGCATTTCACGCCTTTCTCACTGGGCGTTCGTTCGGGGCGTGCGAGCAGTCGATTCTAGATTTTTTCCGAGGGGATTGCAGTGGTGCAATCCGCCCGCCCTAATTCAGCACGATGGTGTGGGGCCCACGAGGGTCGTTTGGGCGTCGACTGTGATTTTCCATCTTTATCACCGGGCGACCGTTTTAGACAAGTGAATAGTCCATCTTGTGTGCTTTTTCAAGAGGATCGCAACGGTGCGATCCGTTCGTTGTGTTTCGGGACTGGGATGCGGGTCCCACGAAGCACCACTCATGTGCGGTGCGCCGAAATGCACCTTTTCCTCCGGATATCCGTTTCACTCATGTGAGTATTGCTTTTGACGTGTTTTCCTGATGGGGTCGCAATGGTGCGATGCGCTCGACTGTTTTCGGGGCCGAGGCTCAGGATCACGGGGCGCCGTTCGGGCGTGAGGCGGTGATGGTGACTTTTCCGTCGGATATCCATTTGAGTCAAGTGAGTAGTCTATCTCGCATGTTTTTCCACGAAGATTACAACGGTGCGATCCGTTTTGTTGTTCGGAGCCTCTTGCGTGATCTTGTGAAATGTGGAATGTGAAGGTACCCCGGGGGCGGTTCTTCTACTATGGTTGTATCGGAACCTTGGCGTGTGATCGCGTGCACTAATGTGTGAGTGAATTAATGCTTTAATAGATGTGGTTGTATGTGCCCCAGTCGTTGAGGTGGCAAGTTGAAAATGTTATGTCACGCCTTCGCGTTGACGTTGGGTGCCGTGTGCATGATAGCCCCTGGGCTGGAGATGTGGTATACTCTGGGAGTATACGAGGGCGTTTGGAGGTATGGGTGGTTTGTACCTGAGACGTTCGTGTGCTTGGTTGGAGTTGACTTGGGGCCACATGTCGTGTGGGCCCCATGTGTGTGTCGTGTTCTACTTTGCGTACTTTGACCTCTCGCTACGTAGAGGGTCCTTCTGTGCTCGTTTTCTCAACCAGCAGGGTGGAGTTTTTCCTCTGGCTCTGTGATCGTTTTCTCGACCAATAGGGTGGAGTTTTTCCCCTGGCTCTGTGCTCGTTTGTTTGACCAGGAGGGTTGAGTGGTCTCCCCTGGTTTTGTTCTCGATGGATTGGCCGGTAGCGGTGATAGTGACACCCAGTGATGGAACAGGCACAAAACCTCTTTTGGGTAAGTTGTTCTGGAGTTGGGTGGTTGCGCGATACCCACTACATGTTCGGTTGACCAGTGGTGTACCCTCCAGTAGAGATGGCTAGAGCAGTTCTGAGTTTTACCCTCCAGTGGGGCTGGGCAGTGGGTTACTCATCGACTTCTTTGGGTTCACCCTCTAGCAGGGCTGGGCAGTGGGTTGCTCACTGACTTCTAGGGTTTACCCTCTAGTAGAGACTGGGCAGTGAGTCACCCGACGCTCTTATGGTCTACCCTCCAGTAGAGACTGGACAGTGGGTCACCCGATGCACTTAGGGCCTACCCTCCAGCAGAGACTGGGCAGTGGGTCACCCGACGACCTCTTAGGGTCTACCCTCTAGCGGGGCTGGGCAGTGGGTCGCCTGTCGTCTAGTTCCAGGTCTACCCTCCAGCAAGGCTGGGCAGTGGGTCGCCTGTCGACTTATTCCAGGTCTACCCTCCAGCGGGGCTGGGCAGTGGGTCGCCTGATGATGTATTAAGGTCTACCCTCCTTGGGGGATGGGCAGTGGTTCGCCTGATGATGTATTATGGTTTACCCTCCAGCAGGGCTGGGTAGTGGGTCACCTGATATCCTATTACGAATTACCCTCCAGCAGGGCTGGGCAGTGGGACACCTGTTGGCATTCCAGGATCAGTCCTTTCTACTAGGCTAGCATGTGTCTTTCCTCCGTGATTACCAGAGTGGGACCCTTGGTTATTCGTGTCAATTTTGTGACGGCTTTTACTTTGAGAATACCTCTCAACTGCAGGGTAGTGACAAGGTGTGGTTTGACTTTCCCTTGAACTCTCGAGTACGAGGGGCACTTTCCCCACCAAGACACGTTCTTGTGACGCGATATAAAACTGTGTGGGCGAGTCAGTGCCGCCCAAAGCGGATAGTGTCGAGGTGTGGTGATTGAGCTCCTTGGATTGCGGTTTGGAGCAGACGTGCGGGATGTTGTGCATCGATGGTTAATTCTGGGACTGTTGGCTACTCTTTTCTTGGGCTGAGCTATGGGATGAAGATCCCCTTACGACGTTGTTTGGGCTTCTTGATTGAGCATAAGTATATGTATATACCTTGTTCTAGTACCCACTTCTTGGGTTTGGTTACTCTCCTTCCAGGAGAGGCGAAGACGCGCGGGGTTTGCCATGTGCTTTCCGTGTCTAGATTCTCATGGTTGGATGAGTCTACTCTCTTTCTATAAGTAGCGAAGACTCGACGGGAAGTTCATCTTCTCACCGTTTCCAGCTCCTTGTGTCTGGATGAGTCTACCTTCTTTCCTCTTGTTGGGTTGAGCTGGACTCACTACTGTTACTCTTACTGCCCTTTCAGTTGTACTCCTCTACTTTTCCTATTCGCTCTACTGCTCACCCTTTGGTACCTCCTTTTGTTGCTCCCTCGAGCCTTCAGGGTATCCTACTGAGTATTTTTATACTCACCCCTGCTTGGGCTTTTCCCGCACTTGGTGTGCCCTTGCAGATAACAGACAGGTGGAGCATGACTTCAGTGGAGCATAAGAGCTTGGGATCTTGGACCGCGTGCGGTGGTCGGAGTCGGGTTCCAGGTGGGAGACCCGTCAGCTGTTTCTTTTTGTTTACCTGTTGCTGGGTTGTGGCACCGTTTCTAGTTGGGCGCGTGTTTTGCCCCTTTTTCCTTTTCAGCACTTTACTTGTACTGTTTAGAGGTCGATGCACATTTGTGGTATTTATATAGCAGTTTCTCTATTACTCTACTCATCTTTTCTCTTTTACTCTGCACTTTTTCATTGAGTGTGCTGCGTGCGTGTGTACAGGTACTTAAGCAAAGGTCTCCCCAAGTTGTTGTGCCTTCGGCGCTGGTCGCCAGCCCCTGGCCTATGGAGGCGGGCTTGGGGTAGTTGCGGCTCGTGCCTGGGTAGTGTCGGGTCGTGACAGTTTTAAACTAAAATGACACTTTTTATTTAAAACATGTATTTCGAGTCATACAAACCACATCAGGTGACAAATTGATGTGTAGTCAATACCTACACATGAAAATTGAATTATTTATTATTATCATAAATTTTGAAAATAAATGAATATTTTTTTCTCAGTTTTGGCTATGTGATGTATGTTTTAAACAAAAAATGACACTTATTTTGATAACAGACTTCATATCACACCGACTAAATCATGTGTCATATTTACATGAGATCAATTATTAAACATGAAAAATTAATTATGGATCATTTTCTAAAATTTTGAAACTAATATGAGCTTATTTTCAAGGTTTTGGCTATGTGTAATGTGTTTCAAATAAAAATGTCACTTTTGTATTGAATACATGCACTTCGAGTCATACTGACCACATCGTGTGTCAGATTGATGTGTAGTCAATTCTTACACATTAAAAATGACTTATGGATCATTTTACTTAAGTATAAACACAATATGAATATGTTTTCTTAGTTTTGAGCATGTGGTTTGTGTTTTAAATAATGTAAAAATTTTAAAAAATAAGTATCAAATAAAAATGATAATGACATTTACTAAGAAAAGTAGATAAAATGATGGGAAAATTAACTAAATTATTAGTAGGAAGTCACATATTTACGATGTATGTATACATTCTAACACAATTTATTATTCTAATTCATTTCTAAACCAATCTATTTCCTCCATTATAAATCTCCTTGAGAAATAGATAAAAAGTAATATATCACGATTCTAATACTAATTCTATACACCCCCAAATATATTTCTACGGTCATAGCCTATACTAGATCATAAAAATAATAGTTAATCACCTAAATTTTATGTTAAAAAACATTATAAAACCACGTACGTTGTCCAGTCATCTCTAAAAAAATTTAATTATTCTTTTGAGTACATATATTTTTTGTAATATTAGTAGCATTGAGAAAATATTGACAAACAAATGATTAAAAATATTTTTAATGAAATTGTAATTACCTTTGAAAATTACCTATTTGGGTATTCTAGTATTTTGATGGTATATGATATATTTCATAAACTTTCAATCATAATACCCAAAATAATTTTTGTTATCTTCCTTGAGACACTACAAAAACATTGACTAAAATAAGTACATTATTTTGAAATATGTTTTGATAGTTAGATATTTGTATATATATCGAGACCAACCAAATTGGTAATGATAGTTCTGTATATTTCTTATTCATATGAAATTTAGGAAATATATCCATATTTGAATGTGGTGTATTTAGGATGTTTTAATGAAATATATGTTGTATTGGAACTTATGGGGAGAAGGTACTCCCGTAAGGCTGTTTAGTTTTCTTAGTCAATTCACTAGATTTTCTGGGTCTGACCTTCATTACCCCATTGTTTAATTCCTATGTGTAGGAACCGGGCTTGTAGTGGAAGCCCCAACCAGGTGGGTTTTTAAAATTTTTCCACCAACGATCGATATAAACTTGTCAACATCGGTGAATAATAGCTCAATTTTAGCTGAGGACCATGCGTGAAGAGTTTTAAGCACAAAAATAAACCGTAATATACCTAGTTTAAATCTGAATCTGTGCATGAAGTCTTATTGTTTTTGGTGATTACTGCTCAAGTAATCTGACATTGAAATCCTATAGATCGTTCACACATGCTTCAAGAAATCCATGGAAGCGTCGTTCTTTGTAATCCAGGTTCTAGCATGGAATTCCGACGACGCCTTCAACTCTCCGACGATCACTGCATTGCTTCGCTAGAGATGTCTAAGAGGGACCTCAATCCAAGGTCCTTGGATCCAGAAAACCTCTCTCTAGATCATGGGAGAGAGGAGAGAAGAGAGAAGCCCTATGAATAGTATTTGGTAAAATCCCCTCCTCTCCTATTTATAATGTTTAATTAAAATACCTGATATATCCTCACTGGCCCCGAATACTTAACTTACTATCAACTACATTTTATGGCTACTAAAATGAGTCAGAAATATTATTATCATTTTTATTGTAATATATTAAATATATTACATGACAATAATTGAGTCCAAAAATTGACTCTTCATTCCCATAAATATTAATTGAACCTTGAATAATTTAATATTCATCAATTAATATTTTTTTCATGTATTTGCTTAAAACTTGTAAATACATTTAATAAATAAATTCAATTCCCATTATTCTAAACTCAAATAATATGAATTTTTTTATTACAATGGTGATCATTTTTCCATGGACAAATCCCAAACACCTATGGTGGGGCCAACAATGTCCAAAACATCTATTCAACTGAATAGGGAAGATTCTTGAATATGCTATTGTGTGTGATCCTCTAGGACCATACATTGACAGTAGTGAATATTATTCATAGACCATGAGTGGGATCTAGCAACCCATCATTTCCCATAAATAGATAAGGATTGTCACAGAATCTAAAACCAACCTACGAACACGAACTGTGTAATATAATCTCTTTGTCTGAAATATCTCATAAAGAAGGACGTACTCACATGTCATCACCTTTTTCTTGCTTTATTGTTTTTTGATTTAACTGGATAGATTTAACCTCGAATTCCATGGACATGGTCTTATAAAGGTACTTATATCATTATCAACATGTCTTGGTATATATTACTTCCATAACCTAAAAGAGAAAAATCCATTCTTGACCATTCAACCAATGCTATGCCACCAATGACGCACTCAACACAAAGTACCTTGCCACGGACTCATTGCGAAGGTTTTCATCTTGAATCAAAGTATGCAATAAAATGAAATACATTGTTAATGATCTCAAGTCAGGAGACCATTACACATGATCATAGATAGAAACATCCAATGACACCCAAAACATGTGGTTTTCCAATTAGTAGGTCTTTCCTCATGATCTCACTACTAGAGATAACCAAGTGAAAAATTCACATGAATAAGTCTCAATGCTTATGAGCCCCCAGAACCTAATAGTAAAACATCCACTGTGTCTAGTCAATAAGATGTATCTAGACCATAAATCATATATCTAAGATCAATGTTATAGTATCCTGAGGTTCACATTATAGTCTTGGAAACTGCTATAAACTCTTGATATGACAATTAACCTTTAGAAATTACCATTTCAATAGTGGACACAAAAAAATATACAGTATAATGGTTAGATGACATCATGTATAGATAATTGTATACATGATATGTTAATCAAAGACATTGAATAGTTAGGTCTAGGGGCACCCACTATTTCTACAATATGTAATATCATACCACACTTTAAACCTTATTTTTTTAACTGTTACTGTTTTTTCATTTGAAAAAATTTGTTAAGTGCTTACCTCATATACCTTTATAGGATTAGACAACCATGCTAAGAAATTTTCAATAGCATCATTGACCATTGTAATATTTACATTATCAAGTGGAACTGGTAACTCAATACTCATCTCTTGAGCTACTTCAATCCCCACTCTCATGTGATCTTTTGGGAGTTCTTTATTGTGTATAATGTCTCTTGGGATATTAAACATTGTACCCCTCACAACATAGTTGTTCATAGGTGTTGATAGATAAAAAACACATACAACTTTACCCGATATAATTTTAGTAAATAAAGTTATCGAAAGTTGTTTGATTCAAATTTAGAATAATGTGTAATTAAAAAATTAATTACCTCAGGTAAGGTATATAGTTTAGGGGAATGACTATCCTCAAAGCTAGTGGTGGAATTTGTATGTTCATGTATTGATCTTTTTTCCACCTTCAGTTTGATTTGATCCTTTCCCATATATTGGTATTCCAAACTAGACCAGATAATAAAATCTTATAATGAATCTATTTTATCTTGAAATCATTTCATAATCTGAAATGTATTCTTTCAATTTTTTCTTCTTAAGATATGTTTGAGGAGATACTCTAAAACCTACACCTCTAACACAAACATATTGTTCTAGACGCTTTAAAGATACTAAAGTAATTTTTCATCAGGTATGTTCATTGCCAATTATTATGTCCAAACCTTATAAAAACATATGAACATAAATAGATATCTTTACATAATACTGTTATAAATCATAAAAAATTATGATTATGTCATACTTATACTTGTTTCCCATACTTCTTTTGTGTTTTAATCCACTAGTTTACCCTCCTTATTTATGTAGTCCTCCTTCCATAGCACATGACCTGGGTTGGAAGTGGATTCTAATTTTGATTCATCAATATTCCTATAAAAAAAGGAACATATATTAACTCATAATACATAAAATTTTATTTTTGATTTAAAATACATACCATTTTCTTCTCTAGTGAAGTTCACCCCATAATTTTCCTATGACAGGGGTATATTTGTTTTAATGTACATTGTTTATTTTTAACACTTCTTTGTTGTTTCATTAATTAATAATTTTAAATCAAATTGTATAAAATAAATAATTTAAAATAATATATTTTCAAGTATAATGAACCTAAAATGACTTCTCATTGCTCAAACTAATGAAAAAATTCAATGTTTCCTGCTTTATAATGTGTGTATAAGTAACTAGCGGGTGGGGATTTAGTTTCACCTCAACATCCCTAAGATAAAACTCAGTAATAAGTGTTCAGAAGCCTCTATTGGATTTTCCAACATCCTTTATGATATATTTATTACATAAATAATCTAAAATAAACAAACTCTATAAGGGATAATTAAAATTAAACTAATGTTTCATTATAATTTTTTTGGTAAAATAGAGAAATTCTATCGTAACATTACCTTAATATCTTCTCAAAGGATTTCATTCATTACTGGTCGGACATGATGTCGTGAATCTATATCAATCAAAACATTTATACACGTTGTGACCCCCAACACAACTAAGTAATAATGACATGTTGTGGTTGATAGGTTAGCTGTATTGACTCCATCCAACCTCAAATTTTACACCCATACTTCTTTCCCTGAAAATTTTAGTGAACACTGTGATGCTGCATCTTTTTTTTCATCAACATGGGGATGATCCAAAAATATTTCTGTAGTTTCATTACCAAAGTAATATTCATCCCCGTGATTGGTAACATCATCATGTGCAAAAATCATTGTCTACATGATTAGTCAAACATTTAATTTAGATTACATAAATATAGTAGGGAACGCATAATATTATGAAAAAAACATAGTATATTAAATAAAATTTAACCTTACCATTTAACTCTCCTTCCATTCTTTAAAGTTTGAAGGGATTTGGATGCTCTATTGAGAATCAAAATCCCTTCTTCATGGTCCCCTGTAACATATAAGACATTGTTTACATTGGGACCATAATGAAATAATTGTGATCTCCCAATGAAAGGGTCATCCTTGATTGAATTTTCATCTGACCCTATAGTTGTTTTAGTTACCAGTAGGACAATTGAATAATTCTTGTTTGCTTGTATTGAGACATAAAATACCTTCACTACTTGTGATTACATTATGAATTGCTCATATTTCTTCCCTTCCACAATGAAACTCACCTTTATGAAGCCCATTTAATTAACTTTCACTGCACTTCTATTGTCATCCCATTTGTAATAGAAGATAAACACTTGAATGGTTGTATAGTCCAACTAATATATCTATTCAGTGATTTCAAAATATGATATATTCGAATAAATTGGATTTTTATCCTTGGAACTAGATATGTGCATCACTTCCCCCATAAGCATACCTCCATTGTTTTCCATCATACTGCGGGAATCAAGTTATTTTGTATAGAATGTGTAACCATTAATTAAAAAACCAATGTAATATATAACATTAGAAGTAGGACCCTTGGCTAGCCATCAATGTCATTCAGAAATTAAATTCAGGGTTTCGGATAAATCCTTATAAATATTATCTCAGAACCATCCTATAAATTTTTGATTGTGCATATTCGATATCCATCCTTTGGCCCTTGATGGATTCAAATGTCAAAGAATTTATTTTTGGGAATCAACATATAGATCAACATATTTACTATTATGTAAAATATAAAGAGGATATTTCTACTTCTCTGTGATATTAATTATAACATCATCACTTTCAAAAATCCCTTCACCCATAAGGAATCCTCTATGAAAAGACTTTAGGAGACTGATGCTATCAACACATGATCTGAAATCAGTACATAATTCAACAACTTCTTTAGAAATATATTGTTATATAATAAAACCTTATGAATTAATTTGATTCATGACACACCCTTTCACAATCTTCATATACCATTTAATTGTGTACATCCATCTATAATGGATATGACCACATTTTCAAACCTCTCTAACTAAGTGAACCATCTGGTGGACCGTTATATCAAAGATGAATGGTGGGAAGAACATCTAAAATTCACATAATATGACTGAAACCTCCTTATTCATGATTAGAAACCTCATTGGGTTTATAAATTTACTGCATATGGATTTGAAAAATAATTAGATTCTAGTTAGCGTATGTCCCATAATTTTAGGTAGAATGTAATGTAAAGTGATGGGCATAAAATCTTGCATCAAAACATGAAAGTAGTGTGATTTTAGTCCCTGTAAATTCTAATTATTCATTAACATGAAATTATTGATATTTTTTGAATACCCCTATGGAACCTTTACATCATTAAAGAAAATGAAAATTTGTTATTTTTATTTTCTGGATAAAGAGTAAGCTGTTGGAGAAAGAAAAGTCTGAATTTTACCCTTCACTGGTGCCAAATATTCCCTTATCCCCATTTCAATCATGTCCAACCTAGCCTTGATGCCATATTATGTTTTTATAGTAAAATTTAGTAATGTGAAAATAATAATATCAAATATATATATTTTCTCTACGTCTGACATCAATAAAGTGAATAACGTACAAACAATTTTGGTATATTAATTCAAAGAAAATCGATCTCTTTTTCCAACCTGATTTTGTAAGTTTTTTTCAAAAATTATTTAACTAAAATAACTTTTTTTTAAAAGGTGGTGTCTTGGAAAAAGACAAAGACAAAATTTATTACTAATCAGAAAGACAACTACAAAATTCTGAAAGAGGGAATCTTATTACAATCTTTTTCATAAAGAGGGAGTAACTAAACTGGTAAATATTCCAGCCAAGAGAGGCCCTGGTTGATACCATTATTGGAAAACCATCCGAAACCGTGTTCTCTTCACGAAAGGCATGCGTGTCTATGTTTTTGATCTCATGGAGCGAATCGAGATAAATCATCCAACGGGTGGTGAGAGGCCAATAAAGGTGCGTCATACCATTCCAAATAGCTTAGAAAATGGTGTTAGAGTCACTTTCAATCCAAATGTTGTTCCATCCATTTTTGTTTGAAAAAATCAATTTCATGGATCACAACCAACATTTCTGACTCTAATGGGGTGGCCGAACCATAGCTGGTAAAGAAACATCCAAGAGTTCGACCATGAAAATCTCTGAAGATAACACCGCATCCATCAGGACCTGGATTGCCTTTGGAAGCACCATCAGCATTAACTTTGATACAACTAGGAAGCGAAGCTTGCCAGAAAACCTCAAAGGTGTGCCTCAGTTGCCTATAGAGTCCATTGATTCCAAGTTACTGAAGGATCATTAGGTCTCCAACAGTTTTGTGATAAGGAGATTTTTTCATCGAAGCCGCCTCTCTGATGGAAATAATAATTCTCATCTTACATGAATTATGATTAAATGAGTAATTATTGTGAATATAATCATTTCTAGCATACCGAATAATGTGGAGGAGCTCCACAACAAAATTTTTGAACATATTCTTGATTTGTGGAGAGAAATCATGCTCCAAACAGCCTTTGATTTGGGAAACGATGGAGTCAAAATGAAACCATCTGTAATAAAACACATCAGTAATATAATTCAAAAGGGCCAAATCCATGGAACAAGACAAGAAAAGGTGATTGGTATCTTCCCTGTGTTTATGGAAAAAAGGACCTTTGGAACAAAGATGAATACCAAAACATTGAGGACAAACCTCAGTAGGAATGCGGTTGTGGGCAATACACAAAATCAGGTTGATCCTCGAAGGTTTAATCCATGGCATGTCAAAAAGATTCAACCAATTAAAACTAGAGTTAGCCGATGTGAATTTATGTTTATAAAAACATTTATAATCCCACACACCATTATGGGAGGGCTCCCAGATAAGGAAATTGTCAGTGTGAGCAAATGGATAATTGTAAACCACATTAAAGATGATGTCAGGGAGGATGGAAACATTATATTGCATCACATTCTTAATAGAAAAATTGGTGCTAGTAGGGGGGGATTCAGATATAATATAGAGATCTAGGAGGAGCTAGTCCAGTTATCCAACCAAAAGTTCGTGGATGAGTCAACACTAACCATACATTTAGAATTATTCATGATACTAACAACAGAAGGTCTGATGGAAGGCCAGATCGAAGAGTTCACATAATTCAAATTTCCTTTCTTAAGATTTATAAGGAACCTATTCCCGAGGAAGGAAAGGGAGTCTGAATAGATATGAATTAAATTCCATGTAAAATTGGCTTGAAGGGCCTCATTAAAGATATTGAGATTTTTGATGCCCATCCCACCCTTCTGAAGAGGTTTGCAGTAGTTGGACCAAGGGATGGTGATAAGCTTCCTTTCCAGAATGCTACTAGACCAAACAAAATTTCTATTGTACACATTAATTTTTTTTATAAGACTGACAGACCATCTATAAATCATCATGGAATAAACTATTTTAGAAACAATGGTAAGTTTAACAAGACAAACTCTGCCAGCCATGAAAAGGGATTTACCTTTCCAGGAGGCAAGTTGATGGATGGCCTGGTCCACAATCAAGTCAAAATATAAGGGTTTAGGCCTTCCCCAGAAAACGGGAACCCCTAGGTAGATGAAAGGGAAAGAGCCTTCTTTGATGCCTAGGTTGTTGATGATGCTATATTTTTAATAAGCGAGAATCTTTTCCCAAAAAAGAAAAAAGATTTATTCTAGCTTATAGAATGACCAAAGATGTCTTCGTAATGATTTAAGGCATTTTTTAGAGTTTGAACATTTCTTTTGTTTCCTTGCAAGAAAAGGATGATGTCATCGGTGTATAAGAGATGTGTGGGAACATTTAGATTTCTGGATACCTACATAGGTTTGATCTTGTTTTGATCCACAAGTCAAGAAAGTAATCTTCTAAGATAATCCTATGCAATTCCAAGAAGAATGTCCGATAGGGGATCACCCTACCTGACACCCTTGTTACATTTAAAATAGACTTTAGGTGCACCATTAATAAGGACATAGATATTGGCTGAAGAAAATATGGTGTTAATTATACTAATGAAGGAATTATTAAAACCAAAAGCTTGGAGAACTTTAAAGATGAAACCCAAATTAATAGTATCAAAAGAATTTCTAATGTCAAGTTCAATGGCAATGTTTCCTCCTCTGGTGTTTCTCTTTAAAGAGTTGGTGCATTCAGAGGCTAGAAAAATGCAGTCTTGGATAGACCTGCCCTTGATAAAACCAAACTGATTCCAATAAATGATTTTATTACAAATATAAGAGATTTAGTTGGCAAGAAGTTTAGTAATGATTTTTTAGAGGGAGTTGATGAGAGAAATAGGCCGAAAGAGGTGGATTTCAGATGCATTGTCTACTTTGGGGATTAAGGTGAGGAATTGAGTATTGAGACCATGAGGGAGGAACCCATGCACAAAAAAAGATATGACAAGATTACAAACATCAACGTGGATGATCTCCCAAAATTGTTGATAGAAACCATTGTTAAAACTATCAGGTCCTAAGGCACTATTAGAGTTGAGACTAAAGACAGTGATTTTGATCTCATGATCAAGAGGTATGCTCAGGAGATTACTATTGTCCTATTTAGTCACTAAGACCAAGATGACCTCATGAAGAAGGTCCTTATTAATATGTGGTACATAGAAAAGATTTTCAAAAAAAGAAACTACATGATTGGAAATGGCAAGCTCAGAGTCCAAGATGGATTCATTATCCTTGAGAAAGGAAAGAGGCCTAATGACTTTTCAAATTATTTGTAGGGAGTTATAAAACATAGTGTTCCTATAACCATCTGAGAACCACATATATTTAAATACTTGCTTTCACAAATTATCTTTAAGCAACAAAAGAGAGTTTAGATTTGTTGATATATTGATTTCATTTTGAGGATCAATAGAAAGATCAAAGATGGTGGATATAGTTTGAATTTGGTTAAGCTCCTTTTAAAGGGTGATAATTTCCTTGTATATTTGGTTAGATTTTTCCTTACACCAACCTTTTAGAAGCTATTTAAGTTTCTTAAGATTAGTAATACAAGAAAAATTTATAAAGTGACGCTTCATCATGCTCCAACAGTCACTAATTATTTGGAACACTCTGAATCGGCAGACCAAGAATTATTGAATTTTAATGGAGTAATGGATTTAGGCCTCTTGTAGAACATGCTGACAAGGATAGAA
Source organism: Viscum album (assembly GCA_963277665.1). Classification (NCBI taxonomy): domain Eukaryota; kingdom Viridiplantae; phylum Streptophyta; class Magnoliopsida; order Santalales; family Viscaceae; genus Viscum; species Viscum album. The sequence continues at coordinate 719,683,948 of OY728159.1, read as the reverse complement.
TGATGGTCAGATTTTAGTTTGGTCAAGGTGATACTCGATATGGTGTCCCATTTATCCGGAGTTAGAAGGTTTGTGAAGGCCATATCTAATTTTCTAGCGACGAACCTATTATAATGTCTCTTATACCAAGTGTACTTGGCACCCAACAAGCTGATTTCAATGAGAGAGAAATCATCCAGAGTAGCCCTAAATTCCCTTGAGGAAATGAGAGAGTGAGAGGGACCAATTTTTTCCCTGGGAGAGAGAATGGCATTAAAGTCCCCAACCACAAACCAGGGATCTTGCATGTTGTTATCTAAGTCTAAAATATTAGTCCAAAGAGACCTACGATATTGATATCTATTTTTAGCATAAATCATAGAGAAAAAAACATGCAATACATCTAGGTAAAAATCAAGAGTTAACATTTGATCAGAATACTTATAAACTTTGACATTTTGTAAAGAGGTATGGTAAAAACCCCAAAGAGAATAAACAATCACCATATTCTTACAAGAACCAAGGAAATTATAACCATAAGCACATAGACATTTATATTTCAAAGAGAAGTTAACTTTGGGTTTAGAAAGAGAAAAATGTTTTGGTTTATGAGTCAAAAAGTATTCTTTTAAGGACTAAAAGGGTGTCAGGGTTTGCGATACCCTGAAAATTCCAAAATAATACATCCATAAAAAATCACCTGGAGTTGGAGAAAGAGCCCATATTTTTCTTCTTAGAACCTCTTGAACCACTCCTCTTCTTAGATCTTTTAAGAGTTTGAGAGGATCCCAGACTATTCTTCGAACCCCATTTACTCAAAACAGAAATAGAGGGGCTATTAGCAGAACCTGAATTTTCAATAGATTTAATTGATTCAGGAGGTGTCACCCTCATAGGTGTAACCACATGATCACCAATTGAAGCCTTGGTGGTATTTAGAGTCTGAGTGTTAGTGGCCAACACCTGATTAGGCTATGTGTCCACTTCCACTACAGGACTCATGTCCAATTACACTTCATTTGGGGTACCTGAATTTTATTTTGAGGTTTCATTAATAGTATCAGTACTTAATATATGCATCAAGGGTGTGTGTACTGCCATTATGTTTTCAGGAGAGGGATTTAAAACGAGATCGGATGAAAAACCTGTTTCACTAGCTAGAAGAGCCTAAGATTCAGCACCAACAGGAGGCCGGGCTACAATCTTAGGAGAATTAGGCTTAGGGGAAGCCGTCCTGAAATCTACATGAAAAGCAGGGATATTACCACACGAATTAGCCTTCAGAGATGAATCATTTCAAACCATCTGCGTCTGATGGGTGGAGCTCTGCTTGGAATCCTCCAGTGTCACTGAAGTCCCACTAGGAGTGACTATTTGAGGCTGCCCAGATTCCACAGAAAAAATGCACAATAAAGATTTATCAGGCAAGCTTTGCTTAAATTTCTCAATAACCAAACTTTTGATATCAGCAAGAATGCCCAAATTAGAGGTGAGAAGTTCTTCTTCCTCCACTTGTTTGGCCCAGGTAATGCCTGATCCCTCAAAAGTATTTATTCCATCTATAGATAATGCAAGATAGAAGTTTCTCAACTCATTTCCAAATTCAGGATACTGATAATAAATTTTCTTTAACTAAGTAGAGTCTGTTGGATAACATAGTTTACCATATTTAATTCTAATATCCACATTCCATGTCAATTGTCCCATGGTTTCATAGAATCTATATATTCTTCTAAATCTTGGAATGTTAGGAAAGTACCATAAAGAATTTTAAGTAAATTATTCATCTTTATTGTATCAATTTACTCTACACTTAGGTATTTTTTGAGTGATTCATGGTCCTTACGAAAAAATAAGAAATAATTTGGAAAAGCATGTATTTTTTATAGATAATTCCCACTGAATGTAGAATTCATTTTTTATTATATGTAAAACAAGGAAGTTCACTTTTTAGGTATTATATTATTCAAGAGACAAAGTAGTTTTGTAAAGATGGTGGCCCTCCATCTGCTACCAACTTTAAAATTATGTAACTTCAATATAGTTGGAAATGTTGTGTATTTAGTAGATCCAGTATACAATGGTCTCTTAGAACAACTATCTAACTTCACAAACAACTCTGGACAATCATGAAGTTTATCTTCAATTTCATTTTTCATTTATTCCAAACGATTTCTATCATCATTTACACTATTATCCATTTAAATGATCCATAAACCACATTATCATCCTAATTAGTGTTCATGTTTATTTTTTCCTAGTGTTTAGTCTAAAATTTATAGATCTGATCTATTACATGACAAATAAAATGTTCTTCCAAATATTTGGACTAATTTTTCTGGAATAAGAACAATGTAAAAACAGACAACGAATTTAATAAGGGTCATATATATACTCTATTGAAAACTTGGTGAACTATTTAACTTCATATTCATACTATTTTTTCATATGATTAGCGTATATCCATTTTTGATTCATATTCATCCTATTTGGTTCATAAAATATTCATTTTTTATAAAGAATAAATAAATACACATAAGATATTTATAATCAAAGGATAAAGTTATAGATAATTATAATATAGGGAACCTAGTATTTAAATGTTATCATTTATGATTCCTAAGAAGTTATCATTTATCATAAGGGGGATATGAAAATAAAAAACCTAGGGTCAACATGTGGTAGTTGGTCCAGGTTTTTAATTTTATGTTTTGTGAGACAAAAAGGTGTTAATAAACATGTATGTAAAAAAATTATTTATTATTGGATGAGAGACTTCACTTGGAAATCATTGTTCTTGAATTTCATTTAATTGTGATTTGGCTTTATAAATTTGTCTAAAATATATTTACTTGGAACATAAAAGGTCAAGTAATCACAAGATTTTGATAAAGGGTCAAGGAGATTGGAATATCATGAAACGAATGGATGAAACTATTATTGATAATAGAAGTTCATTTTGATTCCATGTTACTCCCTTTTTATATAGATTATTCTATTCCATGTTTTATAGAAATACCAAAAAATATATTTGTACTATAAACCACTGATGAACCCCTATATAAAAAATAGTCGAGTTATAAATCCTATATATATTTCACATATCCTATAATTTCTAAAACCATAAACTATGATAATATGAGGTTATATCTATGATTTAAATGATATAAACAAGTGTATATTTCCATAGTTTAAAACCATGGCCTTCGGTGTTTATTTCCATAGTTTGAAACTGTGGTAATAACCTTAAAAACATAAATGTTTCTAGTGAGGTTTGATCCTTTGTCCTCTTTTATATTTCCTCAAATACTTTACCATTGTGATGATCACCTTTATATATATATAATTATAAATATATAAATAATTATATATAATTATAATTATTAATCATTTAAAAAATAAAAGACCAATTTCCATTGATTAAACCATGAAAATAGGTGGCTATCTCCATGGTTGTAAACCGTGGTGATAGGTGGCTACTAACAAGGTTTAAAACATAGAAATAGGTGGCTATTTCCAAAGTTTAAACTATGGAAATTAGTGTTAGTGGCCATGGATTAAACCATGGTAATAGGCGGCTATGGACACACATTAAACCGTGACAATAAGTGGCTATGGCCATGGTTTAAACCATGGAAATAGGTGTCTAAGACCATGATTTTCTAAACTACTGTAGTATCCATTTTAAATGTTTTTTTGGGTTTTCCTAGGAAAACTATCACCACAATTTCATATTATTGTGAATATATGTTGGGATATAGCCATAGTTTTCAGAAAACATGGATATAAGATGCCTACAGTCACAGTTTTCCAAACTGTGCCAAACAATTTGTGGTCGTATCCTGATTTTCTAGTTGTGAGAGTATGTCATACCTGAAGATGTATTTTCAATTGAAGCACCATGCAACCTTTATTAGAGAGGGTGAACCCAAGGAAGATGATTTTTGGGTTGAGTTGATCAAGATGATAATTGAACATTTGAAGACTCTTTCTGAAATGAGGGTCAAATTGGCTACTTATATGCTATGGAGACCAGTGAAGCACTGGTGGGACATTCAGGCGCATACTGAAAAAATTGACGGTATGCTAGGGAAGTAAATTTTGGAGAATTTCTTGGAGCACTTTTACCCAAATACGCTAAGGAATGAAAGAGAAGCTAAGTTCATAATATTGACTCAGGGGAGGATGTCTGTGATGGACTATGTTGGACACTTCATAGATTTGCAATGGTTTGTGCCAGCATTGGTAGAAGATGATACTAATTCAAAAAAAACTATTTTAATATAGACATAAGTGTGAAATTAAGTCCCAAGTGAATATATTTAGGCTGAATAAGTTTTCAAAAGTGGTGAATTAGGCTCTCATATCTAAGGGGAAGATGAAAGAGGCTTCTAGTGGAGGACATGTAGTTTCTTCTCGATGATTTGGAGGTACTTATTCTAAGAGAAGGAAGCGTTGTTATGAGAAATTTATCCAGAGTAGTGGGAACAGAGTGGCCAGTTAAGGGGAAAAAATTCACATGACCTTACTCAAGTCTTTTTACACTAGTATGGTAGGAGAAGACACTTCTAGAAACATTGTACCTGACCACTAGTGGAATTTTATGGTTGCATAAAGATGGGGAATCAATAGAGGTTCTACAAAAACATGAGACGGATAGTTAGTGATAGAGGAGCTAGACAGAACTAGGGTGAAGAAAGGGGATCTTCTCCACTATATATGTCTGTCCACTGGAGTTCCACTAGCTGAATAGGTAGAGGTAGTGGACATGATTCATCTAGACAAGAGTGCCCATATTAACAAAGTGGTGAAACTCAGGGGAGTCAGAAGAAATCCAAAGGAATGGGAAAATAACAGTATAATATAGTTCATCCTACAATCGTGGATAGAAAAGTTGGGCCATCAATAATGATAGGTACTACTCTAGCATCTTCTACTTTAGTTAGTTCCTTATTTGATACTGGTGCCTCTCATTATTTTATATCTTCAAAACTTGTTAATGGATTGAGCCTATATGTGTATGGGATGTACTCTTGATTTCTGGGAGTATTGTTTTCTTTGGGATCTTTATATCCTTGACAAGTCAGGATTTGACCTAATTATGGTTATGGACTAGCTAGTCACATACCAATCCCACATAGATTGTTACAAGAGGATAATGACTTTTACATCTCCTAAGGGTAACTAGTATATTCACCATGGGGAGTATGATATCCAGGAAGGTTGAGTAGGGCCAATTACTTAGAAAACAAGACATCTCATTGCCCAAGTTTCTATTTTATTACTGGATGACTAAGGAGAAAATATGATATATTTTCATGAGTGGTGGAATAGTTTTAAATTGTTTTTCCTAAAGGCTTCTCAGGGCCGTCACCTGAGTGATATGTGGAATTCACTATTTATATCATACATGGGGTTGATCCAGCTTCTATTCCACCATAAAGAATGGCACCAATAGAGAATCAAGAGCTTAAGGATCACCTATAAGAGTTGGAGGATAAGGGGTTTATCCGACTGAGAACATCATCTTGGGGTTCACATGTATTTTTCACAAAGAATGTTGAATGTAGTTTGTGATTGTGTGTTGATTACCAGAAGATGAAAAAGAAGAAGGTAAAAAACATGTATCCTTGTAAATTTATCGACAACCTATTTTTCAAATTGATATGAGCTTGTGTATTCTTAAAGATTGATTTGAGATAGAGTTATCATCTGCTCAGATTTCAGACTCATGACATACCAAGGACTAAAATTAGAAGTAGGTATGTCCTATATGAGTTTGTTGTAATGCATTTTGGGTTAAAGAACACACCAAAAATGTTTATGGACTTGATGAGAAAATTATTTCATCTTCACCTGGATCAGTTTGTGGTGGTGTTCATTAAAGACATCTTGGTATACTCCAAGACTCATGATGAACATGCCCAACATCTTAACATTGTCTTGAGCAAACTTGGAGAGAATTAGATATATTCCAAGCTATCTAAGTGTCTGTTTTGGATTAACCAAGAACACTTCTTGGGGAACATCATCTTAGAGAAAGGTGTTTCAGTGGACCCAAAGAAGATTCAGGCAATGGTTTCTTGGGACCAAACCAAGGGTGTGTTCGATATCTATAGCTTTATAGGGATATTTGAATATTACCAAAGGTTTATCCCAGACTGTTTTTGTTTGGATGCACCAATTTTGATCTTGACTGAAAAGGGGAAAAAAATTATTAATTGAAATCTCATGATAGGGAATTCCAAGATTTGATAAAATATTGACATCCACACTGATATTGATCCTACTTAATCCAGGTGAGGACTACTCTGTGTATTATGATGCTTACAGGATTAGACTCAGAGTTTTGTTATTTCAAGGTTATCGAGTTGTGGTTTATGGGTATCTATAGTTGAGGCCACATGAATAGAACTACCCTAAACATGACCTCGATCTAGTGGTAGTGGTTTATGCTCTGGAGTTTTGGAGACACTATTTTATAGGTGAGAAGTTTAGGGTATTTACTAATTACAAGAGCTTAATGTATATCTTATCGTATCATGATTTGAATCTTTAGTAGCAGAGATGGGTTGAGTATATGCATTCATTTGATTTTGATCTAGTATATATACATGGGAAAGGAAACATTGTGTCTAATTACTTGAGTAGGAAAACTCAGAATCAGATAGTTCATGAGTATAGTTTTAAATGGAAGATGATGGATTTATTGGATGCTATGCTTGTGGTGGTTTAGGAGAGTCATGACAAGATGACTATGGTATCAGTTTCAATAGAGTCTACAATTTTGATATGGATCTTAGATAGGAAGTATGAGGATATGGAATGTTTGACCATGAGGGAAAGTCTTTAAGGAGAGGAGTCACCTTCATATTAGAGCATATATGATTACAAGATCATATATGTTAGGAATTGGGTTGTTGAACCTACGACCATACGAGAGGAGCTTATATGGGAATTTCATTACTTTAAGTGGGTGGTACATCCAGGTGTGACCAAAATGCACCATGAAATATTATGGCAGTTTTGGTGTTTGGGAATGAAAAATGAGATAGTAGGGTTTGTGACACAATGTTACACCAGTAATCATGTGAAGGCAGAGCATCAACGACCTGTAGGTTTTCTACGGCCACTGACTATTTTGGAATGGAAGAGAAATGATGTGACAATGGATTTTGTGGAGGGTCTTCCGAAGATGACACATAAGAACGACACTATCTGGGTTGTTTTAGATCTAAATATGAATGTATCACATTTATTTCCTATTTGGGATACTTTCTTAGTGGATAATCTGAGATATTTATATTTTCAAGAGATAATACATCATCACAGGGTGCCACAAACTATCGTTTTATATCAAAATTCAAACTTTACTTCACACTTATGGTAGGGATTATAGAATGAACTTGGTATGAAGGTGTTATTGAGTATGACCTTTCACCCACAAATACATGGGCAGTTAGAGAATACTATACTGGTGGTTGAGGATACGTTGCAGGCATATGTGCTTGACTTTAGTGGATCTTGGGAGAAGCACTTGAACTTAATCGAGTTTTCCTATAACAAAATATATTAGGAAAATGTTCATTTTACACTATATGGGGTTATTTATGGTAGGCCATATAAATCACTATTATGCTAGATGGACGTAGGTGAGTTAGAGTTGTTGGGACTGAGTCTCATGTAGGAGATGTTGGAACAGGTGCAACTAATTTGGAAACGTATAACTACAACATAGAGTAAGATGATATCATACACTGATAGAATAAGATGACTCCTAGAGTTTAAATAGGGTGATCATGTATTACATCAGGTGTCTCTTAGATTGGTTCACCATAGGATACATAGGCAGGGCAAGTTTGTGCCTAGGTTTGTTGAACCATTTGAGGTTGTGGAGAAAATCAGACCGGTGGTGTACCGATTGGATCTTCCATAGAAATATAGTTCTATGCATGATGTTTTCCATGTATCACAACTATGATGGTATCACCCTAAAACTTATCAAGTGATCAATTTTTATGAGGTTGAACTTGAGATAGATGAGTCCTTTGAGAATCATTTGATATGAGTATTTGATCCCAGTGAGGAAGTGTTGCAGGAAAAGACTGTGCTGATAGTTTATGTATTATGGAAACATGGGCATGTATAGGAGGAAACATGGGAAAAGGAAGAAGATATGTAGGATTAGTGACCTGATCTTTTGGATCAGAATCTTAGGGAATCTTAGGAGTAAACTCTAGGAAAAACAATTATAAGTTAGGGAGATTGTTTGATCCTCACCTTTTCTAGAGTTGACTTGAACTAGATTTTTAGGTACTCATTTGTATTTATTTGAGTAATTTTTGTTTGAGTTGCGACATGGGTTTTGTTAGGGTGTAATATGAGACAAATGGAAGAAAAAGTGTTTTTTCATGATTGGCGCATGGTTAGAGAAAACCATGCACCCCATTCTAGGAAACCGTGCAACCCCGAACAATGGGAGTTCACATGGGTCGTGCATGGTTTTTCAAACCATGCACCCTAAAAAGAAAAACCATACACCCCAAAAATAAGAGGCGCACAGTTAGTGCACGGTCAGGGAAAACTATTCACCCCTACACAGGAAGCTGTGCACGATAATTTTAATGGTTCGAAAATTAGTTTTTAATTCACCCAAGCCCCTAAAACTTCTCCCATTTGATCCAAACACAAACAAATCGGTTTTTGTTGATTTCAGAGATTTCTATAGGGATTCCACGACTATATGACCTCTATTATTCATGAATCAAAGTCCGAATAGAAGATCTTTTCCTCCATCGGTAAGAGGATCCTATTCCATTACTTTCTCTTTCATCCCCAATCCTTCTATCATTATTTTTTGTGGGAAGTTATATTCTGTTTTACTAGATCTATATCTAGATTTGGGGAATCTAGTTCTTGGATTTTAGATCTAGTTATAAATTAGGAGATATATTTATTTATTTAATCTTGATTTAGGTTATTGATCTGGAACCCATTCTATGTCATTATGCTGCTCAATTTTGGGGATTTCCATTGGGTGATCGTTCGTCAACGAATCGAGGTAGGTGATCTAAAATTCAAATCCCATAGTCATGTTTTTTATTACCTATATGAAATTTTTAGAATTGATATAGTATTTTGACATGGAAATCCCTAATTTAATTAATTAATATGGTATATTAATTAAGTGAGATAATTGTGAAATTGTGAGATTTAGGGTTTGTTGAATGAGACAATTAATTAGAGAATAAATTATGAGATTATGATATTTTTGAATTTGATAATTAATTGTGTGAATTAATTATGTGGAAATTGAGATGGTTTAATTGAGTAATTAAATTATTAATAAGGTTAATTAATTGGTGAATTAATTACTAATGTATTGACTAAGAAATTGGGGATAATTAATTGTTGTGTTAATTATCAAATTTTTGAATTGTAAATTAAGAATAATAAATTGGTGAATTAATTATTGGATGTTGAGATTGAGAAATGGTTAATTGGTTTTTGAATTTCTTAACTAAAACTGATATTGTTAATTAATTATCAAATTAATTAATGAAATTAGATTGATTAATTTATGAATTAATTAATGAAAGTTGTGGTGGTTAATTGTGATAAGAGGATTAATGTTGTTTAATCATGGTTGATAAATGGGGTATTATACTTGATGATATAAGCCAAAAATAATGATATAAATGCATGGTTGATAAATAGGGTGTTAGAAATGAGGATATACCCCAATGATGTATATGCATAGTTGTTAAATGGGGTGCTAGACATGAAGATCTGGGGTAATGATAGATCTATTTGTCTGGTTGATAAATGTGTTGTTAGATGCCCATGATTCAGAATTGGGGTGTTATACATGTCATTCTATGTCCATGATGTAGATTCATGATTTAGAATTGGGGTGTTATACATGATGTTCTATTCCCATGATATATATATATATATACATGATTAATTAGTAGGGTGATAGATATTGAATTCTATACCCAAAACATTGGTATTGGACAATGGTTCCAATTGGCTGTAATAATGAAATTAAAAAGAAATGGATAATGAAATCCTATTTTCTAGAATGAATTGTGAATTGAATATGTGACATTGTTCAGACTCGATGTGGTCCAAAGCAAGTTACGAGGTAAGGGTATCCTCAGAAACTCGATGTTCTATGTGGATAATAATGATTAATTGATAATGTGATAAATTTTTACTTATGAATTGTAACTATATTATTTATACAACTGCATACACTTTTTATTGACTGGATTTTTTTAGACACTATTGGTGGTGGACTACTGAGTTGTACTAACACCCTACTTGGGCAGCCAGATGGTACTCGAATAGATTTCAGAGATGCATGATAAATTAAGGGTAAGGGCCCTGTGTAAGATGGATGAGTTAGGATGGATCATGGTTGAGGGAACCGGATGTGGTTTGAGACCCACTTAGGAGTCATCAATGTCTTTCTTTGAGTTTCATTTTAGACACTTGACACATATATTAGCATGACTTGTTTCTTCTTTAGTTGGATATTGTATTTCCTACATTTATTATCTTGAAATATTGGTTTTACTTCTAGTTATATATGCTTTCACTATTGTTTATTTATTTCTACTGGTTTATTACTCTAATAAAAGAGGGTATAGACTCCCCATGATCGATTTATTAGACCCTTACTACTAGTTGATAGCCTCTGGCCTACAGGGAGGCACGCTTGGGGCATGTGACTCACTAGTTCAGGGCACTGGTATATGATACCTATGCTTGGATGTTATAATTTATAAAGATATATAATAGATCAAATTAATAATAATATTGTGTACCTGGATTCTATGTTAAAAAGAATTATATTTTATGTACAAAACATGAATATTATATTTCAGTTAAAATTAAAGGAATGTGAATTAAAAATATATAATTCAACAAAACATAATAATGCATAACATATTAATATAAAATTAATTCATAGACTATTGATAATGATATTAAAAAATTCATAAAATCACTAAAATATAAATAACATGACCCCTTTATTAATGAATTTTGAAATGAAATTTACAACAATATAAAAATGAAATTGACTCTGTAATGAAACCATATTTCATTATATTTTGGTTTCCTAAAAAGAAAAAAATATTGAAATATGATACTCTAATGGTTCCTAAAAATAAAATACATAAGGCAATAACATATTTAAAAAGATATTATTTTTATAATCCCTGGGAGTAGGATGGATACTTGGAAGAAAATGGGAAAAATTATTTGATTTCAATACACAAGAGTATTATAGATACTTGAAACATAGAGATGATTATTATATTTGCACAAAAAAATACTTACTTATCATTTATAGTCACCACCTTACATGATATGTGGGTAGTATTTTTGTATTGCAAAGATAGAAGCACTATGAAATCGAATTGAGAAATAATGATGAATAAGCTTAAATGAATGTGGAGGTAAGGGGGAGGCAAAACCAATAATGGATTGAGGAAAGAGATATTGGGTGGAGAATTAGAAATGTATATCAATGAAAAATAAGATTTCTTTCATGTGCACTGTTAAAACCATTAGGGAAAATTAAAAAAACAAATATGTTCGTGGGAGAGAAATGGATCAAAATTTATCACATAACTTAATTTTAATATATCATTATAATTTCAGGGAAAAATAGAAAATATTTAATACAAATATATGAAAACTCATTTATTTCCAAGAAAACATTTGTAACCAAAGAAACAATGAAATTTTCAGCTTCAAAAGCCTTAAAAACATTTTTATTCAAAATAAAACTCCCCCAAAAATAAATGAATCCCTAAATTTAATTTATAAGCACTTCACAACTCATCCAAATATCCCAGTAGATTCAAATTTATGTATATATGAAAATAATAATCAGTTTAATATACGTAAATGAGAATTTATTTAATAATAATCACTTTCCATCACTTTAAAAATCCAATTTATAATTTAACTTGATAAATGACCAACATTAACTCTTTCTTTAAAACACTTTATTGCACAATAAGAATAATTTAATAAATAATTTAAGTATCCTTTATACTAAAAAGTAATAGTTTAGAAATAACTATTCATGGAAATTATAAAATTTATATAAATACATAAAAACTATAAATATATATCAATCAAAAGGTTGCAAACATTTAGAAGGAAAAATACTAGAATCACATAAATTTTATTGAAGTCCTTTGAAAATAGAATATTCTAAAAACAAAACCCACTAAAAGGAAGTAATATTTTCAATACATTAATTAAAATAATTCACATTAAATGATGACATGATATATTTTTCCCATTTACACATAAAGTTATATGATTTAAAATTCCCAAACACAATTTGGAAATTATAATATCTTTAAAACTAGATACCCTTGGAAGAGGGTTTTGGAAATTTAGAATGATAACTTTGAAAACATTTTTCCCTTACATAAAATAAATATTTTAAAATCAAAATATTATATAAATAAATTTTTAATTTTGAAATGAGACTCTAATAAAAATATTTTTTCTCATACCCTTTCATGCCAACTGATCCTTTATTTTCCATTTTCAAACACCCTCTTAAAAGTAGTCTTGCATGAAATTCACTCTCTTATTATCTATCTCAGTGACTGAAAAACATGTGTTACACTGGACATAACTAAGAAGGACTTGATGTGATTGATGATACTTTTATTTTTTTGAAAATATTCTTTGTTTGAGTTGATATTTGGTGAAAAGGAAAACATAATGAATGTTTAAAGCATAAAAAATATATGTTTTATTGTTTGACTGTTAGTGGATAATAAAAAACAGTTTAGTGAAATGTGGTCTAAAATAGAATGTATTAAATATTTATTAAAATATATTCCATCCTTAAGGAATCTATATGAGATATGATCTTCCACTGTGAGGCAGTGACTATGCTCTACGCAATCATAGGTAGTGGAGAAGTGGATGAGAAATCGTACGGGGTAGTGCTCGAGAGCTTCTAAAGTGGGGTGACACTAAGACCAGAAGGAAACCAAAGGTCATGGAGTGGGTTGGCAACACAAAAACCAAAAGACAACACCGTGAACTAAGACAGACCTATGCGAACTATAGTAGTGTAAAATCATGAATACAAAGAACCATAAACAAGGAACCGTCAAAGGTTGATGAGCGATGGTGGGGACTTCATCGATGAAGCTACTAAATGTGTAACCACAACACCAACAAGTAAAGATAAATCCAAACTATCACACACCACTGAACCCGAACAAGCAAGTAATGAGAGGGGGGGGGATAACATACCTTAGATTTGAGAGATGATTCGTTTGATATAAGATTGAGGGGGAGCTATAGAAAATATGAAGTTCCACAAGAGCTTGAATGACATGACAAAAATCGGTTTGGTTATGGTTATTCTTAAAAGACCATGGAAGGTTTTATTAGTGCTTCCAAAAAAATGCTGATAAAGAGGGGTTTTATTAGTGATAAAATAATAAGTGCTCATAAAAGAACGCTTTATCTGAGCTATTTTAGCACTGATAAATACTTATAATTTTAATTATAAATAAATTTATTTATAAATTTATTTATAAATATTTTTATAAATATTTTTATATAATTATAAATATATTTATATTAATATAAATATTTATATAATTATATATGTATTTAATATATATAAATATAAATATAAATATAAATACATTAAATATATTCATTATTTAAATATATTTTTTTATAAATTTATAATTATTTATAATTTTATAAATACTTTAAAAAAAAATTATATTTATTTATTTATAATTATAAATATATAATTTTATAAAAATAGTAAATATACATTTATAAATAAATATATTCAAATAATTATATATATATATATATTTAATATATATATATATATATAATAATTTAGTAAATATATTCATTATATAAAAATATTTATCATAATTTTATAATTATAAATATATTCAAAACATTATATATATTTTTATAATTATATATATATTTAATAAATATAAATACATATAAATATAAATATTGTAAATATATTCATTATTTAAATATATTTGTTATAATTTTATAATTATCTAAATATATAAATATTTATTTATAATAATAGAAATAATTTCTAAAAAAATATATTTATTAATTTTTAATTATAAGTATTTAATTTTATAAATATTGTAAAAATAAATTTATAAATAATTTTTTTTTAAAATATTTATTTAAGAAAATATTTTTAACATTATTAATGAATATATAATATTAAATGGATGAATGTTAAAAATGAGTTAAATTGAATAATTTAAAATGAGAAGATATTAAAATAACTGAAAAAATGGATAAGATTTATTAATTATACAAATTCTAAAAAAAGTAAAAGATGAATAAATATTCAAATGAAAATGAATACATATTAAAAACATTAAAACATAGTAAATAAATATTATAAATAAATATTATAAATTATTAAATTCCAAAAAATAAACAAAAAACAAAAACATTAAAAATAAATAAATAATACTAACATGAATAATATTAAAAGTAAATCAACAAAATTTACCGATTCAAAAAATAATATATTCAATATATTATGAAACTAAATGAAATTCTAAAATGTATATTAAAATTTGAATGAATTACATAAATATTAGATATATGTATTTATGTCATTAGTTACGTAAATATTTGTGTGTGTGAAATTAATGTTTATATATATACAAGTTTGGTATATGTTAAATTGAAAAATAACATTATAAAATATGGATTGTCTATTAAGTAAATAAATAAAAATAATAATGAATGAATTTAAAAAATGAATAACTTTATGACTTATATAGAAAATTTAAAAAATAAAAAATGATTATTTATATATGGAAAAATGGTAATGAATGCATATTAATTATAAAAATTACAACCGTATTAAAAACATTAAATGATAATGAATGAACATGTATAGATAAATATTGAAAATGGATAATATTACATACATTTTGAACAATTAAAAATAGAACATTAATTAATTATAAAAATATTAAAAAACAATTATTTTTATTAATGAATCAAAATATAAAAAATAAATAAATTTAAAATAAATATTAAAAATTAATAAATAGTGTATATTGAATAAAAATATAAAAAATGATAAAATTTACCCATTAGAAACATAATATATATTAAATATATTATGTTAATAAATATAATTCTAAAATGAATATTAAAAACCGAATAAATTATAGAAATATTTTGTGTGTGCATTGTATGTAAAAATGCATTAATTATGTACATGTATGTGTAAAATCAATATAACACATGTTTGATATATGTTAAATTGAAAAATAAAATAAAATTAAATTAAATATCCATTACTTGATACAATTAGTAAATATTTTTAATTAATATTAATTTTTAATTAAAAACCAATGTTAACTAAATATATGACTTATTTAATGTATGCATATTTTTTTGTATTATATAAAACTTATTTTAAGAAATAATATATATATTGATATATATATTTATATGGATATATATATATATATATATTTGAATATATTTATATATTAAAAGTATTAATTAATAATTATGTATAAAAACCATTAAAAATGAATAAGACATTAATATGTTTTTAATTATTATATTTTATTAATTTTATATATTTATATTTAATATCAATTATATATATATATATATTAGGTTCTTGGGGGAACAATTACATTAAAACAGACACACACACCACACACACATGCCAGAAAGGCAGGCCATAGCACCTCCAAAGGGATAACCCACCAATCAAGAAATATTTATTTAGTACATGGCTTGCAGGCTGAGTGGGAATGAAGCCCATTACATGGCCCAAAATACTAGAGCATGGTCATACCTGCATCATCCTGTCATTTCCATTCCTACGTCATTGCCAACCTTTATCATGTCTGCATCACCACTAGCCTACATCATCATTTACGTTATCACTTTTATTGTAATGTAATAGTACCAGCGCCCAACATGGCTTGATCCCATGATCTCTTGTACGCCAAGAAAGAGAATTTAACACTAAGGTACATGCTTTCTAGATTTAATATATATTATTTGTTATGATTTATAATTAATATATATATATATATTAAATTTATTCATTTTTATTAATAATCGTTTCATTAGTATTTTTTTTATAATTTCTTAGTTTATTATATTTTAATTTTCCGTTTAATTATCACAATTTATTGATTTTATATATCTATATTTAATTTAAAATTTTTATTAATATTTATTTCTTATAAATATACATATTAAATTGATTCATTTTTATTAATAATCATTTAATAAACAAACCTGTTAATATTTTTTTGATATAATCAATTTTAATTATCATTTGTTTTATTATTTCAATTAATTTAATTTATATAACTATACTGGTTATATAAAATGTATTAATATTTATAATTTATATATGTATATTAAATTTATTCATTTTTATTAGTAATTATTTAATTAATAAATTTTTTAATTTTTTTACATAACCGATTCTTGATTTTCATTCATTTAATTGTTTAAATTTATTCATTTTATATATCTATATTTAATATATATTATTTATTAATATTTAAAATATATGTATTTTTTAAATTTTTTAATAATTATTTTATTTATAAATTTTTTAATATTTTTTAAATTTCTTCATTTCTTCATTTTATTTGTTTTATTATTTCCAATTATTTTAATATTTTTAATACCTGTATTTTTTTGGACTATTTTTATTGGTATATAAAAAATAGGGGCCACAACTAGCATATGAAGGTGGGTCAGGGTGTGTATAGACCTAAATGGGGGGGCAGGTGGGTTGGGTCATTTAAGACCCAAATGTGTATATGTGGGCAAGCACCCAAAAGAAGCATATGGTGGGCCAAGGCCCACCTGGGCCTGTGAGTGTAGGCCCATAACCATATGTGTGTGTGTGGAGAGTGTATGTGGGATCTCATCCCCACAGTAGGCTTCTGAGCATGGGATGCGGTAGAATCCTATACAAAGAAGCATCCAAATGCCTACTATATCAATGTGGGACTCACACACATGATCAGGAACTTTATCAGTGCTTGAAAATTCATTGATAAAGGTTAACGTTTATCAGTGCTCATAAAATGTACCCTTAATCAGCATTTTTTTGAGCACTGATTAAGGCAATCTTTATCATCACCTTTCGCTAGCATTGTGCATTTGTTTTGTAGGGATCCACTTTGAAAAAACACTTTATCCAAAATTTTATCATTATCTAAGGGCCTAATTTTGTGACCATGTTGGCCTTAGAATCATTTAAAACAACTACAATTTTTTTTCATAGATATATGCAAAGAGTGGCCTCTAGAAAAACATCATTTCTACTCAAGATACTAAGGGGTCTGGTGTGATCTCCATCAAACATAATCATATCACTATATGAACATTTCCACTACAAGATACATCATATACATCATATGTATCTAATATAATCTCTATGTCCATGACCTCAATTGACCACTATAAATGAAACATGTCAATCTAGTATAGTCCTCTCATCATTTTTTTGATCTATAATAATGACTAACAAGTGGATGAATAAATCACATGTCATTCATCAATATGATAAGAAAATCACATGTCACTTATCTAAGTAGTTGAATAAATCATTTATGAAACATCTAAGAATGGACATGCATTTCCTCAGTCCAATTTAATCAAGGTCCATCTTTCTTTTCTTATCGTACAAGTAGAAAAATCATATCTTGGTTGCGCTCTAACCGATGACATGATATGCAACATACCCAACCACCCCTAATTATCTAAGTTCATATATCAAATTTCATAAGTAGGGTATCAAAGTATGATGGTCCTCTTGCTAGGTATCTTTCCATGAATTTCCTCAGTCCAATTTAATCAAGGGCCTTATGACTTTTCTTATTATACAAGTATAAAAATCCCATCTTGGTTGCGCTCAAACTGAAGACATGATCTGCAACATACCAAACTATTCCTAATTATCTAAGTTTATATGTTGACATGCCTAAGTAGGGTATCAATTTATGAAGGTTCTCATTCTAGGTATCTATCCAACCTCATATAGTAATAATTGATGATAAATATACACCCATATGTATATCTATGACTGTATAACATTCCATGAGAAATAATTTAGCATATCGGTCCAAGTAATAAGTATATAGTTATTACCTCAAGAATATATTATTTAATATCTCATATATAACCCTTTGTAACATATATAATAATCTATTTAATATAACCTATACATATCATCATAACCCATTAAACTCTATAATGATTATCGATTAGGAACAACTCACAGTTTGTACTTGGAGGGGATATTTATCATTTGAATGTTCATGTAAAATATTTACATCACACATGAATGAATTTTAAATAGATACTTCCTTTATAATAATAAAATAATATGTTTATAACCATTATAAACAATCTCTTAAAAGATTCTACATGACACTCGTCTGGTTGCAGAAGCAATGGATTTTCAAAATTACATCCAAATGTAATTCCTATCACATCCCTACGTGACCATATAATAAAATACTCACACTAACCTCATAGTGAGTAATATTTATGAAAAAATAATGTTTTGAATAATGGAAAGAATTAGGAACCACATTCCTTAATCTCAACTCTTTGAACTTATATTCAAACTCCTTAACTTCATAACATAAAATGTTATAACATTTTCCTATTTTCTACTTAGAACTATTTATAAGTATATCATAATCATCCTTGTAACCCTTTCCATCAAACTTTTTCCTTGAAATATTTTATACATAATGTAACTATTTACATTATCACTTTACCCGAACATATTAAACTCTTTTAGGATATAAAGTGTAATAATTTGAGTATTAAGTGGTATAATACTTTATGGGATATTTATTTTCACTTGTTATGAAAACTAAATGTAACCCTTTACATTTTTTATTTACCATTATATCATAAAATATTTTAGGATATTAAGTGAATTTCACATTCTCACACTAACAATGCAATTATTTACATTTTTCATTATTGTCATACCCTTAAACTTCTTTAAGGATATCAAGTGTAATTAAATTTATAACTCTAACTAAATATAAATATAAATATTTATTTATCATCACATATCCTAAACATTTTATGGAATGTGGTAAAGAATCAATATAATACTAGACTAGTATAATCCTTTAATAATTATTAATATTAACTTTCTCATAGCATCTAAATGTAACTATTTAGATTTCTATTTACTATTACATATCCTAACTTTTTAGGATATAAAGTAAATAATCACTTAAACTAAATTGAGTAAAATATTTTATTTATTAACTTTGACCTTCCATAAGTCCAACCATACTCCCACTATCCTCTTTGATATTATTTTATCTCTAGAATGTCATTCTAAGATTCAATAAATATTACTTTTTGGTTTTATTAAATAAAATTTATTCCCTTTTAGTAGGAAAATTAAACAAATAAACTATTGTTTCTATATCATATATGGTATTCTATGTGTTTGAAATATTTCCTTTCTAAAGAAGATTTTATTAAAATATCTCATTAATGGATGCTAAGAACACATTCTTTTATATTTTTAAAAAATAACTAGTTAAACACTTTTATCCCGAATAAACACTTTTATTCAAATATTCTTCTCAAACATGTTATAGAAATCCATTGAATCATAAACCATGTATATAAATTTAATCCTCATATAATAATGCTTGGTTATTGAACACCTTATATTATCACATAAGAGAAATAAAATGAAGATAAAATCTTATACATAGATTCATTTATGACTGATATAATCCATTACTTTAAAATTATCGATTTTATAACTATTTATGTCATCTCATGAATAAAAACTAAAATCTCAATAAATTATTCCCATGATTCTGAATTCTTATATATTTACAACACTTGTAAATCATACAGTCAATATTAAATACCCTTCAAAATCAAAGAATTTATTATTATAAAATTAATATTTGACATGCCTATTTCATGGAGTTCCCAAACCCCTCTACTTATTTCTAGTATAATACAATCATATTGAATTATTACTATTCATTATTGACAACCCAATGATTCAATGAACTTGATCAGTTTTCCAAATAATTATTTTTTTAAATTTTTCAAAAAACTTTTCTTCATACAATTTTTACTTTTATACACTTTTACTATCTTCACAGTACTAAAATATAGACACCATATTCCTAGTTGATCTATTCTGAACATGTTGAGAGTAGTAGATAAACTTATCTAGAATTTAGTCATCTTTTTGGAACATTATCATAGATGGAAAAAACATAAATTCACTAAATATAACAATCCATATCGTAATTATTTTAACATTTCCAAACATATTAAATCTTATTGAATATCATGGAATTAACCAATCACATTGAGTATATGATACTTGAATTAATTAAGTAAATTATGCGTTAAATTCCTTTGAAACCTTAAATAATTTTTTTTCTTTCTTCCATAATAAACTAGATTCACTTATTGAATAACTTCAACCCTTTGTTACTGAGTAAGGGACTATTCTAACACATAGTGTATTTATTAGGATCAAGAAAGTTTCTTAAGATACCAATCATATGGTTTCCTTACATTAAGATTCTCATTTAAAGGATTGATATAAATTTTAGTTAGATGATTATGTTGAATTTATCTACAATAGAACCTTTTATCAGATGAATTTCAGATTTTATAACTTTTAATAAGGATTTTTAATGAAAATGTTCCCACAAAAATGATAACCTCATACATCAAATCCATTTAGTGAGCCAAGATCCATATTTCACTATACAATGAGTCTTCTTGGGTGTTCCACTAATCAATTAATTATATAGATTGGGAATCATCACTATCATAATAGTCATGAATCTTGGATAGTTGAGAAAATAACCCTTTAAACAAATCCATAATATGGATTCACTTAACTCTCTTCCTCTAGTATCCTTCCCAAGAATTTACCAGATGAGTTTAACCCAAAGAAAATGTCAAAATAGATTTAGAAAGGACAATCTAGGGAACCCTATGAAGGAAAACCTACTCAAGTACGATCCAGTGTCACCCATTACATTATTTCCATAAAAAAGATAATTTAGGGGCACCCATGCGAAGGTAGAACCTACCTGATTGAATGACCAGGGTCTTGACAAGTGTTTCTTTGGAAGGAATCTCACATTTAGTATCTGTGGGTTTCTCATTTTTAAAGTATCCCCAATTTAATATACATCGTATTCATAATAAATTCAAAATTATTACCTTCTTTATAATAATTATCTTCTCATTTTTTATTCACTTTCTATGTATGCATGATTATAATAATTTATTTTTGGAATCCATATTTTAACCACCAAATTAATGTGTTCACACAACATTAATGTGTAACTCTTTACAGAACCCTCAATTCTGTGTTAATAACCCAAAAGTAGAAGAAAATTATACTAATACATATCTAATTGAATCAGATGAATAAGGTAAATGACCAATTCATGTAAAGGAATAGAGTTATATGAGATTGAAAAACTCCAAATTTTTAAGCTCTGAGTGATAGATATACAACCACATTCACTTTTCTAGTCAAGGAAATACTTCAATAAATTAGGTGGTCTAATCCCAAGCCCCTCTACCTAGGGATACTTTACTCAAGAGATAATCCAATTTATGAAAACCCTAACACCTAATATGCACAAGCTATGCCTAGAAACTACTCTCAAAATCACAACTAAAATTACAAACTGAGGTCAAGGTAGATGAAAACTAAATTTTATGATATCAAACCTATCATGATATATATATATCTATCCTAGAATAAATTTATCAAATAAATTTTGGAATACAATTATTCATAATATAAAGAATTTATAAATATTAATAAATTATGGAATACCCTTTAAATAAATGAATAATTCAAATATTTAAACATGAGATAAACATTTAAGAACAATTTCATACATAAAATATAATTATAAACCCTTTTATATTTTCACATTTAACATTTTGTAAATTCCATAATTTTGAATATAAACTATTAATATTCTTTCCAATATGAATATTAAATAAATTTAACAAGTAAAAAATTTATTTATTTTCCAAAATACGAGACATTTATGAATTATCCATAAATTAATTCAAATGATAAATATTTTATAAAGTTTCAAGAGTATAAACATGTTATATTATTTTCTATTTGAACTCTTTCACATTTATATCAAAGGAAATTTATATGATATTCCATTAATTATATAAATTTTATAATTCAATATATATTATATGAACATTTAATATAATCTAAATATCATATATGTTTAAATTTATAAAATCTTTATAAATGACCTTTTATTATTTCTAAATTAACCATTTATTTCTATATCATATAGAATGTCATTTATTTTTTCAAAAGGTATTAAGAACACATATATTTATCAATTAACCATACACATTTTATAGTTAATTGATTTATAAAACACTTCTATTAACTTATATAAATACTTAAAAATTACTTTTTTCAATATTTGTAAAAAATTATAAATAATATAATTCAATTCAAAATTAAATTATATTAATTATATTAAATACTTTATTTGTTTTCATAAACAAGTGTAATAAATATAAACTTTTCATATTTTCCAAAGGTTAATAAAATAAATTTTATTATGCCTTATTAATGTTATCTACATTTAATAAAATATCTTATAAATAAAAATAACATAAATTATTAAATAAATTATTTATTTGATTACTAAATATGAATTTTTATATTTATTTCTAGGATTGAAAATTCTCGTTTTACAATTTTAACATGTTTTTTATAAAATAAAAAATACATTAATTTTTCAAAGAATCCTACACTCTAATACCATTGATGGGTTTTGAACGGTCATCATATGACCATATGTAGTAAATGGTAACCCAGACATGGACATACCTATCTTGAGGAATAACCATGTAAATAAACCGTATAAACTGTATACATGGAAATCATCAACGGCGGAAGCCTTCTTCTTTCTCAATTATGGGTAATGCTTGATGAAGATCACAAAGAAATGAACAAAAGAACTCCGTCTCTTAGTATGTTAGACATACTAATAGATCCATGACCGTATCATGAGGATGATCGAATACTGAAGGGGTGCTAGTACCTTCATCTCAGACGATGAACAATAGTATGGGTGGAAGATATAATTGAGAAGGTTTTCTCAAAATTGGGATATTACAATAAGAGGGATGAAATCCCTTTAAATATTCACCCATAATGAGATTCATTAATAAAAAATGCATCAACAATATTATTGTATCCATATACATTTATTCCCATATTCATTG
Source organism: Viscum album (assembly GCA_963277665.1). Taxonomy (NCBI): domain Eukaryota; kingdom Viridiplantae; phylum Streptophyta; class Magnoliopsida; order Santalales; family Viscaceae; genus Viscum; species Viscum album. The sequence goes on along the minus strand of OY728159.1, from coordinate 719,660,602 downwards.
AATCCAATTCAATGAGCAATTAAGCCAATTAATCTATCCATAACGGATTGTAACTGATAATAAAACCATTCAAGGAAAATAAATATATAACAAATATAAATTTATTATTACAATTATTTAAATATAAACTTTATATTTATATATTATATGATAACATATATATATATATATATATTAGTGCATATCTAACAAATATATTTCACCATTATTTGTCATCGAAAATAATATTTTTGGTGACAAATACTTTCATTCATCATAATGAAATAGTATTTCTGATTAGTTCTGATTAATTTCAATCTGTATTAAATAACCCATTTCAAATGGAATATTTTCTAGTAGTTTATGAAAATGGAGACTCTTTCTACCTAGAGGCATGTGTTGTGCTTAATGGTCTTGAGTTATGTAGTTTGAACATCACTGGTTTGACCTCAGTTGAAACATACTCTTTGGCCATAGAAAAATCTATTCATGGGAAAATACCTACCCCTTGGTCCATTGATTTCCATATTTATAGATGCAAGAGCCTCTTCACCAATCATATGGAAGTTCATCACACATGGAATGAGGGGAATGAAGTTTTTTATTTTATTGCTTCAAGGTCTACTCATGATAGTTTGTTTATATCTTTGACTAGTATGGATTCCCCCAAGTTGTGTTGATGATGTGAGAGGTGATTATATTAGGTTAAATTAGTTTAGAAAACCATGATCCATCATGATCCTTCATATTTTAATAAAAGTTCTTTTGTTTGGATGGTATTTTTTAATATTCACCCAAAAATCAATCTTTCTAGAGAAATCACAAAAAATCACCTTAAAATATATTTGATATGATAATATAAAAATTTATTTCCATTCTATCAAATTAAATTTATAAAATATAGAAATTGAACTTTTAAATAAAACCATATAATACATGGGAAACACTTTAATTAGAATAAAATTATTTATTTTTCATTTTTTAAAAGTCATATAAAATTATTGTAATGAATATGAATGTGTGCCTGTGTTCTTGACACATGAGAATGGAAAATGCATGCCTGCAGTGGATGGTCACTATGTTGAAGCAGGAATATCCTCCATGGATGCTGCTGCTCCAAATTTTCTAGAGAATAACTTAGGTACTTCTACTCTCAAGAATTTAAATGCTGCTATTAATAACTACCAGGATGTGGACACTCACATTTCACTAGGAAAGTGAACTGCCATTTGTTTTCCTTCCCTGAATGAGAATTCACGTGGAGCTCAGCAAATGGTATTTCCCCTAACCAGTGAACCCACAATAGCAGTGAACACACAGAACTCTCCCAAAAAGTGCACTATCACTTACAGGGATCATAAAAATGGAAAATCAGAAGTGGTACAACATAATATTTTGACATTAGTAAAGGAACCTACAATGGCAGTAGGCACAAAAAATCCTATATAGATCTCTATTAACCATGTGGTTAACCCCTATATTGACTTAAGGGTCGATCACATTAACCCCCATGTGACTGTGAAAACACCTAAAAAAATTAGTCTACTCCCATTACAGGTGTTGCTAATAAAAAAACTGCTTCTTCTATGAGTAAAAAATTTATAACGAATATTCAACCATCTTCCCAAAATGTTAGAATATCACAAAGGAAGAAGGGATTGGGTGGATCCAAAAATAAAATATGGGATTCTATCCCCAATAACAGGTTTTAATGGATCACATTTTTTGGAATTATCAAGGCATTGCAAGCCCTGACACCATTTCTATTCTTAAAAGATTTATTTTGACTCACAAGCCTAAATTTTTTGCTATAGATGAACCAAAAATCATTTTTTATTTGAATTTTAGACATCCGTGTTCTCATGGTTATAATTATCTAGGTGCTTGAAAAACTAGGTCATCAGTTGAATCTCTTTGGGTGTTTTATCATGACTCTTTAAAGAATGTTAGTGCTTTCAATTCCACTGAACAAATGTTTACTTGTGATTTTTATCTTGATGGAAAGCTTAACTTTTGTACTATGATCTATTCTAAGAATAGATATCAGGATCGTAGGACCCTATGACAAGATCTTGTTGATTTATCTAACATCCTACATGATCCCTGGATTGTGTTAGGTGATTTCAATGCTATTCTTACATCCAGTGAGAAAATTGGACCATCCTTCTCTTCCATTTACTTGAAAGATTTTAGAGAATCTATTGAAGATTATAACCTTTTAGAAATTAACCTCATTGGTTTCAAGTACACTTGGTATAGATGGTACTACAATAGGGTAGTTTCCTGAAAACTGGATAGGGCTCTCCCTAATACCCAAGCTCTGGACTACTGGGACACCATCTCAAGCATCACTTTACCCAAACTTAATTCTTACCATCATCCCCATCCTTGTCAGTTTTATTTCTAAAAGGATGAAATCCATTCCCCCTTTCAGATTTAACAACGCATGTTCTTCTGATTTGTATTGTTCTATCCTCATTAAAAAATTTTGGGAGTCGATGAACCATTAAAAAGATGCATTTTCTTATATTACTAAGGTAAAGCACCTCAAAAAATGTCTTAAGGGATGTTGAAGTGCTAAATACAAACAAATGGACAACAAATCTCTGACCTTGAGAATGATCTTTCCCAGATTAAAAACAACACCACTTGCAATGACTTCTCTTTAGATCCTCAAGCTGAAATCAAAACCTCCTGGAAACTAAATTCGCTCCTTCTCCTTAAAGACAACATTCGTAAGAAGATATTCAAAGCCAAATGGATTTCGGATGGCGAGAGAAACACTATGTTTTATAACTCTCTTTAAAGAATACAGAAAGTTTTCCATCCTCTTTCCTTCCTTAGGGAAAATGACACCCTTCTTAACTCTCAGGAGGCTATTTCTAATCATGTGGTCACCTAATTTGATAATATTTTCAATAGCTCAAATATCAATAAAGACCGTTTTCCTGAGGTCTTTCCGATCTTGGTGAATGAGGAAGACACTCTTTCCCTCTTAAGAATCCACCTTAACCATGAAATTAAAGACACAGTCTTCAGCCTTAATCTTGATAGTACCTCAGGACCTGATGGTTTTAATAATGGTTTCATTCAACATCATTGGGATATAATCCACATAGATATTTGAAAACTTGTCAAATGATTTTTTTATAATTGGGTTCTCTCTCATGGTATTAATGCTAAATTCCTTACCTTAATTCCCAATGTCATGAACCAACCCGGGTCGACCCTAAATTGATCACCCGAGCCGGTCCGCGACATGACTCGAGAGGCGTTCCCGATCCTCCTGGGCTGGAAACAAGCACCAAAGCATCAATAGAGGACAAGTGGGAATGATTTTTCCCAATAAAAATAAATAAATAAAGCAGCAAAAGGAATCTAAATGACACAAAAAAGGAAGAATGACCAACAAAAACACACTAACCTCGTCTCGACCAAAAAATCTCACGGCTCCAAGAGTCACTCACCATTCCACAACCAAATCTCGCCCACAGGAGCGAGCTCGAGCCAAACCTGCAGCAAAACTAAAAACAGGAAGACACTATAGGCGTGAGTATTAAAACTCAGTAGGTGTTCCCAACAAACTATTCCCAATGCACTACCTTTAAATAAAGAATTTACCAATTTCAGGTTTGAACTAAATTACATAAAATATTAGTTTCCACACACACTTTCATTTCTAAAATAAGTATTAGTACATTGCCCTTTTTAATTTAAAAAAACAAGTTTAATGTTTGAAAGGAATAGGTACATTTCATTTTAAAACATTTTCTGTGAACAATTTAGGAATACAAACTTCAGTTATTAGCCAAAAAGGAAAAACACACATAACACACAACGCACACCAAGGGAAATGGAAAAAATGGCACATATGGGTCAGCAACCGAATTAGACCACTTAATTGTTCACCACACACAAATAAATACTAAAGGAAACATGGGTCAAACCTAGGAGCTCGTGAACAATCCAGAACATAATATACATGTGACTCATCCTGAAGGAATGCCCTAACTCGATGATGTCATAATGCTCCAACGCTCGGTATAGCCCTTCATGGCCTACCCAAGGGCCCCAATCCCCATAGCAGCAATAACTCAGTATTCCTCTGCTATGGGGCCACTATCCAGTGCATAATCTAAACTAGTGCATCAATCGTTCTCAAAAGATTCACTGACTATGCCAGGTTACCATGTCAACACGCATTATAAGGGAAAGGGGTGAGTCAGCAAAGTCAATCAAGTAGCACAGATATCACACACAACTCATGAAATAAACATACACCAAATATCACCCCTCAGTCACCCCAAAGAGTGTTTTCCAAAATAATTTATTTTTATTAAAGTGCCAAACGAGCCTTGACCAATTTTAAAGAAAAACTTCATTTCTCAAGAAAACCCAAAACACTTATTCACACTTCAGAAGAAATCATTTATCATTTAAACCAAAACTATATTTGAAATTCTGTGAGTTATGTTTAAAGGCCAAATGGGCATTCTTTCATGACTTAGTGCCCATTCATCAATAAAACATTTCATGTGTCGTGTATAAAATAAACGGATCTTTTTACACCAAATAATCATTTAAAAATTAATTATCTTATATTATTTCCCATATATTAAAATTAATAGAAACCTCAAGCAATTAATAAAATCAAAATTTAAAGGTGAATGTAGTGGGGGACCTACCTTGACTCACAGACCAATCACGATGACGTGACACGCCTCGTGTAGGCGCATAAGCACACACACGTCGATGCCTGCAATACTGTGGAAAAATACCTCTTTGATGCACTGCAACACCCACAAAAATAAGTAAAAACACAAAAACATTATTTCACAACAATCCAACAAAGAAGTAGCATGAACTTCACCTCGACACAGATACGCGCTCAACCAGCGGGGTTGCGCGACCCTTAGAATGGGGCAGCGTCCACCAATAGGGACTGTTGTTGGCTGAACAGAGCAGCAAAGGGGGGAATGGCATCGGTGACTCAGCAAGGGGTGCTCGTGCAGCTGCCGGAAAAAAGGGTACATGGCCAACGCGAGAGGCAGAAGGCATTCCGACTAAGGGGGTGCATGGCAGAGGGTCGCTGACAAGAGACTGAGGCGGCGACGAGGTGGGTCGGCAGGTGTGTGATGAAAAGGAGGGGAGGCTACCGCTGGTGGGTGCGCGTTGGATGGTGCAGTGCTGGCAGGAGGGGCATGACCGGTGCAGGAAGTCGGTGCAGCGAAGGGGACGGTGCCAAGGGCCTATGCCGCTGTTGGTCGGATTTGGTTAGATGCGCGGGAGGCACTGTCGGATGACAGCTGTGAGGCTGGGGTGCGCTGGCTGGGTGCAGGTGGAGCAGGGCAGGCCGAGGGGTTGTGGGACACTGAGCAATGGTGGGAAGAGGAAAATAGACAGGGTGTGGGCAAAAGGGACGGAGGGGTGGCGTGCGCAAGAGGGAGAGTGGGTCTTGTCAGGGTTATACCGGAGAGAGGTGGAGGTAGGCTTCAAAGGGAGACAGCGTAGGTCAGAGCAGGAAATAGGGGGGCGTCGGCTCGGGAAAGGAGGAAGTAGGCTGGTTGCAGGAGGTAGCCCGACGGATGGCTGAGCAGGGAGCAGGCTCGGGCTGTGCTGTGTAGGCTGAAGGCAGAGGAGAGGGTGCTTGGTGTGCTGCAGGGTGCGGAAGATGGATGGCGCTTGGGACACCGTGGACAGGGAAAGCTAGCAGGCTGGGGTAGCAGGAGGGGCGCGGTGCGGCGCTGCTGCGTAAGGCTACTAGGAGAAGCAGGTCATGCAGGAGCGAGACTGGAGGCAAAGGAAGGAAGAAGGTGCTGGCCGAGGGGTGGTGTGCGATGAAAGCAGGGCAGGAGGCCAATGGTGCTGCGGAGGAGGGTGCGCCAGGAAGGAGGGAGCGTAGGGGGGTTGGGTCATGCAAGGAGGAAGGGCAGAGCGGGGGGTCGTGCAGGGATCCGGCTAGTCCGGTGTAATGCACATGCGAGGTAGTCAGTGGGCTTGCTGGTCGGAATGGCGAAGTGGCTGCTGGGCGCGGGGTGGCGGAACAGAGCTGGGGTGCGAGGCCGTGGCTGCTGGGTGGAGGCGCGACTAGAAAACAGTGCTGCATGGGAGGTGGAGTCGTGCGGCAGGCTGAAGATAGTAGGGGAACTAGATTCAGAGATGGGGGGAGACACTCGAGTGGAACACAAAAAAAAAGAGAGAAGAAAAAAAGCAAAAAAAGAAATAAAGAGAGAAGGAGAAAAATAAATAAAAATAGAAAGTGAATAAATAAAAATAAAAATAAAAATAAAAATATTATTATATTAATAATAATGGTAATAATAATAATAATAATAACAACAACAACAACAACAACAATAATAATAATATTAACAATAATAATAATAATATTAATAATAATTATAATAACTTTAAAAATAAAATAAAAATAATAAATGAATTCATATCATTTTAATAATAATAAAAATAACGAAAACTCCACATAGTTGCATGGGTGAAACTGCGCGACGTCGTGCTTGGCCCGTGCGTCCAGCAACGTCGAACCCAAAATGCACACTTTTTATTGAAAACTTGAAAACATCATCTGGGACTCACCTCAGACCCCAGAAAAAAATATTTAAAGGTAGAAAAATCATTAAATTAATTAAACGCATAGGTCAGGGTGTGAAAATTCTCCCCACCATAACGTTTTCTATCCCCAAGTAGCCACAACAAGACCTAGACCCAAGAAGAATCTTCTTAAGTGTCACTTACCCCCAAATGTTTAAGCGCCTCCATTTGATCGATCCAAACGAACACCAAACTCCTATGACATGCAACTTATCCTCGAAACACAAGCACTTTAAAACACAACCAAAATGAAACTCTGATAATGAAGTAGGGAGGCCCCAACGGACTCCCCACCATAGGAAACAAGACAAACTGAGTTCAACGAGACCCGCGATGGGTCTCCCCACCATTAGGACTGAAAAAACTAACTGAAATTGAAATTTTTTCACATGGACCAAAAACCCCACCATGATAGTAGGGGAGGGAAGGTCCCACCCAAAAGAGAATCGAAACTATCTTCAATGCCACCTTAACGATACCACCTCCCTTTAAGAACACAAACCATGCCACACTAAAGACAAAGATTATACCAATGTCTTCTACACCGCTGGGGTTCACCTAACTATGTGATAGCTTCACTCTGAGACCTATGGCTGGAGCTCTGTTGATTGAAGTATCTCCTGCCTCGCAGTCAGGCATAAAATTTCCCAAACATGACACATGAACTAGAATTTTTCCAAACACACATCCATTAGAATAAAGGCTCCAAATAGGTTCTATAAGAACCATTCTTACAACTAAAAGAAAAGAAACACCACAAAACGGTACAGGTGACGACTACTACATCCAAGAAACACTACAAAGAGAAAACCTCAAACTGATCCCCAAACACCATCCTACTATTGATGATGGGCTGAGGTGACCTTCGAAGAGTCAATTCTGGCTTCAACGTGCTTCTTGGAAACACCTTGATAGAATCGCTTCACATGACCCAGACACCCACAGGTGTGGCAGGGTCTTGGAGCATTCAGGCACATCGGCCTCTTGTGCCCCCTATTACTGCACTGGTGATAGATCAAGGCATTGCGCTGTGAGGAATATGGATGAAGGTCTGAAGGCCTCTTGATTCCTCTACTAGTTCCACCACCATCAGATCGCTTCCCATTCTTCTTATCGCTATCTTCTGCACTGCTTCCCCAGGACAGAGGAGTATTCTTCACCTCTTGTACTCCTGCTAACTCAGCTTTGACGAGGAAAGATTGTCTCGCCACATCAGGGAAAGTGATCACATTGAACTCTCCCACCTTCGAATACAGCTCAGGACGTAATCCAAGATCAAAATACTGAGCTTTCACGGGATCATTTCCAACATACCTCGTTTCATACAGAGCTAGGTCCAGGAAACAATAAAAGAATTCCAACACCAATCCAACGCCCTACTGAAGGCCGCAAAATTCCATACTTTTGCTCAGCTTCGTCAGCTCATAGAAATATTGTTGGATGAATGACGACTTGAAGAACTCCCATGTGAGGTCTTCTAGAGGCTTGCTTCGAGACATAGACTTCCACCACTTCCAGGTTGGACCTTCAAGCATAAAGGTATCCAACTTCACCTTTAATGACTTAGGTGGCATGAGAGAACATAAGTTCCTCTAAATCTTCTATAACCACTCCTCCGCATCAAGAGGATCTGATTGCCCATAAAAGAGGGGTGGGTTCAACTTCCGAAACTCGGGGATGTAGTCCATGGACTGATCAACTGGAGGATTTGGTAATGATTCACCACCCAAAGCTACACCTTGGGCATCAATCGAGCCTTCGTGGGGGAGAACACTAAGGAACAAGAAAACAAGAAGATGGGTCAAACATGGTTATTTTCATTTCAAATACCAAAATAACACTTTTCACAATGATTTTCATAATGAAGGAAAACTCAAACGATTCACTAGAGGGAAACTAGTGATGATGGATGACTCGACCATATGGTTAGTGGCTATACACTAGACAGACCACCATCATTGAGAGCATCATAGGGTAAATTCCCCAGATCCACATGGCTTTCCAGACCATGCAAGCTCACGAAGGTCACTTGCCTGACTCTCATTTCATTTCCCAATACCAAACAATCCATAAGAATCAAAAGTCAATGACAACACAAAAATCCCTGGTAACCCGAGGTTCAGAAAGAGCAAGGGTTCATGACGTACTTCTCATCCGTACGCCCCAAGTCCCGAAAATTCTACTCCTTCTACCATGACAACCCTAGATAACAATGGGAACTCTGAAAAAAAAGGTCCGCTTAGGAGATGACCTGCTCTTATACCATTTTGTCACGAACCAACCCGGTTCGACCCTGAACTGATCACTCAAACTGGTCCACGACATGACCTGAGAGGCATTCCTGATCTTCCAGGGCTGGTGACAAGCACCAGGGCATCAATAGAAGACAAGTGGGAATTATTTTACCCAATAAAAATAAATAAATAAAGTAGTGAAAGGAAACTAAATGACATGAAAAAGAAAGAACGACCAACAGAAACACACTAACCTCGTCTCGATTAAAAACTCTCACAGCTCTGAGGGTCGCTCACCAGTCCACAACTGACTCTCACCCAAGGGAGCGAGCTCGAGCCAAACCTACAACAAAACTAAAAACAGAAAAACACTATAGGCGTGAGTATTAAAACTCAGTAGGCATGCCCAATAAACTATTCCCAATTCACTACCTTTAAATAAAGAATTTACCAATTTTAGGTTTGAACTAAATTATATAAAATATTAGTTTCCACACACACTTTCATTTCTAAAACAAGTATCAGTACATTGCCATTTTTAATTTAAAAAACAAGTTTAATGTTTGAAAGGAATATGTACAGTTCATTTTAAAAAAAATTACGAACAATTTGGAATCCAAACTTCAATTATTATCCAAAAAGGAAAACCACACATAACACACAACACAAACAAAGGGAAATGGAAAAAATGGAACACATGGGTCAGCAACTGAACTAGACCTCTCAATCATCCACCACACACAAATAAACACTAAAGGAAACATGGGTCTAACCTAGGTGCTCGTGAACAATCCAGAACATACTATACATTTGACTCATCCTGAAGGCATGCCCTAACTCGATGATGTCATAATGCCCTAACGCTCGGTATAACCTTTCATGACCTAACTGAGGGGCTCAATCCCCATATCAGCAATAAATCAGTATTCCTCTGCTATGGGGTCACTAGCCAGTGCGTAATCTAAACTAGTGCAACAATTTTTCTTAGAAAATTCACTCACTATGCCAGGTTCCCATGTCAACATGCATAATAAAAGGTAAAGGGGTGAGTCACCAAAGTCAATCAAGTATCACATATATCACACAAAACTCACACAATCAACGTACAACAAAGATCACCCCTGAGTCACTCCAAAGAGAGTTTTCCAACAAAATTATTTTTATTAAAGTTCCAAATGGGCCTTCACCAATTTAAAAGAAAAACTTCATTTCTCAAGAAAACCCAAAACACTCATTCATGATTTAGAAGAAATCATTTATCATTTAAACCAAAACTACATTTGAAATTCTGTGAATTATATTTAAAGGCCAAAAAAGACATTCTTTCAAGACTGAGTGTTCGTTCATCAATAAAACATTTCAAGTGTTGTGTATAAAATAAACGACTCTTTTTACAACAAATAATCATTTAAAAATTAATTATCTTATATTATTTCCCATTTATTAGAATTAATAGAAACCTCAACCAATTAATAAAATCTAAATTTAAAAGTGAATGCATTGGGGGACCTACCTCGACTCGCAAACCAATCACGATGATGTGACACGCCTCGCGTAGGCGCATAAGCATACGCACGTCGATGAGTGCAATACTGTGGAAAAAAACCTCATTGATGTGCTATGACACCTGAAAAAATAATTAAAATCACAAAAAATTTATTTCACAATAATCCAACGAAGAAGCAACACAAAATTCACCTGGAAACGGAGATGTGCTCGACAAGAGGGGTTGCACAACCCTCATAAAGGGGAAGTGCGCACTATAGCAGGGAATGTCGTTGGCTGAACGGAGCAGCAAAAGGGGGAACGATGTCCGAGAATCGGCAAGGGGCGTGCGTGCGGGTGCCGGAAAGGAGGGCGCACGACCAACGTGAGAGGTGTAAGGCATGTCGAATAAGGGGGTGCATGGAAGAGGGTCACCAACAAGAGACATAGGCAGCAACGAGTTGGGTCGGAAGGTGTGCGGAGACCAGGAGGGGAGGCTGCCGCCGGTGGGTGCGCGCTGGATGGTGCAGTGCTGGAAGGAGGGTCACAACCAGTGCAGGAAGCCGATGCCGTGAAGGGGACGATGCCAAGGGCCTATGCCGCTGCTGGTCGGAGCTGGTTAGAGGCGCCGGAGGCGCTGCCGGACGACGGCTAAGAGGCAGGGGTGCACTGGCTGGGTAGAGGTGGAGTAGGGCAGGCTGAGGGGTTGCAGGGCACTGAGCAGTTGTGGGAAGAGGGCTACGGCCAGGGTGCAATAAAAAGGGCCGGAGGGGTGGCGTGCACAAGAGGGAGAGTGGGTCTGGTCAGGGTTATACCATTGAGTGGCGGAGGTTGGCTTCAAAGGGAGACGATGTAGGCCACAACAGGAAATAGGGGGGGCATCGTCTCGGAAAAGGAGGGAGAGGGATGGTTGCAGGAGGTAGCCCGACGGATGGCTGAACAGGGAGCAGGCTCGGGATGCGCTGTGCAGGATGAAGGCAGAGGAGAGGGTGCTGGGCACGCTGCAGGGTGCAGGAGACGGAGGGAGCTTGGTACACCGCAGACAGGGCGAGCTAGCAGGCTGGGGAAGTAGGAGGGGCGCGGTGTGGTGCTTCTGCGTGAGGCTGCTAGGTGAAGTAGGTCATGCGGGACCGAGACTGGAGGCATAGGAAGGAAGAAGGTGCGGGCTGAGGGGTGGTGTGCGATGCAAGAAGGACAGGAGGCCGACAGTGCTGTGGAGGAGGGTGCGCCAGGAAGGAGGGAGCACATGGGGGTCGGGTCACGCAAGGAGGAAGGGAAGAGTGAGGGGTTGCGTAGGGAGCCGGCTGGTCCGGTGGAATGCGCAGGCGAGGCAGTCGGCGGGCTTGCTGGTAGGAATGCCGGAGTGGCTGCTGGGCGCGGGGTGGCACAACGGAGTAGGGGTGTGAGGCCGTGGCTGCTGGGCGGAGGCATGGCTGGAAAACGGTGCAGCAAGGGAGGTGGATTCGTGCGGCAGGATGAAGGCAGCAGGGTAAATAGATTCGGAGAAGGGGGTAGACACCCACGTGGAACACAAAAAAAAAGAGAGAAGAAAAAAAGGAAAAAAAGAAATTAAGAGAGGGGAAAAATAAATAAAAATAGAAAGTGAATACATAAAAATAATAATAATAATAATAATATAATAATAATAATAATGGTAGTAATAATAATAATAATAATAATAATAATAATAATAATATTAACTTTAAAAATAAAATAAAAATAATAAATGAATTCATATCATTTTAATAATAATGAAAATAATGAAAATGTCACGTAATTGCATGGGTGAAACCGCGCGACGTCGCACTCCGCCCGTGCATCCAGTGACGTCGAACCCAAAACGCACACTTTTTATTGAAAACTCGAAAACTTCATCCGGGACTCACCCTGGACCCTAGGGAAAAAATATTTAAAGGTAGAAAAATCATTAAATAAATTAAATGCACAGGTCGGGGTGTGAAAATTCTCCCCACCATAACGCTTCCTTTGCCCGATAAGCCACAACAAGACCTAGACCCAAGAAGAAACTCCTTAAGTGTCACTCACCCCCAAAAGTTTAAGCACCTCCAGTTGATCGATCCAAACGAACACCAAAATCCCATGACGTGCAACTTATCCTCAAAACACGATCACTATAAAACACCACCAAAACAAAACTGTGATACTGAAACAGGGAGGCCTGAACGAACTCCCCACCATAGGAAACAAGCCAAACTAAGTTCAATGAGACCCACGATGGGTCTCCCCCCCATTAGCACTGGCGAAACTAACTGAACTTGAATTTTTTTTCACACAGACCAAAAACCCCACCATGATAGTAAGGGAGGGAAGGGCCCAACCAAAAGAGCATCAAAACTATCTTCACTACTACCTTAATGATGTCACCTCATTAGAAGAACACATACCATGCCACACTAAATACAAAGATTATACCAATGTCTTCTACACCGCTGGGGTTCACCTGACTACGCACCAGCTTCAATCCGAGACCTATGTATGAAGCTCTGTTTATTAAAGCATCTCCTGCCTCATAGTCAGGCTTCCAAATTTCCCAAACATGACACATGAACTAGAATTTTAGCAAACACACATCCATTAAAAGAAAGGCTCCAAAGAGGTTCTATAAGAACCATTCTTACAACTAAAAGAAAATAAACACCACAAAATGGTACAGGTGATGACAAATACTTCCAAGAAACACTACAAAGAGAAAACCTCAAACTGATCCCCAAACACCATCCTACACTTGATGACAGGCTGATGTGACCTTCGACGAGTCGGGTTTGGCTTCAGAGCACTTCTTGGAAACACCTTGACAGAATCACTTCACGTGACCCAGACGCCCACAGTTGTGGAAGGGTCTTGGAGCATTCAAGCACATCGGCCTCCTATGCCCCCACATACTGCACTGGTGATAGATCAAGACATTGTGCTGTGAGGAAGATGGATAAAGGTCTGAAGGCCTCTTGATTCCTCTACCAGTTCCACCACCTTAAAATCTGTAACACCGCGAGATTTTATGAGAAGTATTCCTTTTAATTTATTTGATGTCTTGTGTTGTATGCTACACCAAGATTATCTTGCAATATATGCAACACTGTTTTAGCTTGCAGTATATGCAACACTATTTTTGGATCGTGTTACACACAATTTCAAGTTCGTTTGAAGTTATTGTACGCAACATTGAGTGTATATATATATATATATATATATATATATTCAATGTATAAATGCAATATGGTTGGATAATATTATATGCATCAACAAAAGAATCTTTCACTACACGCAACCCTGACTTGGCTTTCATTACACGTAATCACGACCTTCCCCGATAGCGTGTGTTGTACGCAATACCGAGTTTCACTAAACAACGATATGTTATATAAACTAGCCATTATGAATAGTAATACCCACTTTTTGAAAATTTATTTTTCAAAATGGACTTCATTTTTGGATTCTGAATCTTGAAATTTGCATAGGGTGAATTTTTGGTATTTTTATGAAAACTTTCAATTTTTGATGAATAGTGAAAACACTGGGTTACTATTTAAAAACCGACTTTTTATTTAAATATTTATTTAATTTATTTAAATTTATTTTAGGTCAAAATTGATACATAATACCTATATAAGTTCAATGTAATTCATTGGAGTCATTTTATAATAATTTTAGATATATAATTTTTTTTTTGAACTTTTGACCGTCTTTTACCCTCCTAGGAGAATTTTCAAATTTACATAAAACTTAATTTTACCACTTTTGTGAGTGGAATTTTAAAAATCCGAGAGACACGGTTGAAATCAATAAGTAAAATTTGGTTCAATAAGATAATTTTTTGTTGTTAAATAGTAACTTTTTACTTTTATTTACCACAGTTAAAAGTAAATAGGGTAAATAATGGTAAAAATGATATTATTATTACCCTAACACATGTCCTAATTCTATTGGATAAGTTTAATTCGACCAAAAACAACCTTAGGAATAAAATATTACCCTTTAGGTCCGCTTGGATTAGATTAGGACATTTATTATTATTTTATTTAAAGAAGAATTAAAATAGTTAAAATCAATGTTTAATAACTAAAATATTTTTAATATAAGGTTATACATAAGATAAATTCAACTATAAATATTCATTAGAAAGCTAAAAATATTTCCTAGATAATAGTATTTTATTTATAATTTTTAGACATTAAATAATTTAATTTATTTATTACACAATGATGATCCAATAATTACCTCATTAATGAAATATTAACATAATTGATGTTATAAATACCCAAATAAACGTAATTTTAGACTTTTTATGAATTCCACTTATTTTATAGGTTAATATGACATGTTAGTATTGATTAAATGAAATTTTTTCGAACGAATAATGTTGTTATTATTTTCACAAAAATAAATTACCAAATAGTGTCAAAATTGACATAAAATAGTTTTTAAAACAAATATTATATTATTAATTGTTATTATATTCATAAAAATCTCAAGTTCGGCCAAATGAATTAGATAAGGATATATATATTAATAATGAACCACTTGAGATTTGTTTGGCTTGTTATAGTAAGTTTTTTAACCATATAGTGTAAGAAAACAAAACGACACAGTAAAAGTTAAATTATTTAACTTAGAGTTAAATCTAAATGATAAGGATAAAATAGTAATGTAAACTTGTCTAAAACCTATTTGTTGAGTTTATTTCGACCCATAACCACCTTATCTTTGAAATAAATCAATTTGGAGCTATTAAAAACTGAATATGACTTTATTATAAAATAATATTTTAAGTTTTCCTAAGGTTCCCCTCTCCTCCCTTATAAAAAGGGCACCCCTTCCCTCTTCTCTTCACACCCTATTGAGCCTTGAAGCTCAGAAAAACCCTACCAATTACTATTCTCAAACTATATATTTATATAATATAGGTTATGTTGTTCTCAAAAGAAAAACTCTAGTGCCCTAAGAAGAATTTTAAAGGAGGTGCGTTGAAGAAGAGGTAATCTCTTTTACCGATTCTTTCAAGTTTCTTTCTTCTTCAACTTATTCTTATTTAGTTGTTTCATTATAAAGTAATAAAATAAGTATTACTTATATACTGATATGTTATTATAAATATGAAACAACCCTATTTCACCTTCTATCCATCCTACGAAAAAAGAAATCATCGCGCGTGCGTACGTACGGAATACCGTCTCCACGCTGTGGTGTAATCTGTTTTCGACCACCACCTTACTTGGATGGGTATAATGGTGTAAATAAATAACTATATATGATTATTGTAAAGTGATATTGATTCTGAAATATTATACATACACTTAAATACAATTACACGATCATGAGAATTATATCATCGCCCGTGCGTAAGTACGGACTACCGTCTCCACGACCCGATGAGATTCATTCTCCATGTTAACCATTCATGAATGATTATAAGTATATATAATGAATAATAATGAAATATATGAAAAAATAATGATACTGTATTTATGTATATATAGATGTTTTTCATCTAATTAATTCCATTAAATTCAATAAGGAAACGAAAACAACGTTCATGCGTACGTACGGCCTACTGTCTCTATGAACGGTGTATTTCATTCCATTTATCGATCTATCATATATATATATATATATATATGTTTATTATGAATATATATTATATATATAAATAATTTTTTACATTATGGAATTAAGTAAATCAGGATATAAGTAATAAATATCAAGAACAACAAGTCAAAACACGTACGATAAATGAAACAATTTTACCCAAAACGCTGCTTTAACATGAAATTTACAAAAGAACGGGTAATATAAAGTCCTAAGTGAACCATATATGATATCATAACAATGAATATGATTCTGTAATAAGTCAATGACATTATTTAAATCATTATAATGGATGTTCAGATACATACGAAGCATATCAGACCTAAAGTAAGGGATAACTATTCCAATCTTGTTATTATCTGAGATTGTTTATGCGTAAGTATTTACTGGGGTTATATTTTTCATCCATGTCCATAAAAATGTTTTATAAAGTTTTTAATACTATTCCATGTATTTTTAAACTCATGTTTACCCCTCTTTGACTTTTACTTTATGTTATGGAAGGAATCTTTTTTTGTTTACCATATGTGGTACTTTTTGACTTTTCTGTTAAAAGTACGAGGAGAATATTTTTTTAACTTATACGGCATGAATGGATTTTTACGGTTTCATAACGCCTTATTTTCATGAATTTTACTCTATAATATTTCATGATGATTTTCAATAAATTCCTTTTCTTTTAAAATTGCCTGGAATTGTTTTAAAATAAAATGATTTTTAAGAAGAAAAGATATTTTCCTCAAGAAATATTTCCAAGTGTTTTATCAAAACCATTTTCCATCTAAGATGACATTATTTCATATGTGTATGTTTCAAGTAAAATGTATCTATGATTTACATGGTTTCAATTTTCTTATGGTGAAATTATATCCATTTGTTTTATATGGATTATGTTATGATGGGATGATGTTTATGAAACCCATTTTATTCTTTGGGTTATGATGAATGATTTATGTTTATGTTGTGGAACTTGTAAGAATGATTTCATTATGAGATTGGTGGGAACTATATCTCCCTCCAATGAATTGGGTAAAGATTTTTATCTTGTGAGATATACATGGCTGGAATGGTAAGTTAATTCGGTTCAGTGATACAGGACTAGAACGGGGAGTGAACTCGATTCAGAAGGGGACTTTGTCCACTAAGATGGTCTTGGCAGCAATGCCTTGGCTACTATGGAAATCATAACATGTGCCTAATATTTTCCACAATTACATGATTTATTCCCATTCTATTTTATCATGATTGATGTTCCATTATGATATATTCCTTACGTACTTCCAAGATTTATGTCTTTTCTCAAGATTTTGATGTTTAGATTTTATGTTCAAGTTTTTACATTCAAATTTTTATGTATTGTTTTATGTTCTCTATGTTTAACCTTACTGGGCATTTGAGCTCACCCTTTTTATGTTTTATTTTCCCCAGGATTTAAGGAAAGGATTTAGGTAAGAAAATAAAAGGGAAAGATCTTTATGGGAGATGTTGAAGATCTTTCACCATGATTAGAGGATTATGTTCGGAGTTTCCAAAGACACTAAACTATTACGGTCCTTGTGTGTTTATTTTTTTATGTATTATGTATTCTGCAAAAGTAATGTAATGTCCATGTATGTCAAGCTTTGGGCCTCTGCAGTTGGTATCTGAGGTCCAGTTTAGTTAAGCTTTGGAAACTAGGATGCAAAAACTTTAGTGAGATCCCTAGAGATATTTCTAAGGTATGTCTAGGGATGTACCTAAGGTTAAGTATAAGTATAGGTTATAGTCCAATAAATACGGTAATGATATTATAATTAAACCTAATATGTTAGATATTGAAGTTACTTCCCCTTGATTATGATTTTGTCCTCTCACACTATTCTTTTTGGGGTTTAGAAAATGGCTGGAAACAGGAAAATTCACGATAATGGAGGATATGATGGACAATGGAATGATATTCTTCATGAGAAAACAAATTAAATTGGATCTAGAAGTCTACATATCGTTATTATTAATAATCATAAATCTCATAATATAATAAATAATATCAACTTTGGTAAGTTTCCCGACTCATCTAATAAGAGAAAGATGGAGTTTCATGATGATCTTAGAGGAAAGAAAGTTCAATTTCCCTCATGTAAATCATGTGCGAAGAGGCATCAGGGAGATTGTTTCAAAGAAACTGGAAGATACTTTGGGTGTGGAAAAGAAGGACACAAAGACAGTAAGTGGAAAGGAAAAGGTTCAGTTAACACCATGGACAAGGATAATGGTATTGCTACGACATCAACAGTGATTAAATGTTTTCAATGTGGAATGTATGGGCATTATGCAAACCAATGCCCTAAGTGAAAGTCTCATGAAGAGAATCAGCATGGTCATATGGGTAGTATTTATGTTGATGATGATGAAGAGACTACAAATGATATGTGAGATGAAATAATTATTGAAGCTCAGTCAATGGTTTAAGAAGGTAGTGGAATGATTTATGTTTATCAAGAGTTATGTTGTATAGGTAATGGTACTATGGAATAAAGACACATCTAAGGATTGTTACACTATTGTTTTTCCTAAAGTATTTGAAAGTATAAGCTAAATGGTATCGGTCACCATGATGGGTTATTCAGATATTTTTGGAAAGAAGATGATATGCGCATAATGAAGGGATAAAGAGATAATGAAATGTTTGATAGTATTCATGAGCTCATGACTGATATAAGGAAAAAGTTATTTCATGGTTTGAGTATATAGAAATTTTGGGATTTTGGCATGTAAAAATAGTTAAATTTTAACAGCATTCATGTTTTCACTAAGGTTCAATGGGTATTCATTTGTCAAGAGAATACATGATTAAGGTATTCACATGTGTGGAATGTGACCAACAAGATATCTCATATGATATATGGGGGATAAATGATGGTATTCACATGCTCGGTAAATGAAATTTCTTATAATTATTTTATTTATACTATGAGCTTAGACAGAAGTATTTTAGATAAGCCTAAAGATTGGAAGGGATTATGTTGGACATAAGTTAGTACTGTTTAAGGCTAGAACTTTTTGATATTATTTTTGGAATTTTATAATAGTACAGTTTTAGAAAAAGGACAACCCGTAGGTTGGGCGACAACCCGTCGCGTTAGACAAGGCT
Organism: Viscum album; assembly: GCA_963277665.1. Taxonomy (NCBI): domain Eukaryota; kingdom Viridiplantae; phylum Streptophyta; class Magnoliopsida; order Santalales; family Viscaceae; genus Viscum; species Viscum album. The sequence goes on along the minus strand of OY728159.1, from coordinate 719,641,558 downwards.
GTGGGAATCGAACCCACAACTGAAGTGCAACAGGACTTTATCACCTACCACTGGCCTACAGGAAGTCCCTGGTTAGTAGAAACTAGTTTTATTATATTAAGTGGTATGATATATGAAGTATAAGTCCATTCTTAGAGCCATATACGTTTAATATCACCATATATGGACTTATGTATATTGAATAAATTTTTCTATCCTTTTGTTTGAGAAATATGGAATGACCCGTCATTCTATCACATGATCTTCTAACACTTCACGGAAGACAAATTCAACTTCATTTCTTTAAGAGATGAAGTAGAAATTGTTCAAGGCACAAACAACAGTAATATTGTACCAAAATCAAGTAAGTATTTCTTTTAATTCAACAATTCTTCAAATTTAGGGAAATGATCTTGAAAACCAAAAATTCTTTCCTAGTGCTCTTATATCTAATGAATCAGATGGTACCTTAGATCATTACAAATTTATGGCTTTGTGATTTTTGGATTTTTCATAGCCATGTTCTCTACCACTCTCCATCATAACTTAATGGTTATATTTCTCTTCCATATCCATATTTTCACCTATGTTCTCCTATGTGGAAACCCAATGATTAGTTAATTTGGGTAACCGTTATGTTTCATACTTTAGTTTTTAAAGATAAGTTTTGGTATTCATTTTTACAATGTGGGTTTCTATTAAAACTTTTGAGTAGTAAACCATTTATAACCCCGACAAATTTTGAGGGTGAAATTCATTTTAAGGGGGCTAGAATGTAACACCCCGAGATTTTATGAGAAGTATTCTTTTTAATTTATTTGATGTTTTGTGTTGTATTCTATACCAAGATTATCTTGTACTATACACAACACCGTTTTAGCTTGTAGTATACACAACACTATTCTTGGATCGTGTTACACACAATTTCAAGTTCGTTTGAAGTTATTGTACGCAACATTGAGTGTATATATATATATTCAATGTATAAATGCAATATGGTTGGATTCTATTATACACAACAACAAAAGAATCTTGCACTACACACAACACTTACTTGACTTACATTACACGCAATCGTGACCTTCCCTGATAGCGTGTGTTGTACGCAATACCAAGTTTCACTAAACAACGATATGTTATATAAACTAGCCATTATGAATAGTAATACCCACTTTTTGAAATTTTATTTTTCAAAATGGACTTCATTTTTGGATTCAGAATATCGAAATTTTCTTAGGGTAAATTTTTGATATTTTTCTGAAAACTTTCAATTTTTGATGAATAGTGAAAACACTGGGTTACTATTTAAAAACCGATTTCTTATTTAAATAATTTTTTATTTTATTTAAATTTATTTTAGGTCAAAATTGATACATAATACCTATATAAGTTCAATTTAATTCATTGGAGTCATTTAATAATAATTTTAGATATATAAAAATTTTATTAAACTTTTGACCGTCTTTTACCCACCTCCTAGAAGAATTTGCAAATTTACATAAAACTTAATTTTACCACTTCTGTGTGTGGAATTTCAAAAATATGAGAGACAAGGTTGATACTAGTAATTAAAATGTGGTTTAATATGATAAAAATAATTTTTTGTGAATAGTAACTTTTTACTTTTATTACCACGGTTAAAAGTAAATAGGGTAATTAAGGGTAAAAATGATATTATTATTACCTAACGCATGTCATAATTCTATTTTATAAGTGAAATTAGACCCAAAAAAACCTTAGGAATAAAATATTACCCTTTAGGTCCACTTAGATTAGATTAGGACATTTATTATTATTTTATTTAAAGAAGAATTAAAATAGTTAAAATCAAAGTTTAACAACTAAAACATTTTTAATACAGTGTTATACATAAGATAAATTAGACTATAAATATTCATTAGAAAGATAAAAATATTTCCTAAATAATGGTATTTTATTTATAATTTTTAGACATTAAATAATGTAATTTATTTATTACACAATGATGATGCAGTAAATACCTCATTAATGAAATATTAAAATAATTGATGTTATAAATACCCAAATATATGTAATTTTAGACTTTTTATGAATTACAATAATTTTATAGGTTAATATGACATGTTATTATTTATTCAATTAACTTTTTTCTAACTAATCATGCTGTTATTATTTTTACAAAAATCAATTACCAAATATTGTCAAAATTGACATAAAATAGTTTTTAAAATAAGTATTATATTATTAATTGTTATTATATTCCTAAAAATCTAAGGTTTGGAAAAATGACTTAGATAAGAATATATATATTAATAATGAACCACTTGAGGTTCTTTTGACTTGTTATAGTATGTGTTTTAACCATATAGTGTAAGAAAACAAAACGACACGGTAAAAGTTAAATTATTTAACTTAGAGTTAAATCTAAATGATAAGGATAAAATAGTAACCTAAACTTATCTAAAACCTATTTGTTGAGAGTATTTATACCCATAACCACCTTATATTCTAAATAAATCAATTTTAATCTATTAAAAACTGAATATGACTTTATTATAAAATAATATTTTAAGTTTTCCTAAGGTGCCCCTATCCTCCCTTATAAAAAGGGCACCCCTTCCCGCTTCTCTTCACACCCTATTGAGCCATGAAGCTCTACCAAAACCTGGAAATTAATCTTCTCAACCTGTCTAGTTATATAATATATGTTCTGGTCTTTTCGAAATACCAACTCTAGTGCCCTAAGAAGAAGTTTAAAGGAGGTGCGTCGAAGAAGAGGTAACCTCTTCTACCGATTCTTGCAAGTTTATTTATTCTTCAACTTATTCTTCTTTAGTTGTTTCATTATAAAGTAATAACATAAGTATTAATTATATACTGATATGTTATTATAAATATGAAACAACCCTATTTTACCATCTATCCATCCTACGGAAAATGAAATCACCGCGCGTGCGTACGTACGGAATACCATCTCCGCACCGTGGTGTAATCTGTTTTCGACCACCACCTTACTTGGATGGGAATAATGGTGTAAATAAATAACTATATATGATTATTGTAAAGTGATATTGATTCTGAAATATTATACATACACTTAAATACAATTAAACGATCATGGGAATGATATCATCGCTCGTGCGTACGTACGGACTACCGTCTCCACGACGCGATGAGATTCATTCTCCATGTTAACCATTCATGAATGATTATAAAGTATATATAATGAATAATAATAAAATATATGACATAATAATGATACTAGATTTATGTATATATATATGTTTTTCATCTACTTAATTCCATTCAATTCAATAAGGAAATGAAAACAACATTCATGCGTACGTACGGCCTACCGTCTCCATGAACGGTGTATTTCATTCCATTTATCAATCTATCATATATATATGTATATGATGAGTATATATTATATATATAAATCATGTTTTACATTATATAATTAAGTAAATCAAGATATAAGTAATAATATCAAGAACTAAAAGTCGAAACACGTACGATAAATGAAACGATTTTACCCAAAATGCTGCTTTAACATGGAATTTACAAAAGAACAGGTAATATAAAGTCATAAGTGAACCATATATGATACCATAACAATGAATATGATTCTGTATTAATTCAATGACATTATTTAAATCATTATACATGAGGTTCAGATACGTATTAAGCATATCATACCTAAGGTAAGGGATAACTATTCTAATATCGTTCTTATCTGAGATTTCTTATGCGTAAGTATTTACTGGGGTTATATTTTTCATCCATGTCCATAAAAATGTTTTATAAAGTTTTAAATATTATTCCTTGTATGTTTAAAGTCATGTTTACTCTTCTTTGACTTTTACTTTGTGTTATGGAAGGAATATTTCTTTTGTTTACCATATGTGGTACTTTTTTGACTTTTCTGTTAAAAGTACGAGGAGAATGTTTTTTAACTTATACGACATGAATGGATTTTTACAGTTTCATAACACCTTATTTTCATGAATTTTAATCTACAATATTTCATGGTTATTTTCAATAAATTCATTTTCTTTTAAAATTTCTTGGAATTTTGTGAAAATAAAATGATTTTTAAGAAGAAAGGATATTTTCCTCAAGAAATATTTTCAAGTGTTTTATCAAAACCATTTTCCATCTAAGATGTCATTATTTCATATGTGTATGTTTGAAGTATAATGTATCTATGATTTACATGGTTTCAATTTTCTTATGATGAAAATATATCCATTTGTTTTATATGGATTATGTTATGATGGTATGATGTTTATGAAACCCATTTTATTCTTTAGGTTATGATGAATGATTTATGTTTATGTTGTGGCACTCGTAAGAATGATTTAATTATGAGATGGGAGGGACCTTTATCTCCCTCCAATTCATTGGGTAAAGATTTATATCTCATGAGATAGACATGGATAGAATGGTAAGTTAATCCGGTTCAGTGATATAGGACTAGAACGGGGAGTGAACTTGATTCAGAAGGGGACTTTGTCCACTAAGATGGTCTTGGAAGCAATGCCTTGGCTACTATGGAAATAATAACATGTGACTAATGGTTGCCACAATTACATGCTTTATTCACATTCTATTTTATCATGATTGATATTCCATTATGATATATGCCTTACGTACTTCCATGATTTATGTCTTTGCTCAAGATTTTGATGTTTAGATTTTATGTTCAAGTTTTTGCATTCAAATTTTTATTGATTGTTTTATGTTCTATATGTTTACCCTTACTGGGAATTTGAGCTCACCCTCATTATGTTTTCTTTTCCCCAAGATTTAAAGTAAGGTTTTAGGTAAGAAAATAAAAGGGAAAGATCTTTATGGGAGATGTTGAAGATCTTTCACCACGATTAGAGGATTATGTTCCGAGTTTCCAACGACACTAAACTATTACAGTCGTTGTGTGTTTGTTTTTGTTTTGTATTATGTATTCTGCACAAGTAATGTAATGTCTATGTACGTCAAGCTTTGGGTCTCTACAGTTGGTATTAGAGGTTCAGTTTAGTTAACCTTTGGAAACTAGAATGAAAAAAATTTAGTGAGATCCCTAGAGATATTTCTAAGGTATGTCTTGGGATGTCCCTAAGGTTAAGTATAAGTATAGGTTATAGTCCTATAATTACGGTAACAATATTAGAATTAAACCTAAGATGTTAGATATTGAAGTTACTTCCCCTTGATTATGATTTTGGCCTCTCACACTATTCTTTTTGGGTTTTAGAAAATGGATGGAAACAGAAAAATTCATGATAATGGAGGATATGATGGAAAATGGAATGATATTCTTCATAAGCAACCAAATGAAATTGGATATAGAAGTCCACATATCGTTATTATGCATAATCAATAATCTCATAATATGATCAATAATCTCAACCTTGGTAAGTTTCCCGACTCAGCTAATAAGAGAAATATGGAGTTTCATGATGATCATAGAGGAAAGAGAGTTCAATTTCCCTCACGTAAATCATGTGGGTAGAGGCATCAGGGAGATTGTTTCATAGGAACTGGAAGATGCTTTGGGTGTGGAAAAGAAGGACACAAAGCTAGTAAGTGCAAAGGAAAAGGTTCACTTAACACCATGGACAAGGATAATGGTATTGCTATGACATCAACAATGATTAAATGTTTTCAATGTGGAATGTATGGGCATTATGCAAACCAATGCCCTAAGGGAAAGTCTCATGAAGAGAATCAGCATGGTCGTATGGGTAGTATTTATGTTGATGATGATGAGGAGACTAAAAATAAAATGTGAGATGAAATAATTTTTGAAGCTCAGTCAATGGTTTAAGAAGGTAGTGGAATGATTTATGTTTATCAAGAGTTATGTTGTATAGGTAATGGTACTATGGAATTAAGACACATCTAAGGATTGTTACACTATTTTTTTTCCTAAAGTATTTGAAATTATATGTTGAATGGTACCGGTAACCATGAAGGGTTATTCAGATATTTTTGGAAACAAGATGATATGCGCATAATGAAGGGATAAAGAGACAATGAAATGTTTGATAGTATTCATGAGCTCATGATAGATATAAGGACAAAGTGATTTCATGGTTTAAGTATATAGAAATTTTGGGGTTTGGGCATGTGGAAATAGTTAACTTTTGACAGCATTCATGTTTTCACTAAGGTTCAATGGGTATTCATTTTTCAAGAGAATACATGATTAAGGTATTCACATGTTTGGAATGTGACCAACAAGATATATCATATGATATATGGGGGATAAATGATGGTATTCACATGCTCTGTAAATGACATTTCTTGTAATTCTTTTCTTTATACTATGAGCTTGTATAGAAGTATTTTAGATAAGCCTAAAGATTGGAAGGGATTATGTTGGACATAAGTTAGTATTTTTTAAGGCTATAACTTTTTGATATTATTTTTGGAATGTTATAATAGTACATTTTTAGAAAAAGGACAACCCATAGGTTGGGCAACAAACTGTCGCGTCGGACAAGGCTATGTGAATTGAACCCACAACTGAAGTGCGACAGGCCTTTATCGCCTACCACTGGCCTACAGGAAGTCCCTGGTTAGTAGAAACTAGTTTTATTATATTAAGCGGTATGATATATGAAGTATAAGTCCATTCTTGGAGCCATATACGTTTAATATCGCCATATATGGACTTATGTATATTGAATAACTTTTTCTAACCTTTCGTTTGAGAAAGATGGAATGACCCGTCATTCTATCACATGATCTGCTAACACTTCATGGAAGACAAATTCAACTTCATTTCTTTATGATATGAAGTGGAAATTGTTCAAGGAACAAACAACAGTAAGATTGTACCAAAATCAAGTAAGTATTTCTTTTAATTCAACAATTCTTCAAATTTAGGGAAATGATCTTGAAAACCAAAAATGTTGTCCTGGTGATCTTATATCTAATGAATCAGATGGTACCTTAGATCATTACAAATTTATGGCTTTGTGATTTTTGGATTTTTCATAGCCATGTTCTCTACCACTCTCCATCAGAACTTGATGGTTAGATTTCTCTTCCACATCCATATTTTCACCTATGTTCTCCTATGTGGAAACCTAGTTATTAGTTAATTTGGGTAACCGTTATGTTTCATACTTTAGTTTTTAAAGATAAGTTTTGGTATTCCTTTTTACGATGTGGGTTTCTATTAAAACTTTTGAGTAGTAAACCATTTATAACCCCGACAAATTTCAAGGGAGAAATTCATTTTAAGGGGGGTTGAATGTAACACCCCGAGATTTTATGAAAAGTATTCTTTTTAATTTATTTGATGTCTTGTGTTGTATGCTACACCAAGATTATCTTGCACTATACGCTACACCGTTTTAGCTTGCAGTACATGCAACACTATTCTTGGATCGTGTTACACACAATTTCAAGTTCGTTTGAAGTTATTGTACGCAACATTGAGTATATATATATATATTCAATGTACAAATGAAATATGGTTGGTTTATATTATACGCAATAATAAAAGAATCCTGCACTACACGCAACCTTGACTTGGCATGCATTACACACAATCACGACCTTCCCCGATAGCGTGTGTTGTACGCAATACCGAGTTTCACTAAACAATGATATGTTATATAAACTAGCCATTATGAATAGTAATACCCACCTTTTAAAATTTCATTTTTCAAAATGGACTTCATTTTTGGATTTAGAATATCGAAATTTGCCTATGGTGAATTTTTGCTATTTTTCTGAAAACTTTCAATTTTTGATGAATAGTGAAAACACTAGGTTACTATTTGAAAACCGACTTTTTATTTAAATAATTATTAAATTTATTTAAATTTATTTTAGGTCAAAATTGATACATAATACCTATATAAGTTCAATGTAATTCATTGGAGTCATTTTATAATAATTTTAGATATATAAAAATTTTATTGAACTTTTGACCGTCTTTTACCCACCTCCTAGGAGAATTTGCAAATTTACATAAAACTTAATTTTACAACTTTTGTGAGAGGAATTTCAAAAATCTGAGAGACATGGTTGATATCAGTAAGTAAAATGTTGTTCAATAAGATAAAAATATTTTTTGGTGAATAGTAATTTTTTTTACTTTTATTTACCACAGTTAAAAGTAAATAGGGTAATTAAGGATAAAAATGATATTATTATTACCCTAACACATGTAGTAATTCTATTGGATAAGTGTAATTCGACCATAAACAACCTTAGGAATAAAATATTACACTTCAGGTCCACTTGGATTAGATTAGGACATTTATTATTATTTTATTTAAATAAGAATTAAAATAATTAAAATCAAAGTTTAATAACTAAAATATTTTTAATATAGGGTTATACATAAGATAAATTAGACTATAAATATTAATTAGAAAGTAAAAATATTTCCTACATAATGGTATTTTATATATAATTTTTAGACATTAAATAATTTAATTTATTTATTACACAATGATGATGTAGTAATTATCTCATTAATGAAATATTAACATAATTGATGTTATAAATACCCAAATAAATGTAATTTTAGACTTTTTATGAATTCCACTAATTTTATATTTTAATATGACATGTTATTATTGATTCAATTAACTTTGTTCGAACTAATCATGTTGTTATTGTTTTTACAAAAATCAATTACCAAATAGTGTCAAAATTGACATAAAATAGTTTTTAAAACAAATATTATATTATTAATTGTTATTATATTCCTAAAAATCTATGGTTCACTAGTGCAGAAATCGTTTTTTACGTCACCATTTTTTACGTCGGTTATATATAACCGACGTAAAAATGCGGCGAGTAGATTTTTCACGTCGGTTATTTTAATAACCGACGTTACAAATCGCACCTGTTGGGTTTTTACGTCGGTTATCTTATAACGGACGTAAAAAACCAATGCGCGGGGGGTTTTTTACGTCGGTTATTTGGTAACCGACGTAAAAAACCCGATATCGACGCATTTTTTACGTCGGTTATCAAATAACCGACGTAAAAAACCCCCCGGGGCTTTGGTTTTTTACGTCGGTTTCCAAATAACCGACGTAAAAACCCACCCGTGCTTTGGTTTTTTACGTCGGTTATTTTATAACCGACGTAAAAAACCCGTAGATATTGGGTTTTTTTACGTCGGTTATTTGGAAACCGATGTAAAAAAACCCCCGCCCATTGGTTTTTTACGTCGGTTATCTTATAACCGACGTAAAAAACCAAAGCCCGGGGGGGGGGGGGTTTACGTCATTTATAAAATAACCGACGTAAAAAACCCGTAGATATCTCGTTTTTTACGTCGGTTATAAAATAACCGACGTTATAAAACATTTAAAAAAATTAAAGCCCGTGGACTGTCATTTACGATTTTTCGATTGACAGTCCGCCGACTCGTCTCTCTCTCGCGTGGTAAACCCTAATCGGATCGTCGATCGACCTGCGTTAAACTCATTTTGGCTTCATTGTTTATCTTCTTCACTCCTCTCGGATCTATCATCTCAACTCGCAACATTCAAGTAAGCCTTCCACGAATTTATTTCGTTCGTTTTTGTTTCGATTCTTGATGTGCTTTTCGTTTGTTTTTGAATCTCGTGGAATTTTTTGTTATTGCAAATGGTTATTATGTCCATTCAACTCGCAACATTCAACTCACAACATTCAAGCAGGTGTATTTTGGATAAGACTATTTTTAACTCTTATTCTAGATTTTCATTCTGATATACGCTTTACGATTCTATAGTACAATGAAAAAGTAGATTCATTAAAGCTTCTTAAACCACTTATACTTCATCTTTTCTTCTGAAATATGAATCAGTAACAACTCCAATATGATCGCTATATTGATCTATCTGAATACCAGCAACTTCATTACAAGCAACCTCTTAAGTATCTAAATAAATCAATATCTGATAAAAATATTACTATGACCATGAGAACATAGATATTTGACTTCACAACCATTCAAATTATTCAATCATTTAGAAAGAATAATTAATTTTAAAACATTGAGGATTAGCTTCAGCAAAATCTGAAAAATAATGGGTGGTATTGTAACGTTCCATTCTTCCAGCAACATTATTATTTCCTACTTAGCTGGAATGTGTCTTTCTGGATGAAGATTGGTAGTACTTATTTTCTTAAAATCATATTTTCAATATGATTGTCCAGAAAATGATTTTCATGAATGAAATTGGACCAGGTACAATCGGTAATACCTATCCTTAAAATTTCATTCAACATTCTTACATCATAATTTTTTTTCAAAAAATTATGATTTTTAGAACTCCTAGATCAGAAAACCATCATCTGTTTTCATCTGCATTCATAAAAATATCAATTCATACCTATTACAATCAAATATTTCATTCTGGACTCATGGTGAGTCTGATAATACATTTCTTCTTTCAGTCATCTCCTAAAAATGATGGACCTTTTCATGCAAAGTGTATCTGATTTCTTGAATACGATGGTATGTCTGATTTTCAACAAAACCAAGTGAGGTGATTTCTTTTATTATTAATAATTCATAAAAAAATTATAATACCTAAATATTATTATCATTCTTTTCAGATTTTTCATTATAAAAAAGGTAAAGGGTACTTTCTTTTCATTCTCAAGTTAAATTATATTTTTTATAAAGGTCTTTTCTATCTAGGTAGAAATAATTTAACGATAATTAGATTGAATTAGGTATATTATCTTATCTTACCATACAAACACATTTTTATGTATTAATAATTATTATGTTTTGTAAAAACAATTATGACCCCCATTTCATTTTTGTTAGTTAATTGATCTACGAAAGTGTTATAAATGATTTGATGATCACGATTCACCCATATATATGGTTAGTCATTATGTGACATTTGGGTCCATAATATCCTTCTAATGCATTCGACAATGCATTATATATCATAGATCAATATGGGATACAGATGGTTATACCATGTCCAATGTGTTATGTGATGTGTCTCGTAAGAAATATTATAATAAATTATAGGAAAGGTGATTAACATATCCCAAAATGAGGTGAATGAAACTATGTTTTCCCTTGACATATGTTATGACTTATATGATTATGTTTGTGCCACACTCTTATGTTATTCCACATACCAATGTTGTGATCTTGTGAATAAGGTTTTTTAAATCATGTTCCCACTATCATATAAATCATGTCTTATGTTATGCTAAAATTGTTATACTTGGACTCAGGTTTTATGATCTATGATTATATAGAACTGTTTCACTTATCTTTTTGATCACGTGCTTTGTGTATGCTCTTATACCCCCATGGATATCTTTTTATGAGATTAGATATTATATTTATATATATCATGTTTACCCATAATGAGTATCGTAAATCAAAAATTTTATTATTTTCATTCCCTAAGTTATAAAAATAAGTATTATGTAGGATGATTCAAAAATTTAATCTGTGAGATGAGTTGTTTTATGTGTGAAAACCAGGCCAAACACATATGTATTTTTTTATTGGTATTACATATATATAGTTCGACATATACTTTTTTTTACATTACCATGATATTAACATTACTTTTTCTAAAGAAATATTAATGTCCTTAGATTATATATCGGATCAAAAGGATATAGTAATTCTAATATATAATCAGAATGATCAGATAATATGACACATACAATGTATAGCTATTTGGTGTTGGGTACTTATGAAAACTACTACTACTTTCAAGATTTTGGCACTTGAAAGTGTTGAGTACTTTAGATCATAATGATTGAACAACAAGCATGAATAACACATGTTATATGCTCCATTAGGTATTCCTATATTTTAACATGTTTATTAGTATATTGGCATGAGATTATTATAAATGTGTATCATCTGATCATATTCACTTATTCCAGATAAAAATCATTTTGTTTATGTTTTATTGATGTATATTTTATTTGGAGAATCATTAGGCGTCATGGTTTTCTTTGATTCAATGAAATTTAAAACTGTTATATCTAACTATATTTTGTTTTAAAAATAATATTCAAGCATATTTTTTTAAATACCTATAGATTTGTTTTATATTTTAAATTGTTTTACATTCAAATTATGATTTTTTTCATATAAACATGTATTTGTCTTATCTTAAAAATATATATTTTTTGTTGATATTTGTTATAGGTAATAATGAGTCGAAGTTGGATTACGGCACATCGAATGAGCAATGAATTTGAGGAAGGTGTTGATGCCTTTTTGGAATTTGCAAAACGAAATGTTCCAAGTAGTGACATTTTTTTCTGTCCATGCCTGAAATGTTTGAATATGAAGAAGTTGAAAAGTAGAGAGATAAAAGATCATCTGATATGTCATGGTTTTAATCCGAGTTACAGCCCTTGGATTTGGCATGGTGAAACTGGACGGAATGTCACTGATGATGATGATTCGCAAGATGGTAACTCCGATGGAATTGAAGAAATGATTTGCAATATTGTAGCAGAACAAATTGAGATAGAACCGACAGTTGCACGTCTATATGGTGATGCTGAAAAACCATTATATCCCGGTTGTACAGATTTTACGGTTTTTTCGGTGGTGTTAAGATTGATTAACCTGAAGGCGAAGCATGGATGGAGTGACAAAAGTTTTACAGAGCTGCTACAATTGATGAAAGACATTCTTCCAAAAGATAACGATCTTCCAGATTCACATTACAAAGCCAAGAAAATATTATGCCCGATGGGATTGGGATACAAGAAAATACATGCCTTCCCAAATGACTGCATTATATATAGGAAGGAATATGAATTTCTGTCAGAGTGTCCAAAATGTGGGACATCACGGTATAAGGTGAAAGAAAAATCACAGGGTGATGTAGAGATTACAAAGCTCCCTTCAAAGGTATTTTGGTATCTTCCTATAATTAATCGTTTCAAACGTTTATTTGCTAATTCACATGATGCAAAAAGGTTAAGATGGCATGCTGAAGAGCGGGTATTTGATGGAAAAATACGTCATCCAGCTGATTGTCCACAATGGAAGAAAATTGATGCGTAGTATTCTACATTTGGAAATGAAATAAGAAATCTCAGACTAGGGTTGTGCACAGATGGAATGAATCCATACCGAACACTCAGTAGCACACATAGTTCATGTCCTGTTTTATTGGTAATTTACAACCTCTCTCCTGAAGTTTGTATGAAGCGCAAATATGTCATGTTGAGTACAATGATCTCTGGTCCAAAGCAACCCGGTAATGATATTGATGTTTACTTGTCACCGTTGATTGATGATTTGAAACTGTTATGGGCTGATGGTATTAGGGTGTATGATTCTTATAAAATGGAATATTTTCAACTGCATGCAGTGCTTCTGTTCACTATAAATGACTTCCCAGCGTATGGAAATCTGTCTGGATACAGTGTTAAAGGGCATAAAGCATGTCCAATTTTCGAACAACAGACGTCCTATTTTCAATTGCATCATGGGAGGAAAACAGTGTACATGGGTCATCGAATGTTTTTGCCTATGGAACACCCTTATAGAAGACTAAAAAAGTCATTTAATGGCTCACAAGAATTTGATACTGCTCCAAAACCTTTATCCCCTGATCCGTATTTTGAGAGGGTGAAAAACCTTGACGTGACATTGGGAAAGACACAGAAATCTGGTAATGATAGACATATTTGGAAGAAAAGGTCAATTTTTTTGAGCTACCATATTGGAGGTATCATGAAGTTAAACATAATATTGATGTCATGCACGTGGAGAAGAATATCTGTGATTATTTGATTGGAACATTTTTAGATATTAAAGGAAAGACTAAAGATGGGTTGAATGCAAGATTAGACTTACTATCAATGGGAATATGTTTGGAGTTAGCTCCCACTCCTAAAGGAAGACGGACATTTCTTCCCCCGGCTTGTCATACATTATCGAAGAGGGAGAAAATTAGCTTCTGTCAGTATATTCATGATACCAAAGTGCCTCAAGGTTATTCTTCTAATGTAAAAAAATTTGTCTCATTGAAGGACTTGAAGTTGATAGGTATGAAATTACATGATTGTCACGTCATGATGCAACAAATTCTACCAGTTGCATTGCGTGGAATATTTCCCATTCATGTCAGAAAGACTATAATGAGGTTGTGTTATTTTTTCAATTCAATTTGTAACAAGGCGATTGATGTGAATGCTTTGAACATTTTGGAAAAGGATGCAATATTTATACTTTGTCAATTGGAAATGTATTTTCCTCCAACTTTTTTTGATATAATGGTGCATTTAATGATTCATCTGGTTCGAGAAATAAAGCTTTGTGGACCTGTATATCTTCGTTGGATGTATCCTTTTGAAAGGTATATGAAAATATTAAAGGGGTATGTTAAAAATCTATATCGACCTGAAGCCTCCATTATTGAAAAGTATATTTCTGAGGAGGTAGCAGAGTTTTGTACGAGCTACTTGGCTGCGGCGCAACACATAGGTTTGCCTCCATCTCGCCATGAACGAGTTAATAATGAGGGAAAGGGGATTTGCGGCTTGAAAGTCAAATCATTGTCAGCTGAACAGATGAAGAAGTTAGAATCATACATCTTGAATAACATAGCTGATGCTCAACCATATATCACATTGCATATTAATGAGTTGAAACAATGTCATCCAAAGAAGAAAGAAATGTGGATTTTGAATGAGCACAACAAAACTTTTTTGTCATGGATTAAAAAGACTTTGCTTGGTAGATCAGATGTATCAGAGACATTAAAATGGATAGTGGGTGGTCCATGTTTAAATGTGATAACATGGTCAGGTTATGACATTAATGGTTATACATTTCATACAAAATCTCAGGACAACATAAGTGCAGTTCAGAGTAGTGGTGTATTGGTGTTTGCAGAAGCAATGCATTTTTCGAGTGCTAAGGACAAAAACCCAATTTCTGCATCAAATGCATATTATGGAGTGATTGAAGACATATGGGAGGTTGATTACTTTAAAATTAAAGTTCCCGTTTTTAACTGTAAATGGTTTAACGGTAACAACAGTGTCAGACACGATGAATTTGGAATGACACTTGTTAATATGGATAGATTGGAAGACACAGCTGATTCTTTTATAATGGCAACACATGCAAAACAATTTTTTTATATAGTAGATCAATCAGATATGCAGTGGGCTGTTGTTTTACAAGGGAAAAACAATATGTTGGTGAGGATGAACTTGATGAATATGCTGATTTATGTGAGATCCCTACTTCCATGGAAATATTAACAGAACATAATGACGATCATGTTGAAGACATAGTTTGTGCCATAAGGAACGATCACGACGAAGGAATTTGGGAAAACAATCCATCTGTACATTCCTAAAATTACAGGTAACATATGTTTATTTCTTTTTTACATTTATTTTTTCTATAAATGTTAGATATTGTAAGTTTTTTATTTATTAAAACATGTTTTAAAATAAAATAAGTATATGTTTTTGTTTTTGTTTGTTTTAAGTTTGTTTAGTTAACTTTATCATGTTTATAACCATTACATGAATTTTAAAATGCTTATTTTTGTTCACTGACAATTACTTTACCATGTTTACAATGTTTACCAGGTTTACCATTTTTACCATTTTTAACATCTTGACAATCTTGACCATCTTTTCCATCTTTACCATTGTTTAACATGCTTACCATATTACCAATGTTTACTATTATGTAACTTAGTACACTTTTCTATTTTCTGATTACAGTAGTATTAAAATATTTGAATTTGTATATTTGTTCACTGACAATTACTTTACCATGTTTACAATGTTTACCAGGTTTACCATTTTTTCCATTTTTTACCATCTTGACCATCTTGACCATCTTTTCCATCTTTACCATTGTTTAACATGCTTACCATATTACCAATGTTTACTATTATGTAACCTAGTACACTTTTCTATTTTTTGATTACAGTAGTATTAAAATATTTGAATTTGTATATTTGTGAACTGACGTTTGTTTTTTTGATTTGAAGGATAATGACAGATCATTCAGATGATCAATCACATGATTCTGGAGAGGAGCATATTGCTGGTCATACCTCTGGGGATGAACATTCACATGATCCTATTACGACAAAGAGTTCAAAGGTTGGTAAATGTGGGTGCACACGTTTACCAAAATTATCACTTGCCCGTACGCAGGATTAGAGGATAGTAGTTGAGTTTGATGATGATGATATTCCTAGAGGTCCGAATGCCAAAGATTTTAAGAGTTTTGTTGCAACTCAGGCTAAGAACAAAGTAAGCATTCTGTATGATGATTAGAGAGGTGTCGATAAAGCGATTATCTCTCAGTTGTGGGAGACGATTTTGGTAAGATCTTTTGTCATTGTTTGACCATTATTTTAATGTTTATAGTATATATAATATGTTTAACCTCTTCTTTATCAGATGAAATTTGATATTCCTGACACTGGAGGAGTCAGGAAGAAATGCTTATCGTTGGCTGCCAGGAGATGGAGGGATTTCAAATCAACCCTCTCATCTGATTTCATTTATGGTCATAGGAGTCATGACAATCCATGCCGTATATATCCTTTTATAGATGAAGACACATGGAGACAATTTTTTGAAAGTAGAAAAAAAGAGTCATTTCTGGTAAGGGCAATGTAAACTTTTATAAACTTTCTTATATAAATGATTTTATTAATGTTTTGTTAATGATTTCTTATTCTTAAATTACAGCAAACAAGGAAAGCTCATCAGGAGATCCAATCTAAAAATGTATACCCTCATAGTTTATCTCGGGGAGGGTATACATTATTGGAAGAAAAAATGATAGCGGAAAAATTTCAACAACTAAGAGCTGAGTCTTCAAGCTCTGGAGAGGTGGCCCCTCCATCCCCTCCATCTAGACATGAAAAATGGAAGAGAGCTCGGAAGGGAAAAAAAGGGCAATATCTTTCGGAAGAATCGAGAATCGTAGCTGATAGGATTGTAAGATATCTATTTAATTTATTTAAGTTAACTTTTTTCTTCATATAAGTTTAAATCATTACAGAAATGTTCAATTAATTAATACAAGACTCTCTTGAGGAGCAGAGTTCAGAGGGGACATTTACAGCTATTGGGAGGGAAGATATTTTATTTTCAGCATTGGGAAGGCCCGAACATCCTGGTCGTGTAAGAGGATATCCGGCAGGTGTATCGGTAAGAAAAGTATTTCCATGTTCTTAAACTTCTAACATTGAGGGGGTTTATAAAAAAATAGAATACTTGGAGGCTGAAGTTCAAAATATTAATGCGACAATGGAAGACAAGATTAGAGAGTCGGTGCAGTCTATGTTTGCAGAAATGAAAAGACAATTTCAGACTGCAGCTCCCACTCCTCCACCTCCCCCTACAGACCCCATTATTTATCCTCCACCTCCGCCAGTAGCTCCCACTCCCCCACCTCAGCCTGCGGACCCCATTTTTTATCCTACACCTCTGCCGCAGCTTCCTACATATTGCGAGTTGTATGTTGATGATTCTCAACATCATATAGTAGCATACAGGTTGGTATATTGTATAGGAGATACAGTTCATCATCAACAATTAGAGGTAGAGAATCAGAGGGTCACTGTACAGGATATTATAGATAGATCAGCTAGGGTACCAATACCTATAGATGAGGTGGCGACAGTTGGACAGAGTATCGGCCATTTTTTAGTTTGGCCATCCAGACTTCTTCGACTCATTACCATAGAGGTATGAATGTTATATCTTTTATTTTATTTTTTTTAAAGTTGTTTTATCATTTGAAAACTTCTATAATTCTCAATTTTTTTTCACAGGAATACTTCAAATGTAAAGAAATACTGTATAGACAACAACAAAGACAACAGGCTATGACATCAGATACAGATTCCAGTGGTCTTGACAGATTGTCAAGATATTCACATTTTTTGTTGGGTTTTTATGAGTTTCCAATGGAATCTCATGTTTGTGGACGTGAAATAAGTGTGGGGATTACAAAATCTGATATCATGGAGCTTGTTACTGGAGATAAGTTGGGCATCAACGTGGTTTAAATTTTTTCCATGTAAGTCTTAACACCTTTTCCCTGCGTTATATTTATTAAAAATGTATACTTATATATGTTTTGTATTAGGTATCTTTATAAAATTTGTGAGAGGAATGAACTGACAGAAGTATATGGATTCATGGACCCGCAATTGATTTCCCCTGAAGCATGTGCATTGACTGAGGAACAAATAATGGTTTATATTGCTGAAAGATTTGAAAAGAATATAATCCAACAATGTTGGATGATGCCTTTTTGTGAGAGGTATGAAATGAATTTCTCTCAAAGAGTTAATTATTTTTTAACATAAAAAACCACTAACATTAAATTTCCTTTTATCAGTAATCATTGGATGTTAGGGATTTTTTTCCCAAGGGAGAAAGCTCTTTATTGGATATGCTCTGTTCATGGTGATGTGCGGGCAAGTTTTAAGAATATATTGGAAAAGTAAGTTTCAATTTCTCAATAGTTTTATATATTATAATGAATTTTAAATTTACCCCATTCGTATTATTTTCTAACAGTGTATGGGTCTACTTTCGAAAAAACACAAAGAAAAGAAATGCAAAGATCAAATATGTAAATGCGAAGGTAAATTTCCATTTATAATTTGTACTTTTTGATTTATTACATAAAAATAATATATTGAATTTACACTCATTCAAAACAGAATTGTCATGAACAACAAGGCCTCATCAAATGCGGATATTATATGTTAAGATTTATGTATGAAATAATAACAACTCGGATAGTTGTGAATTTTGACCTGGTACGATTTCCTCTTAAACTTTGCCATAATATTTCAATTTGATTTATTCATTATACACGTTAACTATCTTTTTTTTCATTTGTATCTTTTTGATGACCCTCAACCCTATACTGCTGAATACATCAAACACGTACAAGTGGAGTGGTCAAATTATTTTACAGGTTTGATTGAATTTTAGTTGTTTGTAATGTAAAATGTAATTTTGAATATTGTCATTTTAATTTTGTATTTGGTAGTTGTTTAGGTTTGATTTATTTTTTTTTGAAGTTGACAGTGTAAGTTTTGAATGTTATATAAGTGAATGTTTAATTTTGCTCTACTTCTTGTTTTGGTCTACTTTTGATGGTTCTTCTGGTATGGATTTGGGTCTGTGGGGGAGGGGTTCCAAGGGTGTGGGGGTGTGTTCAGTGGGGTTGGGGGTGTCCAGCGGTCTGGGAGGGTTGTCCGGTGGGGTGGGGGGACAGTCCTGGGGGGTGGCGGGGATGTCCAGGGGTGTGGGAAGCCGGTTCAGGGGTGTGGGAGTGCTGTCCAGGGGTGGGGGGGTTGTCCAGGGGTGTGGTGGGGGCTGTCAAGTGGGGTGAGGGGGTGAGGAGGTGTTGTTCAAGCGGGTGGGGGTTGTCGAGGGGTGTTTGGGGGTGTTCGGGGGTCGGGGGGCAGTCCAGGAGTGTGGTGGGGGCTCCAATGGAGTGGGGGAGGGTTGTCCAAGGGGTATACATGAGGGTGGGAGCTCCAATGGGGTGGGGGAGGGCTGTCCAGGGGGTATACATGAGGGTGAGGGCTCCAATGGGGTGGGGGAGGGCTGTCCATGGGGTATAAATAAGGGTGGATGCTGTCTAGTGGGTAAGTTTTATATGTTATCTATGTACATGCTTAATTTTGATGTACTTCTGTTTTTGTGGTACGATTTCTTGATTTGTTTTCTGGTTGATTCTGGTGGAGAGAAGATCACTGCATTCTGTTTAAAAAAAATTGGGTTTATCATGTCGGTTACGTGATAAAATTCCAGGAAAATAGTTTATCACGTCGGTTATTTAATAACCGACGTGATAAAAGGCCTGGATAATGGTTTATCACATCAGTTATTTAATAACTAACGTGATAAAAGGCCTGGAGAATGGTTTATCAAATCGGTTATTTAATAACCGACGTGATAAAAGTCCTGGAGAATGGTTTATCACGTCGGTTATTTAATAACCGACGTGATAAAGGGCCTGGAGAATGGTTTAGCATGTCGGTTATTGAATAACTGACGTGCTAAACGGCTTGGACAATGGTTTATCACGTCGGTTATTGAATAACCGATGTGATAAACCGCCTCCCTCTGGTTTATCACGGCGGTTATACAATAACCGACGTGATAAACCCCCCTCCCCCGGTTTTTCACGTCGGTTTTATATGAACCGACGTGATAAACCACGCTCAGCCCGGTTTATCACGTCGGTTCTTATAGAACGGACGTGATAAACCACCCTCACCCCGGTTTATCACGTCGGTTCTATATGAACCGACGTGATAAACCCCCTCGCCCCTGTTTATCACGTCGGTTGTTTAAAAATAGACGTGATAAACCATTGTCCAGGCCGTTTATCACGTCGGTTCCTCAATAACCGACGTGATAAACCATTCTCCAGGCCCTTTATCACGTCGGTTCTAAAATAACCGACGTGATAAACCATTCTCCAGGCCCTTTATCACGTCGGTTCTAAAATAACCGACGTGATAAACATCGCGATTTTATGTTTTTGACGTCGGTTTTTAAATAACCGACGTCAAAAACCTTATTTATAACGTCGCACGTATTAACGTCGGCTAGAAACCGACGTAAAAAATTAAAAATAACCGACGTAAAAAACATTTTCTGCACTAGTGGTTCATCCAAATGACTTAGATAAGGATATATATATTAATAATGAACCAATTGAGGTTTTTTTGGCTTGTTATAGTAAGTTTTCTAACCATATAGTGTAAGAAAACAAAAAGACACGGTAAAAGTTAAATTATTTAACTTAGAGTTAAATCTAAATGATAAGGATAAAATAGTAACCTAAACTTGTCTAAAATATATTTATTGAGAGGATTTTGACCCATACCCACCTTAGGTTAGAAATAAATCAATTTGGAGCTATTAAAAACCGAATATGACTTTATTAGAAAATAATATTTTAAGTTTTCCTAAGGTGCCCCTCTCCTCCCTTATAAAAAGGACACCACTACCCTCTTCTCTTCACACCCTATTGAGCCTTGAAGCTAGGCCAAACCCTGCCAATTACTCTTCTAAACCTCTCTAGTTATACCATATAAGTTCTGGTCTTCTCAAAAGACCAACTCTAGTGCCCTAAGAAGAAGTTTAAAGGAGGTGCGTCGAAGAAGAAGTAATCTCTTCTACCGATTATTTCTAGTTTCTTTCTTCTTCAACTTCTTATTATTTAGTTGTTTCATTATAAAGTAATAACATAAGTATTACTTATATACTTAAATTTTATTATAAATATTAAACAACCCTATTTCACCTTCTATCCATTCTATGGAAAATGAAATCACCACGCGTGCGTACGTACGGAATACCGTCTCCATGCCGTGGTGTAATCTGTTTTCGACCACCACCTTACATGGATGGGTATAATGGTGTAAATAAATAACTATATATGATTATTGTAAAGTGATATTTATTCTGAAATATTATGCATACACTTAAATACAAATACACGATCATGGGAATGATATCATCGCTCGTGCGTACGTACGGACTACCATCTCCACGACACGATGAGATTCATTCTCCATTTTAACCATTCATAAATGATTATAAAGTATATATAATGAATAATAATTAAATATATGACATAATAATGATACTGTATTTATGTATATATAGATGTTTTTCATCTACTTAATTCCATTCAATTCAATAAGGAAACGAAAATAATGTTCATGCGTACGTACGGCCTACCGTCTCCATGAACGGTATATTTCATTCCATTTATCTATCTATCATATATATATGTATATTATGAATATATATTATATAAATAAATCATGTTTTACATTCTGGAATTAATTAAATCAGGATATAAGAAATAATATCAAGAACAACAAGTCGAAACACGTACGATAAATGAAACGATTTTACCCAAAACGCTGCTTTAACATGGAATTTACAAAAGAACGGGTAATATAAAGTCATAAGTGAACCATATATGATATCATAACAATGAATATGATTTTTTAATAAGTCAATGACATTATTTAAATCATTATACAGGAGGTTCGGATACGAACGAAGCATATCAGACCTAAGGTAAGGGATAACTATTCCAATCTCGTTCTTATCTGAGATTGTTTATGCCTAAGTATTTACTGGGGTTATATTTTTCATCCATGTCCATAAAAATGTTTTATAAAGTTTTTAATATTAATCCATGTATGTTTAAATTCATGTTTACCCCTCTTTGACTTTTACATTGTGTTATGGAAGGAATATTTCTTTTGTTTAGCATATGTGGTTCTTTTTGACTTTTTCATTAAAAGTACGAGGAGAATGTTTTTTTAACTTATACGGCATGAATGGATTTTTATGGTTTCATAATGCCTTATTTTCATGAATTTTAATCTACAATATTTCATGGTTATTTTCAATAAATTCCTTTTTTTTAAAAAATTGCCTAGAATTTTGTGAAAATAAAATGATTTTTAAGATGAAAGGATATTTTCCCCAAGAAATATTTTCAAGTGTTTTATCAAAACCATTTTCCATCTAAGATGACATTATTTTATATGTGTATATTTCAAGTATAATGTATCTATGATTTACATGATTTCAATTTTCTTATAATGAAATGATATCCATTTGTTTTATATGGATTATGTTATGATGGGATGATGTCTATGAAACCCATTTTATTCTTTGGGGTATTAGGAATGATTTATATTTATGTTGTGGCACTCGTAAGAATGATTTCATTATGAGATAGGTGGGAACTATATCTCCCTCTAATACATTGGGTAAAGATTTATATCTCATGAGATATACATGGCTGGAACGATAGGTTAACCCGGTTCAGTGATACAGGACTGGAACAGGGAGTGAACTTGATTCAGAAGGGGACTTTGTCCACTAAGATAGTCTTGGAAGAAATGCCTTGGCTACTATGGAAATCATAACATGTGCCTAATGGTTGCCACAATTACATGCTTTATTACCATTCTATTTTATCATGATTGATGTTCCATTATGATATATGCCTTACTTACTTCCATGATTTATGTATTTGCTCAAGATTTTGATGTTTAGATTTTATGTTCAAGTTTTTACATTCAAATGTTTATGGATTTTTTTATGTTTTCTTTGTTTACCCTTACTGTGCATTTGAGCTCACCCTTTTTATGTTTTCTTTTCCCCAGGATTTAAAGAAAGGTTTTAGGTAAGAAAATAAAAGGGAAAGATCTTTATGGGAGATATTGAAGATCTTTCACCATGATTAGAGGATTATGTTCCGAGTTTCCAAAGACACTAAACTATTACGGTCCTTGTGTGTTTGTTTTTGTTATGTATTAAGTATTCAGAAAAAGTAATGTAATGTCCATGTACGTCAAGCTTTGGGTCTCTACAAAATTGCTTCCCATTCTTCTTATCGCTATCTTCTGCACTGCTTACCAAGGCCGTAGGAGGATTCGTCACCTCTTGTCCTCCTGCTAACTCAGCTTCGACGAGGAAAGATAGTCTCACCACATTAGGGAAAGTGATCACATTGAACTTTCCCACCTTCGACTGCAGCTCAGGACGTAATCCAAGCTCAAAATGCCGAGCTTTCACGAGATAATTTCTAACATACGCCTGTTCATACAGATCTAGGTCCAGGAAACGATAAAATAATTCCAACTCCAATCCAACTCCTTGCTTAAGACTGCACAACTCCATCCTCTTCCTCAATTTCCTTAGCTTAGAGAAATATTGTTGGATGAACGATGACTTGAAGAACTCCCATGTGAGGTCTTCTGGAGGTTTTCTTCAAGACATAGACTTCCACCACTTTCAGGTTGGACCTTCAAGCATAAAGGTATCCAACTTCACCTTTAATGACTCAGGTGGCATGAGAGAATAGAAGTTCCTCTCAATCTTCCATAACCACTCCTCCACCTCAAGAGGATCTCCTTGCCCATAAAAGAGGGGCAGGTTCTACTTCTAAAACTCAAGGACATAGTCCATGGACTGATCAACTAGAGTATTTTCTAATGATTTACCACCCAAAGCTGCACCTTGGGCATCCATCGAGCCTTCATGTGGGAGAACACTAAGGAACAAGAAAACAAGAAGATGGGTCAAACATGGTCATTGTAATTTCAAATACCAAAATAACACTTTTCATAACAATTTTCAGAATGAAGGAAAACTCAAACAATTCGCTAGAGGGAAACTAGTGATGATGGGTGGCTTGGCCATATGGTTGGAGGCCATACACCAGTCACACCACCATCATTGAGAGCATCATAGGGTAAATTCCCTGGCTCCACATGGCTTGCCAGATCATGCAAGATCATGGAGGTCACTTTAACGACTCTCATTTCATTTCCCAATACCAAACAAGCCATACGAATTAAAAGACAATGACAACCCAAAAATCCCATGGTAACACTAGGTTCGGAACGAGCAAGGGTTCATGAAGTCCTTCTTGTCCGTACACCTCGAGTCCCGACAATTATACTCCTTCTACCTTGAAAACTCAAGATAACAATGGGCGCTCTGAAAACAAGGTCCACTTAGGAGCCGAACTACTCTGATGCCATTTTGCCATGAACCAACCCGGGTCGACCCTAAACTGATCACCCGATCCGGTCTGCGACATGACTTAAGAGGTGTTCCTGATCCTCCTAGGCTGGCAACAAGCACCATGGAATCAATATAGGACAAGTGGGAATGATTTCTCTCAGTAAAAATAAATAAATAAAGCAGTGAAAGGAAACTAAATGACATGAAAAATGAAGAACGACAAAAAAAACACACTAACCTCATCTCGACCAAAAACTCTCACAACTCCGAGAGTCACTCACCAGTCCATAACCAAATCTCACACACGGGAGCAATCTCGAGCCAAACCTGCAGCAAAACTAAAAATAGGAAAACACTATAGGCGTGAGTATTAAAACTTAGTAGGAATTCCCAATAAACTATTCCCAATGCACTACCTTTAAATAAAGAATTTAACAATTTAAGGTTTAAACTAAATTATATAAAATATTAGTTTCCACACACACTTTCATTTCTAAAACAAGTATCAGTCCATTGACCTTTTTAATTTAAAAAAAACAAGGTTAATGTTTGAAAGGAATTGGTACATTTCATTTTAAAAAAATTTCAGTGAACAATTTAGGAATCCAAACTTCAGTTATTATCAAAAAAGTAAAACCACACATAACACACAACACACACCAAGGGAAATGGGAAAAATGACACACATGAGTTATCAACTGAACTAGACCTCTCAATCGTCCGCCACACACAAATAAACACTAAAGGAAACATGGGTCTAACCTAGGATCTTGTGAACAATCCAGAACATACTATACATGTGACTCATTCTGAAGGCATGACCTAACTCTATGACGTCATAATTCCCTAACGCTCAGTATATCCCTTCATGGCCTAACTGAGTTGCCCAATCCCCATAGCAGCAATAACTCATTATTCCCCTACTTTGGGGTCACTAGCCAGTGTGTAATCTAAACTAGTGTAGCAATCGTTCTTAGAAGATTAACTCACTATGCCAGGTTCCAATGTCAACACGCATAATAAAAGGGAAAGGGGAGAGTCACCAAAATTAATCAAGTAGCACAGATATCACACAAAACTCATGGAATCAATGTACACCAAAGATCACCCCTCAGTCACCCCAAAGAGAGTTTTCCAAAATAATTTATTTTTATTAAAGTTCCAAATGGGCCTTTACCAATTTTAAGGAAAAACCTCATTTCTCAAGAAAACCCAAAACACACATTCACGCATGAGAAGAAATAATTTATAATTTAAAAAAAAAATACATTTGAAATTCCGTGAATTATGTTTAAAGGCAAAACGGGCATTCTTTCATGACTGAGTGTCTGTTCATCAATAAAACATTTCAAGTGTCATGCATAAAATAAACAAATATTTTTACACCAAATAATCATTTAAAAATTAATTATCTTTTATTATTTCTCATTTATTAAAATTAATAGAAACCTCAAGCAATTAATAAAATCTAAATTTAAAGGTGAATGCAGTTGGGGACCTACCTCGACTCGCAGACCAATCATGACGACACGACATGCCTCGCACAGGCGCATAAGCACATGCACGTCGATGCCTGCAATACCACAGAAAAATACCTCGTTGATACGCTCCAACACCTGAAAAAATAAGTAAAAATACAAAACCATTATTTCACAACAATCCAACGAAGAAGCAGTACAAAATTCACCTCGACATGGTGATGCACTCGACCAGCGGGGTTGTGCGACCCTCAGAATGGGGCGGCGCGGACTAGCAAGGATTTTCATTGGATGAATGGAGCAGCAAAGGGGGGAACGATGTCGTCGACTCGGCAAGGGGTGTGCGTGCGGCTGCCAGAAAGGAGGGCACACGACCAACACGAGAGGCGGAAGTCATGCCGACTAAGGGGGTGCCTGGCAGGGGGTCGCCAATAAGAGATAGAGGCAACGACAAGGTGGGTCGGCAGGTGGGCGACGACCAGGTGGGGAGGCTACCACCGGTGGGTGTGCATTGGACGGTGCAGTGCTGGAAGGAGGGGCATGACTGGTGCAGGAAGCTGGTACCACGAAGGGGACGGTGCCAAGGGCCTATGTCGTTGCTGGTTGGAGATGGTTAGAGGCGTGGGAGGCCCTGACAGATGACAACTACGAGGTAAGGGCGCACGAGCTGGGTGCAGGCGGAGCAGGGCAAGCCGAGGGGTTGCGGGGCACCAAGTAGTGGCGGGAAGAGGGCAACAGCCAGGGTGCGATCAAAAGGTTCGGAAAGGTGGCGTGCACAAGAGGGTGAGTGGGTCTGGTCAGGGTTATACTGGTGAGAGGTGGAGGTCGGCTTCAAAGGGAGACGACACAGGTCGGAGCAGGAAATATGGGGGCGTCGGCTCGGGA
Source organism: Viscum album (assembly GCA_963277665.1). Taxonomy (NCBI): domain Eukaryota; kingdom Viridiplantae; phylum Streptophyta; class Magnoliopsida; order Santalales; family Viscaceae; genus Viscum; species Viscum album. The sequence goes on along the minus strand of OY728159.1, from coordinate 719,614,676 downwards.
AAGGTGGGAGAGGGCTGGTTGTAGGAAGCATCTCGGTGGATGGCTGAGCAGGGAGTAGGCCCGGGCTGCGCTGTGCAGGCTGAAGGCAGAGGAGAGGGTGATGGGCGTGTTGCAGGGTGCGGGAGACGGAGGGTGCTTGGGACACCATGGACATGGTGAGCTGGTAGGCTGGGGAATCTGGAGGGGCGCGGTGCGGTGCTGCTGCGCGAGGCTGCTAGGTGAAGCAGGTCATGCGGGAGCGAGACTGGAGGTAGAGGAAGGAAGAAGGTGCGGGCCGAGGGGTGGTGTGTGATGCAAGTAGGGAAGGAGGAAAACAATGCTGCAGAGGAGGGTGTGCCAGGAAGGAGGGAGCGCAGGGGGGGTGGGTCGCGCAAGGAGGAAGGGTGGAGCGAGGGGTCGCGCAGGGAGCTGGCTGGTCCGGTAGAATGCGCAGGCGAGGTAGTCGATAGGCTTGATGGTAGGAATGGCGGAGTGGCTGCTGGGTGCGGGGTGGCAGAATGGAGCAGGTGTGCGAGGCCGTGGCTACTGGGTGGAGGCGCGACTGGAAAACTATGTTGTAGGGGAGGTGGAGTCATGCGGCAGGCTGAAGGCAGTAGGGGAACCAGATTTGGAGATGGGGGGGGAGACACCCATGTGGAACAGAAAAAAACGAGTTAAGAAAAAAAAAGGAAAAAAAGAAAGAAAGAGAGAAGGGAAGAAATAAATAAAAATAGAAAGTGAATAAATAAAATAATAATAATATTATTATAATAATAATAATGGTAATAATAATAATAATAATAACAACAACAACAATAACAATAACAATAATAATAATAATATTATCAATGATAATAATAATTATAATATTAATAATAATAATAATAACTTTAAAAATAAAATAAAAATAATAAATGAATTCATATCATTTTAATAATAATAAAAATAACAAAAATGCCATGTAGTTGAATGGGAGAAACTACGGGCTGTCGCGCTCCGCCTGTGCGTCCAACGACGTCGAACCCAAAACACACACTTTTTATTAAAAACTCGAAAACTTCGTCCGGAACTCACCCTAGACCCCAGGAAAAAAATATTTAAAGGTATAAAAATCATTAAATAAATTAAACGCATAGAAGGGGTGTAAAAATTCTCCCCACCATAATGGTTCCTATCCCCGGGAAGCCACAACAAGACCTAGACCCAAGAAGAATGTCCTTAAGGGTCACTCACCCCCAAAAGTTTAAGCGCCTGCAGTTGATCGATCGAAATGAACACCAAACTCCCATGAAACGAACACCAAACTCCCATGACGTGCAACTTATCCTCAAAATATGATCACTTTAAAACACCACCAAAACGAAACTCTAATACTGATGCAGGGAGTCCTGAACGGACCCCCCACCATAGGAAACAAGCCAGACTGAGTTAATGAGACCCGCGATGGGTCTCCCCACCATTAGAACTGGCGAAACTAACTGAACTTGAAATTTTTTCACACGGAACAAAAACCCTACCATGACAGTAGGGGAGGAAATGGCCCAACCAAAAGAGCATCAAAACTATCTTCACTGCTACCTTAACGATGCCACCTCCTTAGAAGATTACAAACCACACAACACTAAATATAGAGATTATACCAATGTCTTCTACACCACTGGGGTTCACCTGACTATGCACTAGCTTCAATATGAGACCTATGGATGGTGCTCTGTTGATTGAAGCATCTCCTGCCTCATAGTCAGGCTTCAAAATTTCCCAAACATGACACATGAACTAGAATTTTACTAAACACAAATCCATTAGAATAAAGGATTCAAAGAGGTTCTATAAGAACCATTCTTACAACTAAAAGAAAAGAAACACCAAAAAACGGTATATGTGATGACTACTACATCCAAGAAACACTATAAAGAGAAAACCTCAAACGGATCCCCAAACACTATCCTACTCCTGATGATGGGCTGAGGTGATCTTCGACGAGTCAGGTCTAGCTTCAACGCGCTTCTTGGAAACACCTCGACAGAATCGCTTCATGTGACCCAGACGCCCACAAGTGTTGTGGGGTCTTGGAGAATTTGGGCACATCGGCCTCTTGTGCCCCAGCTTACTGCACTGGTGACAGATCAAGGCATTGCGCTGTGGGGAAGATGGATGAAGGTCTGAAGGCATCTTGATTCCTCTACCCATTCCACCACCATCAGATCGTTTCCCATTCTTCTTATCGCTATCTTTTGCACTACTTCCCAAGGACGAAGGAGGATTATTCACCTATTGTCCTCTTATAAACTCAGCTTTGATAAGGAAATCTTGTCTCACCACATCAGGGAAAGTGATCACGTTGAACTCTCCCACCTTCAACTGCAGCTGAGGATGTAATCCAAGCTCAAAATGCCGAGCTTTCACAGGATCATTTCCAACATAACCCGGTTCATACAGAGCTCGGTCCAGGAAATTATAAAAGAATTCCAACACAGATCCAACACCTTGCTGAAGACCGCACAACTCCATCCTCTTCCTTAGCTTCGTCAGCTCAGAGAAATATTGTTGGATGAACAATGACTTGAAGAACTCCCATGTGAGGTCTTTTGGAGGCTTTCTTTGAGACATAGACTTCCACCACTTTCAGGTTGGACCTTCAAGAATTAAAGTATCCATCTTCACCTTTAATGACTCAAGAGGCGTGAGACAAAAGAAGTTCCTCTCAATCTTCCATAACCACTCCTCCACCACAAGAGGATATGATTTCCCATAAAAGAGGTGCAGGTTAAACTTCCGAAACTCGAGGACATAGTTCATGGACTGATCAACTGGAGGATTTGCTAATGATGCACCACCCAAAGCTGCACCTTGGTCATCCATCGAGCCTTCATGGGGGTGAACACTAAGGAACAAGAAAACAAGAAGATGGGTCAAACATGGCCATTGTCATTTCAAATACCAAAATAACAATTTTCACAACGATTTTCAGAATGAAGGAAAACTCAAACGATTCGCTAGAGGGAAACTAGTGATGATGGGTGACTCGGCCATATGGTTGGTGGCCATACACCAGTCACACCACCATCATTGAGAGCATCATAGGGTAAAGTCCCCAACTCCACATGGCTTGCCAGACCATGCGAGCTCACGGAGGTCACTTGCCCGACACTCATTTCATTTCCCAATACCAGAAAAGCCATAAGAATCAAAAGACAACCACAACCCAAAAATACCATGGTAACCTGAGGTTCGGAACGAGAAAGGGTTCATGACATATTTCTCGTCCGTATGCCTCGAGTCCCGAAAATTCTAATCCTTCTACAATGACAACCCAAGATAACAATGGGTGCTCTGAAAAACAAGGTCTTCTTAGGAGTCGACCTGCTCTGATACCATTTTGTCATGAACCAACCTGGGTCCACCCTGAACTGTTCACCAGAGCCGGTTTATGACATGAATCAAGAGGCATTCCCAATCCTCCCAGGCTAGAGAAAAGTGCCAGGGCATCAATAGAGGACAAGTAGGAACGACTTCGCCCAGTAAAAATAAATAAATAAAGCAGCGAAAGGAAACTAAATGACACGAAAAAGGAAGAACGACCAAAAAAAATACACTAATCTCATCTCAACCAAAAACTCTCACAGCTCCGAGAGTCACTCACTATTTCACATCCAACTCTCGCCCATGGGAGCGATCTTGAGCCAAACCTGCAACAAAAATAAAAACAGGAAAACGCTATAGGTGTGAGTATTAAAACTCAGTAGGCATGCCCAATAAACTATTCTCAATTCAATACCTTTAAATAAAGAATTTACCAATTTCAGGTTTGAACTAAATTATATAAAATATTAGTTCCCACACACACTTTCATTTCTAAAACAAGTATCAGTCCATTTCCCTTTTTAATTTAAAAAAACAAGTTTAATGTTTGAAAGGAATAGGTATATTTCATTTTAAAACATTTTCTATGAATAATTTTGGAATCCAAACTTCAGTTATTAGCCAAAAAGGAAAACCACACATAAAATGCAACACACACCAAGGGCGATGGAAAAAATGGCACACATGGGTCAACAACCGAACTAGACCTCTCAATTGTCCACCACACACAAATAAACACTAAAGGAAATGTGGGTCAAACCTAGGAGCTCGTGAAAAATCCAGAACATACTATACATGTGACTCATCCTGAGGGCATTCCCTAACTTGATGACTTCATAATGCCCTAATGCTTGGCATAACCCTTGATAGTCTAACCGAGCGGCCCAATCCCTATAGCAGCAACAACTCAATATTTTCCTACTATGGGGCCACTAGCCAGTGTGTAATATAAACTAGTGCAACAATAATTCTCAGAAGATTCACTCACTATGCTAGGTTCTCATGTCAACATGCATAATAAAAGGGAAATGTAAAGACCCATAAATTTCAAGGAAATTTTTTTCTTAATTTTATTTGGAATTTTACAAGAGCGCAGTTTCTGACGGCACCTGATTCCGAGGCCCGGTGTGCCCGGAATCATTTTCCGAAGTTTGGCTCGGGTACGTTCAGTGAACGGACGAGCATGTTTTTCTTACTTTTGAACCGATGCCCGGAATCGAATTCCGAGGGCACCGATGAAATCGCAGCGCCGGTATTTGCTTAGAAACGCCTCTTCCGGAGTTGCGTTTGCTCGGGTGTGGTTTTTAATTTTTTTGGGCTTAAAGTTAAAAAATAAAATAAATTGTTCGACAAACTTTATTTTATTTCACTTAAGCCACTTGAAAGCCACTTAAACTGAGTTGAAACGGATATGGTCCTATCCAAAAATATCCTACCCTCTTGGTAGGATATTTGTGAGGTGGGGCCCGCACGAGCCCCGCCGTTTCTTTTCCGCTAAGTAACGCACCCGCGAAAACCCGTCATTATGAAAGTCAACTGATGCGTTTTCTTAAATTCTTAACGCACCATTTAATTGGGTGGTTTTATTCGTGAATTAAATGGGCAGTTTCTTTCGTTGAATTAATTATACGAATTAATGGGTCGTTACTTACCTCTTATTCGTTTGTTGGCATAATAATAAAAATAAGACCAACACCGACTTTTGGAGGATTACACCTTGAGAGGTTTTGAAAGAAGTTCTTGTGCCTTCACCCTTCTTCGTGAAGAGCGCGAAGAACGCGAAGAACGCCGGCCTCCGACGAAGAACGCCGAACCTGTGGAAATCGACGACGTGACGCCGTGTGCCGCGACGCCGACGTTTCCTCTCCCACGACGTTCTTCTGCGACGTCTCTGCCTCCGCAACGAAACCTTCGATCATCTGCTTGAGGTAAGAGATCTCAAGTTTCTTTTTAAACTTCCTTTGTGGTTTTTGACTCAAGAAGGATTTAATTATTATTATTTAAATCTTATTCTTCTTGAACCTCGGAGTTCGTCTACGCGACACCCTTCCGCGACGACGCAACGCCGGATACCGCGACGACGCGACGACCCTCAATTCCGCGAAGAACCCGCGGGTGACGACTTGACAAGGTAGGGGTTGTTGTGAATATTTTATACTCCCGTGAACGTTCCTTTAAAATTAAAGAACCGGATTCATATGAACAATTTTATTTTATTAAATTTGTTGGTTCATGTGTTGAATAACTTCTCCCGTTGTTTTTATCTAACGCGGAGGGTGCGGGCCAAACGAACACGGCCCGACAACCCTCCGTCGTTCTTCGTGGTTGTGCGGATTTGGCGGGCAACAGCAAAACGTGACGCAAGAGAGTTTTGATGATCTCGCAGTGAAAAACGGAACTCGGGAGGAACAACGGCGCAGACGGGAAGGAAAACGGACCACCGGAGCAACTCCGGTGGCCCGCGGAAACGGCCGGCGGCGCCCCGGCGCGCCGCCGAACAGAGCCGTCGCGGTGGCGGCGGCCAGCGGACCCACGGCCGCGCGGGTCCAGCTCGCCGCACGGGACGCGGCGACATGCCGCGTCCGATCGATCCAGCGCGGCCCCACGCGGGGCCGCGGCACCTCAAATCCGCGGGGGTAGCGCCCCGCGGCGTCCAGCTGCTCGGCCGCTCGGCCGAGCCGAGCCAGGCCGGTCCGACCTGCCGGGCCGCGCCCAGGCCGGACCGGACTGGACCGGGTCCGACCGGCCGGGCCGCGCCCAGGCCGGACCGGACCGGGTCCGGACGGGTTGGACCGGGTCGACCCGGTTCGGCCGACCCAGGGGGGGTCGGGCCGGGTCGGCTTGGACCCGGACCCCCCGTCTTCGGACCATTTTCGGTCTTTTTCCCGTAACTTGAGCTACGGGCCTCCGAACGATGCGCCGTCAGTGGCAACACGATCCTTGGATCGAGACGGTAGTTTCGGTATATCTCACTCAAGGTTTCGGAATACTTTGGGTCTGTCCGGGTTGGTTCGTACACGAAACCAACCGGGCCCTAGGAGCGGAAACGCTCATATCTTGAGCTACGGACGTCCGATTGACATGCCGTCAGCTTTGGTGGATTCCTCTAAGTGAGACGGATCTTTTGGCTCACTCTGCCCAAGGTTTGGATTCAGGTGGAGTACAGTCGGGTTGGTTTTGCCTTAAAAACCAACCGGGCCCCTGGGACGAAAAAGCCAATAACTCTCAGACTGGGTGTCCGATTGACGCGCCGTCTGCGGCGTTGAGTTCCTGTTGACGATACAGAACTTTTGGATACATCAACTTCGGACTTTGTGTCAGTTGATGTATCAGAATCTCGGCTCGTGGAGCACCCTCCCGAACGAGCTTGCTGTGTGCGGGAACCCTAGAGCTGGCTGCTACTGCTGCTGTGACGACGATGACTGTACAGAGATCCTCAGTGGATTCGACTGCTATGATGATGAAAACCGTACGGGAATCCTCCGTGTTTTCAGCAGTGACTACTACGGTACATCTTGGGATACGTCAACTCCGGACTACATGTCAGTTGATGCATCGACCTCTTAGCTCGTGGAGTGGACCCTCCCGGAACGAGCATGCCATGGGCGAAAACCCTAGAGATGGTTGAGACTTGACGACTGCTGATCAAACGACTCGGTGTGTTACGGATAACACAACAGAGGTGCGCTTGGTTGTAGCGGCACAGGGGAGCGCTTGGTTGTAGCGGCAGACCCACGACAGAGGTGCACTTGGTTGTAGCAGCACAGGGGAGCACTTGGTTGTAGCGGCAGACCCACGACAGAGGTGCGCTTGGTTGTAGCGGCACAGGGGAGCGCTTGGTTGTAGCGGCAGACCCACGACAGAGGTGCGCTTGGTTGTAGCGGCACAGGGGAGCGCTTGGTTGTTGCGGCAGACCCACGACGGAGGAGCGCTTGGTTGTAGCGGCACGAGGGAGCGCTTGGTTGTAGCAGCAGGCCCACAGTACCCGATAGGTGGAGAACTACAACAGTCTAAGGTAAGAGGGAAGCGCTTGGTTGTAGCGGCATAACCACTGTACTTGATGGAGAAGGAGTTTCCCAATAGCTTTGGGTTCAACTTCATGATAGATCCTATGTGGGTCATTGCGAGGGTTAGTACCTACAGATCCTTTGTGGGTCCGACGGCTTAGATGAATCAGTGGTTACATCTGATCATCTCTAATGTCATACGAAGAAGTATCCTGTGTGAGCTGAATCTTGTGTTACTCTCCTTTGTGGATTGTGTTGAAGTATCCTGTGTGGATTTACGGTTTACTCTCCTTTGTGGATTGTGTTGTGCTATACTGTGTGGATTTACGTTTTTCTTTCCTGTGTGGACTGGGTTGTGCTTGAGCTTGGACGTTGGAGCCAAGCGGGAATTGATGACTTAGGTATATGTATGGGCATATACCTAAGCAGTGTCGGTTGTTACTTCGTGATTGTATCTTTCCGTTGTGGTTTATCCTTTGTGGATTTCGGGAGACCTTCGGGGGTCTCAGGGTCCCTACTAAGTAGGTCATACTCACCCCTGCACGGGCTATGCCCGCACTTCATTGTGTTGGTTGCAGACGACGGACAACGCTGATTTTGGTGGAGGCTTACGGAGCTGGTCAGTACCTGGAGGTGGACCACTGGGCGGGACGTACTCGGAGCGGTCAGGTGGACCTGAGGAGCAGTGGAGGCTATCTGTACCCACCCTTCAGGTGGAACTTCCAGAGGACGGCTCGATGCTGCGGCTTTTCTTTTCAGTTGCTGTTTTTCCACTTCAGTTGTACTTTACAGTTGGGCTTGTATTTCTGACCCCTTTTAATTTCAGCACAGATTGTTACAGTTTTTACTTAGTGTTTACTTTTCCGCTTGCTTACTCTGTGGTGCTTGTTTACTTTACAAAGGCAATGCCTTCCCTTTTTCCAGGATTTACGCCTTGGTGCTAGTCGCCTGCCCCTGGCCTATGGAAGGCGGGCTTGGGGTAGTCACGGAACGGGCCCCGAGGACGGGTCGTGACAAATTGGTATCAGAGGTGGTCGGTTCTACCGCAGACTCTGATCTTTCTTCTATGTGAAGAAATAGTGTTTAGCGTATTGGGTGTGGTTATCAGTCCAGGGAGTCCAGTGTTGGTGCGGCGGCCGACGTATCCGTACACCAGGACCCTGACTTCTGATTTCCGACTTAGTGCACGAAAACATTGATTGCTTGTGTGTTTCAGGTTTTCTTTGTGATTACTTGTGTCAGCTCACCAGGTATACTGTTTTGACCGCGGCGCACCTGTTTCTTTTCAGAATGGCCCCACGATAGCCGCCAGCTAGGGTTCTGAGAGTGGAGCGTGATGACAGCCCACCGAGCGACGGGGCCTCGGTGCGGGGCTCCTTGTCAGCAGAGGCACCGGAGGTACCTTTACCTGCCGAGCCACCGATGCTTCCCGCCACGACCGCTGACGATGCACGTCACCTTGGAGCTCTGCATGAGTTCCAGCGCCAGCGACCACCCAGGTTTTGTGGGGAGACGGACCCCCAGGCAGTCGAGGAATGGCTGGAGGCGGTCGTACGGGTTTTCAGATTAGTGATGACACCAGCAGACCTCATGGTGATCCTCGCAGTGAGCCTCCTGCACGCGGAAGCAGGCAGATGGTGGAGCTTGATGCTCCAGGTGCACGACGAGACATCTCTTCTCTGGACGGACTTCGAGAGCCTCTTCCACTCAGAGTTCATCCCGGCCACCCTCCATGCGGTGCGCATTCAGGAGTTACTACAACTACGGCAGGGCAGCATGACAGTGGCCCAGTACTCGGCCATATTTACTGATCTCTCGCGCTACTCCACAGATATGGTATGGGACCCATTCTTCCGAGCCCGGACCTTCGAGCAGGGAATGAGGCACGAGATCAGGGCTTCGATGATCTCCCTCAACATTCCGACACAGGCGGAGGTGTTGGAGAGAGCCCTCTTAGTGGAGAGTTTCCTTGCTGAGCATTCACTAGCAGCAGGACCCACCACTTGCCGGCATGCGGTAGAGTCTTCTGCAGTGGGCAGTAGACAGATGACACAGGGGTCCAAGAGGACTAGACCTGCAGGTGGTCGGCAGCATGACTCTGGATCGTTTGTGCGAGGCACTCGGGGTGGACAACGACTTTCCATGAGAGGGCAGTGTTACTCATGCGGCGGGATTGGTCACATGGCTCGTGACTGTCCGACCCGCCATACGGATGACCAGCAAATGAACGGAGAACCCCCCAGGCAGAGGCAGAGGTTCGATCAGGGCGGGCCGCAAGGAGCAGGCAGCCATGGCAGGGGAGCTGGCCGTGTAGCTGGAGGTGGACGACGCTTCGGGGTGTTGCCACCACCACCACTAGGAGGTCCACCCCGACCGTAGGGGACATGAGGACATGGGAGAACTCAGCTTCAGGCAGCTGAGGCCTACGACCATGGAGCTCCGGGAGTAGAGGGATAGGAGCGGGACTAGCTCCATACTTGGAGACTTTTGTTCATGTTGCTTCTAGTTTTGTTGATGAATGTTTGTAGATGCTTTGTGTCTTTGTACTTGATCTGCAGTAATAGAAGACACCTTTTCTTGTGGCATTTACTTTCCTGTCCTCTTTTGTGTTGTTACTAAGAGGTTCCGGTTTAGACTGTTGACTTGACCCTCACTTGTGAGACATCTACTGAAGGAGACCCAGTTACCACACACTGATGCCGACAGTGTGACTCAACCCTTGGAGGCGAGAGTAACGGTTGGATCTCTTGGTAGTAGTGTCGAGGTCTTACGATGTCATCCTTGGTATGGATTAGTAACATCCATGTCGGAATTGACTGTATTAGGCAAAGGAAGTGGTTCATCCAGGGGATGAAACCAGATTTCTCTTATCAGCAAAGAAGAAATCTTAGCAGCTCTTGTGGGACCAGAGATGGTCCAGGCCACGACAAAGAAGGTCCAGGTCATCCAGGAGCGGATGAGGACAGCTCAGAGCTGGCAGAAGTCTTTTGCTGACAGGAGGTGGAGGCCACTAGAGTTCGAGGATGGCGACCACGTCTTCTTGCGTGTCTCACCTCGACGTGGTTTGCGGAGATTTGGCCGATGCGGAAAATTGTCTCCACGCTTCATTGGACCATTCCAGGTCCTCAGTAGGATTGGAGAGGTGGCTTATCGCCTGGCTCTACCACCTCAGTTGCACCGGGTGCACGACGTCTTCCACGTATCTCAGCTGAGGAGATACGTGCACGACCCGACGCAGATCTTTGACCATGGAGAGCTGGTCTTTGATGATGGGACGACTTTTGCGGAGGTCCCAGTGGAGATCGAGGATCAACAGGAGCGGGTCCTACGTGGACGATCGATTCCTCTAGTGCGGTTCAGATGGCAGCTCAAGAACCTCCAGGAGATCACTTGGGAGCGGGAGGCTCCGATGCGTGCTCAGTACCGCCTTTGTATCCCTAAGTTTGTAGTGAAGCTTTACGGGGATGTAAAGCCCTGTGGTGGGAGTAATGTAAAGACCCGTAAATTTCAAGGAAATTTTTTTCTTAATTTTCTTTGGAATTTTACAAGAGCACAGTTTCTGACGGCACCTGATTCCGAGGCCCGGTGTGCCTGGAATCATTTTCCAAAGTTTGGCTCGGGTACGTTCAGTGAACGGACGAGCAGGTTTTTCTAACTTTTGAACCGGTGCCTGGAATCGAATTCCGAGGGCACCGATGAAATCGCAGCGCCGGTATTTGCTTAGAAACGCCTCTTCCAGAGTTGTGTTTGCTCGGGTGTGGTTTTTAATTTTTTTGGGCTTAAAGTTAAGAAATAAAATAAATTGTTCGACAAACTTTATTTTATTTCACTTAAGCCACTTGAAGCCACTTGAAAGCCACATAAACTGAGTTGAAACGGATATGGTCCTATCCAAAAATATCCTACCCTCTTGGTAGGATATTTGTGAGGTGGGGCCCGCACGAGCCCCGCCGTTTCTTTTCCTCTAAGTAACGCACCTGCGAAAACCCGTCATTATGAAAGTCAACTGACACATTTTCTTAAATTCTTAACGCACCATTTAATTGGGCGGTTTTATTCGTGAATTAAATGGGCAGTTTCTTTCACTGAATTAATTCTACGAATTAATGGGTCGTTACTTACCTCTTATTCGTTTGTTGGTGTAATAATAAAAATAAGACCAACACCGACTTTTGGGGGATTACACCTTGAGAGGTTTTGACAGAAGTTCTTGTGCCTTCACCCTTCTTCGCGAAGAACGCGAAGAACGTGAAGAACGCGAAGAACGTGAAGAACGCGAAGAACGCCGGCCTCCGACGAAGAACGCCGAACCCACGGAAATCGACGACGCGACGCCGTGTGCCGCGACGCCGACGTTTCCTCTCTCGCGACGTTCTTCTGCGACGTCTCTACCTCCGCAACGAAACCTTCGATCATCTGCTTGAGGTAAGAGATCTCGAGTTTCTTTTTAAACTTCTTTTGTGGTTTTTGACTCAAGAAGGATTTAATTATTATTATTTAAATCTTTTTGTTCTTGAACCTCGGAGTTCGTCGACGCGAAACCCTTCCGCGACGACGCAACGCCGGATACCGCGACGACGCGACGACCCTCAATTCCACGAAGAACGCGCGGGTGACGACTTGACGAGGTAGAGGTTGTTGTGAATATTTTATATTCCCGTGAACGTTCCTTTAAAATTAAAGAACCGGATTCATATGAACAATTTTATTTTATTAAAATTGTTGGTTCATGTGTTGAAAAATTTCTCCCGTTGTTTTTATCTAACGCGGAGGGTGCGGGCCAAACGAACACGACCCGACAACCCTCCGCCGTTATTCGTGGTTGTGCGGATTTGGAGGGCGACGGAAAAACGTGACGCAAGGGCGTTTTGATGATCTCGCAGTGAAGAACGGAACCCGGGAGGAACAACGGCGCAGACGGGAAGGAAAACGGACCACCGGAGCAACTCCGGTGGCCCGCGGAAGCGGCGGCGCCCCGGCGCGCCGCCGAACAGAGCCGCCGCAGCTTCAGCCGCGGCGGCGGTGGCCAGCGGACCCGCAGCCGCGCGGGTCCAGCTCGCCGCACGGGACGCGGCGACATGCCGGGTCCGATCGATCTAGCGCGGCCCCATGCGGGGCCGCGGCACCTCAAATCCACGGGGGCAGTGCCCCGCGGCGTCCAGCTGCTCGGTCGCTCGGCCGAGCCGAGCCAGGCCGGTCCGACCGGCCGGGCCGTGCCCAGGCGGAACCGGATCGGGTCCGGCCGGGTTGGACCGGGTCGGGTCGACCCGGTTCGGCCGACCCAGGGGGGGTCGGGCCGGGTCGGCCCGGGCCCGGACCCCCCCGTCTTCGGACCATTTTCGGTCTTTTGCCCGTAACATGAGCTACGGGCCTCCGAACAACGCACTGTCAGCGGCAACGCGATCCTTGGATCAAGAAGGTCGTTTCGGTATATCGCACTCAAGGTTTCGGAATACTTTGGGTTCGGCCGGGTTGGTTCCTACACGAAACCAACCGGGCCCTCGGAGCGGAAACGCTCATATCTTGAGCTACGGACGTACGATTGACGTGCCGTCAGCTTTGGTGGATTCCTCTAAGTGAGACGGATCTTTTGGCTCACTCCTCCAAAGGTTTGGACGCAGGTGGAGTACAGTCGGGTTGGTTTTGCCTTAAAAACCAGCCGGGCCCCTAGGACGAAAAAGCCAATAACTCTCAGACCGGGCGTCCGATTGACGCGCCGTGTGCGGCGTTGAGTTCCTGTTGACGATACGGAACTTTTGGATACATCAACTTCAGACTTTGTGTCAGTTGATGTATCAGCCTCTCGGCTCATGGAGCAGACCCTCCCGAACGAGCTTGCTGTGTGTCGGAACCCTAGAGCTGGCTGCTACTGCGGCTGTGACGACGATGACTGTACAGAGATTCTCAGTGGATTCGACTGCGACGATGATGAAAACCGTACGGGAATCCTCCGTGTTTTCGGCAGTGACTACTACGGTACATCTTGGGATACGTCAACTCCAGACTACATGTCAGTTGATGCATCGATCTCTTAGCTCGTGGAGTGGACCCTCCTGGAACGAGCATGCCATGGGCGGAAACCCTAGAGACGGTTGAGACTTGATGACTGCTGATCGAATGACTCAGTGTGTTACGGATAACACGACAGAGGTGCGCTTGGTTGTAGCGGCACAGGGGAGCGCTTGGTTGTAGCAGCAGACCCACGACAGAGGTGCGCTTGGTTGTAGCGGCACAGGGGAGCGCTTGGTTGTAGCGGCAGACCCACGACAGATGTGCGCTTGGTTGTAGCGGCACAGGGGAGCGCTTGGTTGTAGCGACAGACCCACGACAGAGGTGCGCTTGGTTATAGCGGCACAGGGGAGCGCTTGGTTGTAGCGGCAGACCCACGACGGAGGAACGCTTGGTTGTAGCGGCACGAGGGAGCGCTTGGTTGTAGCAGCAGACCCACAGTACCCGATAGGTGGAGAACTACAACAGTCTAAGGTAAGAGGGAAGCGCTTGGTTGTAGCGGAGTAACCATTGTACTTGATGGAGAAGGAGTTTCCCAATAGCTTTGGGTTCAACTTCATGATAGATCCTATGTGGGTCATTGCGAGGGTTAGTACCTACAGATCCTTTGTGGGTCCGACGGCTTAGATGAATCAGTGGTTACATCTGATCATCTGTAACGTCATACGAAGAAGTATCCTGTGTGGGCTGAATCTTGTATTATTCTCCTTTGTGGATTGTGTTGAACTGTCCTGTGTGGATTTACGGTTTACTCTCCTTTGTGGATTGTGTTGTGCTATCCTGTGTGGGTTTACGTTTTGCTTTCCTGTGTGGACTGGGTTGTGCTTGAGTTTGGACGTTGCAGCCAAGCGGGAATTGATGACTTAGGTATATGTATGGGCATATACCTAAGCAGTGTCGGTTGTTACTTCGTAATTGTATCTTTCCGTTGTGGTTTATCCTTTGTGGATTTCGGGAGACCTTCGGGGGTCTCGGGGTCCCTACTGAGTAGCTCATACTCACCCCTGCACAGGCTATGCCCGCACTTCGTTGTGTTGGTTGCAGACGACGAACATCGCTGATTTTGGTGGAGGCTTGCGGAGCAGGTCGGTACCTGGAGGTGGACCACTGGGCGGGACGTACTCGGAGCGGTCAGGTGGACCTGAGGAGCAGTGGAGACTATCTGTACCCACCCTTTAGGTGGAACTTCCAGAGGACGGCTCGACGCTGCGGCTTTTCTTTTCAGTTGCTGTTTTCCCCTTCAGTTGTACTTTACAATTGGACTTGTATTTCCGGCCCCTTTTACTTTCAGCACAGCTTGTTACAGTTTTTACTCAGTGTTTACTTTTCCGCTTGCTTACTCTGTGGTGCTTGTTTACTTTACAAAGACAATGTCTTCCCTTTTTCCTGTATTTACGCCTTGGTGCTAGTCGCCAGCCCCTGGCCTATGGAAGGCGGGCTTGGGGTAGTCACGGCACGGGCCCCGAGGACGGGTCGTGATAGGAAAGGGGTGAGTTAGCAAAGTCAATCAAGTAGCACAGATATCACACACAACTCACACAATCAACGTACACCAAAGATCACCCCTGAGTCACCCCACAGAGAGTTTTCCAAAATAATTTATTTTTATTAATGTGCCAAACGGGTCTTCACCAATTTTAAAGAAAAACTTTATTTTTCAAGAAAACCCAAAACACTCGATCACACTTCAGAATAAATCATTTATCATTTAAACCAAAACTACATTTGAAATTCTGTGAATTATGTTTAAAGGCTAAAAGATCATTCTTTCACGACTGAGTGTCCGTTCATCAATTAAACATTTCAAGTGTCATGTATAAAATAAATGGATCTTTTTACACCAAATAATCATTTAAAAATTAATTATCTTATATTATTTCCCATTAATTAGAATTAATAGATACCTCAAGCAATTAATAAAATTTAAATTTAAAGGTGAATGCAGTGGGAGACCTAGCTCGACTCGCAGACCAATCATGATGACACGGCACACCTTGTGTAGACGCATAATCACACACACGTCGATGCCTGTAATACCACGGAAAAATACCTCATTGATGCGCTGCTACACCTACAAAAATAAGTAAAAACACAAAAAAATCATTTCACAACAATCCAATGATGAAGAAACACAATCTTCACCTCGACACGGAGACGCGCTTGACCAGCGGGGTTGCGCGACCCTCAGAAAAGGGTGATGCACACCAGCAGGGCCAAAGTGGGGAAGGACGTTGGAGACTTTGTAAGGGGCATGTGTGCGGCTTCCAAAAAGGAGGGTGCACGACCAACGTGAGAGTAAGAAGGCATTCCAACTAAGGGAGTGCATGGTAGAGGGTCACCAACAATAGACAGAGGTGGCGACGAGGTGGGTCGGAAGGTGCGCGACGACCAGGAGGGGAGGCTGCCGCTAGTGGGTGCGCGCTGGATGGTGCGGTGCTAGCAGGAGGGGCACGACCAATGTAGGAATCTGGTGCCGCGAAGGGGACGGCGCCAAGGGCCTACGCCGCTGCTAGTCGGAGTTGGTAAGAGGCGTGGGAGGCAGAGCCGGATGACGGCTGCGAGGAGGGGGTGCACCGGCTGGGTGCAGGCGGAGCCGGGCAGGCTGAGGGGTTTTCAGGGCACTGAGCAGTGGTAGGAAGAGGGAAACAGCCTGGGTGTGGGAAAAAGGGCCAGAGTGGTGGCCTACATAAGAAGGCAAGCGGGTCTGGTCGGGGTTATACCGGTGAGAGGCGGAGGTCGGATTCAAAGGGAGACGACACAGGCTGGAGCAGGAAATAGTGGGGGCGTCGGCTTGGGAAAGAAGGGAGAGGGCTGGTTGCAAGAGGAAGCCCGATGGATGGCTGAGCAGGGAGCAGGCCCGGGCTATGCTATGCAGGCTGAAGGTAGAGGAGAGGGTGTTGGGCGTGCTGCTGGGTGTGGGAGATGGAGGGCGCTTGGGACACCGCGGACAGGGAGAGCTAGCAGGCTGGGGAAACAGGAGGGGAGCGGTGCGGCGCTGCTGCGTGAGGCTGCTAGGCGAAGCAGGTCTTGCGGGAGTGAGATTGGAGGCAGAGGAAGGAAGATGGTGCAGGCCGAGGGGTGGTGTGCGATGCAAGCAGGACAGGAGGATGACTGTGCTACGGAGGAGGGTGCGCCAGGATGGAGGGAGCGCAGGGGGGTTGGGTCGCGCAAGGAGGAAGGGCAGAGTGAGGGGTCGCACAGGGAGATGGCTGGTCTGGCGGAATGCACTTGCGAGGTAGTCGGCGGGCTTATTAGTAGGAATGGCGGAGTGGCTGCTGGGTGCGGGGTGGCGGAACTGAGCAGGGGTGCGAGGCCGTGGCTGCTGGGCGAAGGTGCGGCTGGAAAACGGTGCTGTTGGGTAGGTGGAGTCGTGCGGCAGGCTGAACGTAGTAGGGGAACTAGATCCAGAGATGCGGGGGAGACGCCCACGTGGAACACAAAAAAAAAAAGAGAAGAAAAAAAAGGAAAAAAAGAAAGGAGAGAACGAGAAAAATAAATAAAAATAGAAAGTGAATAAAAAAAAAATATTATTATAATAATAATGGTAGTAATAATAATAATAATAATAACAATAATAATAACAATAATAATAATAATAATATTAACAACAACAACAACAATAATAATAATCATAATAATAATAATCATAATAATAATAATAACTTTAAAAATAAAATAAAAATAATAAATGAATTCATATCATTTTAATAATAATAAAAATAATGAAAATGCCACGTAGTTGCATGGGCGAAACTGCGCGGCGTCGTGCTCCGCCCGTGCGTCCAGTGACGTTGAACCTAAAATGCACACTTTTTATTGAAAACTCGAAAAATTCGTTTGGGAATCACCCCGAACCCCAGGAAAAATATATATTTAAATGTAGAAAAATCATTAAATAAATTAAATGCATAGGTTGGGGTGTGACTCCCAAAGTGGGAAATGCTTTTGAAATTACTCTATTCTGGCCCATTGCTCTTATTAACTCCCTTTATAAAATCATCACAAAACTTCTTTCCAATATACTTTCTTCTTTATGTCAAAAAACTATTTCATAGAATTAATTTGGTTTTATTAAAGGAAGATCTATACAAGATTGTATTTTCCTTGCCTTGGAATGTACCAACACTATTAACAAAGCCAACAGAGGAGGTAATGCTTCCATTAAGATTCATATTAGGAAAGCCTTTGATACCATTGACTGGCACTTCATCTTCAAGGTTCTGCAAGCCTTTGGTTTCAAAGATATTTTCATGAGTAGGATTAATTCCTTGTTCAATTCAGCCTCTATTTCCATTCTTGTAAATGGCACCCCTAAGGGCTATTTTAAATGCAACAAGGATGTCAGGCAAGGTGACCCTTTATCTGCAATCCTATTTTCCCTAGTGGAAGATTACCTTAGCAGACTTCTCACTTTCCTAGTTTCTCAAAAAAAAACTTAAACCCATTCGGGTGGTGAGAAACTTAAGTGTGCATACACATCTTTTTTTATGTCAATTATATCATCCTATTTATAGAATGTGATAAACAAAATATTCTAAATATAAAAAACCTCCTTGGATCATTATGAAGAGATCTCTGGTCTATCTATAAGATGGAGTAAATCTTTTGTGTTCTTTGGAAAATATTTTTCTCCTAATAGAGAAAATGATATTATCAATAGTCTTGATATCAAAGAAGAATCCTTCCCCTTCACCTACCTTGGGGATAAAATTTTTTGGGGAAGACCTAAATCCATATTCTTTTCCACCATTTTTGACCATGTCATCAACCAGCTGTTTGCATGGAAGAGTAAATCACTGTCCATGGAAAGCGGGATTTGTTTGGTGAAATCTACTATTGTGTCTAAATTGGTATACTCGCTGATGATCTATAAATGGCCTATTGGTATTCTTATGAAAATTAATGTTTACATCAAGAATTTTTTTTTTGATTGGAAACATTATTGAAAGAGAGATTGTGACCATTCCCTAGGCTACTTGTGGAAAACTGTTAGATAAAGGTGGTCTTGGTATAAAAAACATTCGGCTCTTTAACGATTCCCTTAAAGCTAGACTTACTTGGAGATCGATTAATAACAACTCTGACTCCATTGATTTTCTTAGAAAAAGATTCCATGACAAACTTATGAAAGGCAATTTGAACTATATCCACTCTTCCATCTGGCCCTCCATTATACAATCCTTTGAAAACATTATGGTTAACTATATATGGATGGTTAGTGCTGACTCTTCCATGAATTTTTGGCTAGATAATTGGACTGGTGTCTCACTATTTTCTATGTTACCTCCTAACTCCACACCGATTAACACCAACTATACTATAAAGGATATCATACAATCTGGTAACTTTAAATTTCCTGACAACATCATGTAAATTATTTACAATTACTATTATGCTAATGATAATGATTTTATTATATGGGAGCCTGCTCACAATGGGTTTCTTGACTCAAAAAGTTTTTACAATCACAATCTCTCAATTCTGGATCTCATCTTTGTTTGGTTAAAATATTTTGATAAGACTTGGATTAAGCTATCGAGACTCAATCTTGTTTGGCATATTTCCCACAACCTTGTTCCCACTGATGTTTATCTTCAATATTTTGGAATCCATCTTTGTTATAAGTGCCACCTTTTCCACCAGCAAAGAGAAGATATAAACCATCTATTTTTGTCTTATGATACAACTTCAGTGATTTGGAATTATATTAATGACTTGTTTGGGTGCAGATGGTTACACTTTATCTCTATTAGTGATCAATTAAAACATTGTGTGGAGCTTGAATCTTCACAGCTAATCAAGAACCTCTTCTTAGCGATGGTGGAAGAGCTCCTCCACATGATCTGGTATGATAAAAATTCCATCATCCATAACAATTACTCATTCAGTCTTAATACAGATCGGACATGAATACTAATTGCCATTATGGATGCTACTTCGATCCAGAAATCTTATTGTAACAACACTGTTGATGATTTCAAGATCCTTCGTTGTCTTAGAGTTTATGGTCTCTATAGGCAAGCAAGGCGCACCTTTGAAGTGTTCTAGAAAACTCCGCTTCCAGGATGTATTGAAGTGAATGTTGATAGAGCTTTGAAAGGAAACCCAGGGCCTGCTGGTTGTGCTATCTTCAGAGATTTTATTGGGCAGTTCCATGGATGCTTCTTTGACAGCTGTGGTACAGCCTCGTCCTTTCAAGTAGAAATGATGGGTGTGATTCATTCTATGAATTTCATCAAGAAAAGAGCTGGAACAACATATGGATAGAGAGTGACTCAACCACCATTGTCCAGATGATTTGGAATGGCATAGTCCATCTTGCTTGGCCTCTTACTACCCCTTTGATGAGATTCATGGCTTCATTTCTGGAGATCAAATACATTGTCACTCATACCTTTCATGAAGCAAACAAGGTTGCAGATGGTCTTTCCAACATGGGAATCAACCAGGGCATTACTTGGAAGGATGATCTATATGTTGATCTTCTCCCTTTTTATGAAAGAGATTTTCAAAAGACTAATTGTTTCAGACTCATGTAATTCCTACTTATTTAAATAAATTGTGTCTTGGTCTTTGACTGAGACACCACCTTTAAAAAAACATGTACACCAAACCAATTGACTGATACATAAAGGAAAATGATTGGTACACAATCCAAAATGACTCATATGCAAAACCAATAGAATTATAAACAAAAGGAAGTGACTCGTATGAAAATGAATGAATCATACATAGAACCTAAAATGACTCATACATTTCTATAATGACTCAAATGGAGACACTTATGGGAAAAAATTTTGAGTTGGAGGGAATGACTCTTACACAAAAACAACCTATGAATATTTTTATGATGGTGTTGTTGGTGGTGGGGGTAAAATGACTCATACATTTCTAGAATTAAAAAATGGAGAAACTGATGAAAAAAATGAATCTTACACTGTAAGGAATTAATCATATACAAAAATTACATAGGAACATGTTGATGGTGTGTTGTTGGTGGCGATGTAAAAAACTGAATATGTCTTGATGCGTTATGTGATTTCAATGCAAATATAAAAAATTTATAATTTTATTTGCATTAATTGAAATAATATTTAAATATTTTAATGTTTTTATGTTTCAAATTAAAATTGAAATGAAAAAAAAACGATTCATAGAACATAATCAAATTTTAATAATAAAAAAATTACCAATAATTGAAA
The DNA here is from genome assembly GCA_963277665.1 of Viscum album. Classification (NCBI taxonomy): domain Eukaryota; kingdom Viridiplantae; phylum Streptophyta; class Magnoliopsida; order Santalales; family Viscaceae; genus Viscum; species Viscum album. The sequence continues at coordinate 719,594,116 of OY728159.1, read as the reverse complement.
ATTTACTTATGTGTTGTTGCAATCATATTTGATGAAAAAATGGTTGAATAGAATTAGATGAATAAAATGAAAATGAAGCTACCTTATTAAAAAATAAAAAAATAAATAAAATAAAATAAATACTAAATTGGTAAAAAATAAAATTAATTTTTTTTTCATCCCATACTTCAAAACCATTTAATTTATAAAACATTAGGCATAAAAATATGATTGAGCCAGATTTAAGATATAATATTATGATATGTGTAAAATAATAATATAGAAACATAATAGAGTTTTATGTGTCATTATTTTGTTTAAAATGTATGAAAATTTAGTAAAAAAATTAATAGGGAAAAAATTCATAAGACACACTAATATATCTCTATCAAATGCATGTTATTAAATCATTTTAAATACATGTTTTTATAAGATAATATTGACCTTTCAATAGTTATACTACTACAGATCACACTTTTCAAAGTTCTAGAAATCGGATTTATCAATGCTAAAAAATAATTATTAATCTAAGCATCATTAAAATACAGCCTTTATCAGCACTAAAAAAATAATGATAAATTCCTCCTTTATCAGTGCTAAAAAAGCACTGATAAAGGGTCCCTTTATCAGTTTTTAACGCTAATAAAATTTTAATTTTTCTTAGAGAACTCTTATTCCCCTTTGTCAGTTCTTTTTAGAGACCCCCACCTCACCCCATCTAGAACACCCCCCTCTTTTTCAGCTCTCAAAATACCCCCTTTTCAGTCCTTTTCCACTGTCCAGCCTCCTGTTCACCAACATGCGCTCCAGAATTCAGTCATTGACCTCCCTTTTACAATTTAAAAGCTTTTACCACTACACCAAGCTTGTTTTATTCTATATTTTATAATATTAATATTTATATATATATATATATATATATATATATATTTACATACATATTTATTCATATATTCATATAATTATATTTAAATACATTTAAAAAATACATATTTGTGTGTGTGTGATATTTATATACTTATATTTTTTTAAAAATATTATATTTTAATATTCATTTACATATATTTGAATATAAATATAAATAAAAATATTTTTATTAACACACACTTGTATGTATATATACACATTATATATAAATTTGTATTAGTGTGTGTGTATATATATATTCATATATTTTTATAATATAGAAAATGTTTAGATATTATTTTAAATTAAATGGATAATAATTAATTCAATACGATTAATATAATTATTTTAAATACATTTTTAAAATATGTCTATATATTGTATATTTAGATATAAATTTTATACATTACATATATATACATTTTCTTGTCTATATATTTATATGTATATTTATAAATATTTACATATAATTGTCTATTTAGATATAAATTTGTTATAATGTATTTATAAATATTTTTTGTAAATACGTTTATATACTATATTTAATGATAATGATATATTTATAAAAATACATTTATATATGATGCATTTACGCCCTTAGGGTGCAGCTGAGTGGTAGATCCCCATGTGGGTATCTAGGAGGTCTCAAGTTTGATCCCCACCGAGTACTTTCTTGAAATTATGTGTTACATATATTTCTCTTTTATTGTAGCCCCTTTCCCTACATCGATGTTAATATGTGATGTATTTACACAATATTGACACACACACACACATATTTAAATATAAATATTACTTGTATAGGTATATATATATTAATTCATTTTTATAAGGCAAATAAAATGAATAATTTTTTATTTAAAATAAAATGAGTAATAAATATTTTTTTTCATGTGGTTTATATATTTAAAAATACATTTTTACTTAAATATATTTAAATATTTATTTTTAAAAGTGATTTATCATATTTAAAAATATTTAATTATAAATATAACTACATTATGAAAAATGATAAAATCTCAAAACCATAATATATATATAAATTTAATACCTGAGAATAAATTAACCATCTAAAAAAAGGAAGGTGAAATCTAATCAAATATTAAAAAATTAAGTTATCAAAACTAAAAACTCAGTTTTCAAGGTCTTTTGGGCCATTTTTATCATGAAAAATAGTGATTAACCCCCAATCAATGTGGTGTATATCTCCTCATAGGCTTCAATTTGATATGTGGTAGAGAACAAATAGACACCTAAATTAAAAGTTATGGTCATTTGAAGTTCAAGTCATGTTTTAAACTTATCTTAGATCTTTCATTCATATGTTCAATTTTAATGTAATATAATTTTTATTAAATGACTATTACTCAATAATAAAAAAACAATTATTAATTAATATCAATTTTGATTTATTTTGTAAGCCAATTTTCACTAAATATTATATATATTAAGTGTCAATGCTTATTTGGTCTTCTATAAATAATATTTAATAAAATATATTATATTTATATTTAATTTCTAATTATATATACTCTTTTTATGTAATATACATTTTTTAAGTGCTAAAAAAATGTGCTGATAAAGGGTACATTTTATTCGTGATAAAAAAACACTGATAAAAGAGTCCCTTTATGCGATTTTTTAGCACTTATAAAATTTAACTTTTATCAGTGATTACTACTAAAAATTTGGGATTATCTAGTGCTATCCTTTATCTGTGCTTTATAAAATCACTGATAGTGTCCAAATTTATCAGTACTTGATAAAAGTACTGATGAAGGTTACCTTTAATCAATGCTTAAAAAGTGCTTATAAAAGGAATCCTTTATCAGTGAAAAAAGGGATGATAAAATTCACCATTATTAGTGCTAAAAAACATTGATAAAATGTATGGACTCAACCTTAATAATTACATATTCTAGTGAATTATACTAGAATTATCTTTAATAAAACCCCAATGATCTTTTTAGTTTAGGGTTTTAGAGATTTAAGACTAACACTTACATAGTAAACCCATACATTACAAGTTGACACTTATAATTAGTTTCCATTTTTTTCACCAAAAAAATTCTCTGAAAATAAAACATGATTTATCTTGAAGAAAAATCATCACAATTTTCCCCTTGATCCCATCCCTTCCCCTAATATTCCTTAGACCATGTGAATTTTTTTAAAACTTGTGATGGGAACAAAAATCTCAGCAGGGGAAATAAATAAATGAAACCATTAGTCTATTGAAAACCTAAAAAACATACCTTTTCACCCTGAAAAAGGAATCAACTTTTAAAAAATATCATTATCTTAACTTTTTAAATCAATCAATTTCCATTAAAACTCATTATCAAGTATAAAAAATATAATTAGGTAACTTGGGACGTCATTTTCCATATCAAACTTACAAATGGAATAACCAATATGGTCAAATTACATCTTTAGAGTACCCAATACATTTAAGGTTATAACATAATCACCCGTCCTTGGTTTATCACAGAGACACCCATTGTTGGACAATAGGAGATTTCCAACCACTATCTCTAACCATAATGGTTTTAATTATCACAAATCATGCCATATATTATAACATATATCTTAACTCATTATCACAAATCATTTCTTGACCAGAATTCATATATATTACTTCATGATAGATCCTAAATCATGTTAAAGATTTTCTAGTGTATCATATCCTTTCAATCATATAACTAATTATGTTTTTTTAATTCTAAACTAGCTTATAACTGATTATCTATGTGTAAACATGGGTATTAACACATTCTTATATTGTTGTAATATAAGACAGACAAAACATCTATAATTATCTATGTATGAGTCAATGACATCAACAGAAGAACTGAGACACTAACGGAAGAATGAGTCACTGACTGATGTCTCACCGACATACGAGTCACCAAATGATGTCTCATCGACCGACGAGTCACCGACTGATGTATCACCAACAGGACGAATAACTGATTGATGTCTCACTAACAGATGAGTCACCAAATGATGTCTCACTGATAGTACAACTCACCGACTGACATCTCACTGATAGGACGACTCACCGATAGAATGACTCACCAATAGAGGAGTCACTGAGAGACTGTTTAAATTTTCATTTATTAAATTTATTTCTAAAGGTCATATTTGAGTCATTTAATGATACTAAAATATTTAATAATATTTTGTAGGGATTTTATTAGACAGTATGATGTATGATGAGCCTATGCACGTGGAAGGATAATTCTCTCCATCGGCCCTCAAGAATAAAATAATTTTGAAGAGATAAGTAGTAATAAGTGGTGCGTGCTCCCATGTGAGACTTATATAAAAACATCTGTGACTTTCATGCACCCACTGTGAACTCAAGAACAAAATTAAGAACACTTGAGGAAGTATCAATCAAGATGTACATCGAATTGACAAAAAACTTCATCATATCAAAGAAAGAGAAGATTATACCTGCAAGAACATACTTATACCTGGAAGCCAGAATACGACACTATATATTAGTGTCAACTTCCAGAAGAGGACTCAAACCACATCTCAGCTACATCTGAAGAGTCTAGAGCTGCTTTTTTAGAAACACAGAACCTTCTAAACACTTTCTCAAATTTATTTTCTCTATTTTGTTCAATTTTACATACTTTTGAGTTGTGTGTGTATTTGACTGTAAAGAACACACTGTCTCCTATATCAAACTTAAGGATACAATATATCCTTCCACTCATACCTTCTTATACCTTTTTACTCCAACTGATAAATGTGGAAGATGTCATTGTATGATCTGGTAGTTTTTACCCATGAAGAACTATGGTAGAGGTCTTGTGACCTGGATAGACTATGTGCTATTGTGAAACCCGATCCAGTGTGTAGATCAAATAGTTTATTAATTTAAAATGGTTGGTGGTAGGTGATCATAAAGAGGAGAGGATTATGTCTCTTCTTGAGACTGAAACTCTTTTTTCATTTTTGCTATGTTTTTACTTTTAGTTTTAATTTGTTTTATCACATATTTCATAAAACTAAATTGAACTTTGATAGTTAGTCTTAGAACATTTTTATAATAGTATCGACTCATTATGTTAGTTTCAAAGGTTCTATTAATTATCAAATTGATATAATTGATAACTAATCAAACTTTTGATAAACTAATCTAATAGTCATGCTCTTATAAATTCCCTACAGGATAAATTGTAAATTGAATTTCAAATTTGGGGTAATGTTAAATAATACTTTTAAGAGAAGTTTTTATAATAACTCAATTCACACCATATTGAGTTTCCTACTTCGACAAACATTTGGTATCCAAAGGTTTGAAATTTTCAATTTTGAAAGATTTTTCAAACTTTTTCAACAACAATTTTAGTTGTATTTCAAAGATCTTAAAATTTCTGTTAATACTAAAATTTTATCTCTTTAAAATATTGTTCTAAAATTTTATTATCGAAAATAGACTAGAAGGTGTTGCTACCAACAGATCTCCCTTCTTTAATGGAACCAATTACACACAGAGGAAGATTAAAATGCAAATTCACTTATAAAGTATGGGTGTTAAGATTTTTTCATCCATTATAGATTAATATAAGTTTCCTTCTACTGATAGGAACACTTGGGATGACCCAACTAAGATTGTTTATAATAATAATAGAAAATCCATGGATTCCCTATACTATTTTTAGGAGATGAAGAGTTTTAAAAAAATTATTCATGTAAAAATGACCATGAAATTTGGGATAATTTTTCTGTTTCACATGAAGGAACCTATCGTGTTACTGAAATGAGACTTAATACATATACTATTAAATATGATAACTTTAAAATGAAGCTCAGTGAGCCTATCCTTGACATGTATCTTAGGTTTAATGAAATTTTGTACACTATGATCTCTTTGGGAAGAGATGATATAACCAAGGAGCAACTTATGAGAATACTTAGATGTTTAACAGATAGATGGAGAGAGACCTCTATCTCAATTAAATATCTTGTGATATTATAAAACTACCAGTAATAGAGCTGATAAGAAAGTTGATAATGTATGAAGTGTTAAAATTCAACAAGGAAGAGGATGAACCAAAGAGAAAATATGTAGCCTTCAAGACTACTACCTATAAGAATAAGGAAAAAGAGAAGGTGCTAGCCTCTTTTGAAGGCTCCAGTAATGATGAATCAACATCATATAGTGATGAATAGATGGATTAGCTGGCTAGAAGATTCAAGAAATTATATATGAATAAGATGTTCTTCAAGAATCCGAATTATAAGGGAATATTTGATAACAAGGGAAATAGGAAAAGGATTCGAAAAGAAACAAAAAATCAGAGGAGATTGTATGGTATGAATGTAAGTGGAGAAGACATGTCAAAACATAATGTCCAAAATTAAAATACAAAAAGAAGTATGAAAACAAAGAAAAGAAGTATAAGAATGCTATGAAGGCCACTTAGAGTGATTCAGAAGACAACTCTAGTGAATCAGTATCATCTCATGATGAGATAGATGATATGTAAAATATATGTTTTATGAAAAACACATATGATTTAACCTTATATTCTCATGTACATAATTTTTAATTTTCTAGAGATGAAAGTGATTATGAAAATATGACAAGTGATGAACTATTTGAATACTATAACATGCTTTAAGAGACATGAAATGAATTTAAAGATAATATAAATCTTTAAAGAAACAACAAGCTCCCACTATAAATATTAAGTCCAAAATCACTACTGAAAATTAATAGAATGCTCAACTACTCAAAGAGAAAAATGACCTCAAAATGTCTAATGAGAAATTGAAGAAAGATCTAAAAGATTTTACCAATGAAAAAATACACTTACTCAAATTCTTGGTATACAGATAACTCTTAAGTACACTTACAGTATTAGATATCAACCTTAACAAAGAAACCCATCTAAAATACATTTTGTAACTAAATCTAGAAAATTTGTTTTTGTACCTAAAAATCAAAATCCTACTGTTAGTTTCAGTTCTGGAAAATCTTTTACTACCTCTAGTTTTTCTGGACCTAATAGAGCCTATTTTTAAAATATGTTACAAAATTCTTATAGGAAATCCATGAAGAAAATGTGGGTACCTAAAGCACTAATTACTAATGTTACTATACCCAAACAAATCTAGGTACAAAAATATGTTTTTTTTATTATTCTATAGGAAATCTGTCTGAAGAGAACTTGCAAGAGTTTGTGGTACTTGTATAGTGGATGTTCAAGACATATGAAAGGAGATTATTTAAGCTTTAAGAACCTAATCAGGATTTATGGTGGATATGTCACTTTAGGTGACAATGCTAAAGGAAAAATAATTGGCTTAGTCTAGATTAGTAACTCTTACTCAGTTTTAATTTCTAAAGTACTTTTTTTGATGGATTGAAATATAATTTTTTAGTATTTGACAATTATGTGATGTTGGATTTCATGTTAAATTTGAAAATGATTCTTGAAAAGTTTTTAACTCTAAAAATGATTTAGTATTTTCTACTTTTAGAAATGAAAATGTATATGCTGTTAACTTAAGTTCTTTAGTTTCTCAAATTGTTTCTTATTTAAGTTCCTTTAATAAAGAGTCATGGATTTGAAATAGAAGATTAGGAAATTGAAATGTACACTCTCTTAGAAAGCTTACTAGAAAATGACTAGTCATGTATCTACACAAACCTGAGTTTTCAAATGAAAAAGTCGGCAATCCTTGTCAAAATGGTAAACTGCAAAAGATATATTTCTAATCAAAGAATAAAGATTCTACTTTTCAACCTTTAGAGTTGGTTTACAAGGACATTTTTGGACCCTCTTGAGTTTCACTTATTAATGGAAAGCACTGTGTTTATGTTCTTGTAGATGACTTTTGAAGATATACTTAGACTTATTTCTTTTCTCACAAATGTGAAGCATGTACTTACTTCACCAAGTATACTAAAATAGTAGAAAATCTAAGTGGACTTAGAATAGAATCCTTAAGAAACGATCATGGTTGTGAGTTTAAAAATCAAGACTTTGAATCTTTTTTCTCACACAATGGATATAGTCATAACTTTTCTTCCCATATGACACCTCAACAAAATAGAGTTGTGGAAAGAAGAAATAGAAATTTACAAGAGATATCCCGAACAATGCTTAATGAATATGATATACTATTTCAATTTTGTGATAAGGCAGTGAATTCATCTTTCTAAATAATTAATAGGATTTTAATTAGACCTATCCTCAAGAAGAATCCTTATGAGTTATGGAACAATAGAAAACCCAAATTAAGTTAGTTTAATTTTTTTGGTCACAAAGTCTATATCCTTAATATAAAGGAATATCTTGAAAATTTTGCAACCAAAAGTGATGAAGGATTATTCCTAGGTTACTCAACCTCTAGTAAAGCCAATAGATTCTTTAATAAAAGAATTAAGTGTGTGGAAGAATATGTACATATAAAATTTGATGAAACAAATCCACATGAAACTAAGACCTCCCTAAACAACTATAAAGATGTTGTGTAAAATCTAGACATAAATGAAAAATCATCTAATACCCTTGTCAAGAAATCTATTAAATCAAATAGTTCTAGAAATTCTTCAGACTTTGAACATGATGAACCGAAACCTGTAGATGAACCTGAAATTACTAGCCCCACTTTTTCACGACTAATTAGAACACCCAAGAACCAACATATGGATGATATTGTTGGTGACTTAGATAAAGGGACACAAACTAGAGATTATCTTAGAAACCAGGTTGAACATCAAGCCTTTTTGTTATAGTTTGAACTAAAAACATCAAGGATTCAATTAAAGATGAATTTTGGGTGATGACTATGTAAGAATAACTTAATCAATTTTAAAGAAATAATGTTTGGAAACTTGTGGATAGACCCAAATACATTTTGACCATAGGCACTAAGTGGGTGTTTCAAAACAAAGTAGATGAATATGGTAATATTATTAGAAATAAATCCATATTGGTTGCATAATGTTATAATAATAAATAAGACATTAACTATGAAGAAACTTTTTCACCTATTTCTATACATTAGGCCATCAAAATCCTGCTTTTTTATGCTTCCCATTTAAATTTCTAGCTTTATCAAATGGATGTTAAAATTTCATTCCTAAATGGGTATATAGTTGAGGATGTTTTTGTCGAACAAACCCCTGGTTTTACAAACCCTCATTTTAAAAATCATTTTTGAAAATTAACAAAATCTTTATATGGTATAAAACAAGATCTAAGATCTTTGTATGATAGAATAAGTAATTTTATCATTACAAAAGGTTTTACCAAAGGAATTACTGATCCTACCCTTTTTATAAAATTAATTTCGAAAGATGTTTTAGTAGTTCAAATTTACGTAGATGATATTATTTTTAGATCCTTAAGAAATTATTTATGTATTGAATTTTCTAAAATGATTAAAAGTTAATTTGAAATGAGTTTAATGGGTGAACTCAAATTATTTCTTGGATTTTATATTTATAAAAAAAAATAGGTATCATTTTAAATCAATGTAAATACAAAAATACCTTTTAAAAACATTTCTATTTGATGGCATTAAATGTAGTGACACTCTAATGAGTACTACTTGTATGTTGGATCTTGATGAAGATGGTAAATCTGTTGATCAAACCACTTATAGAAGAATGATTTGATGTTTACTATACTTTACTGCTAGTAGGCCATGTATAATGTTTAGTGTGTGTATGTGTGTTTTTTTTGAAGATATCCCCAAATAATCTCACTTAAATTTTGTTAAAAGAATTTTCAAATACCTCAAACATACTATCAATTTAATTTTGTTTTACCCTAAAGTACAATAATTTGATAAAGTGAGTTATTCTAATAATGATTTTGGTGGATGAATGTTAGATAGAAATAGAACCTCTAGAACATGTCACTTTTTGGGAAATTCTTTGGTTTCATGGTGTAGTAAGAAACGAAATTATATTGCATTATCTACTACTGAAGTTGAATACATAATTGTTGTTAGTGGTTGTGCTTAGATTTTGTAGATGAAACACACTTTTCTAGACTATGGATATCAATTTAGACATGTACCTATAAATTGTAACAATAAAAGTGCTATTATAATTTCTAATAACCTAGTTTCTCATTCTAGAAAAAAACTTATTGAAGTAAGAAATAACCTTTTGAGATATCATTATCAAAAGGGTGATATCACTTCAGAATTTATTAGCATTGAATATTATCTTGTAGAAATATTCACTAATACATTGAAGTATGAAATAATAAATTACATCAAACATGATCTAGGAATGATTAGTCTATAAGTTTCTTATAGTCATTATAATTTTTCAAATCTATGAAAATTTATCATACTGACACCATCATGCCGACTCTATCAGGATGACACTATCATGCCCACACTGTCATGCCAACACTATCATATTGACACTGTCATTCCAACACTGTTATGACAACACTATCATTCCAACACTTCTATCATGCAGACGCATTTTTCATGCTAACACTGATGATTCACTCTTTTAACTATTTTACTTTTTTAACCAAAATGAGACTGTTTCAATTATATATAGAACTCGGTTTGTGATTTCTCAATTTTCACTCGATTTAAGACCTAAATTATATAATACTGAATTGTTTCACACTACTTATTACCTTGAGACTACTGTTTCTCACTCTAACCTTTAAATTTCACCTTCTATCCTTCAAACAATCTCTCAATATGATAAAGGTGAAGCACCCTACTGAAGGATACTTTGATAAGTGGCTACCCTATAAGAAGCCAAAAGGAGAGTCCAACAGTTCTTCTGGTCCATTAAATCAAGCACTGTCCAATCATATAGTAAATCTTGAAAAAGGGGTGTTTAAAGAATGGTTGTTGGAGTGTAGGTCACTACTACTGAAAGTTATATAGGCTCAGGGATGGATTCAATGGTTTTCTGATAATGGAAGAGAATATTATCCAAATATAGAGCTTGAGTTCTATATGAGTACTGAATTTGTGCTAGGAAGAAGTGATTTATTTTGGATAAAATCAATGGTAAAAGGTTATAGGATTTATTTCTCTTCAAGACATTGGGATGAATGTCTAAAATATCATCATAAAGGAATTTTTGACGTCTATCAACGTGCTCCTCCACCTTAAAGTGATATTTTCAACCTTGGGATAACTTTAAAATAACTTATGGACAATGAAGAGCCTCAAATTCCAGTTTATACTAAGCTACTTAGAGAGTACATAACCTTATTTAAGTTCATATAGCACCAAATTTGTCCCAAGAAAGAGGAATTTTCTTCTTTCAAGTACTGGGAAGTCTACCTGGTTTATCTGCTGAAAAATGGAGTTAAGGTGAATCTTTGAAAGTATTTATGGTTCACATAAGTGAGATGATAAAAACCTATTGTAAGAATTTTTTTTACCCTAGGATGTTATTTTCTATGTTGAAAGAAAGGGTTTTATGGATAAAATTGATGAAACTTTATCAAAATTTAGTGCCTTTTGTTTGAATAAGGCTATCTATGGAATAATGAAGATTCATTGGAATCCATAGAAGAGAAGTTGGGTTGGTGATGAAGAGAAATATTATGAAAAATTAAATCTTGTGGATCAACCTACCAGACCAAGAGATATGAGAAACCCTAGTTTAGGCCATGATGAAGAAGAATATTACTCATATGAGCAAGGAGTTGAGGAAGTTGGAGTTCATATGGAAGGATCTCCTGTTGAGGACAAGAGTGATCATGATTTTGTTGTAAGTCCTCCTAGGGTAACCTATGGACAACATATTCCACCACTATCCTTACCTTCAAAAGAATAAATTTTAAGGGATGATGAATATGAAGAGGAAATAGAAGTGAGTGGCAGTGTGGAGTATGAATCTAATGACTCAGATGAAGAAGAAGAAGAAAGGGATCAAATAGAAGAGGGAAAGGCAGCTGGGTCTAGAAATGATGAAGAAGAGGAATAATAGGAAGAAGATAAAGAAGTAGAAGAATTGGAAGAAGATGAATAATAGGAAAAAGAGGAATTAAATGAAGAAAAAAGTGATGGAGGTGATGCTGGACATGATCATGCAAACAATGGTGGTGATGATGGTCATGAAGATGGCCAAGCTGAAATAGTTGAGGTGGATGATCCGATGGAACATCAACAGAATAAAGAGTGGGTACCTACTCCTCAAGCTATGTATGTAAGGAAGAGACATAAAAGTGAGGGGGATAAAGCTATCATGAAGGATGACACTGAGGGGGAGCCTTAAGAAGGAGATGATTAAGATGGTGAAGAGCATAAACTTGGAAGAGCAAGGCTTGATACTATCACTCCTCTGGATGATGATGTAATGGTTGAATGGGAGAGGAATATTGGGTATGTGGCACTGGGATTAGATTATGAAGACTCAGATGATGATGTTTTTTTACACGTTTCAAGGGAATTAGTTGCTGAGACCCTTCCTAGTGACTATGTCAATAATTCCAATTTGGAAAAATTCCAAGAAGACATATGTTCATCTGTAATAAATTAAGTACAATCTCAGATGAGATATGAGATTGATAATTCTAAGAGAGAAAACATCAAGCTGAATGATAAATTGAAAGTTATATGGTCTATGGTTGAAGGTTTAAGTCAAATTGGGACTTCTTATTCTAGTCCTTCCTTAGTAAGTGCATCTCAAGATGAACCTATTTTAGTTTTATAGATGGAGATAATGGAAATTCATCCAAATTTGATTACAACTGCCGAAACCATTGTAGAAAAGAATACCAAACATGGTAATGAGATGAAGAAGTTAACTACTGACATCAATGATTTAACCACTTAGTACAGTACTAAAATGGAGAGTGTCATGATAGGACCTGAAGATCTTGTTTCTCATCTTAAATTTTCTGATTTTCCCTAATTGAGAAAGGAAGTAAAGAAAATTATGCAATCTGCTTCAACCTCAACTTCTTCTGCACACTCCACATATTTGGAAGTTGTCAAGGCTGTTGTTAGGGAAGAGTTGAAAGTAATTCCAAGTGGCATAGATTCAAAAACCCTTAAAAACATGACAAGTCTATTGACCATGTTCAATAAATGGTTAGTATTTATACCAAGGGATCCTCTGAGACTCAGGAAGATCTTACCAAGAAATCCAATCGGTATTTTCAGAAGATCTGTACCAAGTATCAGCTCACCAGTCACTTTAAATACTTGGTGGAAAATCTTAGATTACCTCATGTGACTGTTTCCTTTAAGGACCATGTTTAGAGATAGAAGGGATTAACTCTTCTCCTAGATAAATTTATAGAGAAAAATGATGAATTAGAAAAAGAAATGAATTGTAGAGGAGAAAACATTGAGGAATTTATCAAGCTACTGAAACCATACCTCCATGTTCAGAGTAAAGCCATAGTTATTCCATTTTCTACTTCTATTCACTATGCTCTGCCAATGACTTCCTTTCCAATGTTGGTTTCAAAAGACTTGACCTAGATCCAGCCTATTATCACATAGAAAACTCAACCTCGAGTGTTATCCCAGCACATACCAAGCCTGAAAACATTTGTTCTTGTAGTAATTCCTTTACATCCCCTAAAGATTCATTTAGATGCTCCTGTTACTCAGTGCTTGTACTATTTGTATTTTAGCATAATTTGATTATGATTAATAGTTCACTAATTCTAAGTTTCTGTTTTATTTTTTAATCTTCCACTTTTCATTAATCCCAAAATGGGGAGAATGTTATTAAGAATTATTAATACATTTTTCTTTTCTTAAAAATGAGAGAAATTGATGCATTATTATTTGTTTATTTTACTCTGACACATTCTACTTCCCATAATTATTTTTGATCCTATTCATATTTAGCATATTTTTTATTTTAATCATTCTTTAATGATTCTTAATAATTCCCTGATTTCCGATCATCAAAAAGGGTGGGATTGTTGGCCCATAAAAGATTGTTGGAAACTATCTCTAACTATAATGATTTTAATGATAAAAAATCATGTCATATATTATAAAATATATCTTACCTCATTATCAAAAATCATGTATTAATCACAAGTCACATATCTTAACTCATGATAGATCATAAATCCTGTCAATGATTTTCTAGTATATCAGATCTTTTCAACCATATATCTAATTATGTTTGTTTAAGTCTAAAAGAGCTTATAAATGATTATCTATGTGTAATTATGGGTATTAACACATTCTGACATTGTTGTACTATAAGACAGACATAACATGTAAAATTATCTAAGTTTGAGTCACTAACACTGATAGAAGAACTGAGAAACTGACTGAAAAATGAGTCACTGACTGATGTCTCACCAACAGAAGAGTGACCGATTAATGTCTCACTGACAGACAAGTCACTGACTGATGTCTCACCAATAGGACGACTCATCGACTGATGTCTCACTGACAGATGATTCACCAATTGACGTGTCATCAATAAGAAAACTCACCGACTAATGTTTCACCAACATGGAGGCTCCTAGATAGACTAACTCACTGATAGAGGAGTCACCAACAGACCGTTTAAATTTTCATTTATTAAATTTATTTATAATGGTCATATTTGAGTCATTTAATGATACTAACATATTTAATAATATTTTATAAGGATTTTAGTAGATAGTACGAGGTACAATGAGTATATGCATATGGAAATATCATGCTCTATATTGGCCTTTAAGAATAAAATCATTTTGAAGAGAGAAGCTGTAATAAGTGGTGTGTGCCCATGTGTGAGACATACATAAGAACATTATAAACTTTCATGCACCCAATTTGAACTCAAGAAAAAAAAGAAGAACACATGAGGCGGTCTCAATCAAGCTATACATCGAATTTAAAGACAACTTCAACATAACAAAGAAGGATAAGAATATACCTGCAGAACCATACTTGTATCTGGAAGCTAGAATATGACACACTTTTTTTAGTGTCAACTTCTAGAAGAGGACTCAAACCTCATCTCAGCTACATCTGAAGATTCTATAGCTGCATCTCAAGGCACAAAAATCCTTCTAAACTATTTCTCATATTTATTTTCTTTGTTGGGTTCATTTTTACATAATTTTGGGTAGTATGTGTATCTTTTTGTAAAGAACACACTATATTCTATATCAAACTAAAGGATACAAGATATCCTTCCACTCATAGCTTCTTACACCTTTTTAATCCCATGGATATGTGTGGAAGAGGTCTATATGTGACCTGGTAGATTGTACCCACAAAGAAATGTGGAAGAGGTCTTGTGACCAAAACAACCTGTGTGCTGTTGTGAACACCAATACAGGGTGTGGATCAAATAATTTATTAATTTAAACTATTTATTGGTAGGTGATCACCAAGGGCTACGATGGGCCCATAAGGGGAGATGAATTAGGAGCTAGGGTTTCTCACTTTCTTACACCTCCCTCCCTTCTCTTCCTCTACGGCTCACGATTGAAGGTCGGGCCACACGACGAGGGCGTGAGGGTGTCGATCACTCCATGGTATCGTGGATTCAGAGATCTTTGTTCTACCTCCTCTAATGAACTGGTGAAGGTCTCCATTCCATCTCCCACGACGACTTCGACCTATTTCTTCATGGTCTCCATCCTCTCTTCTTCTCTGGCCCAGGTTTATCATCTTCCTCCCGAGTCACTGCGAGGTCATTGACGGCGACCTCAAGAACACTTGGGGAATGTGGTGGTTTCTTGTCTATTTTCCCCTTTCTTGTTGCAGGTTCTTCATTCTGATTTGACAGTGGTTTCTTCGGGTTTAGATGCAGGCACAGTAACAGATCGCTAGTCTGTCTCAGTGGTATTCTGGTTTATTCTCGTGTCTGGTGCCGCAATCCTCCAAATCTCCTCTAATATTTTTCCCTTCCCCTTTGCATGCGAATCCATGATGGTCAGGTTTGAAGGATTATAGGGTGATCAGAGATGGTGTTGGTGATTCTGATGATGGCGATGATGAATCGGGTGGTTGTGGGGTGTGGTTTGCAGCTCTGTTGGTGCGACAGGGTTCGTGACTGGCCCCGATGATAGTTCTCGGTATTGGTGGTAGTGCAGGTTCCTCCCTCCGGGTCTCATCCATCAGCCCTCATGGTTATGGTCCCCAGTGTGGTGTGTGGTTAGGATGGGAGGTCTCAGATGTAGTGGTGGTGCTATGTACTAGGAATGGGTGATGTGTACGATGGATTGTCGTAGTGCAGGGCAATAATAGATTTCGTGACATGTGCATCTTGATGGTGAACGAGTTGGTCCTTGGTTCTTGGTTGATGTTGTTTGGTTTCTTCTTTTGGGAGGGTCTGGTCCTGGACATGGTTCCGAGTCCAACCTGCATATGATTCCGTTTGTGCCCATGGTGGTTCTCACTTATCCTCAAAGTGTTTCTATAAAATAAAAAAAGTATTGGAGGTAGGTGATCACCAAGTGAAGAGTATTAGATCTCTTCTTGAGACTGAACCTCTTGTTTTATTTCCACTTTGTTTTTTCTTTTAGTTTTACTCTATTTTATCACATATTCCATAAAACTAAATTGAATTCTAATAGGTAGTCCTAGAAAGTGTTTATAACAGTATTGAGTCATTAGGTTAGTTTCAAAAGTTTTATTAATTATAAAATTGATATAAATGAGAACTAATAACTCTTTTGAGAAATTAATTGAACATTAAAGATATTATAAATCCACTAATGGATAACTATTCAATTTAATTTTAAATTTTTGGGAATTTCAAATAACACATTTTGAAAGATGTTTTTATAGGAACCCAATTTACCCCTCATTGAGTGTCTTACTCTGACCGACACAACCATCATTGGTTAATAACACTACCACCTATCCTTGGTTTATCATCGAACCAACCATCATTGGTTTATAAAGAAAACACTATCCATCATAAAAAATAACCAATAAATATAATGTAAACATAAATCAAGAAATATTTCATCATATAAACACTTGTTGAAGAAAATAAACTTTTCGTTTTGAAATCACTCATTTTAAAAAACTACATACAAACAATGGAATACATTTTCATTGAATGTCACCATATAAACCTATAATGTAAGATTAAAAATACTAAAGTTACATGATGGTGGGAAATTAAATTCATTCCATATATTTAAAATACATTATTTTTGACCATTGTAAGAAGAGTTTAAAAAGGAACTTTAAAGGTAGATTTTTAAAGGAAAGTCCCAAATGAATATCATATCATTAAAGTGAGACTTAATAAAGTAAATCGATCATGTGTATCAAATATAAATACAAATTTAAAAATTGTAAATAAAACATAATGTAATAAAAAATAATTTCACACATAATATTATCACTACATAATCAATGAAGTATAAGTTTAACCCAAAGAATGGAAATTGGGTTAATAATTTCCTTACCTTATCTCTGAATGTGTTCTATAATATCTATTAATATCTAAGATAATCAAATTAGATTAATTAATAAATAAATTAAGATAATTTTTAAAATAAATTTTATTTATTATAATTTTATTGTGTTCATTTATGTCCACATTAGTGAGTAATAAGTACAATTTCATTGTTCCGGGGGTGTTTTTTTTTCAGGGTTTCATGGTCAGTTCACCTGAGTATAATTATGGATGTTCCTGTCAAATGGTAATAATACCGTAGAATCAAAATGAAATGGTATTAATGAAATTATATAAGTATAAATAGTCCCATATACCATTTTTTTTGTTGACATGAGGATTTTTTGTTTGATAAAACTTTAATAATAAATGTTTAGTTTATTTTATTGGTTTTTTTTCGAACAACACAAATTAGCTTCTTATTTTTAAAATATAATTTAACAATAATAATTGTTTTATGTACAAACTTTAAGGTTGTAATGTAAAATGAAAAATAATTATCCATAGAGATGGTTAGCTGCCATAATTTGATAATGGTTTTATTTCTTTGAATAAGTGGAGATGAGAAAAGTGTAGGGTATAAGATAATTCATCAGAGATAAAATATTACTATATATAAAAGATACTATATTTATTATTCCTTTATTGATGAAGGATTTTAGGAGAAGGTAGAATAAGTTAATAAATCAAGAGAGGTGGTTTGAGAAAGTTACCCCTTAAATATCACCTCCTTAAAGGATCCCTTAAAGAACATGGAATTGTTCTTTTGGCGAGACCAGAAGAACATGGATGCGGGTAGTGTTGGGAGGAGAGGGTTTGGAATAAATTTTAAAAGATTAAAAACTTTTGAATAAAAAGGGTGGTATTTATACTTTAGGAGGGGTGGTTTTAAGTGATTAAATAATGATTATTTTATATTTAAAGCCAACCACCTTTGGGTGGAATTAATTTCAACGAATTTGATTGATTATTAATGTTCCAAATGATGGTTAAGGTCTAGAAACACACAAAACACACATTTATTACTCTATTTTTTAGGTATTTTAAGCTTTTACCTTTTAACTTTAACCCATTTCATTATTTTACCAATATCGTGGTAAATGTTTTTTTAGCACGGTAATTTTTTTATGAATAAAAATGAAATTGAATTTATTACCTAATTTAGTAATTTTTACTCCAGTTTTAGAATCTATTTTTCCAATTTTAATTCACAAAATTGTAAAAAATAAATTTAAAACAAATCTGACAGGCGTGAAAAAAATAGAATTTTCAAGAAGTGTATTTTCCAAGAAAAACATTATTTTATATTAACTCTATGACTAATAATTATCATTTTGTAAAAATAAATTAATATTTAATTGTATAAAATATATAATTTTTTTTAAAAACACTCCCTATTAGTTATTATTTTAATTAACTAAAAAGAAGAAACATTATGTACATTAAAATTGTTTTTGAAAAAAATCACTTTTTTAACCTAAAAACAAACATATTCTAAAATACATTATAAAGTTGATTAAAAAGAATTTAAGTGAATTAAATATTACTAAATAATACTTATGATACTTGAAAATATATTCCAAACATAATGGGACTTTAAAATTTCTTAATTTATTGAAAATAATTGACATTTTTACAAAAATCGATATTTTTCACTATTCACTAAAAAATTAATATTTTCATAAAATTATCAAAATTTCATCATAAGATTAATTTTGACATGATTAATTCAAAAATTAAATTATTTTTTTTCAAATTAAAATTATATAATTTAAAAGTTATTCTTTTAAATATAACCATATAATAAATTATTTTACTAAAACTATTTCCTTTTTGATTTTAAGAATTATTTTATAATAAATTTACCTATTTAATTAAAGAATACTAATAATTATGAAAAAAAGTATTATATCAATACTTGGGATGTTACTTTATCTGCCCTTTTGGAAGTTTTCATCTCGCAATTTTATTCACATACTAAAAAAATGGGGACTCTTTTCCCTCATATCGTTTTCATATTCCCATGTTACTTCTTTTAAAAGGTTGGGACCGAAGCCTAAATTTATTATTAAAGAAAAGATATCTTTAGACTAGGTAGAGGGAGACCCATTAAATATCCCAAAGTCCCAAGGTGAAGTGGCATGAATACAAGGCTTAAAAGCATATTTTTTGGCCCAAAGGGCCCTTTGGTGAATAGTACTGCTACAGTACCGGGATGCTACAGTACCTAGTACAGTATGACCTCGGCTACAGTTCCTACTATAATACCTCTGCTGCTATAGTGAAACCACTACTACAGTTTTTCCAATTCTACAGTACTACTATATTTCCCTGCTACAATGCTACTACAATACCGAAAAATGCATCCTTACTCGGATTTGATCATGGGCCTTTTGGATGCCATGTAGGATCCTGTACAACTTGGGTACAAGCTCATTAGAAAAAACATGTGTAAAGATAACGCTTGACTCCCATTGGAGGGCCCCACCATTCCCAGATCACACCACACATTCCCTATCTAGGAAAATGTCTTTGAATCACCCTGTGCATAATACACACAGTGTCTGAGTCTGGCGGGACTCGTGCCAGGGCTAGTTCCTATGAAGAGTGAGGGGTACAACCCACGGGTACCACTTAGCTAACACCCCATGGTTTCATGTTACTTCTTAAACCATAAGGTTTCTTCACAAAAACATAACCTTATAAATTAACTTGTTCCATAATAAATTCTCTATATAGTTAAGAAAATTAATCGGATGTTCCTAATATGAAATATTCTCTTCCAACTGAACTACTTCTGGGCTCAGAACATGAAATGTACCTAGTACATAATTTCATAATAATGAAACATCAAAAAAAAATTATATACCTTAGATAAAATTATAGGATAATTCAATTGATAGGAAACAAATACAACTTTCCCCAACATTTCATGTGGTCTTATGAACCTTGTACTTAGCTTTACATTCTTACCAAAACACATAATACTTTTCCATGGAGATATCTTCAAAAATACATGATCACCTACCTCAAATGAATAGTCTTTCCTCCTTTTATCTGCATAGTTATTCTGCATTCTCTGAGATATACCCATATGTTGCTGAATCATTTTTACATTCTCACCCATTTCCTCTATTAATTATGGTCCCATCAAATTCCTTTCACTTACTTCATCCTAAAATGTTGGAGTTCAACACCACTTTCCATATAATGTCTCAAATGTTTCCATATGCATGCTAGAATGAAAAGTGTTATTATAAGAAAACTCAACTAAAGGAAGATAATAATCCCAAATTCCCTAGTAATCCATTGATCAAGAACGTCTCATATATTCCAAGGTCTGAATTTTTCATTCTAACTATCCATCAGACCGAGGATGAAAAGTTGTTTAGAAATTTAATTCAGTTCCCAAAGACTTTTGAAGGCCTTTCTAAAAATTATAAGTGATCCTTGGATCATAGTTAGATACAATGGAGAGAGGAACTCCATGTAACCTAATTATATCCTTAATATACAACCAAGAAAGTTGATTTAAAGACATAGTATCTTTAATGGAAAAGAAATGAATCAATTTAGTTATTCGATCAACAAAAACACAAATTGAATTATTTCCTCAAAGAGTCTTTGGTATTACCACCATAAAATCCATGGATATATTTTCCCATTTCCACTTTGGAATTGGAAAAGGCTAAAACATCCCCTTTGTTAATTTTCATTATTTATTTACCTATTGACAAGTCAAATATATAATGGTAAACCCAACAATATCTCTTTTCATTCCATCCCACCAGTAATACTTCCAAAGGTATCTATACATCTTAGTGCTACCAGAATGAATGAAAAATGGGAAACTATGATATTCATTTAAAAACTCCCTCTTCAACTGAGAATCAAAAGTCAAACATAATCTATTCAAAAATATAAAAACACATGTTCTATAAAAAATTAAATTTAGGAAACATACCCTTTTAACCAACTCTAACTTTTTTTACTCACGATATTCCTTTCGAGATTTCTTAATTCTGTTTGATACAGACGATTGTATTGACAATAGAAATAAAATAGAGTAATTTCCTACATCAATAACTTTCAAGATAAAATTAATCAAATCATTAATAAAAGGGTCACGTTAAAAATGTAACATGGTTAATGTAGCATTATTTTTCTGACTCAAAGCACTAGTCACATCGTTTTATTTTCTAGGATAGTAAGGAATCATGCAATAATAATCCTTAATTAGTTCCAGCAATATTTTATGTCTCATATTAAATTTATTCTTAGTGAATATATACTTAAAACATTTATGATCATTATATATTTCACATTTTTCACCACATAAATCATCCCTCTATTTTTTTAGATAAAAAATCATAGTGGTTAATACCAAATTATGAGTAAGATAAATTTTCTCATCAAGTTTTGATTAGAATAAATAAAAATCAATTACCAGATCATTTTTCATTAGGATACAACCAAGTCCTTTCAAATAATCACCACTGTAGATGAAAAATCACAATTTCTTGAGGGAATGTCCAAAACTAGAGCATTCACCAATTTTTTTTTTTATTCATCAAAATAATCATCACATTATATTATCGAGATAAAGTTAACTCCTTTCATGTTAACTTATATAGTGGGTTAGAAAACCTTGAAAAGTTTTCAAGAAACCACAAGTAATGTCCTTCTAATCCAATAAAACATTGAATCTAAGTAACATTCGTGGGTATTGGCAATTCATCGACCACTTTTGTATGGTTGGGTCAACTATAATTCAACATTTAATTAAAATATGTTCAATAAAAGAAATCTATTACAACCTAAAATCAAATTTTCTAAATTTTTATTATGACTTTTTTATTTAAGGGTTCGAAGAACAATCCTTATATGTTTTTCAATATCCTCATAAATTAAAAAAAACAAAATATCATCAATAAAAATAACCAAAAACGTATCCAAAAATTAATAGAATACTCTATTTATAAGATCCATAAATACAAGAAGGGATTTTTTCAACCAAAATGGAATAACTACTAATTCATAATTTCCATATCTAGATTTAAATGTAGTCTTTAGAATATATATCTCCATAAAATTCAATTGATGCAACCCCGACATGAGATAAATCTTCAAAAAGCACTATACACCCTAGAGCTGATCAAATAAATCATCAATATGAAGAAAAGTGTACTTGTTCTTAATCATGAAGTTATTCAAAGCTATATAAAAAATACAAAGTCTCATGGAACCATATTTATTTTTAATAAAAAAATAGGATCAACCTATGGTGAAGTTCTTAGTTAAATAAAACCTTTATCTAGAAACTCTTTCAATTGAGTTTTTAGTTTCAAAATTTCTCCTTATTCTATTCAATAAGGAGGTTTTGAAATATGCTTAACATCAGGGACTAGATCAATGGTAAAATCAACCTTCCTATTAAGAATAACACTAGAAAATTCTTTAAGAATAACACTAGAAAATTCTTTAAGAAAAGCATCAATGTATTCATTCAATCCTAGAACATCACTAATATAAATTTTTACATTTTTACAATGACATGTGATAAGTAACTTTAAATTTCATTTCTATAAAATTTCCCAACTTCTTAGTAAGTTATTAAAGATATTAAATCATTTAAAAATAATTTATCATCTTTGAAATCTATCATAGCATGATAAATTAAAATCTATTCCATACTAAAATAATATCAAAATCATTTATAGATAGTTCAATAAGATTTAAAATAAATACTCTTTCATCGATAACAATATGAATATTCCAATAATTAGGGTTTTTTTAATATTCACACCTAGAGTTTTCACCAAAAGTTCTATCATACTTTCATGATGTGATATTCATAGTTTTTTTCGAATTTATAAAAAATGAAAGAATACAGAGATCCACAATCAAACATGGTATTAAAATAATTTGAATTCACAAGTAACATACCTACCACCAATTCATTTGAAGGACCCACCTAAACTGTAGTAGTAGAAAATGAATTTGCTAAAACATTCTATTTATGGTCAGGTTGATTCCCCCCTGAGTGACTAGAATTAGATAGAAATTAGCATAATGTCCCAAATCATTACAATTAAAGCATCTTTCCATCATTTTTTAATTTTTCTACTCATTTTCCTTGAAGTCATGATCTATGTTGCCAAAATTTCCACATTAAAAGAATTTACCAGATTTTATGAGACATTACCCATGGTTCTTCTTACCAAACATGTCACAAGAAGGGAATTTTATTTTCTTACCTCTAAATTTCATTGATTAATTCTTCCCCAATGCCTGCCAACCTGACTGCTTCTTATTCTAATCCTCATGAGACACATACATGTTATTAAAATCCATCTCAAATTTTTTTAGAATAATGAACAATATTTTAATTCCATTTATGCTATCATGAATCAAATGTTATTTGTAAAATTGGTTTCAAAGTGGAGTAAAATATATAAATTTTACTATCAATGTACCAATCAAGATCTGGTTTGTACCTTGTTTGTGTTGTAAAATTAGTTTCATATGTAGTTAAAAAATATTAACCCTCCTACCTAAATTCTAGGAATTGTTTCTCAATTCAGAGTTTAAAAGTATTATGAAAATATATTTCTAGTAAAATAATCATAAAATCATCCGATTACATAACATCAAGATAATATTTCTCTCTGGTATTGTTAACGAGAGACCACCATCGATTGACTTCACCTTCAAAATGATAAATGCCTAGGGTTACCTTTTAGTGTTTTAAACATCCCAAGACTTCAAATATATTTTATAGAGCATTAATCCATCCTTTTGTTACCTCTAGATTTAAGGTTCCACTAAAAGTTAGAGGACTTTTACTCACAAAATCTCCCAATACTAACATATTCCTTGGTGGTTGTTCTAGATGATCCCCTACATGGATACCACCACCATTTATATATTTTTTCAACTAATCCATAACTATAAGAAACTATTCTATTTAAATTCCAACCAGATTCGAATTCTAATTTGGATGGTTATTTTTTTCTTGATGACTTCCCATAATATCTTCCATGTTTTCTCTATGGAAAACCATTCTAAATAGACATATCATAGATGAAGAAACATAGTAATCTTCAAATGATATATAATTTAAAATTAAAAATAATGTAAAAAAAATTTATGTGTATTATATAAATATTAACATAAACCCTAAATATATCTAAACCATGTTTTGGTACCAACAATAAGGATCCAGCCTTAATAATTACATGTTCTAGTGATTATAAACTAGAATTAAAATTATTAGAATGCATAAGATTTTTTTGGTTTAAATTTGTAGAGAATTAATACTAACTCTTATATAGTAAACCCATACATTACAATTGGAAAATTATACTTAGTATCCACCAAATGAAAGTATTTAAAAATGAAACATGTTTTCTCTTCATAAAAAATCTTTAAAATTTTCCCCTTGATCTGACCCTCATCCCTACACGTCCTTTAACCCTGTGATTTTTTTAAAACTTTGGATGAGAATAAAAATCCTGGTATAGGGAATAAATAAAGGAGACTATTAGTCCAGTGAAAACCAATAAAAACATACCTTTTCACCCTTAAAAAATTATTCAACTTTTAAAAAAGATCATTATCTTTTCTTTTGAAAACAAATTTATTTAAATGAGAACTCATTACCAAGCATGTGAAATCTTGCGACATAAAAACATTCATTGAAAAAAATAAACTTTTTATTTTTGAAATCACTCATTTTGAAAAATTATGTATGTAAAATAGAAAAACATTCATTGATAGTAACCATATAAATATTTTAAGTAAGATTCAAGGTATTAATTTAAAATTATGGAGTGAATTAAATTCATGATATATATGTAAAAAACATTCTTTCTGACAATTGTAAAAATAATTGAAAAAGGAACTTTAGAAGAGGATTCTTAATGGAAAGTCTCTTATAAATATCATATCATTGAAGTGAGTGTTCTTTAAATGAATAGATTTTGTGTATATATTATAAATAGAAAAAAATAAAGTGTAAATAAAACATAATATAATCAAAATTAATTTCACATATAATCTTAGAACGACATAATCAATGAAGTGTAATTTTAACCCAATGAATTGTAATTAGGTGAAGAATTCCTATAATTTATGTCTGAGTCTGTTTTGTAATTTCTATTAATATTATAGATAATCAAATTACATTAAATAAATAATTAATTAATACCCATTTACACCTATATTTGATTTATTATAAATTTATTACCTTCATTTATGGCCATTTAAGTGAGTTATAAGTTCAATTTCATTGTTCTTATGGCATTCCTTTCTTGGATTCATGGTCGGTTCACTTGAGTATATTTATGGATGCTCTTGTTAAATGGAAAAAAAATCCCCAAGTAAAATGAAATGATATTAATTCATGTATAGAATATTAAATGTTAAAACATATCATTTTTTATTACATGAGGATGATTTATTTGATAAAATGTTTTTGATAAATGTTTAGTCTATTTTGGTAATTTTTTTCAACCATTAAGAATTATTTTCATTTTATTCAATATTATGTCAATATATTAGTTCTAAAACATGAAATAGGATAAATTAAAATTATTAAAAAAGAATTTATCAATAATTATAGTTTTATGTCCAACCTTGAAGGAAGTAATATAAAATGAAAAATCATTATCCATAGAGACGGTTAACCGATATAATTTGGACAATGGTTTCATTTCCTTGAATAAGAGGAAATGAGAAAAAAATTGGATATATGATATTAAATTATAAATATAACATTAAATTATATATGTTATACTAGATTTATTATGAATTTATGGAAGAATGAGGTGAGGATAAGGTAGATGAATTAAGAAAATTACGAGAGGTGGTTTGAAAAAGTTACCTCTGGAAAATAAACAATTTAAAGGATCCCTTAAAGAACTTGGAATTGGTATTTTGTTGATACTAGAAGAAATTGGAATTTGGTAGAGTGGGGTGGATAGGGTTTTTTAGAAATTTTAAAAATTTATTTTCGATTTAGGGTATGTTTTTGTGAGGGGGTTATATTTATACTTGAGGAGGGTGGTTTTAAGTGATTAAATATTGATTATTTTATAGTTAAATCCAACCACATTTGGGTGGATTTAATTTCTAGGAGTTTTGTTGATTATTGTTTTTTTAAAGTCTGGTTAAGGTTGAAATTAGATAAAATTTTTGTTTAATATTTTTTAGGCAATTTGAGAATTTACCTTTTATCTTTAACCCATTTTATTATTATACCTATAATACAGTAAATTTTCTTTTACCACAATAAAATTTTTATGAATAAAAATGAAAATGATATTATTAAATAATTTAGAACTTATGATTTAAAATATATAATCCATTTTAATAAAATCAATTCATACAAATTTAAAAATTAAATTTAAATCAAAACCGTACACGCAATAAAAAATGGGTTTTCAAGAAGGGTATTTTTTAGGAAAAAGAAGATTTTATATGAAATCTATGACTAATAATTATCATTGTATGAAAAAATAATATTTAATAATATATAAAATATAAATTTTGTTTAAAATATTCACCATTAGGGATTATTTTAATTAATTAAAAAGGAAAATCATTATGTATTTCAAAATAGGTTTTCAGAAAAACCCCATTTTTTTAAACCCAAAAAAGTTTATTCTAAAATAAAAAATAAAGTTGATTCAAAAGAATTTAATTAGATAAAACATAACTAAATAATACTTATTTTAATTGAAACCATATTCAAAACATAATTAAAATTTTAAATTTTCTAATTTATTGAAAAGAAATTGCATTTTTAGAAAAATCTATATTTTTTTACTATTCACTAAAAATTTATATTTTCAAAAAATACTTAAATATACATCCTAAGATAATTTTAACATGATGAATTCAAAAATGAAATTATTTTTTCCATATTAAAAATTAATATTTTAAATATTACCATATAAGAAATTAGTTTAATAAAACTATTTCCTTTTTAACTTTAATAATTATTTTATAATGAATTAAACTATTTAATTCAAGAAAAATAATAAATTTATAAACAAATTGTTATATAAGTACCTGGGTTATTACATAAAGGGTACATTTTATCAGCGCTAATAAAAACAGCCTTTCATCAACACTTTTATTTTAGCGATGATAAAAGGTACCCTTTATTAGAACTTTTTTTAGAGTTGAAAAAAGATATATTTCATATATATATATTTTTAAAAATCATATATATATATATATTGATATTGACATAAATATAATATATTTTGTTAAATGTGTTTTGTAGAAGACAAAATATTAATTGACACTTAATATATAAGATATTTATTGAAAAATGGATTATAAAATATTTAAAAAATAATATTAATTAATAATTAGCTAATTATTATCAAGTAATAGTCATTTAATAACAATTAGATAACATTACAATTTAATAAACTGATGACCGATCTAAGATAAGTTGAAAAAATGAATTGAACTTCAATTACCACAACTTTTGATATGAGTGTTTGTTTGGGATCTACAATATATCAAGTCAAACCTGTGAAGAGATATACACCATGTTAACTTGAGGAGATCCCAATAAATATTTATTTTATTTAAAAAAAGGCCCGAAAGGCCTCCAAAATTGAGTTTTTTGTTGGGATACCCTATTTTTTCAGTATTTTATGAGATTTTAGCTTCATTTAAGAGGGTCTTTTGGTACTTTTTCAGTGGAGACAAAAATTTATTCTTAGGGATTACATTCATATAGATATTATGGTATTGGAATTTTATTACTTTTCAAATTATAAATTTATTTATAATTTAATATATACATATTTTCTTATATTGACATATATTATATCAATTTTATAAATAAATATTTAAAAATATTTACATACAAATTTATTTTTAAAAATAAAAACCATATGGAAATAATTATTCTTTATTCATATTATTTAAAATAAAAAAGTAACTATTTTATTTACCTTATAAAAATGCATTAATATATATATATATATACCTATACTAGTAATGTTTATTTATAAATATGAGTGTGTCTATAAAAAATATATATTTCTATATATATTATAATATAAATAAATAAATACATATATATATATAGAAATATTTTCCCATGTATGTGAAAAATATAAATGCGAACATGTATGTGTAAATATTTGTGTGTGAGTGAGTGCCATTATTGTGTAAATATATTATATATACATGTATTTTTATAAATATATCATTATCGTTCAATATAGTATATAAAAGTATTTACAAAAACTATTTATTAACATAGTTTAAAAAATTTAAATGTAAATATACAATTATATGTAAATATATATAAATAAATAAATATATATATATATGTATGTATGTATAAATATTTAGACATATAAATATATATGTAATGTATACAATTTATATCAAAATATATAATGTATATATATATTTTAAAAATGTATTTAGAAATAATGATACAAATCAAATGGAATTAATTATTATAAATTTTATTTAATACAATATCGTACCATTTTTCTTATATTATAAAGAATATATCAATATATATATTCTAATTGAAATATACATATTGATTATATATACATATGTGTGCTTATTAATAAATAAATAAATAAATATATATATATATATATATTCTAATATATACAAATGAATATTAATATATAATAAATAAAATATTTAAATAAATATAAGTATATATAAATGTCACACAAACAAATATATATGTTATAAATGTATTTAAAAAAATTATTGAAATATATGAACAAAAAATTTGTTTGAAAAAAATATATATAAATAAATATAAATATCATAATTTATAGAATACAATAATCTTGGTGGAGTGGTAAATGCATTCATGTTGCACAAGGTAGGTTAAAGGATCGAATACTGGCATGTGTGTGGGTGAGAAAGACGTTGGGCATAGAAAAACACTGGAAAATCCCCCCTGAGCAGTAACATGGGGGGGGGGGCAGAATGCATAGGTTCAAAGTTAGGGTTGGGGGAGGGTGCATCAATAAAATTGGCATTTGGATCACTTACAAAGGGGGAGATTGCTCCAAAAAATCAAATTACATCTGCGCTAAAAAATTGTGCTAATAAGGGGTACCTTTTTTAGAGCTTTTTTAGCAATGATAAAGGGGGTCTTTATTTTCACTTTTTAGCACTGATAAATGGTACCTTTATGAATGCTAAAGAAGCATAGATAAAGTCCACCTTTATTAGTGTGAAAAAAGTGCTAATAAATAAGCCATTTATTAGTGCATCTTCATAACAATGATAAAGTCTATATTTTAATGATGCTTAGATTAACAATTATTTTTTAGCACTGATAAAGTCAATTTCTATCATTTTTAAAAGAATGATATATTATGGTTACTTTTTGGTTGCATGTATAAAAGTACCATTCATCACTTCTAATAAAAGGTAACCTTTATCAAAACTTTTTTCTAGTATGGAAAAATGTACTCTTTATCAGTACTAGAAAAAAGCACTGATAAAGGGTATATTTTATCAGAGCTAAAAAAAATTTGATAAAGAGGGTCTTTTATTGGTGATTTTTAGCATTGATAAAATTTTCACTTTATCAAGGATTTTTTACAGCGTTGATAAAGGAAAACATTATCAGTTCTTTTAGCTAGCACTGATAATGGCTAGAACTGTATAAACCGAAATATGTAGTAATGTTATATGTCACCTATCATTAAAGTCAAAAACATAATGAAATCATAAGTAATTGAAGTATTAATGTATTAAATTCATTCACTTAAGAATAAATATTGTCTCATTAATTTATTAATGCATATCCATAAAAACCAAAAAATAAAACTACCAGAAAAACCAAATTAAAATGGATCTAAATTGGCCAAAATAGGATTTGAAATTTAATTTTATAATTTAATATAATTATTTTATAAAAAACTGATAGAATATAAAAATTTTCCAGTATAACAAAAAATAAAACGAAATTTCAAAAATAATTAAATTGGGAAACTATTTTCCAATCTATTATTGGAACCCGGGGGGGGGGGGTAGTGATGAAGGGTGGGAACTATCTACGACATCACCTTCTTTGAAAATATTTCAAATAAGGCACTGTCCATGAAAACACCATCTTTGAAAATATTCCACAAATGGTGTTGTTCGAGATAATTCTTTCTTTAGAAATATTCAAATGAAGGCATTTCCCAATACAACACCTTCTTTATGATATTCCTTAAGAAGGTGTTGTCTTATATAGTTCCCAAACTTTTATTTTTTTTAAAATCTTTCTTTTATTGTTTTTTGGGTTTATATATATATAAATATACAAAAAAAAAATTAAAAATTAAAATTAAATAGTATTTAACTATTTTATATTCAGTATTACTTTAATTAAAGTACCCTAAAAATAATACATAAAATCCCATAAACCTCCCCTTTTATAAGGGTGCAGTACTCAACATCTTTTATAGTTTTTTGATGTGGGATTTAGTTATCAATTTTCCACCATTTAATGAATAATTTATTATTTATAATAACATATTAATGATAATAATTTATTAATAATAAATGATATTTAATATATAATTATTATTTAATAATGTAATAAATAGTAACTAATAGTCTTAATAACTATTACTAATAATGTCATTAATGTTTTTAAAAATATAATTAATAATAAAAAAATAATTTTTAAATGACACAACTAATAAAGTTATTAATAATTAAATATAATTATTAATAACTTCTAATACTTACAAACTGTGGATAAAAAATTAATAATACTGAATAATTTATAATACCAAATTTAAAAAATACAATTTATAATATAATTAATTCGATGTTTCAAAATAATTAGTAATAATTATTATTATAATTTTTTGAATTATTTTTAAGAAATAACGTTTCTGTCGTATATTTTTTTATATTTAAAAATAATAATAATGATAATGATAAAAATAATAATGATTTATATAATGGTATTATATACTATTTATATTAAATAAAATATTCTTTATATAAAAATAAAAATATTATTATTATTAAATAATATTTTTATGCATTATTTCTTTTTAACATAATTCTTATTTATAATTAATTACCTTTTTAATTAAATTATTATTAAGTATTATTAAATAAAATAATAATTAGAGTATATATACTATTTATAATAATCATTTATTACTTTATTATTAAAATATTATTTATATTACTATTATTCTTATTATAAATTATTTTTAATTTTATAATAAATTTTTAATAATAAAATTATTATTAATAATTATATTCTTTATAGTACTAATTTAATTAATATTTATTACAAATTATATTTTTTAACTACTTTATTAGTTACATTATTAATTTTTTTATTTACATCATTATAAGTCGTATACACAGCAACCAACTATCTTGAATGAGTCTTTCCATTCAAAAAAAATGACCCATTAATTAGTGAACCCTTTATGATAGTTATAGAGCCATTATAGATCTTTAGACAGCTTGGATCGAACCTAAAAGTGAACCCCTTTTGGTCTATAATCTCTAAGGAAATAAGGATTCTATGGAGGTTGGGAACCCACATAGCATCAAAAAAAGTGATGATGGAGTGTTTATCAAGTTATATTAAAACATAACTTCTTCCCTCTACTCTACACCTCTTATTATTTCATAACAGGAAATATTCTTCTACTCTTTCTACCAATTGTAAGGATGACACTCTAAAAGGACACATGTGGAATGAGAATACTAAGTCAATGACCAACTCATGGTTAAGGGAATTTATGGGCATTTTCAACACCTCGATCATGTCATAGCCAATGTTAACTAGAATGGGCTGATCAATGGGTTGTTTAGTCTCAAGTTCTTTTTTACGCTTCCTACACCCAAGCTTTGTGTGCCTGTTATTACGACAATGAAATAATTTTTTTTATTTCCCTATAAATATATGTAGTCTTAGTTTTCTTATTCTTTTTGACTTTATCCTTACTAAACTCTTTCTTTCTACCCCAAAATTTTGGTGTCCCTCTCATAAACAATCTCTCTACCTCATCTTTTAATCCAGGTATTGAATGCAATTCTTTAGAGAGAAGGACATACTTATACTGTTCAAGGGTTAAAGAGTCACAACCATACATCATGTATTATACTAAAGTTTTGTAGAAAATATCTAAATAAATTAAAGGATTATTTATTTATCTTCAACATTGATAGTTACATTTATGTTGGGTAAATCTAATATGACATTGTTAAATTCAACTAAATGGGCATTAATTGAAATACCATGTTTCATTTTAAATGTAAAAAACTCAATGTTTCTTATAAAGTATGCCAACTAAATAAGTTGTAATGTATAATTTTTCTATTTTAATCCATATACCATCAGAAGTATTTTCATAGAAAACTTCCCTATGAAATTTATCACCTAAAGAAAGAAGTATTGAATTGTGTGCTGTAATTAAAACATCAGGGGATACATCTTAATATTCAGTAGAAGTATATCTAGTTATAGATACAGTGATAATAGGTTTCTTAGGCCCATATAGGTCATCAATTAAACCTTGCTGAAATAGCAAGGATCTCATCTTAATTAACCATAAATTAAAGTCATTGTCCCTACCAAATTTCTTGATTTCAAACATAGTTGTTGACATGTTAACCCAAGTGATTTAATATTGAGTTTTTGTAGGAAATGATAAGGGTATGGCCCCAAGAACCGGATGATATCATAGGGTATACACGTTTATCAAAATAGGTTTAAAATTCAAAGGAATTATAGATTTCTAAATGGATTTAATCAGAAATAGAAGATAAAAGAGGTTAATTGAGATGATATTCATATGAGGAAATTAAAACAAAACTAAAAACAAGAAAAAAATTTGACAACATAAAAGAACCAATATGGATATGATACTAATTTTTGAAGGGTGAGTTCATTATAAAGAGAAGAATACATGAACTCTAATAAGACTGGATGAGTTATTTGGTTTAAAAATTCAAATAAAATAGAAATTAACAATTCATGATTTAAGATGAAGTAATGCAGTAAAACCTCAGAGGACCAGTTTGGGATATACCAAACACTGAGAGGGGGGTGAATCAGTGTTGGGGACTTTTTCAACCAATTCCAACTTTTTATCCCTGTACCTCTTGACCTGTTAGGATCTTTATTCTCTTGTTCTCTTTTTCCCTGTCACATGCAATAATAGAAAGCAGTAAAAATTTGCACACAATATTTTTACAAAGTTCACCACTCAATAAGAGTAGCTACATCGTTTCCATGCATGGGGATGACCAGTACATGGATTCTCCATTATAATGTGATATTCTTTTACAATGGAGTGTCTAGGAAAACAATCCTCTAGCCAGTGTGAGTCCCTACACTTTAGAGGGGGGTGGGAAACAATTCTCTTCCCTAGACTGGTGATATACTAGTCTAACTTACAGCCTCTAGATGGTTTTTTATACTACCTATGGAGACAGTCTTCTTCCTTCTTGATAAGGTAGGTTCTACTCTTGGTCTTATTTAGTGCTCTTCACTTGATTACTTACAAATCATTAGGCAAGAAATTCTTCCTTCTTTCCTTCTCTTATTTTCTAGTGCAACACCAACTGCACTAGTCTTCTTCTTTCTTCTTCTTAGTGCAACAACAAACTGTACTAAAACTTCTTCTCTCTTCTTGGCTAGAATCACATATACCAATGTGATTTTTCAAACACTGAAGATCAGCTCACATAGAATCATCTGAATTGAACTTCCCTAAATAATTTTAGGCTTAAATTGGGCATACTCCGTTCTTATTCTTCTTTTCTTCTTTCTATGCAACAAACCTGTAAGCTGCACACTCTTCTTCTTCTTCTGCTTCTTCAATGAAAAACCAGCTTTAATAAAACCTAATCTTCTTCACACATTCTCTTTTAGTGAAAATCCATCTGAACCGAGCTCTTCTTATTCTTCTTATTTTTGGAATCACAACTCAGTTGATCAGAAGCTGGTAATAACCTCCTGGAGTAGAATAGCATGTGTGCCCACTTTGACCTACGCGACCTAAACCTGTGCTTCTTATACTTGCACGCCTCTTCTTCTTCTTTCCTACCCAGAAGCTGGCAGGAACCCTTGGAGCAAAGCTGCCTGGCACCCACTTTGACCTGTGTGACCGAGACCTGCGCGCCGGGAACTTGCGCGCCTCTTCCTGCGAACTGCCCTTCAGACGTGATGCCTTCGTGCAACCTAAACGCCAACACCTGCGCGCCTCCACTTGCACGCCCCCACTTGCGCGCCCCCAACCTGTGTGCCTTCTAACAACTCTCAACCTGCGTGCCCAACTCTCTACCTGTGCGCCCAGAGCTCAAAGATAATTCTCAAGTGTTGAGCCTTAAGAAATGAGGAGGCGAGTCGTCTATTTATAGGCATTTTGAGGACTTGTGTGATCTAGACTTGCGCACCAAAACCTGCATGCCATCGCCTACGCGTCACCGCCTGCACGCCACCGCCTGCGCGCCACCGCCTGCGCGCCACCGCCTGCGCGCCACCGCCTGCGCGCCACCGCCTGCACACCACCGCCTGCGCGCCACAGCCTGTGCGCACCTCTACAGCACTTGCGTGCTGACACTTGCGCGCCGCCACCTATGCGCCACCACCTACGGACTTCCTTCTTTCCTTTTTTATTTTTTGGATAGTATGATGTTGAATTTTGTTTTTCCAAAAATACTTCGTTACTCTATTTATCCTTCATACAGCTTGCACCAGAAGTTATCCAAACTTATGGTGATTGTAAAATAAAAATCATCAAAGAATCGTCTGATTTCGTACATTTTTTTGGAATATGAATTTGGAATATGAATTCCAAATTACTTCTTTCATCCTCACTTCAAATTATCAAATCCTTTTAGAGTGTTAATTCCAAAGAACTCCAATCATCTCTCTTCATCCAAAAGCGGAGTCTTAAGGCTTATTCAAATACCTTCAATGTTGCAGACAATGTATCAACTTTGATACATGTATTTGGAACTTTAAAGAATAGTGCAACAATCATCTGATTTCAAGGCAATGTGTAATTAATGACCTTCTTAGAATTCCAAGTCCTTACACACACTCTCTTCATCTTCAGACATCATTCTATACTTCATTCAAGTCGTATGATTCTTTTCTTCAAGTAACCTCTTGCATGGTTCTCATGCAATCATGAAGCATTGTATTGTCTTCTTCAAATACTCATTGTTCTTCAACCTTCCTTATATAGATGATACTTCACCATTCTACTCCAGTCATCCTCAAATGGATGATACTTATCCATTCTTCATTGTTGTAAACAATGTGTCACCTTTAACACAAGTTCTTTGAACTTAGGATCAGTTCAAAAATCGTCTAAATTAATCTTATTAGAGAATTGGTCAAGTATGAAATCAAATGCTATGATTCCATAATTCTCCAGGCAACCTCACTTCAGCCAATCTCCACTAACTTTTTAGTCCTTCTCTATCTCCTTCTTCATTTTGACGAGTATTGACAACTGTTGACAACAAATACAATCTTCATACACAAAGTGGTCCCAAAAATATCCCCCTTTATATTTTTTTGTGAATACCACAAAGTCTCCTTAAATGAATGTGTCAATATCAAAAAGAATCTTCTCTCTCCCCTTTACTTGTTTCTCTCCTTCCTTCATTTCAAACTTTCATTTCACTTTATCTCCCCCTTATTGACAAGAAATACAAAGTTCATGGTAGAGAGGGTATCAGTCCTTACTTAAGAAGTGTGCCACCAACCATTTCACTCTAAGTTTACTTGAGAAAATCTCGATGTAGAAAACAAGAAAATTTGATTTAGACAACAAAGTTGTCCATTATCCACTGATCATGATACCTCATGAGATGAGATCTCCTATACTTGTCTTCAGGGGTTTTCAACTTTCATTCCAAGACAAAGATATTGAATGTGATAGAAAATAATCAATCCTAAAATTACTTTTCTAATGACATATTCCTCATACAATCTTCAGAGTTGTTGAATTTAATACCAACTGAAGTTGATACTTATTGAGATAATGACTTTGGAAGCTTCTTTATGTGTCTCCCTCCAAAAAGAACACTTCTCATCATTGAATCTTAGGCCCCCCCTGAGATCTTGCATCACCATCAATTCCATGTATTTAAAGAACAAATACAATATACAAATATTTAAGGGAATAAGGTGGATCCTCCATTCTTCTTCAATGTGAGCTGGATGGCTGAGATGATTTTCTCAACCAAGATGCTCCATTTGCTCCAATACCCACACTTTCACATTTGATCTTTAATTTTTAATATGGATTTGTGGATCTCAATACTTCTTCCATCTCTTTGTGTGTGAATCTCCTTTCTTCAAGAGATTTTCAAGCACTAGAATCCCCCGGTGCATATTTCATCCTCTTCATGAATTCTTATTGTGCTGGGATAAATTCATAGCATTTTCTCACATTATGACCAGCCTTGTTGCACCTCACATACCAAACTTCATTGTATTCATGTATAATCTTCTTTTTTCATTTAGCACCCTCCTTAGCTTGTGCAGCTTCCATTTTCCTCATTCTGTCCAAATATTCTAGCCAAACCACCAATATATATTTTGGGACTGAGACATCAATATTGCATCTTCTACATGGATTATTCTAAGTGTATTCCTTCATTGTAGTTCTTTTGGATGAACCACCCTTCACCTTATTTGACATGGAATCCAAGGACTTCTCAATTTTCTCCATTGTAATATTCTTGGGAGAATTTGATTTTGCAACGTACTTATGATTACTTCCCAAGATATATTCTTCATTATTCTCCAGATTTTTGTGGTCTTCTGTTCTTATTAGCTTTGAATACATTCTGAGATAGGCATGCACCATTCTTGTGACCACTCCCATTGAATACATCACAGATGTTGTCCATAATTCCAAATCTATTTGTAGTATACATATGTTTCTGGATCTATGGATGTTGCTTCTTCTTCTCTATATTTCTCCCCCTTGAAATGGTATTTATCTATGCTTTTACCTTTAAGGGGTTGTACCAACAATCCAGTGCACAATGACCAAATCTATTACAACACCATCATTGACCAACAAACCTTGAATTCTTGACATATTCTTTATAAGGTTGCTGAAGCTTCTTCTTGATATGTTATGATTTCTATGGGGAGCTATCTTCCAAACTATTCTTCCTATTCACCATAGCCATAGTGATAGTTATCTTCTCACTTTTCTTCTTCCATACTTGTCTAGAATTTTTCTTCCAGCCTGCACTTTTTGTAGAAACAATTTTTGAACCATGAATACAAGTTGGTATGGATGGTACCTTTAATTTATTAGCTGCTTGTGATAGATCAATGAGTGAAGCCATTATCTTATTATCACATGTTGGAGGTCTTTTGACAATAGAATCCTCTAGTGAGCATTGAGTACTATCAGTAACTGTATCCTTCTTTTGTGGAGACTCAATATGTGTCTTCACAAGATTGGACAACTGAGCTTCAAATTCAAGACATCTCATATTGAAGATGACTTCCTGGTCTTCAATCATAGTCATGTTATCTTCACAAGATTCTTTAATCTTTAAAATTCATATTCATTCATCCTTACTTTGTTTTGTAATAAAGAGTCAAGTTGATTGATCTTCTTGGAGTCTTCTTCTAAATATAACTCCTTGACATCATTGCTCTTTTTCATCTCATCTTCAAGTGAACAGATCTTCTATTCTAGAGTATTATTGACTCCCTCTTTCTCTTCAACATATTTGAGCCACTTTGAAGAACTTACTTCAAATTACCTCTTTGTTGCTTCAAAGGCTCCAACCTGTCTGGAGAGCTTTAGACATTCAATAATTTTTTCTTGTAATCCTTTCTCCAAAACATCAGTTTCTTCTTCCAGCTGAGTGATATTGTCCTACATGCACTGAAATACTCCACAAACCAAAGATGTAATCTTTTCAAGAATACCATGTAGAATCATTCTTAATCTATCAACTGATATTTCTTGATATGTTGTAGATTGTTCATCAATGCTTGTGCTAGCATTTTCATCATTAGGATAATTTCCAAAAGTACTGACACATACCTCTTGATCAGTTGAGGTAGGAGGTTGTCCATCTTCTTGGTGGGGACATGAGCCACCTTCTCATTACTTTCAACATCTAGTGTTTCTTCAACGTCAGCTAAATATGGAGAACCATATGCTTCCTATTCTTTAGATAAGAGGGAATTCTTCTTTAATTTTCTCTTCTATTTCTTTTTCCTATTTATCATAGTCTTGGTAGATAAATATTTCTACTCAGAGATAGATGAATCTTTACAAACACTGCTCTTCATTGTTGACTCTAGAAAGGAACTCATGTTTTCAAAAGAGAATAACTTCACTGTAGAGAATCCAACAGAGGTGAACCTAGCTCTGATACCAATTGAGAGGACCAGTTTGGGATATGCCTAACACTGAGGGGGGGGGGGGGTGAATCAGTGTTGGGGACATTTTCAACCAATTACAACTTTTTATCCCTGTACCTCTTGACCAGTTAGGATATTGATTCTCATATTCTCTTTTTCCTTGTCACATGCAATAATAGAAAGTAGTAAAAATATGCACACAATATTTTTATAAGGTTCACCTCTCAATAAGAGTAGCTACGTCCTTTCCATGCATGGGGATGACCAGTGCATGGATTCTCCATTATAATGTGATATTCTTTTACAATGGAGTTTCTAGGAAAACAATCCTCTAGCCAGTGTGAGTCCCTACACTTTAGAGGGGGGTGGGAAACAATCCTCTTCCTTGGACTGGTGATAGCCTAGTCCAACTTGCAGCCTCTAGCTGGTTCTTTATACTGCCTATGGAGACAATCTTCTTCATTCATGATAAAGTAAGTTCTACTCTTGGTCTTCTTTAGTGCTCTTCACTTGATTACTTGCAAAGTAGTAGGTAAGCAATTCTTCCTTCTTTCTTTATCTTCTTTTCTAGTGCAAAACCAACTGCACTAGGCTTCTTCTTTCTTCTTCTTAGTGCAACAACCAACTGCACTAAAACTTATTCTCTCTTCTTGGCTAGAATCACATATACCAATGTAATTATTAAAACACTAAATATCATCTCACATGGCATCATCTGAATTGAACTGCCCTAAATAATTGCAGGCTTCAATTGGGCATAATCTATTCTTCTTCTTCTTCTTCTCTTCTTTTTATGCAGCAAACCTATAAGCTGCACACCCTTCTTCTTCTTCTGCTTCTTCAATGTAAAACCAGCTCCACTAAAACCTAATCTTCTTAACACATTCTCTTTTAGTGAAGAAAAATATGCACCGAGCTCTTCTTCTTCTTCTTTTTTGGAATCAAAACTCAGTTGATCAGAAGTTGGTAAGAACCTCCTGGAGAAGAACAACCTGTGCGCCCACTTTGACCTGCGTGACCTATACCTACGCGCCTTATACTTGCACACCTCTTCTTCTTCTTTTTTACCCAGAAGCTGGTAGGAACCCCTGGAGCAATGTATCCTGCGCACCCACTTTGACCTGCGCGACCGAGACCTACGTGCCGGGAACTTGTGTGCCTCTTCTTGTGCGCCACCCTTCAGACGGGCTGCCTTCATGCAGCTTGCGCGCCAACACCTACATGCCTCCACTTGCGCGCCCCCAACCTGCGTGCCTTCTAACAATTCTCAACCTGTGCGCCCAAATCTATACCTACGCGCCCAGATTACAAAGATAATTCTCAAGTATTGAGCCTTAAGAAATGAGGAGGCGATTCGTCTATTTATAGGCATTTTGAGGACTTACGTGACCTAGAATTGCGTGCCACCACCTGCGCGCCACTGCTTGTGCGCCACCACCTGTGCGCCACCGCTTGCGCTCCACCACCTGCGCACCACGTTCTTTACTTTACCATATTTATGAAATAATTCTATTTTTTAAATATGACTTGCGCGCCTCTACAACACTTGCATCCTGACACTTGCACGCCACCACTTGCACGCCACCACCTGCACGCTGCCACATACGCGCCACCTTCTTGCCTTTGTCATTTTTTGGATAGTATGATGTTGAATTGCATTTTTCCAAAAATAATTCTTTTCTCTCTTTATCCTTCATATGGATTGCACCACAAGTTCTCCAAACTTATGATGATTGTAAAATACAAATCAGCAAAGCATCATCTGATTTCGTCCATTCTTTTTGGAATATGAATTTGGAATATTAATTCCAAAGTACTTCATTCATCCTCACTTCAAATTATCAAATCCTTTTGGAGTGTTAATTCCAAAGAACTCCAATCATATCTCTTCATCCAAAAGTGGAGGCTTAAGGATTATTCAAACACATTCAATGTTGCAGACAATGTATCACCTTTGATACATGTATTTGGAACTTTAAAGAACAGTGAAACAATCATCTGATTTCAAGGCAATGTGTAATTCATGACCTTCTTAGAATGCGAAGTCCTTACACACTCTCTCTTCATCTTCATCCATCATTCTCTACTTCATTCAAGTCGTATGATTCTTTTCATCAAGTAAGATCTTGGATGGTTCTCATGCAACCATGAAGCATTGCATTGTCTTCTTAAAATCCTCATTCTTCTTCAACCATCTTTAGATAGATGATACTTAACCATTCTACTCAAATTATCCTCAAATGGATGATACTTCTCCATTATTCATTGTTGTAAACAATGTTTCACCTTTTACACAGGTTCTTTGAACTTAG
Organism: Viscum album; assembly: GCA_963277665.1. Taxonomy (NCBI): domain Eukaryota; kingdom Viridiplantae; phylum Streptophyta; class Magnoliopsida; order Santalales; family Viscaceae; genus Viscum; species Viscum album. Next base: position 719,553,171 of record OY728159.1, on the reverse strand, counting down.
GATCAGTTCAACAATTGTCTAAATTAATCTTATTTGGGAATTTCTCAAGTATGAAATCCAATTCTATGATTCCATAATTCTCTAGGCAACCTCACTTCAGCCAATCTCCACTAACTTTTTAGTCCTTCTTCATCTCCTTCTTCATTTTGAAAAGTATTGACAACTGTTGACAACAAATACAATCTTCATACACAACATGGTCCCAACAAAATCGATAGACGTATTTAATGTTCTTTAGTCTGGTTTGGACATATGCTAATGAAAATAACACCACTACACTCAAGTATTTTTTTAATAATCAGAAAAGAAAGAACATTTATATAGTGTGAATCTATGAAATAAAATAATAACAACTAAATATTTTAAAATCAAAAGATACCAAACAATGAAATAGGGATGACGTTAGAATTTACATTGTTGAATACAGAGGCCCCACCAACCTGTTCTCTTAGTGCTACTGTAACGAATATTCTATCACTCTGATGGAGCTCACCAGAGGTAGGCCTCTCCTAGTTTAGATTGAAAACCTTTGGATCTGAATCTTGTACACACTTATTCACTAGAAAAGATATCATCTAGAAATCCACCACAAACTGTATGCCATCAGTGTACATGGATGTTGATAAAAAAAAACTGATCTTTGAGAAAAATAAATAACCTAGAAAAAATGATATATAGATAAAAAATTGTGGTGTGGAGAGAATGAGAAAATCTAGAATACTGAACAAATGAAGGGACAAAGGTCATCAACCACCCTAACACCCATAGTTCCTCATAATGACACAACTAATTAGAGAGATCCATGAAACCACCACAAAATGAACAATGAATGGCACACTCAAGTTCCCAAGACAAATGGATGAAAAGGATCAATCAGTTGAAATAAATAATTGGTGGCTAGAAGTTTAGTTTCTCAGATCACTAGAATCACATAGGTAAAACCCATGTGGGACGAATGGACCACCCATCAACAATCCCAAGAAACATGCCCAGGTGAAAATAAGGTATCGAACAAGTATTAGATCCGGTATATATTTGAGAAGAAAAAAATAATACCAAATTATTTTTTCATGCATGATAAACAAAACTAAACTATTTTTTAAAGAGGCATTTCAATATGAAAAAAATACCCAATTTTACATTAATGGAGTGTTATTGAAGATTTCCTCATAGATAATGAATCTATGATCTATTTGGTTCATTGATTAAGGGGTGGAATGCTTATTTTTATTAATGAAATGACATAGAATATTTTACATATGAGGTTATGTTTTTATTAACTTGTTCATTCTCAAGGAAAATATTTGTTATGTGGATGAAATTCCCAACATAAGCGGTAGAAGTTTTTCAAAATGAAGGAGCTTGAGTATGGACATGATTTGGAATAGTAAATCATACAATATAAATAAACACTCTATTTGAAACCCAAAATATTTAGGCTTATTTTAAATAGAAATGATCTTGAGTATGGATAAGCTTTGGAAGAGTATAACATAAAAGATAAATCCTCTCTCGATTTCCCTTGTAGGGTTTGAATATAGATTTTTTGAAACCCTAAATCTAGTAGATGATGTTGGATTTTAAATGTTTAAAAAATATTCAAAATTATTTTTTAATATATATGATATTAATTTATGTATTAGAGTATTTATAGCACACAGTAACTCATCATTTAACTACAATAGGTGAGTCATTTAACAACACTAGAAAAGGGATTCTTCAGTGCAACAAAGCAATAAAAACTTATGCTCTATTAAAAGTGCATGATGTTTATCGACTCTAAAAGAAAGCACTGATAAACATGCACTTTATCAGTGCTTTATTCTAACATTGATAAAGGGGTAATTTATTAGCAATTTTGGTAGCAATGATTAAATATCCCTGTATCGTCACTTTTGGTAGCACTGATAAAGGGGTCATTTATTAGCGATAGTAAAAGGTATTGATAAAGGACCCCTTTATTAGTGATTTCACTAGCACTGATAAAATAAGCCTTTATCTACACTTTTAGTAGTGCTGATAAAGGCCATGTAGCAACTGTAAGGTTGAAGTAGTCCTACATATCCCCTATAAAAAAACCCAATCAGTATACAAATAGATAGAAGTGCATATAGAAAAATCATATTAAAATAAAATATAACATTTCATTATCAATTAAATTAAAAATTTACAAATAAAATATTTACATTGATGTGATATTTAATATTAATATGAAAAATTAGAACCAATATTCAAAATTGTTACTCTTATAGAAGCAATTTTCCAAATATCGACCTCAATTCAAAATATAGTCATTACAATAAAACCAATGTTGATTTTAATAAAAGTAAATAAAAAAATTTACAAATTATAATATTAATGTTAGATAATATACATATATTAAATCATACTATTAATTAATATATATATATATATATTAATAATATTATTTGTTAATCATGCATTGGATCAATGTGCAATCAATTTATACACCTCAAAAATGATTTATGGATTGTTTTCCTAAATATAAAAGATAATCCAAGATTTTTTGATCAGTTTTGGATATGTGATACATGTTTTAAACTAAAATTAAGCTTTTTTATAGGAAACATGTACTTAAAATCATAAATGTCACAAAGTTCCTCAGTTTGATGTATGATTGATTTCTATACATACCTAAAGAATTATGGATTGTTGTCCAAATTTTTGAAAACAATCCAAGCTTATTTGCTCAGTTTGGGATATGTGATGTGCGTTTTAAATTAAAATGTAACATCTATATTAAAAGCATACACTTCGAGTCATATCAGGAATAATGTCTATTTGATTGATGTACGATAAACTCCTATAAATAAAAAATTAATTATGGATTGTTTTTCAATAGTTTAACTATAATCTAATACAATTCTCTTGATTTTTTCTATGCGGTATATCTTCTAAACTAAAACGAAACTATTATATTGAAAATATGTACTTTGAGTCATGATAACAACATTGTGAATCAGATTGATGTGAGATTTATTCATAAAAAAAATTAATTATGGATCACTTTACTAAATGTTGAAAATGACGTGAGATCATTTTCTCAGTTTTGAATATGTGACACATGTTTTAAACTAAAATGACACTTTTATATTGAAAACATGCACTTCAGGAAATTCCAATCACATCGTGTGTCAGATTGACGTGCAGTTAATACCAACACATAAAAAATGAATTATACATCATTGTCTTGATTTTTCAAAATATTCCGAGCTTATTTAAAGAGTTTTATCCAAATGATGAATTTTATAAACTAAAATGGTTCTTTTATATTGAAAACACACACTTCAAGTCATACCTACAACATCATCTGTCAGACTAACATACAATCAATTCATATATATCAAAAATGAATTATGAATCATTTTATTAATGTTTTAAAATAATATAATATTTTATTCTTAGTTTTGTCTATGTGATACATGTTTTAAACTAAAATAACACTTTTATATTAAAAACATGCACTTCAAGTCATACCCACTAGATCGTGTGTAAGATTGATGTGCGGTCAATTCCTATATATCAAAAAATGAATTATGGTTTTTCCTAATGTTTGAAAATATTATAAGATCATTTTATTTGTTTTGGATATGTAATTCATGTTTTAAACCAAAATGACACTTTTATGTTTAAATCACACACTTTGATTCATACCAGCCATATCATGTGTCGGGGTGATATGTGGTTGATTCCTACAAGTTGCAAATGAATTAGGGATTTTTGTAATAAATTTTTGAGAACAATATGATCTTATTTACTCAGTTTTTTCTATGTGATGTGTGTCTTAAACTAAAATGGAACTTTTATATTAAAAACAAACACATTGAGTCATATCTGTCACATTATATACAAGATTGACATATGACTGATTCATAAACATAAAAAATAAATTATGGATCTTTTTCTAAATTTTTTAAAACAATAAAATATTTTTTTCTTAGTTTTGGTTATGTAATATGCTTTTTAAACTAAAATAACACTTTTATATAGAAAAAATGCACTTATAATCATACTAAAAACATATTGTCGAAGATTCATGTGTGAAAAATTCCCATATATAAAAATGACTTATGGATTGTTGTTATTATGTTTGAAAAAAATATGAGCTTGTCCACTCAGTCTTGGTAGTGTGATGCACATTTTAAACTAAAATGATACTTTTATATTGAAAACATACATTTCATATACTGCCAACCACATTGTGTGTTAGATTTACAAAAATTAAATTCCTTCACATCAAAAATGAAATATGAACCATTGTCCAAAATTTTGAAAACAATATGAGCTTGTTTTGTCAGTTTTGGCTATGTGAAATGTGTTTTAAACTTGAATGACACTTCTATATTAAAATATTGCTAGGAGTCATACCTACCATGTAGTCTATCAAATTGATGTATGATTGATTCCTACATATCACAAAAGAATTATGGATCATTTTCCAAATCTTTGAAAACAATCCAATCTTTTTTTCTCAGTTTGAGCTATGTGATGCATTTTAAACTGAAAAGTCCCTTTTATATTGAAAAAAAATACTTTGAAACATAATGAACATATTATGTGTCATATTGATGTGCAATCAAACCCTATAAGTAACAAATGAATTATGATTTTTTTCTAATGTTTGACAACAATCGGAGATCATTTTCACAGATTTGGCTCTGTGACTCACATTTTAAACATAAATGACCCTTATATATTAAATACACACACCTCATGTCATACCAGCCACATCGTGTGTTATATTGAGTTGTATTGATTTCTATATGTAAAAATTGACTTATGGATCATTTTACTAAAAAAAAATATGAATGTGTGTGCTCGATTTTGAGTATGTGATGTATGTTTTGAACTAAAATGTAAATTATAAACAAAAAACATAAAATTTACATGATATTGAGCACATTGTTTATTGGTTTGAGGTAACGATGATCGAGGTGTGGCTAATTCTGACACCATTCAAGACAATATTAATGATAGATATTTTTGGGAATTCATACTTTTACTTCAACTATAGAAAAAATACATCGATAGATAAGATATTCTATTTGAAATACAGAGTCACTTTAAAAAAAATTGAATAAAATTAGTGTGATAATATATTTTATAGATGCATCCTTATGATTTACTTCACATCTAAGACAACAAGTGGTTTCCTCTTCCATATGAAAGGAACATGTTATCTCTTTTTTGGATTGTTGTAGATAGTTGAATGAAAAGTATTACTTCCAAAAATATCTATGTAAAAAATAAGTATAAGATTAAAATGATAATGAATGTTACCTAAAAATAGTAAGTAAAATGATGAAAAAATTAACTAAATAAGTAGTAAGAATTTAACTTTTCATGATGTATGTATGAATTATTGAACCATTTCACTATCATTATTATTTTAGTTGTATCATAAGAGTCCAATATCTCATGAGCTCAAGCATCTTTAGACATGTTACTAGCCATTCAAGAATCCATAGAGTGTGACCTCTACTACACTTATCCTTGAGAAATAGGAAAAAATAATATATAAGCATTATGATACTAATTATTCACATAAAAAATGTATCCCTAAAGTCATGTTCCATATTAGATTACAAACATAATAAGAAATCACCTAAATTTGATGATAGTAATCATTCTGATACCATTTAATCTGACCACTCATCTTAAAAAAAATATTTCTTATATTGTGTATGTAGATTATTAGCTATATTGGTAGTACTGAGAAAATAGAAAAAAAAGATTATGAAATATTTTTAATGAAATTGTAATTACCTTTGAAAATTACATGTTTGGGGATGTTAATATTTTCATGATATATGATATCTTTTATTAATTTTCAAATGTACTATACTATATAGTTTTCATTATCTTTATTTGGAAACAAATATAATATTGACCAAAATTAATAAATTTTTTAGAAATATGTTTTGATAGTTAAATCTTACCATATATACCTTAATTTACTTCCATTTGAAGAAATAAATAGGTTTTTTATGTTCAGTCACCAACCTCATACCATGATTTAGTCTATAATTATTTATCATCATATAATAACAAAATTATATTTAAAATAAAAATGGAATAATACAATTTATGTTTTTCTATAAAATGTTTATTGCAGTGCATTACAAATTCTCAATAGTCACTATGTGTGGTCAGTTTGATGGAAATGCATGCGTTGGATCTAAAAAATATACATCAAAGGTTTTCAAAATAATTGCGATCAACATCCAGTGCTTCATAAAAAATCAAACAAGAAATGAAAAAATAAAAATATATTTTATATGATTATAGTTAAGACTTTAACCATTGCATTGTATGTAACAAGAAGAGTTGGTCAACTATTATATTATTTTAAAACACCTCTATTAGTTCATCATTTTATTATAAATTTCATTTAATTCTAATTTTCATGTGTAGAAATGATATAGAGATTAATGAGTCTAAATCATGCATCACTGGGTTTTCCCTTTATATAGTAGTAATATAAATGCCTATAAAAAATATGAATAGTTATTAACTTTAATGAACATAGTGGATAATTTTTTTGCATAGAATAATTATGAAAATTTCCATCATGTATGTATTCATAACTGAGACTCCCAACCATTGAAACTTGATAATAATATTTATAATTTCTAGACCAACTATGTTGGTAATGACATCTCTAAATATTTATTCATCACATTTAATATAGGAATTATATCCATTTTTTAATGTTCTGTCTGTATGAACTTTTAATGTTAATATATGTAACAGTGGAACATGTAGGTAGTAGGTACTTTCTAAAATACCTTTTTGACTTCTTGGTTGATTTAATGGGTTTTCTTGATCAGAACATCCATTTCCCCATCATTTAATCCATTTATAATTCTATATCTCATTTAAAACCTTGTACCATCAACTATTATGTTCTTTTTATTTGAAAAAATGTTAAGGGAATAATTCATGTATTTTTATAAGATTATATGACCATGATAATAAAGTTTAAATAGTATCATTGAACATGGTAATATCCAAATCCTCAAGTGGAACAACCTACATAGTGATCAGCTCATGATTTACTTCAATTCCCACTCACATGAAATCTTCTTGGAGTCTATTATTATGCATCATATCTCATGAGATATTATAAACAACACACATCGCAACAAGGTGATGTGTGGGTGTTCATTGATATAAATCACATAAAACTTCAGACTAAATGTTTTGGTAATATAAAGCTACCAGAATTTGTTTGATTCACATTTAAGAGAAATAGTAATGAAAAAACCGATTACCTCGGGTAAGGTAGGCTATTGGGGAGAATGGCTAGCCTCAAAGCTAGTGGGATCATTTGTCTCTTCATGTATTATTTTTTGTTCCATTGTTAGTTCACATTGATCCTTTCACATATATTAGTCTTCCAAACTAGATAGATTAATAATATATTTCAAAGGATATATCAGAACCTACAGTCCCTTCATTATCTTATATATATCTCCTTGTAGTTTTGCCTTCTTGAAATATGTTTTAGGTGACACTAAAAAACCTACACCTCTAACATGACTATAATTTTTTGTCCATATTAAATCTACTAATAAGTTTTTTTATTTGAGTAGAGAAGATGATGATTCTTGTGTCTAAACCATATATAAAATATATGAACATAAATATATATTTTTATTTAATACTATTATAAATCATAATGAAGTACTATTATGTAACACTTACACATGCTTCCCATACTACTTGGTTTTTTTCATCAACTAATTTACCCACTTTATTTACACAGACCTCCTTATATAGTAAATGACATGGGATGGATGTGGCTTTAAATATTTATGCATAAATATGATTTTAAACAAAGGAGAAGATGTTGTTTCAAATCATAGAAAACTTTTATTATTGATTTAAAATACATACCATTTTATTTGTATGTTAATTATACCCCATCTATGGTTTCTAGTAGGCGTAAATTATTTTTTTTATACATAGATAATTTTTAGCAATCTTTTTTTCAATAAGATAACAATTTCGAATCAGTGAAGATATAATAAATAATTTTAAGTAAAATATTATTAATTACATTTTACCTGAAATTATTTACCATCATGACAACTAATGACATATTTTAATGTGTTCTGTTTTATAATGTGTTCATACATAACTGGTGGGAGAGTTGTTACATTCCCCTAAGCATCCCTGAGATAATTATTTGTAAGAAGTTTATATAATACTCTATGATATTTCCCCACAACCATTAAGACATATTTCTTATGGAAATTATTTAAAATAAATGAACTCTGCAAGGGATAATTAAAAACAAATAAAAGTTTCCTTATATAATTATTTGGTAAAATAGAGAAAGTATATTGTAACATTACCTTAATATCTTCCCAAAGGTTTTACTTCAATATAGGATGGACATAGTTCCACATATCTATATCAATTAGCACATGAATTCTCATTACAACCCCAACATAACTAATATATTAAATTTTTGGGATAAGTATGTTTTTCGGGTTGATTCCATCCAACCAAAAATTTTATACCCTCACTTCTAAGATTGATAATTTTATTTAAAACTATGATGATACATCGTTCTTATTTTTTATAAACTTTTTGATGATCCCTTAATAATTCATTAGTTTTGGAATCAAGTGTCTATTCTTCCTCAGGTTTGGTGACATCATCATGTGCCGAAGTCATTATATGCATGAGTAGTCAAACATTTAATTTATATTACATAAATTATATAGAGAACACATAATATTATGATGAAAATCATAGTATATTAAAAACAATTTAACCTTCAAATTGGAATTTTTTTCTTTAAAGTTTGAATAGATTTGGATCATCCATCAAGTATCCAAATTACCTCTTTGTGGTGCCATCTAATGTATAAAGAATTTTCTACACTGGGACCACTATGAAGTGATTGTGATATCCTAATAAAAGTCTCAATTGAATTATCATCTGACCCTGTAGTTGTTTTAGTTGCATATAATACAACTGACCAATTCTTGTTTACTAGATCCGAGACACAAAATACCTTCACTTCTTGTGATACCATTATGAATGGATCATACTTATACCCTTCCGCATTGAAATACAACTTCATGTAGGAAAATTCATAGACTTTCATAACATTCCTATTTTCTACTAATTTGCAATATAAAATCATCACTAGAAATGTTTTATAATCCAACTTGTATATCTTTTCGATTATGGTGAAATATAAAATATTCCCATTAATAGGATTCCTATCCTTAGAACTAGATAGATTATGTTCTTCTGCTACAAGCATAACTCGACTATTTTTCATTGTATCATGTTCATATTATTCCTTTGTATAGAATTTATAGCCATTAATTACAAAACCAATGTAAGACATCATGTTTAAATTTGGTCCTCTGGCTAGCCATCAAATTAGTTCAGCAATTGAATTCAAATTTGTAGATAACACCTTACAAATATTATCTTGGAAGTATCCTATAATGGTTTATTATGTATATTTTATATCCATCCTTCATTCCTTGATGGATTCCAATGTTTAAGAATTACTTTGTGGGATGGAACATATGGAGTAAACTCTGCACTATTATGTAATATGTAAAGGTGGGAATGCTTTTTCTATTTGATAGTAATTGTAACAATATATCTCATGGAAATTTGTTCACCCATAATGAATTTTCCATGATGAGACATTAGGAGACTAATGCTATCAACACATGATTGGTAATCTGTACAAAATTAAATATCTTCTTCAAAAGTATATCAATCTGCATTACAACGTTCTGGGAAACTTCAATTCTTGACATACCCTTTAAAAATACTCATATATCAATGAATGGGATATATCCATATGTAATGGATAAGAACATGTAGTAGAAACTCTTTAAGCAGGTGAACCATTAGGTGGAAAATTATATCAATTAATGATACTTGGAAGAAAATATTTAATTCACATAATATGAGTGCAATATCATTATTCATGATTGGAAACTTCATCGAGTATGTAAAATTACTGTATATGGATTTGAAAAAATAAGAGTCCGGTTATTGTATGTCATACATTTTTAGGAAGAATTCAACATAAAGATATGAGAATAAAATCTTGAATCAAAACAAGACATTTGTGTGATCTTAGACATAGTAACTTTAAATTAGTGATTGACATGAAATTATTTATATTTTACGAATACTCCTATTGAACTTTAACACCATTAATGAAATCAAAAAATTGTAATTTTTCTTGTCTGGATAGAGTGTAAGATATTGGAGGAAGAAAAGTCAACCTTTCACCCTTAATCTATGAAAACTCCTCCCTTATCTCATGTCAATGATGTCCAACCCAGCCTTGATGCCATATTTTTTTATCAGAAACATTTAGTAATGTGTAAATATCACAATTAAATACAATTTTTTCTACAAGAATAGAATTAATAAAATTTATATCATACAAAAAATAATATGATGACAATTCAATGATAATTGATCTATTTTTAAAACTTAATTTCATAAGGTTGTTTGAAAAAAGGTTTACTGAAAATAGTGTCAATATCTTTTAATTTCTCAAACAGTCGACCACCCTTTAGCGGAGATTGTGTTTTACCTTGTTCTATATTCCCATAGAATGTTGTCATTAATGATATGTATTTATGTCTTCAAGGTAAAAAAATTTTATTTCATAAAAAATACACTATTCAATAAATGTTTTAACAGAACTGAGTGTATGCATTCTTCATAAATGTGACACACCAATATTTATTCAATGCTATTGACTAAAAATTTTCATAAGCAGTAAAGTAATTTATCATCCCATACAACATGTCTCTCAATGTGAATTCTTCACTTATATGAGTATAATAAAATGTAACACATGTATCCTACATCAAGTTCATATTATTGATCAATTAAACCAAATAGATATCAATATCATTTCAGGGTTGTTTTGGTCCAGATATAATTAGAGAAAACATAATGAATTTCTGATTCATGCATAACCATTTTGGAAAATTATAATTTACCAAAAAACTGGACATGTACTATGAGTACTAATATGTACTGAAAAATTATTTATTCTATCTATAGGTAATGCAAGACAGTGGGTTCTCATCCAATTTCAAAATTCAGGATACTCATAATCAATTTTCTTCTATTGAAGAGAGTTTTATGGATGACTTAGTTTCCCATATTAAATTCTTGTTTATGTGTTCCATATGAATTTTCTTATGGTTTATTTATATTTGTATAGTTATCTAAACCTTGGAATGAAAGGAATTTACCATACATCTTTCAAAGGACACAATCCATCTTTCTTGTATCAATTTTTTCCACACGTTGGGCATTTTATGAGTGATTCATGGTCCTTGTGAACCAATATGAAATCATTTGGATAGACATGTATTTTTTTTGAGATCATTCCCATTGAATATAAAATTCATTTAACATCATATGATAGATAATTAATCTTATTTTATTCTGGTATAATATCATTTAGGATACCAATTAGTTCACTAAATTTTGTGTTTCTCATTAGCTACTATATTTCAAATTATATAATTTCATTACAATAGATAATGTTTTATATTTAGTAAAATTGATATACACTCATCTCTTAACACAACTATTTAGATTCTAAAACAACTTTGGACAATAATGAAGGCCATATTAAATTTCCATTGTCATTTATTCCATATTTTCTCCATCATCATTTATACTAATATTCATATCAAATGATCCATAAAACCTTGTATCATCCCAATTAGTGTGTTTATTTAGTTTCTCCTAGTGTTTAGACCAATATTTATAGCTCTAATCTATTATAGGAAAAATCGAATGTTCTTCGAACTCTTCTGGACTAATTATTCTTGAATTACAATAATACAAACATGGAAAAATGATTCTAGAAAGATAATATGCATGATCCATTAAATAATTGATGAAATCCTTAACACCATCTTCATACTATTTTGTCATACGATTAGTGTGCATCCATTTTGGATTCATATCCATCCTATCAGGATAATAAAATATTCATTTTTTATAAAAAAAATAAATACACATAAAATATTATTAATAAAAGAAGAAAGTTATAGATAATTATAATAGGAGGAACCCAAAATTTAAATTATATCGACGATGATTCTTGAAAAGTCATCATTTTACACATGGGTGACATGAAAAGAAACAAAATGGGGTAATCATGTGGTTTTCGGTCGAGGTTCCCAATTTAATATTGTGGGGGACAAAAAGGTGGTAATTCTAGGAATTTTTTAACCTTTATATGTGGGAGTCCAATATGAAGGAGTTGAAATTTATTAATTTCTCCAATTGGAATGTGGTGGGTTTAGGTGGTGTTTTATTGATAGGGTTCCTTAGAACCAAAGTTGATGATATTTTATCACATGATGAAACAATAAAATTCAACATAAGTTAAAGAATTGTTCTAGTGGGATAAACAGAAGGCCTCATCTCAAACTAATGATTGGAGTATAAGATAAAATACTTGGGTTCACTTGAAAAAAAAACACATACTTAATGGTACCAACATAGAGAATTAACTCTGAAAAATATCAGAGTGGAAACTGGGAACAAGTTTTAAACAAGACATAAGCATATATAATTTTTTTGAATGTTGGTAATGATACCAATTTTAGGGGTGAAGGGTAGTCTGAGTGTAAATTTAAAAAGAAAACTGAGAGTCCCTACAATTGGGACTACAGTTTAAATAAAATCAAGGACCAGTCTCAATGGGATTGACCAACAAATTCAATTGAAAAAAGGCCAAAATATTTATGTCATAAAGAAATTAAATAGTGGTCAAAATGAATACAAGTGTGGAAATGAGAAAGACCACACTAAAAAGAAATACCCACTTACTATTTGGAAACATGGTTGAAAGGAATATAGAAATTTTAATGTTATAAATATATTCCCCAGATAATTATAAATAATAGATATAATATTTAATAATAATTTTTTTGAATTCAAATATTTCATTATTTTTATTCTAGGTCATAAATAGTATGTAAAAAAATTTATAAAATTTTATCAGTGATTTGAAATTTTAAACATAAAATCACTATAATATTTTATTTTATGTAAATTGATAATCCTCAATCTATTTAATGAATCCAAATGGCAAGCATTAATTAAGTGTGTGGGCATTCTCTAAATATATATTTGACACCTATGTTTATTCTTTAACTTCCATAAATACATATAAATATTTTTATTAGTATAGTATATGATTTATCTCATGAGATTATGTGATTAAAATCACTATATCAGTTTCTTGGATCATCGATAAACCTATCAAAAAAAATTCATTCAACTAAAAAATTGATGGTTATTTCCACTATAGTCATAATTACTATGAAACAATGGGGTAAAATGGAATTTTTATCATTGATTATTCATTTAAAAAAATACTTATCATCATTTGATCTATTAATGAATTTATTGAATAGGAAAATTCCACCCAGTATATATGAAACTTGATATTCTATCATCAAGAGATTATATATGTTTTTTTTAAAACCATTTTTTTCCTCAAGAAAATTATTCATATTGACATATTTAAAATTAATGTAATTGATTTCATGGTTTTAGAAAAGAAGATGGATGTGGATTATACACTGTAATAGGATAATATTTATTATTTATATCTTAATATTGATGTGTTTAAATTTATAGAAACACCAGTTCTAGTTCATTTTATAAATTGAGGTTTATTTTACTTCATTGTGCAATTCATGTCTAAAGTGTATTGATTTGGGAGCAGTTAATGATCAGATTGTGGAATTAATTATTTTAATTTTTTAATTTGATATTTTGGGATATGATTTATCAATTTTAGTGGAATATATTTTTAGGATCAATGGAATAATTACAAGGTAAGATGGACATTTTTTGGATATTGATGTAGAGATTTCTGATTAAAGCATAATGGGTCTTAGACCCATCAAATAAATGTGAAGCACAAATTTCAAGAGCAATGAAGTTAAAATTTTAAATTTATATAGATAATATTATAGGGATAATTTAATTCATAAATGTACAAAGTTATTTCTGATTTTTCAATGAGATCTAGGGAGACCATGTTGAGGATTAAATTACAGGCCAAATTTCAGGGCCCATAAAATTAGCTCACCATTTCGAGCATGAAATTTGAATGGATTATCCAATTGAAAAGATATTTTTATAGATATTATAGGGAAAATAAAAAAAGATATTTATCTTATAATAATATCCCATATTCATCTATATTCAATGACATATTTGTAGGCCAAAAAGAGGGATGAATATTGTCTGAATTTTCTGGTTAACATTGAAAATTCAAATTTCCTTTGATTTACCACCCACATTTTTCTATCCTAATTTATGGGGAAGGAATTGATTAATGGGGGATAAAACCTAAGACCCAAAAATTCCAATTTATGTTTTGATGGTAAAGTATTTTGGATTCATGTTTTTCTTTCAATTGTATTGTTACACTACCATTTTGTATTCATGTGTTTGTTTTTCACATGTAAGTTGTTTGAATCACATTCATTTATTAATAATTTTTTTATTACCATGTTATGTTCTTATTCATATAAAATTGACACTATTTACTTAGGTAGTAAATTTATTCACATCATCTTTTGTGAAATTCTTTACACAATGGTGGAGTGATTGTTATTTCATTATTTTTCTTCTTTAATTCTTCTTTCATGAGTTTACTTCATTATTCCATTGTTAAAATAGCATTAATGGAGAGGTTACCCTGTTATGGGTTGATAAAAGGGAGTATAAAGGGGGTGGATTGAATGTTATTTCTTATTTTAATAATTCTTAATCAATTCTTTTGTTTCATTTTTCATTGAATGATCTTCATTCATCCTCTTCCTTATTGAATTTTTTTGCCACACTTTTTTTGTGTACTAATAAGATACTTTACCTTAGAGGGAATATGAAAATGATCCCCCAAGTGTATAAGTGATTATAATGAATATTAGAGGGTTCTAAACTAGTATGTTATGAGGTTATATTGATTTCATTGAATTGATTCATCTTGTGTTATTGAAAATGAAATAATTTAAAATGAAATTCATCTAATCCACCCCAAGCGATAACCTAGGGTCAACTAATTCTCTTAAATAGAAATAAATTAAGGCTTTAAAACTCTTTAATAATACATTCATGATGAACCCAGGTTGGACACTTTATATCCAAATCACTCCCAAATAATGTATGTTTCACGAGGTGTCTTCTTAGGTCTCTAAGAATTCAATAACCCGAGTTTCACTACAAGTGGCCACTTATACCATATAACTTGGGTAAATTTGGGCATCACCAAATTTTCATGACATTTTCAAGGACCCAATTATGTTATCTTTGATAATCATTCTATTATCCCCATTTCTCTTATCTCACCCAAATTTCTCTTATCTTTTCCCCTTTCCTTCAATGCATGTATGCCTATACTCATGAAAATTCAAACCATATAGTTAGGTTGGAAAAATTTTAGGGGTGAAGAGTCCAGTGAATCTATGGGAATACATTATAGAGATCATAGTCTTCCCAAGACCCTATATTCCAAAATTGAGTTCTGTACAACTAAGAATATTCTAAACAACCAAATCATAAACTAGGGTGGAAACCAAAATGATCAAGCCCCAAACTTGGAAATTATTTTGGGATATACCATAAATGACAAGCTCACACCTTCTTGGACCAATGAACCTTCATGAATTATAAATGATACCATAGTATGTTCCCAATATCTCTTCAAACCCCACATCCTAAACCACCTTCTAACCTTTCATGATATGGAGTCTGAGATGCCTTAGTTTTATGTTAAAGAATTCAATGACATTTTTGAAACCATGTTACCACAATATCAAATTGAATAAGATAAAATGAGAATATTTCATTCATATCTAAAGTATTGAAAAAAGAAGTGGTTAAATAATAGCATTAATTCTGTAACATCCCCAAATGATAAAGGGTTAAATGACTAAATGATATAACTCATGTCAACAAGGTGCACCTTCCTTTTCGGGAGCCTATCTGATTAGAACTCCACAGTTAAGCGTGCTTGGACTGGAGTAGTGATCAGGATGGGTGACCTCCTGGGAAGTTTCTCAGGGTGTGTGTGAGTGAGGACAAAGCACACTGGAAAGGACATGTGTTGGCCTGTGGGGAATGTCATTAGTCAGATGACCCGTTCAGGCATGTGGGTGGACCCTGGGCTGGGCCCCACGTGTCTGTGGGGGCAACTGGTGGTACCTGGTGGGATAGGACCCGACGACCATGTTAAGGCGGGGTGGTTGTGCTGTCATCGGGGCCCGGTTGTCACATTTGGTATCAGAGGAGGAACCCAACCTTAAGTGCACGGTGCACTGCCTGGGTTGAGATGTAGGGCCCACAACGAGGGCGTTGTGCTCTAAGGGGGGGGGTGAATGTAACATCCCCAAATGATAAAGGGTTAAATGATTAAATGATATAACTCATGTCAACAAGGTGCATCTTCCTTTTCGGGAGCCTGTCTGATTAGAACTCCACAGTTAAACGTGCTTGGCCTGGAGTAGTGATCAGGTTGGGTGACCTCCTGGGAAGTTTCTCAGGGTGTGTGTGAGTGAGGACAAAGCACACTAGAAAGGACATGTGTTGGCCTGTGGGGACTGTCATTAGTCATATGACCCGTTCAGGAATGTGGGTGGACCCTGGGGTGGGCCCCACGTGTCTGTGGGGGCAACTGGTGGTACCTGGTGGGCCAGGACCCGACGACCATGTTAAGGAGGGGTGGTTGTGCTGTCACCGGGGCCCGGTTGTCACAAATTCACTCTTGGACCAACTACAACAAGAATTATACAAAAAATAATTCCCCTATCACAAAACAATTACAATTAAAAAGATAATCCATTTTTTTGATAAATATGGATAAAAATTATATGAATCATGGGAAGGGATTAAAGACACATTAAATGTGGCACCATACCATGGTTTATCAGTTTTATAAAATGTTATAATTCTCTATGAAGGGTTATTTCTAGGTAAAAAATAGTTTTTTTGACATGATGTGCAATGGAACATTCAAAAACAAAGGCCCAATCGATGCTTATAAGTATTTGTAAAATTGTGATTAATAGAACCAAACATGGGAAAAAACACCTTACTATGTGTAGCCACACAAATCTGGTGGAATTAATTTTTTTGGAGAAGTATAAAATATTAGAGAAAAACTTGCTACACTCACTTAGAAGGTCAAGGGTTTAGATCTCAAGAAGGTCCATGAAACCCAAAATGTTGAGCCTATTTGCATAATTTGTGACATAAATGACCATATGACTGAAAACTTACCAAAAATTCTTTATATCAAGGAGGTTATTTTGGAGGACCACCAGTAGAGGTTAATTCATTTAATAGTCAAAATCTGTAGTACCAAAAAAATTCAATCCAAGGTATAATGACCATCCAGGATTCCATTGGAATGAAAATTAACAACCAAAACAATAATATTTTCTCCACCCCTACAAGTTTCAATCACGACATGTCCAATACCAACACCCACCAGTCCAATTCCAACTCGCTATCTAGAAACCTAATCAAAATTCCATCGAATAGACAAATTATCATCTTGGGCTAAACCAACCAACAAAATCTCCTTCCCAAACTGTCCCTTAACCACTCCTTGATAAATTGTGTAAGAAAATGAAAAAATTAACTTATAAGCCTCATTATGTAAACATAAACTAAAATAACTAAGAACAGGAAAGGTAACCATTACTACTCAAGATATTCCTTCACTAACTTTGAAGGGAGAATATAGTTACACATAAACCTCTAATGAATAAATCAATGTAGTTACTATTTTAAAGAGTTGGAAAAACATTAAAAAACATGAAACAATCATGAAAAATACATCCAATGATTCAATATATCATGAAAATGATGATGAAAAACTCATTGAAGCTGAAAATTCTGCTGATAACATTGAGGAACCACCATCTCCAGAAACAATCATACATCATGGTCCATTCCCTCAATGCATGAGAATAAAATAAAAACCTAGACTGAATGAAACATTGAGTAAAATATTCTCACATGTAAAGTTGAACATACCCATTATTGATTAAATACAAACCAAACCTTCATAATACATGTACTTGAAGTATTTTTTACATTCTAAATAATATTTTAATACTCAAACCAAGTCCTTTTGGTAGCTAATGTGAGTACCAACATCGAAGGAACCATGTATCCTATGTTAAGGGACCCATGTAGTCCTTATATCAATGTTGAAATTGGAAAAAAATTATCAAGGCCTTATATGATCTAGGAGTTAGTGTGAACCTCATTCTATATACAATGTATTGTTAGTTAGGTCTCTAGGATCTTCAACCCACTCCTATCACTCTCCAACCTTCTAATAGATTTTTTTTATTCCAAAGTGTATCTTGAAGAATGTTTTAGTGAAATTTAAAAATTTCATTTACTATACTGACTTCATTTTCCTAAACAATCACCCAAACTTAGGTGCAAGGTATAAAACGCCCATCATCCTCAGCCATCCATTATTAGGAAAAATCAACTCAGTCATCCATGTTAGGAATGGTATCATGGTAATAACATTTGGAAACATGAGACTTGATATCAACATATATAACTTGAGAACTCATATTAGTGATGATGTGGAAGTTCATGAGGTGAATTTGACATGTACAATTGATAATGAACCTAAAAATGATCAATAAATCTCTAATGGAAGTATAAGTTAGGAGGAATTATATTTTTTGTATTCACATGATGAAAAATTGGATCCATTTCTTGATTATCTTTTAGATGGATCAAATAGTTTTTTTCAAGATCACTGATCACTAAACCATTGGAAGAAACCATAAATAATGAGTCCATACCCATTTCTTAAAAATCATCTATCTAATTTTTTGGTTGAAGCATCCATTCCAAAGGAACATGTTTTATTGACATATTTGAAAACTGAAACTATGTACAATTCAAGGTCTTATCTTATGTATACAACTATTAACCAACACAAGCTCAAATTAGTGGTACATCATCCCTCTTCTAGGTATTCTTTCATATAGGACAACAAAAAAATATTCAATTTTCATTTAATCCTCTCTCAAATCTAATGATAAGAAAATTATCCTTAATTTATTAAGAAAGATTAAAAAATCAATTGGATGGACCATTTTCATTATTCCTGGGAGTGGCCCATTCATTGAGAGATAGAGGGTTTTTCTTGAATCAGATTCTAAAAATCCTAGCCAACCCCAAAGATTCAATCCTAATCTAGTATATTTGGAGAAAAATGAAATCCTTAAATTGTTGAAAGATGGTATCTGGCTAGTTGGGTGGGTGAAAGTCAAGAAAATGAATTTAAACTAAGAATTTTCCAAAAGGAAACTCGACTTATATGTTTATTTTATTTTATTTTGTGTGTTTTAATATATTTATTCTCTATGGAACCCCATTGGGGTTTCCAATATGATGTTATGTTTTTTGTGACTATGATTTAATAGCTGCAACTGCTCTATATTTTCAAATGGAACACATTCCTTCCGGAGTTCAAATAAAACCTTCAATCATCCCTAAGGAGTCTACTTGTAACATGAGTCCAATGTGATCAATTGCTTCTTAATGGGTCATCAACTTCAATCTAGGTCATTTTGTTCAATGATTTCATTTAAAATCACCACCCCCATATTCATTACCAATTCAAAAATCTATCTTCTCTTTTATTTTAAACACTATTGTATGTGTCATTATAAGTTGGGGTGAGTTAAAATATGAGAATTTAAAAAAATAAATTCATTATCTCTACATGAATTAATGTACATTTTGAAACATGTAAACCGAATGTAAAATCATTTTGAATTCCTTTATTAAAATTTTAATGTATGTTTAAGTTCATGAGCATAGATTTTGGAAGTTATGTTTGTACAATGTGATTTTCACCACTAACATTCTCATCCTTTTAATAAAAATTATGCAATGAATTTCCATTGGATTTTTTTGTATGTTTGAGTTCTTGGGTCCCTTTTGACATAACATAGGGTTTGAGGCCACTTTTAGTTTAATTTTGAGTATGCAATAAGAAAAATAAAAATAAAAACCATATATAGAAATGTTTTATCTAAATGTGTGGCATTAGACACTTGGGGATCATGACTTCATATATTTCTTTCCCAAATTTAGGATTTATATCTCTTTTATAGAGCATTTAATTGAAAATATGTATGGAATTCAAAACATAGGGATCATGACCCAATAGTTTTCTTCCAAGAGTTAGTTCTTTCATCTCTATTTTGGTTAAAAAAAACAAAAAACAAAAAAAATGTTACTTATCTAAAGGTTTAATTTGATTTCCACCTAGAGAATCTATTTTGTTCCTTTTGAACAAGAAAATAGGCCCCATATCTATTGATATGCATAAAACATCATCCTGCTTAATTGAAATTGGATGAAATGTGTTGATGAATTTAAAAAAATGAATGGGATTGGGATTGATATATTATTAAGAAGATAAATTGTGTGAAATTATTTTTATAGGTTTCCTGATTGTTTGGCATGATGTCTTTTGATGAGCATTTTATGCGAAAATATCTTCGAAAACATGAATTCAATTTCACATTTTTTAGATTTTTTTTGATCAGGAGTAGAAAAACTCATGTTGGGGTGTTATTAGACACTAGAATAAGATAATATTAATTTTCTATATCTTAATATTTATGTGTTTAAATTTACATAAACACCGGTTTCAGTGCATTTTATAAATTGAATTTCATTCCACATCATTGTAGACATCATGTCTAACATGTTTTAATTTGGGACCAATTAATCATCAGCTTCTGGAATTCATTATTTTCATTATTTGAATTTTATATTTTGTTATATTATTTATCAATTTTAGTTGAATATTTTTTATTTTCGGATCAATGGATGAATCGTAAGGTTAGTTGGACATTTTTTCCATTGATGTAGAAATTTCTGATCAAAGCATAATGGTCTTCAAACCCATAAAATAAACGTGGAGACCACATTTAAAGACCAATGAAGAGAAAATTTAAAATTTAGATAGAGAAAATTATATGGATCATTTAATTAAACTTTTTCTAGAGTAATTATATTATTTTTAATGATACCTTTGGAGTCCAACTTGAGGATTAAATTATGGCCCAAATTTTAGGGCCCATAAAATAATCCCACCATTTAAAGAATAAACTATGAATTGGTAATCCAATAGAAATGATATTTTTACAAATATTATAGGACACATGGATGTAGATATGTATATTATACAATCATCCTAGATTCAGCCATCTTCAATGACATATTTTCACTCTAAAAATGAGGATGAATCTAATCTGAAATTTCTAGTCAATATTGAAAAGTCAAATATCCTTTGATTTCTCACCCACCATTTACAATCATAATTTATGGTAAAGGAATTTATTTATGAGGGATAGAATGTGGGAACAAAAAATTAATATTTTAGGTATGTTGGTGAATGAATTGGGATTCAATTTTTCATTCAATTTTATTGTTACGCTACCATTTTGGTTTCATGCATTTATTTTTCACCTGTAAGTCATTTGAATCACGTTTGTTTCTTAATAATTGTTCTTCTTATTATCTTATTATCTTCTTATTAATATCATATTGATACTATTTACTTAGTTATTGAATTTATTTACATCATATTTTGTAAAATTATCTACACAACGGTGGAGTGATCATTATTTCATTTTTTTCTTCTTCAATTCGGTCGTCATTAGTTTACTTCCCACTTCTATTAATAGAATAGAATCAATGGAGTGATAAACCGCTTATGGGTTGATCTAAGGGAGTATAAAGGGGATATATTAGATCTTATTTCTTATTTTAATAATTCTTAATAAATTCTGTTGTTGATTTTTTCATTCAATGAGTTCCTTTATTCCTCTTCCTTATTTAATTTTATCGCTATACTTTTCATGTGATAATAAGATCCTTAAACATGGATTGATGATAAAAATGTCCCCCAAGTTTAGGTGATTAGAATTTTTTTGTAAGAATCCGGATCTTCGTTTCAGGTACGCCTTTCCTTTTTTTGGAGTTTTTAAGAAAAATGGAGTCTCTGGAAAATTTCAAAGTACAAGTCGTGTACTTTCTGAGTACACACCGTGTACTCTTCTCTAGATCAAAGCTGTGTGTTGTCCATGCTCGAGCCACACACACAGTGTGTAGGGGTGATGTGGAGGTCAATTTTGGCGGAGTACAGAAAGACCTATTATACGCCATGTACTCTAAAATTACATGCCGTGTACTTTTATTTTTTTTCACTAAACGCACCGTGGTCACGCTTGATGGACAGAACTTGCTTATTCTTCAGGATCTTCATCTGAGAGTGACCCATATGGCTGAAAATCCTCCCCGAGCCCCTGTGCCTTCATCCGATCTCCGTTTCAACCGCCGTCAATTGCGTTGGAATCGAAGTGGTGATTTCTTCCTTCTTCTTGAGCCTTGTTTTCCAATTCCTCCTCTTTCTCAAGTTATCGTGGTTTATGTTTTTCAGAAATTTTCTCATATCTATGATGTTCTAAGGAGAATCTGTCGTCACTGTTCACGTATATTGATCTCTTAGGATCGAGGTAGTTGGTTTGTGCCTTTTTGTAGAAAGTCAATGAGTATTTTGTTCAAATTCCACTAATACCCTTGAACGGGGTATTGTGTGTTCCTGTTTTTCCCTTGTTGTATTGCCTTCTTTGATTGATTGCTAGAGTAGATGTTTTTCCTGTAATTATGGTAGTCTTTACTGTACTCTGGATGTTTTCTATGCTTGTTCTGCCTGTTTGGCATTTTTCCAGTTTCCATGACTAGTTGTAGGATAGCGGAACTGTTGCTTTATTATGCTGTTGAGCCTTAGATTGATAGCCAAGTAGTTCTTGAGGTTTTCTTGGATGATGCACGCGTGCTGAGCATGGTTTTTTTTCCACACAGGGCTGTGAGAACCTAGTGTAGTAGACCATAGGGAGAATGGATGTAAGGAATTATCTAGAGTGTATTTTAATACGATGCGAGAACACAAGGGGAATTTACGATGAGTGCTTCCCCAGAGAGTCTGTAGTTCCTCAACATGGGCCACAGGGGGAATGAGACGTTGAGTGCTTCCCCAGAGAGCCTTTAGCATGATACGAGACTATAGGGGGAATTGACGGTGAGTGCTTCCTCAGAGAGTCTATTTTAGAAAAACCAAAGGGGTGAGACTGTGTGTGCCTCCTAGAGGGTTTCTAGTACTGGTAGGTTGAACCATAGGGGTTAGGTTGTGAGAGCTACCCAGAGGGTTACCTATTTTTCTTCATGTTGCTGGTTGTTTACTTGTGTACTTTATATGCTAGAACTGTGGATTGTAGTAGTTGTGTGCTTTTCTATTTACTACTTCCTACACTTTTACTTACCTTGTATTCATTGACTGTTAGGAACAGATCTTTGGGTGATTGCCTACTAGTATTGTATCTCACACCCTTTTTGGGCCATGATTTTAGGCCCAATTAGGCTTTGTTGTTGCAGGAATAGATAAGGGCAAACGCCCTTCGAATTCTTATACTTGATTTCTTGGAGCCGGGGAGCAAGGAACCGAGCTTAGGCTTACAATGCTAAAGAGTTTACATTGTTTTTATTTTGAACTTGTTTTTCAGTTGTACTTCAGCACGTTGTTGTGTTTGCTTCTTTCCATAGAAACTTGTACCTGTTGCATCTTAATCATCATTACTATATATTCATTGCTTTCACTGTTTGGTTTCAGTTATTGCGTATTGCTTACTGCTTCCGCTATTTACTGCTGTTTCCCTTACCATGTATACCTTATCGAATGAGGTCATAGTTTCCCCAATAACTTACCAAGACCCTCGCTTCTAGTCGGCATCCTCTGGCATTTGGGGAAATGTGCTTGAGGTCATGTGGCGAACCGGGTACGGGGCACCAGTGGAGGGGCTCCAGATTCGGGTCGTAACTAAGTGATATCAGAGGAGTGGTATCAGAGGAGTTTCTTTTCTCTTGATTTACTGTTTGGAGCCTTTATCCAGGGGTAGGATGAATTCGGTACTTGTTATTATGCTGTGCTCAGGAGTAGCTAACCCGTGTACAGGGAAAAGCCATACTACCTCGTTAATTGCAGTTTATTGGTTTTGAGATTTTATGGTTCATATGATTTCACCTAGAGTGATTCACATGCTCTGTGTTGTTATTTTCTCGACGATTACGGTTCTATTTCTGTCGCAACCCGATGAGATGAGGGTATACCATCTCATGCATTATATAGGAACTTTTAGAAATCACATGCCATGCATTCTTGCCATGCCATTTAGGGTGCATTAGAGATTGCATGCTGTTGTGATAGACTTTGTGTAGATTATGCATGCTGTTGTGATAGATGCTTGATAGAATCTCTACTGCCTTGTTAGAGGATTGATTGTTTCCAAATTTTCTTAAATGAATGCCAAATTTTGATTCTTGAGGTTTTATGGGCCCTCTCTAATCAGAAATTGGTGGATCATGATCCTATTTTCTCTTGTCTATGACTATAGGAGATGCCAAGCTTTGATTCTCAGGGAGTATGGGCCCTCACGGATAGGAATTTGGCACCTCTTTGCCTTGTTTTCAGTGTTTCTGGGCTTCTGTGCAGTTTCTGAGCTACTGCCAAGAAAAACCCAGAATACACGATGTGTACTTTTTGGATACACACCGTGTAGTTTTTAGGCCGTGTCACTGACCGTGTGAGCAGAAACATGGTGTCATGAGAATAACTTCAGGAACACGCCATGTATGGTTGGTACACACTGTTTAGTTCAGAGCCGTGTACCCGACCGTGTCACTAACAACATGGGTCAGGGAAGATCGAGTAGAATATGCCATGTTGTAAAGGAACACGCCGTGTAGTCCTGTCCAGGTACCCGACCGTGTCACGAATAACACAGGTCGGCGTAACCATCTCCTAGACACGCCGTGTGTTTTTGGGCACACATCGTGTAGTCTTGTTCAGGTACCCGGCCGTGTCACGAACAACACGTGATGGTGTCACCTTCACCTATACACACTGTGTTTGTTTGGAACACGCCGTGTAAGGTCCAACGATGTAGATGACTGTTTGTTTAACAACACGGGCCACCGAATCCCTATCTAGTACACACTGTGTCTGTTCAGAACACACCGTGTAGTCTCGGGTTAAGTCAGACCGTGTGGGTTAGCCGTGTAAAAAGACTCGGGAAGGGGAATAGTTTTCAAGTACATGCCGTGTGTTGAGTCAACACGCCATGTATTTTGAGGTGTTACATGACCTGTAGGGTAGGGGTACACGACCATGTCCGTGGATTAAGAAGACACTCCGTGTAGTTTTTATACACGCCATGCAGTCCTGTTTTGTAAACTTGTGTGTTTTCTTCCCCTGTTCCCATTTTGTAATCTTGTGTTCTCTGTTCTTGTTTTTCTGATCTAAGGTGTGCTTTTGATCTTTTAGAGAGATGCATCCGAGACGACCTCTAGTTGTACGTCTATTGTCAGGCAGTGATCAGACGCCAGCTATGGTTGATCAGGTACTTCCTGCCGACCCTCCAGTCGGGCCAGCCTTTGCACCGACTGTCATACCAGTTCCAGGCACTGCTGCGCAGTTCAGGGAAGGTTTTCTAAGGATGATGCAGACCTTTCAGGGAGCACCGCCTCCTGCCTCGACTATGGCAGACTTGACGTGGGTTTTTCAACAGCAGCATCCTCCCGCGTTCTTGGGGGAAGGAGGACCTCAGGCTGCAGAGTCATGGATGGAAGCCATGCTGACTATCTTCGAGAATCTAGAGACGCCTCCAGAGAGGCGGGTCAATATCACTACCTATATGATATGAGACTCCACCAAGAGGTGGTGGGACATGATCTCACAGGCGGGTCACCAGCAGGTCATGGATTATGAAGAGTTTCAGCACGTCTTTTATGACTACTTCTACCCAGAGACCCTGAGGGCCGACCGAGCCCAGGAGTTCATGAGCTTAGAGCAGGGTTATCTTTTTATCATGGAGTATTCCTCTTTTTTCACCAAGCTCCATCATTTCATACCCCTCTAGAATGGGAGTGGGGTGCTCTTATCAAGGAAGTTAGAGGATGGTCTTAGGTGGGAGATCCGCTGACCGGTGAATATCTTCCAGTTGACTTCCATCACTTCCATCGTCAATCAGGCACTGATTGCAGAACGCATTATGAGAGACTCTAGAGCTGCGAGCTAGGGTGTTTCTGCTTCCATATCTAGTTTTCCTCCTAATGATAGCAAGAACCACCATAGAGAGTCTACACACGGTGATCCGAGGAAGCGAGATGCATCGTCAGGCAGCCAGGTGGTATGCTACCAGTGTGCCCGGTCAGGGCACATGAGGCCGCAGTGCCAAAGAGACCCCGTGGAGTGCCGATCTTATGGAAAAATGGGTCACCTTCAGCATTTCTGCCCGGTTTTCTCACCAGCAGCTGATGACCGGGGTTACTGCATAACTCCTCGTTCGAGAGCAGGACCACCAGTTTCTCACCAGTCTGGGAATTGGAGTTCTTCCGGCTGTTCGGGCTGAGGTGGAGGTCGAGACCATGGAAGTCAGCCACCAGTCTCTTAGCACCAGCAAGGTGGATCAGCTCAGAGTGGTCAGCTAGGGGCGCAGGTCCGCGGTGCAAGCCAGTCCTTCGCCGTGGAGCAGACCTATCAGGAGCAGGACCCCGACCCTTCTACAGTTTGAGGTACAGTTTTAGTAGCCTAAGTTTATCTTCATCTCTTTTCGATACCAGTGCTATGCATATTTTTATCTCTGTTGCTACTGTAGAGAGCATTGGGCTCTGTGTCTTTCTTCTGTCAACCCGTTGACACTAGACACACCTTTGGGGATGAGGACATCTAGTGTACGCCAGTGTAGAGGCTATCCTCTCGAGGTTGCAGGGTATCGTTTCTTATGGGATCTCTATGTCCTAGAGATGATAGGCTATGATTTCATCCTTAGGATGGACTGGTTGGTTCCCTTCCAGGAAGTCGTCGACTGTTATCACCGTAGAGTGAGTTTCGTTTCACTGGAGGGTGAATTTTTTCTTCACAGAGGCGAATGGGATGTACAGGAGAGTCGAGTAGGACTCGAGCATCATGGGCTAGGAAGGGTGACATCCTAGATTTCTAGTCTTTATCTGGATGATCAGGGGACTTCGCAGTTGGAATTTCCTCCAGTGGTGGATCATTTCAGGGACGTCTTTCCAGAGGACTTTTCGGATTTGCCTCCGGAGCGTGAGGTAGACTTTTCTATTGAGCTCATGTCAGGAGCAGCACCGGTGTCCATTCATCCTTATAGGATGGCTACACCTGAGTTGCAGGAGATTAAGAAGCAGTTGGAGGAGTTGCAGGAAAAGGGTTTCATTCAACCCAGTACTTCTCCTTGGGGTTCGCCTGTCCTGTTTGTTAAAGAAGGCAGACGGTACCCTTCGACTTTGTGTGGATTATCAGAAGATGAACCAGTTGATGGTAAAGAACCGATATCCCTTGCCGAGGATCGATGAACTCTTTGATCAGATTCGAGGATCCCAGGTGTTCTAGAAGATCGACTTGAGGTCCGGTTATCATCAGTTGCGCGTTAGACCATCAGATATACCTCTGACCGCCTTCAGGAGCAGGTATGGTCTATACGAGTATACAATCATGCCGTTCGGTCTCACAAACACGCCTGCAGTTTTCATGGAACTAATGAACCGAGTGTTCCATCCTTACTTGGACTCCTTCATTGTGGTGTTCGTGGACGATATCTTTGTGTACTCTCACACTCAACATGACCATGCTACCCATCTTGTGTTCATTTTGAGTACACTGAGAGAGCATCGGGTTTATGCTAAACTATCAAAGTGCCACTTTTGGATGGATCAGATTCACTTCTTAGGTCACGTCATCTCAGAGGCAGCAGTATCCGTGGACCCAGGGAAAGTGAGATCTGTAGTTTCCTAGGAGCAGCCGAAGAACGTTTTTGAGGTACAGAGTTTCCCAGGGTTGGCTGGATACTACAGACGCTTCATTCCAGACTTATCGTGCCTAGTAGCACCATTGACAGGTCTGACCAAGAAGGGGGAGAAGTTTTTATGGTCAGATTCTTGTGAGTCTGCCTTTCAGGAGCTGAAAGGGAGGTTGATGTCGGCACCGATACTAGTCTTGCCAGAGCCAGGAAAGAGCTACAATGTTTATTATGATGCTTCAGGTATCGGACTAGGCGCTGTGCTTATGTAGGGAGATGGAGTTATTGCATACGGGTCTTGGCAGTTGAGGCCACATGAGAGGAACTACCTGACACATGATCTGGAGTTGGCAGCTGTTGTTCATACCTTATGCTGTTAGAGACATTAACTTCTGGGAGAGCACTTTTTGGTTTTCACCGACCATAAGAGTCTCAAGTACATATTCAATCAGTGTGATCTGAATCTGAGGCAGCGCTGGTGGGTTGAGTATCTTCAGTCTTTTGATTTTGAGCTTTCCTATACGCCGGGAAAGGGCAATGAAGTGGCAGATGCATTGAGCTGGCGGACTCAGATTCAGGTAGTTTAGGAGGCCAGTAGTGAGTAGCAGCTTATGGCTCTGTTCTCTGAGATGCATCTGGAGGTGCATGACAGGTAGGGACAGACCTTCCTATCTTCTGTAGCTGTTACCTCTACACTACTTGATCAGGTACGGATGAGGAAACTATCAGACTCAGAAGGCTTAGTCCTGTGGGAGAGTGTGTCAGGAGAGGACCCTCTTCCTGGATGGACAATGGGAGAGGATGAGATCTTTATTTTCCAAGGACACGTATGGGTGCCAGCAGACATACACGAGGAGCTAATGTGGGATTTTCATTCCTCAGTTTGGGCAGTTAATCCTGGCATCAGCAAGATGTATCGGGACCTTCATCGCCAGTACTGGTGGCCAGGTATGAAGAAATATTTTGCTGGTTTTTTCATGAGATGATCTACTTTTCAGTAGGTGAAGGCGGAGCATTAGCAACCAACATGCCTTAAAGAAGTTACCCATTCTGGAGTTGAAGTGGAATGATGTTACGATGGACTTTGTGACCGGGTTTTCGAGGTCGCCTCGGAGGAACGATGCTATTTGGGTTGTCATCAACAGGCCCACGAAGGTTGCTCACTTCTTTCCAATCAAGGATACCTTCAGTGTCGATGATCTGGGACGACTTTACCTCAAAGAGATCGTTCGTCTGCATGGAGTTCCACAATATATTGTTTCAGACAGGGATGCGCGCTTTACTTCTCAGTTCTGGAAGGGACTTCAGAAGGCTTTGGGTACCTAGGTACTTTTGAGTACAACATACCATCCCCAGACTGATGGTCAGTACGAGCACACGATCTAGGTGCTTGAGGATATGCTCTGAGCTTTCATCCTAGACTTTGGAGGTTATTGGGAGAAGCATATTCCTCTAGTGGAGTTTCCCTACAACAATAGTTTTCAGGCGACTATTCAGATGGAACCTTACAAGGCTTTTTACGGTAGGCCATGCCGATCACCCTTATGCTGGCTGGAGGTAGGAGAGGTAGTTTTGTTGGGACCTCATCTTATTCAGGAGACGACTGAGCAGTTAGAGTTGTTTTGGAAGAGGATGGATACAACACAGTCTCGGTAGAAGTCTTATGCTGATTAGCGGAGACGACCTCTAGAGTTCAAGGTCGGGGATCAGGTTTTCCTGCGTGTCACACCGAGGTTGGGACATAAGAGGATTTGAAGATAGGGTAAGATTTCACCACGGTACGTTGAGCCGTTTGAGGTTTTGGAGAGAGCTGGGCCAGTCTCCTATCTGTTGCAGCTACCCCAGAGGTAGCGGGCCATGCATGACATCTTCCACGTCTCTCAGCTTCGACATTACTTTTCAGACCCATGTCATGTCTTTCAGCCTGAGGAAGTTGAGCTCGAAGCGGATGCATCGTTTGAGGAGCATCCTATCCAGATTGTCGATCGCAGTATGAAGGTCCTCCGTGGGCGGTCTATCCCTCTGGTACGAGTTCTATGGAAACATGGGTGAGTACAAGATGAGACCTAAGAGAGGGAGGCCGATGTACAATCGCAATGGCTAGAGCTGTTCGGGGCTTCTTCTTCTACGCCTCGCCAGGGAAATTTGGGGACAAATTTCTTTAAGGGGGGAAGTTTGTAAGAACCCATATCTTCGTTTTAGGCACGCCTTTAATTTTTTTGGAGTTTTTAAGAAAAATGGAGTTTCTGGAAAATTTCGAAGTACATGCCGTGTACTTTTTGAGTACACACCGTGTACTCTTCTCTGGCTCGAAGCCGTGTGCTGGCCATGCCCGGGCAACACACACGGTGTGTAGGGGTGACGTGGAGGCCGATTTTGGAGGAGTACAAAAATACCTAGTACACACCTTGTACTCTAAAATTACACACCATTTACTTTTATTTTTTTCACTAAATGCACCGGGGTCACACCTGATGAACAAAACTTGCTTCTTCTTCAGGATCTTCATCCGAGAGCGACCCGTATGGCCGAAAATCTTCCCCGAACCCCCGTGCCTCTGTCTGATCTTTGTTCCAACTGCCATTGATTGCGTTGGAATCATATCAGTGAGTTCTTCCTTATGCTTGAGCCTTGTTTTCCAATTCCTCCTCTTTCTAAAGTTATCATGGTTTATGTGTTTTATGCATTTTCTCAGATCTACGACGTTATAAGGAGAATCTGTCGTCGCTGTTCATGTATATTTATCTCCTAGGATTAAGGTAGGTGGTTTGTGCCTTTATGTAGAAAGATGATGATTATTTTGTGCAAATTCCACCAATACCCTTGAACGGGGTATTGCGTGTTCCTGTTTTTCCCTTGTTGTATTGCCTGCTTTGCTTGATTGCTAGAGTAGATGTTTTTCCTGTAATTATGGTAGTTTTTACCGTACTCTGGATGTTTTTTATGCTTGTTCTGCCTATTTGGAATTTTTCCAGTTGCCATGCCTAGTTGTAGGATAGTGGAACTATTGCTTTGTTATGCTGTTGAGCATTAGATTGATTGCCAAGTAGTTCTTGAGGTTTACTTGGATGATGCACGCACGCTGAGCATGGTTTTTTTCCACACAGGACTATGAGAACCTAGTGTAGTAGACCGTACAGAGAATGGATATAAGGGATTCTCCAGAGTGTCTTTTAATACGATGCAAGACCATAGGAGAAATTGATTATGAGTGCTTCCTCAGAGAGTCTGTAGTTCCTCGACGCGGGCCACAGGGGTAATGAGACGTTCAGTGCTTCCCCAGAGAACCTCTAGCACGATACGAGACTATAGGGGGAATTGACGGTGAGTGATTCCTCAGAGAGTCTATTCTTAGTATAACCAGAGGGGTGAGACTGTGTGTGCCTCCTAGAGGGTTTCTAGTACTGGTAGGTTGAACCCTTGGGGTTAGGCACTGAGAGCTACCCGGAGGGTTACCTGTTTTTCTGCTTGTTGCTGGTTTTTTACTTGTGTACTTTATATGTTAGAACTGTGGATTGTAGCTGCTGTGTGATTTTCTGTTTACTGCTTCCTAAACTTTTACTTGCCTTGTATTCATTGACTTTTAGGCACATGTCTTTGGGTGATTTCCTACTGGGATTGTATCTCACACTCCGTTTGGGCCATGCTTTTGGGCCCGAGCAGTCTTTGTTGTTGCAGGAATAGATAAGGGTAAGCACCCTTCGACTTCTGGTACTTGATTGCTTGGAGATGGAGATCAAGGGACCGAGATTAGTCTTGCGATGCTGAGGAGTTTACTTTGTTTTTCTTTTGCACTAGTTTTTCAGTTGTATTTCAGCACGTTGTTGTGTTTGCTTCCTTCCTTAGAAACATGTACCTATTACATCTTTATCATCATTACTATATATTCATTGCTTCCACTATTTGGTTTCAGTTGTTATGTATTGCTTACTACTTCCACTATTTACTATTGTTTTCCTTACCATGTATACCTTACTGAATGAGGGCATAGTTTCCCCAATAACTTACCAAGGCCCTCATTTCTAGTCGGCAGCCTCTGGCATTTGGGGAAATGCGCTTGAGGTCATGTGGCGAATCGGGTATGGGGCCCCAGTGGAGGGGCTCCGGATTCAGGTCATTACAGTTTTTGTGAAGGTGTTAAACTAGTAAGTGATAAGGTTATATTTATTTCAATGAATGAATTCTTCTCGAGTAAATGGCCTTGATATTATTTAAAAATAAATTCATTCAATCCACCCCAAGTGATAACCTTGGATCAACTCATTCACTTAAATTGAATTACT
Source organism: Viscum album (assembly GCA_963277665.1). Lineage (NCBI taxonomy): Eukaryota > Viridiplantae > Streptophyta > Magnoliopsida > Santalales > Viscaceae > Viscum > Viscum album. Next base: position 719,520,887 of record OY728159.1, on the reverse strand, counting down.
TCAATACATTAAAACACAATGATAATCCACTCAATATGATCCAAATTTGGACACTTTTTATCCCAATAACCCCCAAAAAATATATGTTTCATTTGGTTTCTTCTTAGGTCTATGAGGATTCGATAACACAAGTTGTTCTATAAGCGACCACTTATAACATATAACATGGGTAAATTTGGTCTTCAACATATTAATGTTGAGGGAATAATTATAGATATTAAATTCAACTTATCTCAAACAATATTTCCAAAATATTATGTGGTGTTATGGAAGATAAATCATATATATTCTTATATAAAAAAAATAAAACAAATGTAAAACCATACAGGTCCTAATTAAAATATAAAATTTCTTTAATTGCTATTATAAGAATTCCAAGTTTCATTGATGGGGGAAACTAATAGTGAGAAAATAAATGATATCCATATATTAGGAATCTATAGGGGACTGATGCATTATCGAATCAATCCCAACATATTGATGTTGAGTGTTGGATTATTTTGAAATGATTTTATAGAAATATTTATATATATTTGGTGGAGTTTGTGTCTTATTTAAGATACTGAACTTGATAAGGGATATGGAAAACCAAAAACCACACCATATTAAATATTAAAAACTTTGAAAGGATTAATAGATTTTAATCCCCCCAAATAATCTCATTTCACCCAAAATCATCCCTACCAAATAACCTTTAAGAAAGGGATATCATAGGTGCCTACGTGGGGTGGTGCTAGGTATGTGAGTGGGAGCTGATGCATGTCATGGATACTATAATGAAACTAATAAATGAGAGTAGTAATAATAACATACTATAAAATAATTGTAAATATTTCTTTATAAATATAATTATTGATATATATTTATAATTATAGTTATAAATAAATATTTTTTAAATATTTTTTTTATAATTATAAATATATATGTATAAGTGTATATATATATATATAAATATATAAATATATAAATATATATAATTATAAATATAAAAAATATATTTATCATTTCAATATATTTATTATGATTTTATAATTATATAAACTCTTTTTTAAAAAATAATATTTATTTATTTATATGTATAAATATCTAATTTTATAAATATATTAAATAGACATTTATAAATATATTTATTTATAAGTATAAATATATATTTTTAAATATATATTTTTAAATAATTTTTTTAAAAATATATTTTTAGCATTATTAATGAATACATAATCTTAAAATCATGAATGTTAAAAATTAGTGAAATTGAATAATTAAAAATAAACAGACATTAATATTTATTAGGTATTTGTGGGTATAATTACAACGAAGCACACCCACACAAAAGTCACACACACAATTCAACATATCATAGCCGCCTAAGGGATAACCCACCATCAGGCCCATGTTTTTTATTTATATTTAAAGGCACACCAGCCCAATATATTTCTAACTGGCCCCAAGGGCCCACTCTTATCCCAGCAAAGACCTATGCCTCTACTTATTTCTTGTTGATGTCGTCCACCCTTTGACATAACCCCACCATGTTTCCACCTTTGTGTTGGGTCAGGGTCCACATTTACACAGTAACCACACTAGTTTGATATATGGTAAATTGCATAATAATATTATATAATATGTAAAATTTATTAATAAAGAAACAATAATAAGAATGAATAAATTTAAAAAATGAATAAGTGTTATTAATTGTATAGATTATTAAAAAAATTAAAAATGAATATACGTTACTGATATTGAAAACATATTAATTATAAAAATTACAACCATAATAAAAATTTAAATGTTAATGAATAAATTTGTATAAATATATATCAAAAATAAAAAAAATCACATAATAGTAAATAAAGAGTAATTGAAAATGAATAAATTAATAAAAATTCAAATAAACAATTTTGATTATTAATGAATGAATAGTGTTAAATGAATGCATGTTAAAATTGACTAAAACTTAATTTAATGGTGAATTTATTGAAAAAAAATTAAAAAATGAATATGTGATTAATTATAAAATTCTTTTTTAAAAAATGAATATATGTTTTAAAGAAAATAAGTATTTATTAATTTTTCAAATTAAAACAATATTAAAAAAATTAATTGTTAATCAATAAATATAAATAAATATTAAAAATTAATAAAATTTTAAAAAAACATTAAACAAATTAAAATAAAAAATGAATAAATATTAAAAATATTATTAATGAAATAATTATTAATAACAATGAATAAATTTAATATATATATTAATTATAAATAGTAATAAATATTTTACATTAAATATAAATATATAAAATGAATAAAATATAACAATTAAGAACATATTATATTAAATATTAAATATTAACAATTAATAAATGAAAATATAAAATGATAATATTTACAATTTATATTATTTTTTTATGTTTTTCTCTATATATTTGAATAAATTCTGTATATGTATACATGTAAAATTATTGTTTGGCAAATTAAGTGTAACATATTTAGTCAATTTTTTTAATTAATAATTAAATATTTACTATTTAATATATATGTCAAATTGATAAAAATTCCATTGATAAAATAGAATTTATTAATTATTAATTAGTTTTTAATTAATATTATATATTCTTAATTAATTTAATAAATGGGTTTTCACTAAATAATTCACATATAAATTTATATGAATTATAATTAATATATGTGCATGTGTTAACTTTATTCATTTTTTTGAATAATTGTTTCATGAATAATTTTTTTAATTTTTTTATAATTTATTCATTTTTAATTTTTACTTGATTAATTATTATATTTTATTCATTTTATATATTTACATTTGATATATACTATTTATTACTATTTATAATATATATATATATATTATTTTATTTCATTTCATTTATTTTTATTTAATTATAATTTTTTTAACATTTTTGTAATTTATTCATTTTACTTTTTTATTGGATTAATTATCTCTAATCTTTAATATTTTTACAATTTTTTGGAGTAAAAAAGGGGTCCAATATAACTATGGAGGCTGGGCAAGATGGTAAGGTGGACCATGTATAGGCCCGTAGGGGCAGTTGTGAGCCTGCATTTAGATGAGCCGACTTTGTCTATTGGGAAGGTGGGATAACGCATGGAAGGGTCAGCTCATGTGTCCCATGTGTGTGAAGGTGTATGTGGGTTCCAATCCCCCACAACCATGACATGTTGTGATAATGGAACATGCATGCTTATAAAGCATGGGCCAGACAAACGAGAAGTCTGATGTTGGATGAACCCTAAGGGTACAACCCTTTATCAGTGTTTTTTAAGCATTGATAAAGATACCTATTTAACAACACTTTTTGGTGCTAATAAAGAGTACTATTATTAGTGATTTTATCTAGTGGTAATAAATTCTACCAATGTATATTGTTCATTTTTTAGTAGTGTTTATCAAACAATGTCTAATAAGGTCTTTAACACACCATTAAAAAGTGGTGTTTCATGAATCAAAGAATCTCAGTGGTGTTCCATGTAAAAGCGGGTGCCCAAAACCCAACGTGAACTGTACTTTTTGATTACCGTATCATATATACTTTTAATAATGCCTGATGATTTCTTACTATGACAATGTTGATATTTTTAACTATTTACATGGTAACATCCTTAAATTACTTATCATATCAATAAGTTATAGTAATTATTATGTATAATGAGAACTACAAGATACTATGATATTAACATTAAACATATATCTTATTGTATAAATATAACATACTTACTAGACATAGATGATATCAAACTATCAGGTGTTGGGGGATCATTAACATTGAGACTTCTTCTCATGAAGTTCTCACTTCGTGATCTCTAGTATATGAGATCACAATAACTAACCCACCAATAGAAATACCACATGTTCCATGTGCCAATGGTTATTCATATATGCAAACACGTATATTGGCCACTTGACTTGAGATTATAATTAGTGTATTCCATTTGATTACATAAAACAATTCATGATAAAAACCATGAAATTTATATCATGGAGAGGTATATTACATTTAGTGTGTTATTAGTGGTATAAAATTGATTTAACAATGAAGATAGAATTTATTTATTCTGAAAGGAAGTGATATCTTGGGCCCAGTTGATCAAGATGGTAGTACATTTTCTAAATCCTTGGTCTTAGCAGAAGAAGGAAAATCTATCCAGTATGGTCAAAGAAAGATAATGTAGGAAAGTATGCTGACATGAAGTTTGTGTCTTTCTTTATGAGATATCATGAGATAAAGAGATTACATTACACAGTCTGTGTTCGTAGAAGGTTATCATTGATTATTTATCTAATCAGGGTCTTGATGGGTTGCTAGACCCCGGTCATGGTCTATGAGTACTGAGAACTACTATCTATATAAAGACCTAAAGGATCACACACAAATCATCTTCAACATCTTAATAAATTCAATTGAATTGAAGTTTTATGACATCATGGGCCTCATAATGGGGGTCGAGAAATATCCAAGATTAAGAAATTGCATAGAATAAATAAATTCAGTATTATTAAAGTTTTAAATAAATTATATTGAATTTATTCACTTATTATATTCTTTAATTGGTCAATAAATATTAAGAAAAAACATATTTTCAAATGAAAATTTAAAATTTAATATTTGAGGTTTGTTAAATATTTATGTGGGAGAAATGAGTTAAGTTAATGCCTCATATTTTATCAAATAACATTATTTTGATTTTATAGGTAATTAATAATTTAATTATGACCATTAAAATAGATTTTCTTGGTTATAAGTATTTTATAATGTATATTTTGAAGGTTAAACATACTAATGGTCTAAAGTGAAAATTTTAATAAGTTTAACCTTATTGTATAAGTCTAAAAATTCCCAAATTAATGATTAATATTACCCTTATGAATTTGAGAGTATATCTTACCTCCCCATCAAGTTTTAGAGAAATAGAAGAGAGTTTAAGGAAGCTCGATACATGTTCTCCCGACCGGATCAAAGACTTAATGACCCCGAAATCGTAACGATATCGAAATTTTCTTCAAATCTTTGCACTAACACATGAGGATAAAAGATCAAAAATAAAAAATGTTTTTGGAACATGTGTGGTTGATCTAGAGGGTTCTGAGTTTCTTTAATTTAATATAATATCACCGAGTATGAACATAATGTGTTTCCAAATGAAATCGTAATACGTATGGCTTCAAATTAAGTTTTTGATTAAATTAAATTACACAGAATCCTTGAGTTGTAACCAGGATGTGATTATGATGTTATTGACATCACGATGATGATCATAACAAAAAAATTTAAATTAATTATTTTGTGGGATTCCTCTATGCACTCAGTTTTAACAATTGGATTTAGATAAAGTGTATGATTGTTTAATCCAAAAAATAAGATAAATTTCCATTAAATTAGTGTAGAGGGAATTATAAGGGTCTCATTGCAATGAACCACACTTCTATCCGATCATGAATGGACATCTTATGGTCATCCTAATATTTAAATTGGATAAAATTTGATTTTGTGGATACGTATTTAAGAACACACACTCTCACAAAATTAATATATATATATATATGTGTGTGTGTGTGTGTGTTAATTTCTCCAAATGCAGTGGGTGGTGTCATTTCCTAATGAACTTAGGTGTTCCAACAATGTTTTGGTAGTCAAAATGCTATATTTCTAATGGTTGGGATAATTTCCATGTAGGGATTATTATTCCACCATTTCATTGAATATTTGTTAAAAAAATCAACAATGTAAACAAAAGGTTTTTTGAAAATTTAAATAAGAAAAAAACATCTGATGGGAGGGGGTGGGGGTCAGCAGAGAAGGAAAAAAAGAATTTTAAAGGGGGTGGATTAGCTGTAGGAATCAGGCATGCAACAAAAGCCCCAAATAGGTGATACTTTAAAAATTTTCCACCGATGGTTGATGTAAACTTGTCGAAGTTGGTAAAGAGTATCCTGGTCAAAGCCAAGGATCTCTCATGAAGGGTTTTAAGCACAAAAATAAACCATAAACTACCTGGTTTAAATCCAATGCCGCAGATAATGTCAGCTCGTATTTGGAGATCAATGCACGAAAAATATGACATCAAACTCCTCTAGATCATCCACATGTGCTTAAATAAATATGCGGGAGCACCGTTTGTCGAAATCTGAGTGCTAGCGTGGAATTCCGAAAATGCCTTCGATGCTCCAACGATTACCGCATCGCTTTGCTAGCGATGCCTGAGAGAGAGCTCCATCTGAGCTCCTTGGATCTAGAGCATATCTCTCTAGATCATGGGAGAGAGAAGAGGATAGAGAATACCCATGAATAGTAAATGGATAAGGCCCTCCTCTTCTCTTTATAGTGTTTAATTAAAATATCTGGTATAGCCTCACTGGCCCTGAATACTTAATGCACTATCAATGACATTTTATGACTACGAAACCATGTAATAATTAATATTATCATTTGGTGGAAATATATTAAATATATTACATGATAATAATTAATTCCAAAACACGAATTATCATTCCCATAAATATTAATTGAACCTTGAATAATATAATATTCATCGATTAATATTTTTTATGTATTTAATTAAAAATTATAAATGAAATTAATAAATAAATTCAATTCTCATTATTCTAAACTCGAATAATATGAATTTAGTTATTTCATTGGTGTTCATTTTTCCTTAGACAAATCCTGGACCCTAGTGGTGGGTCCACCAAGTCCAAAACTCCTATTCAACTGAATAAGTCATAATCTTGAATATGTTACTATGTGTGACCCTCTAAGAGCTTATCTCAATAACAATGAATAATATTCACAAACCAAGAGAGGGATATAGAAACCCATCATGGCCCCTGTAGATATAAGGATTGTCATAGAAGCAATAACCAACTTATGAACACACATTGTGTAATATAATCTCTTTGTCTGTAATATCTAATAAAAGAGGACACACTCATGTGTCATCTCCCTTTTCTTGATTTATTATTTATTTATTTAGCAGGATGGGTTTACACTTGAATACTATGGCCATGGTCTTATGAAGGTAATTACATCCTTATCAACATGGCCTCAGATATATTACTTCCATAACCCAGAAGTGAAAAATCATTTCTTGACCATTCAACTAATTCAATGCCACCAATGAGGCACCCAATACAAACTACCTCACCACTACTTCATTGACATGGTTTTTGTATTACATCAGAGTATGAAATCAAATGACATACATTGGTAATGATCTCATGTCAGGATACCATTACATGTGATCGTAGATATGAACATCCAATGACACCCAAAACATGTGGTGTTCCTATTGGCGGGATAGTCATCATAAACTCACTACTAGATATCACCAAGTAGTAAATTCATGAGAAGAAGTCTCAATGCTTATGGTGACCCAACACATGATAGTCAAACATATACTATGTTCAATCAGTAAGATGTATCTAGACCATAGAACATATATTTAAGATTATTCTTATAGTTTTAATAGGTTCTCATTACAACTCATGATCTACTATAACCTTTCGATACTAAAATTAATCTATGGACATTACCAATTCACTAGTGGATGCAGAAAAAATCTCCACTATAATGGTAAGATGTCTTCAAGTATAGATTACTGAATACAAGATATAGTAATCAAAAGCACTGAATAGTTGGGTCTAGGGAACCCACTATTTCAACACTCCCACTTACACTAGAGTCAACTTGCTAACTAAACCTGTTAGCTATTCACATGATGAAGATCATGTTTTTGTTGAGTAATGGATTTAGCTACTGGGTCCTCCATGGTTCCGCCGTGTGCAATTATGATATAGCGACCTCATGTCCTTGTGTAAAAATTCTCAAGAGATGGTATCCCAAGTATATCCCTTTTTTCCACTTTCATAATTTGACATCTTGGCTCGTAATAATATCATAATTTTCATTATGATAATACTTTTCTTACTAGGTACGATTCCATGAACTGGAACAAGTCATTGTGTTTAACTGCTTCTTAGCTACCGTGGCAACTGCAACATACACAGTATTTATAGGTATGTCTACCATTGGCTTATATGATCTTGACTCACTCATCATCTTTAGCCTAACTAAGATAGTAGATCACATGGATCTATGGAAGACTAGTTTGTAACCCTGAAAACTCGTATCCTTTCTTATCCACTCACTAGGTACATACCTTTGGTACATTCTGAAGTACAATTAGATGGTTCTCACTATATACCTTTTAGTGCTCCTAGATATTACTGATATTTTCATACTGTAAAATACACCTTGTCAATATCGGTTCTTGTACATATCCTGGCAGACGTGATTGATCCATCGCTTCAACGTATGGATTTAAGTCATCAATTTTATCTCCTCTTATGCCCCAGACATATTAACCTGAGGAGATTATGACATGTGACACATGAAACAATTCATCTTGTGAATTGTTCCAACTTGTATTTTTCAATAAAATGTCTCTATATGTACGATTGAATAGGACCCAGAAACCTATATATCTACCACAATAGATCCTATTCCCTAGAAACACAGGTTGCTAATTTAAGTCAATCACTAGAGAGTAAATTTAATTGTGGTCTTAACTAACTATAATACAAATGTGTTTTCCATATTTTTTCAAACATATTTCACTTGGAAAACCATTAGCACTCCCACTAATAACTCATAAACACATGGAAATAATTTGTTGCCAATGTATATTCTATGATTACATTTCTTACTTTAATCCTAAATCAAATTTCAATAACTAGAAACCTTTATTATCATTATGTGATGTGACCATCCCTTTTTGGTTGCATTGTATTGATACCATCCATGATTGGTGTCCATGACATCCAACGCTAAATAATTTGACCATAGATATTAGATATAATAAGTAAGATTCTAAAAGATTTAGGCATAACAACTTGGTAAAACAAATCGAGCCTTATTAGTACTATGATTTAACCATCCATGTATCAGCTCACTTGAATTCCCACCATAGTATTCAAAATAACAACCCCCTTTGAACTTTGATACATGGAATACATTAACTGAATTTTAGTTGGTCTTATCAATTTTAGATAATTTCCTTACACTGCTTACTTATATGAAATATTATTCAAATTGAATAGTAGATCATTGACCATGGTGACTATAAAAACCATCACCATGGATTTATCCTTCCTATGCTGTATGTGTCTCTAGAACATACTTTGTTCAACAAGTGCTTGTGGAACTAGTTCTTATGCCAACTATTTGTGCATCTTGAGTATTGACTAAACACAATTCAATATAGCTCCCACTATCTCTTGTAGAGATGTGTACCCTTATATAGAAGTGTATTCTATTATTTGACTACATAATTTTCTATATTAGGAATTTTTTTAACATCCTAATAAACTGTTTGGATAATTTACAATAGATGCACATGTGTTTATCTTGATCCTTGTTTGTTTGTATCCAAACAAACTATTTTAATTCAAACACATGTCCTTATGACATAATGGATTTATACTATAAATTGTATAATATAAATTTGTATTTTTATTTTAAATATTTTTATGGGATAACACCATTATTTTTGAAGAAATTCATGAAATATAATGGATGTTTCTTCAAGTTGCAATAGTGATACTTCTTACATCAAAATTTTGATGTATAACATATTCGTTTAGGAATTTCTCCACGCTACATGTTTGTTGATAAATGTTGATATGTATGACATCATAACCAATCCTACTCATTAACATCAATGTCATGATGTCAAAAAGGTAATGTGCATTTTGAAATTACTCCACACTACATTATCATGATTGATGAATTCTTGGTCAATATATTTTTTAGTATCCCAACCCGAAGCAACTCATATCTTCTGACCATGAATATACTTCACCTTTTTATTCCTTAATTACTTAAAAGAATATTATGAAGTATAAATATACATATAGCTTATACTTGGAATAGTTCATGTTCACTTGTTAAACTATTTCCAAAAGCATTGTGACATACCTTGATATGAAAGGTTCCTTTGTCTAAACTAAATACATTGATAATAACAATAGTATTTAGGTGTGCTGAGCCTAAATATCATACCTGGTATATTCCTGATGTCCAATTTTTGTATTACATGACATATAATTATATAATCATAACTGGGTATAAGTCTTACATTTATATTTATCACTAATTTCCTATGATTCATGTATCACTGAACTAGTGATTGAGTTTACCAAAAACAACACTAATTCCAAAACTGGAATAATGTCACCTTGTGTCCTAGGACACATGAGATTAATGTTTATGGTTATACTCAATAATATTTCAACATGAATATTTCACTTGTCTATTAAAGAAGTCGTGTACTTCCCACCCCTGGCCTAGGTATCACCCTTTCACAACCACTTAGAGAATACACCAGACTTCTAGTAATATTTCTACACTTACTTGGTAGCTGTATTTAAATACACATAACTAAAAAGAATATAGTATTAAATTACCAAGTAGTAAAGAGGAATCATTACATCGATGAATATGCATGATGTAGAAGTGAAAACATTATCCTTTAAATCAGTTTAATGATTTTAAACCTTAATAGTATTATTTTATAATTTGAAAAACCTTTGTTAATACCTCATTAATTAGAGGACGTCGTGAATGTTCTATTGGCATACTTTCCTTTTGTTCTTTTTAGATTGTCTTTCAATTTACTCACCATATGAATTAAAGATGAAATTATATTTGATATTCTTATTATCTTGGCGAACCTTACCTAAATTGGAAATGAAGCATTTACTCAATACTTGTTGATTTTGTAACTTAAAACAAGACTAGAGTAACATGGTGAAAATGACACTTAATGTTGATGAAAGCATAATGATGTAAATATTAAATGATTTTTACATTAGTCTCCTATAATCTATTTAAACCTCATTTTTTGAGGTAGTTTAATAGTGTTGGGGTCACTAGCACCTTGAGTTTCCAGTATCATAGTACTATGTGCACATGCCTAAACCATTCATGGATACCCATGACAGTATAGACATTAACTTTTTCCAATAATATCATAGTTTTTAAGCTTGTTGTATAACGTTGAATTTTCTACAAAAATGATTTTTTGAAGATCAGTACCTTTAATCTAGATTCCCAATTTAGACCTTGAAAATAATTAATTAAATGTATCCCACTATTTTATCGGATTCTAGGAACCCTCTGTGCTAGAATAAGAATACTATATCTATAGAGTATTTTTGTTGCAAGGATCCCAGAGCCACCCATCGTAGGCTACAAGCTATGGCTACACCACTACTTGGAGTGTTCAATGTGGGATTTTGGCTGGCCGACTGCTTTAACTTGCGGTTCTTTGATATGTTGAGTGAAGTCCCAACTTCTGAAATCAGAAAGTGATTTACCTAATTATTGCCTCTAAAATTACAACAAGTTGTCTTTGGTTTTTTTTGCAATAATTATAGTTAATTTAACACATCATTATTATAAGGACTCCCCGGTAGTAAGAGGAACCCTCAGATATGGCATGATCAATGCCTCAAATAGCCAGTTTTTTCCAAATTTGAATGAAGGAAGGCTGTTATGCCTTAATTTATCTTTGATGGTTTTATTATTTTTAATGTGATAAATGAAATCATTTTCAATTTTTATAATGACGTACTATGTGATTGCACTCACAACTGACCATGCATGAAATTGAAAAATATAACACGTCACATGTTCATTTTATTTTTCATGATTGTTTGTTATTATATTGTGTTTTTTTGCAATAAACTACACATGCACTAAACAATAAACCATGAAAAACAAAATGAACACATGGTCATGAGCCAGTTCTAATGGTTGATACATTGAGTGAATAAAGGACCAACTGAGACCCTATGGGAAATACCTTTAGTCACGTGGCTTGAAACTTTTATAACAATGTCTTCTAATACAATGTATCCCACTCTTGTCTAGTGCATCACCATCACATGGGGCGAAGTGCGTCATACCTCTTATTGTCATTATAAAACTGTACTCGCATACATGCGAGGGGGTCTCGAGGTATAAAATACAACTCATAGAATGGGAGCGCATTCCCTTATACATATAACGACACTTGAGATGACACACACAACATCTATTATTTAATTAAACTAATAATTACAAACCAACATGAAATAATTAAATAAATAATTAAATAAAATGCACTAGACATGCATTGGTTAGTCTCCAACTCATGGTCTGTATACACATTAAGCCCGCGTATATGAATTAAATGAAAAATAAAATTAAAGCTGCATTAAAATAATACTCGAGGGCATTTTTTATTGAATTAAAATTTCACCCTAATTTTAATTCAAAAAATGTTGTCATTCAGTCTGGATTAATTAATTTAATTTTGAAACTAAAAATTAAATTAATTAATTAATTTAATTATTCACCAAATTAAATTAATTGTGCCAAATTAATTTTTAATAGAAATAATTACTATTAAATTAATTTTTTTATTAAACTTAAAATTAATCTGAGCCCCTCGAAACCCAAAGAAGGCCTATGCAAGTCGGGCCAGACCTATGTAGGCCCATATCAGGCCTTTCTAACCCCATACATGGGAGTTATGAGTCAATAAGATATATTCACGCCAGTTCTGGGATGGGTCTGAGGCCATTTCAAGAGAAAGAAAACCATACAGTGGTTACCTGTCCGCTAGGAGGATCATGAGGTGGCCAGAATCGATGATGCTAGTCAGATTTGGCTGCGGGAAAGGTTATCCCCAAAGAAGGGAGTTGCCTTCAAATCTCAGCCATGGGTTGCTCTCGGTGGAGCTCAGAAACCAGCGGTCCAACTGTTGTGGTCACCTGAGCTTGACCTTGTGGTGAAGGAGGAGCGACCGAGTAGAGCTCACACACAAAAGGAACCAGCAGCCGTGCTGGTGGGGTGCCAATCCAAAGGCGATCTGAGAAGATCAAGGTATGTCACCTCAAGAAGTAGAGATAGACGGTGAAGCTAGAGCTGGACCGAAGGATCACATGCGTGACGGGGAGGTGGTCATCTCGGTCAGGGCAGACGTCGGCGGTGCACTGGAAGGTAGGAGGTGGCTCACTGGGAAGGTGCAGAGGCGAACATCGCTTGGTTCAGGGAGCTTGTATGGAGGCTCAATGGGAGGGAGACTGCATGGAGAGGGAGGCGTACTGGGCTGCAGTGCACTGAGGGTGTCACAGTGTGGGGGTTGGAGCTAGGTCGATGCACCATGGTGAAGCTTTAGAGAGCGCCAGTTATGGGAGGAGGTGGCCCTACAGAGCCACTACACGTTGCATGGGGGAGACCCACTCGGGTCTCCCACACCTTTATACCTTTTTTTGTTAACTTTCCTGGGGACCTACAAAGTAGGTCACCACCCTCTCTTTTTTTGGTCTTAGGAGACCTACTTTATAGGTCTCCCCACACACCTTTGTTTTGAATTTCTAAATCCTATATATAAGGCTTCAAAAAACTAAAAATATTATTAAAATAAAATTTTCATAAGTCGATACTTAGAATAAAAAATAGAAAACCCTATTATAATAAAATATTATTATAATAGAATATTATAACAATAAAATTATTATTATAATCAAACTATTATTATTATAATTTAGTTATTATAATAATAATAGTCATTAAACATCACGGGAAAATACTATTCTGGTAATTGGATGTCCACCTGATTGTCATAAAACAACCTATTTAAATTTGATTTTAAACATCAGATGAACGTAGATGGGTCATCTGATATCAGATTCAAAAATAGTATATGACGTCAGGATTGTAAGGATTCCATATTTATAGATTAATTCAAACTTAATTCTTTTGGCTTAAAATCGACACACACTCTCTTTGATACCACTTGAAGGAACCTGGCATGCTGTAGAAGCCACAAATAGTTAGGATTTTAAATTTTTTCCACTGATGATCGATGTAAACTTGTCGACATCGGTGAAGAGTATCCCAGTAAAAGATGAAGATCTCACATGAAGGGTTTTATGCACAAAAATAAACAGTAAAATATTTGTTTTAAATCTGAAGACACACACGACGTTTGATCGTCGTTGGTGATCGTTTCTTGAAGAATTTGACATCGAATGCCTCAATATAATCCACACGTGATTCGAGAAATATGTGGTAGTGTCGTTCGTCATAATCTGGGTGCTAGTGCGGAATTCTGATGATGCCTTTGATGCCCCAATGATCACCTCATCACTTCAGTAGCGATGCTTGAGAGAGAGATCCATCTGATATCCTTGGATCTAGAGAATCTCTCTCTACATCATGGGAGAGAGGAGAAGAGAGATAATCCCCATGAATAGTAAATGGAAAAAAGGCAATCCTCTTCTATTTATAGTGTTTAATTAAAATAACTGGTATAGCCTCACCGACCCCGAATACTTGAAACATTATTAATTAAATTTTATGACTACTAATCTCTATAATAAATATTATTATCATTTTATTGTAATATATTAAATATATTACATGATAATAATTGAGTCCAATAATTGAATTTTCATTCCCATAAATATTAATTAAACCTTTAATAATTTAATACTTTTTAATTAATATTTTTCATGCATTTACTTAATACATGAAAATAAAATTAATAAAAAATTTCAATGCTCATTATTCTAAACTTGAATAGTATGAATTTATTTATTGCACTGGTGATTGTTTTTCCTTGAGAAATTCCTAGACCCCAGTGGTGGGTGCCACAAATTCCAATACTATTATTCAACTAAATAGGGAAGATTCTCAAATACGCTTTTTTCTATGACCCTCTAGGCCCTTATTTTGACAGTAGTGAATTTTATTCACAGACCAAGAGTGGGATCTTGCAACCCATCAAAGCCCCTAAAGAGATAAGGATTGTCATAGTAGTGACAACCAACCTACGAACATGAACTATTTAATATAATCTTTTTGCCTGTAATATCTCATAAAGCAGGACACATTCACGTGTCATCACCCTTTTATTTATTTATTATTTGTTGATTTAAGTGGACTGATTTACCCTCGACAGCCAACGACATGGTCTTATAAAGTTACTTCCATCTTTATCAACATGGCATGACATATATTATTTCCATAACTCAGAAGTCACAAATAATTTCTTGAACATTCAACCAATTCCATACCACCAATGAAGCACCCAATACAAACTACCTCACGATGACTTCATTTCCATGGTTTTCGTCTTGCATCAAAGTATGAAATCAAATGAAATACATTGGTAATGATCTCAAGTCATGAATCCATTACACATGATTATAGATAGGAATATCCAATGACACCAAAAACATGTGGTGTTCCTATTGGCGGGTCATACCTCATGATATCACTACTAGAGATAACCAAGTGCTTAATTCATGAGAAGTATCAATTCTTATGATCCCACAACACGTGATAGTGAAACATATATTATGTCTTATTAGTTAGATGTATCTAAACCATAGAACATATATTTATAATTAATGTTATAGTATCTAGAGGTTCTCATTATATCCTGGGATCTTATATAACCTTTTTATAGGACTATTAATCTTTGGAAATCACCATTTCAATAATGGACACAAAAAAATATACACTATAATGGTAAGATGAAATCATGTATAGCTAACTGAATATGTGATATGGTAATCAAAATCGGTGAATAGTTGGGTCTAGGGTACCCACTATTTCAATATTAGCATCCCTCTTGAAATATTTTTCCCATCCCCCTCCCTCCACCAAAAGTGGGGGGAATCCCTTAACACATCATCCTTCCATAGGTGGGTAGTAAAACTTATATGAAATAGTTTTACCCCTCCCCACTACCCTATGCCCCATTCAAGGTTGATGCCACCAACCAGTCTAACGACACAGTTACGATGAACACTTCTCGACCCTCCCATCACCATATAATCTTGAAAATCACCCAAATCCCCTTTTAATGTATTTTCAAGCCACTTAGTTCCCAAAAAAATTCAAAATTCAAAAAACAATCAAAAAAATCAAATATTAATTTTTGGAATGGTTGAAAAAATTTTGTGGGGGCTGTGTACCATATATAATGTTAATTGAAATTAGTGTAAGTTAATTTAATTCTCATTTAATTCCTTCAAGTTGAATTTATTAAAAATTTAATTTTATTACATATTTAATTTAAATGTAAACTAATCATTAGTGATGAACCACCAGTGTATGTCTGGAATTTATTTATTTATTTAATTATTTCATGTAGTCAATGTTTTTAATAATTAATTAATTAATTATTCATTTTGTGTATCATCTTCCTTCCTTATAATATAAATATAAGGGTCTGCAAGTCCATGATAGCTATATTTAATGTGTATTATTATTTCCCAAGATTATTTTACATTTTTGTGATTATTTATGTATTATAATGAAGGAGAATGAAGTTGTAGACCATGAAGGTGTGAGAAAAAGTTTCCGACAAGATGTAAATATATTTAACATGGGTGGGCAATATAAAATGAGCTAGACATGACTTAGGTAATTACCCTTAGGGTGAGAGTTAATCAATTTACACTAAATAGATCGACTAATAGTAAAAATATATGAGTAATCATTTATTTTATTTATTTACACATGGTTTATTAATAATTTTTGAATGTGCATATGAACATGAGAACATATAATAAAAAGCAGCAATTCATTGATAAAATAAACACATATATTGAATTTTTTTATATTTATATCACTGTAAATATATGATTTTGGTTACTCAAAATAGTCAAGTATAAATATAAATGGACTACATTCCTTGAGATATGGTAAAATTCCTCAAAGATATATTAAGTCACAAACACATTCTGTCACTTAAATTTGATCAAAATTAATTATACGAGGTTCTCATTAGCCCATGTTTTGGGTGTCTCATATTATTGGAGAGCTCTTAAAATACATAATGGATAAATTAACTAAAATTGGAATAAAAAATTATTTATATCCATCTTTGTGAATTATAGAGTCTATAATTGATCAATGAAAAGTTTTCCTTTATTAGAAATGAGACTCCACTAAATAGTTCAAGGTTCCATGAGTCAAAGTGGTTTCCTAGATAAAAGCATACATTGAAATTCTCTGAGTAGTTTCATAACCATAGCTTTCATTATGAGAAATATTTTTAAGGATCCTTTCTACTATAATACCCAAGATACTAGGTATTTTGAATCTATTAGTTAAGGGATACTAGGAATTTATAAAATAGTGGGAGAAATTTTAGATTCATAAATCATTAATGTTTATAATAATCAATAACCATGATAAAATCACTAATATGCTATTGTTTTATTTTTTATAAGAATGTAATGTTATACCAAAAATTCACTATGATCAATTCTTGACAAATAATATGTCCTAACCAACATGAGTTTCCAAGAGTAGTACATGGAATTGTACGAAGTATTAAGATATAATAAATTATGTGTATCAGAGTCCCCACTTCTTATTTTACCAACTCAAGAAGAATGGTGAAAAGGAATATTACAGGAGACTTATGGATGATTCATTTGATGTTTACATTTTAATGATCTAGCATTAACCATTACATAATCTTGTAAATTCAACTAGAAAACCACTTTTTTACATTCTTGATGATCTTTTTGGATTAGAGTTTTATAGAATTAGTTCATAAAATATACATAGGAACTCATATATGACAATTTAGACACTTATACTCAATATCCATTTTTTCACAATACGAAACTTTTAATAAAAAAAACATGCTTTCTCTCTGTAACAAACATCATGACTTTAAACATAAAATATTCATTTCATTTACCCATCCATAAACCTTATTAAAAACCTTTTAAAACGTGTGGGGATCAAAAACATCTTAGTAAGGGACAAAAAAAAGGAAGGAAAACCATTAGTCCATGAATACTTACAAACACATGAAAGATAAACATCTCACCCTTAAAATTAACATATAAATACTTTGTAGAAACATTAGGTTTCCATAAAACATAAAAAAATTAATTAACTATTTAGGTAACTTGGTGAATAATTTTTATACCATACTTAATTATGATTCAAACCCTCATGACTTCCTTATGATTTATAACCCTCACAACTACCTTATAATGTAACTCTCACGACTACCTTATGATATAACCATCACAGTTACACTTGAAGTAACCATTACGATCAACTTACAACATAAAAATACCCAATGCATTGGAGGGATATCACATACCCACCCTTCACAATAATCAATTCCCAAGAACCATACCATAATCTTTAAATAAGAATACTTGCATCATAAAAATCCTTCCTTGAGAAAAATCACATATTAAAGGAATATTATGAATATACAAAGGAAAAAAATTTATTTGAAAATAAAAATGTAATCTTTTAAATAAAACAAAATAAAATTAAGGATTTATTAATGTCATAAAATTAGATCATGAAGTATATGTAATAAAACATTCCTTTTGATTTTTTTAAAAATATAAATTAAAAGAGGATTAAAAAAAAAGTCCCTTACCTCAGGTTTGACTCACTTAAAAAGTGTTCAAAACTTATGTATAACTTTTTAAAGAGTGTTATTAATTTATTAATGAATTATATTCATATTTATAATACCTTATATTATCCTTTTGTTACATCTCTCCACCCATTTATTAATTATATTTTGTTATTTTTATTGTTTCGGGTGAGTTTATTTGATAGTTTCCATGGTTGGTTCATTATGGATTTTCTTATAAAATGGAATTAAAAATATAGAAGTGGAAAGAAATGGTATTAATATGTTTCCAAAATTTTAAATGATGCCATATTTTTTTTTATGATATGAGGTAGATTCATATTAATGATAAAATTTTCGTTTATTCTCTACGGGTTCTTCCAACCATGACAAACTAATTTCGTTTTATTTAATTATATGTATGTAAATTAGTTCCAGAACATTAAAAAAGTTATTATATATATATTGAAATATTTTTTAACCATAATAATGGTTTTATGACCAATATTTAAGGTGTTAAATAAAAATTAAAACTCATCATCCTTGAAGGCGGTGAATTGACACATCATAGACGATGTTTCTATTTTCAAGAATAAGGAGAGGTGAAGAGGGATTTAATGATGGATATTACATTAAAAAAATAACATTAAAATATATTTAAGATATTGGATTTATCATTTCACTTGGATTAGGGGAGGTAAGGAGATAATAATGAAAGAAAATAAATTGAAAATAAAATAAAAGAAAATAAAATAGGATTTTACCTCTTAAATTCTTCTCTTTATGATATTGGTTTTAGACTTTTGTTGAGAGAAAAGAACCTAGATGTGGGATAGAGGGTTGGGAATATTATTGGGAAGAAGTTTTAAAATATTCAGGTATTTTAAGGTTTGAGGAGAATATGTGGTGATGGGTGGTATATATAGTGGAGGATATGGGTGTTTTTTTGATTATTTTATTCATTAGTTTATTATTTTGGCTCAAGACTGTGAATAGTTTTGATTCCCAAGGATAAATAATGTAAATAAAGAAGTGGAGTTATATATTATGGTTATTACTTCATAAATTAATCAATAAATAGTGTATTTAACTTATAATGTTATATATCATAAATTACAATATTTCATTATTCACAAAAAATTAAACTATTTTAGAAAAATCCAAAAAATTCACCATGAAAATTTTTAAATGTTTATAATTAAAAAATGGACTTCATTTTTAGAAAAATAATTTTCTAAATATGATAAATTTGATTTTTTACTAAAATAATCATTTATTCCAAAAATACCGATTTAAATATTATAACTGATTTTAGGACACTTTGAAAAATTAACCAAGGTATTATAAAATTTTCTTATAATCATATGAAAAAATTAATTTATCAATATATTTTATAAAGAAAAATTATATTAATTTTAAAATTTTAAATAAACATTTATTTTTCACAAAAGTACCAACACTTAATTTATCATTTTTAAAAAATTATACACTTATTCCGTGATATAAATATATAAGATTTTTAATTATAAGATACATAAATTTTATTTATACTTTAATTGGTGAGGTTAATATTATATTACTATAGAATCATTAATTTCTATAAATACGACTTATTTCATTATACATTTATAATGAATTTATATATTTAATTCTAGAATGAAAAAAATTATTTTATAAGTAACTAATTTGTTACATTATCCCCCCATTGAAAAATGAATCCTATCAATTTTTTTTACTTATTAAACAATTGAGGATACCATTACCTCATAATGTTTTCACATTCCCATGTTTCTTCTTAAACCAAGTGGTTTCTCTACAAAACCATAATCTGGTGAATTACCTTATTTCACAATACTTTCTCTCTACGATTAAGAATTGGAAAGGATTTTCCTCATATAAAAGTTTATCTTTAAACTAATCAATATTAGGGCTCAGAATATGAGATAAATATAAAACATAATTTCTTAACATAGAAACATTAAAAAAATTATGTACCTCAGACAAACCCAGATGAAAATTTACTTAGTAAGAAATTGTCCCAAATTTCTCATGGATTTCATAGGGTCCAATGAACCGTGGACTCAGATTCCACTTCTTAACAAAACTCATCACATTTTCCCATAGATAGAATTTGAGAAACACATTATTACCTACCTTGAAAGAAATTTACTTCCTATGATTATCCACAAAACATTTCTTCCTACTTTGAGCTGTCCTCATATATTGCTGGATCATATTTACCTTATCGAGCACTTCCTCAACTAATTTTGGTCACATCAACTTCATTTACTCAACTTCTTCCCCAAATGATAGAGTTCAACACTTTTTTCCATATAATTCCTTAAAAGTATCCATCTGTATACTATAATTAAAACTGTTATTATAAGAAAACAAAACTAAAGAAAGATGATAATCCCAACATTCCTAGTAACTCATTGAACAAGAACGTAGCATGTCATCCAAGGTATGAATTGTTCACTAGGTCATTCCATAATATTGGGGATGAATGGTTGTTATGAAATTTAATTTTATTCCTAATGACTTATGAAGGCCTTTATAAAAGTTAGAAGTCAACCTCAGATCATAGTCAGATACAATAGAGAGCTAAACTCAATGTGACCTGAATATCTATTTGATGTATAGTTAAGAAAACTAATCCAAAGACATAGAATCTTGAATAGGAATAAAATATGCAGATTTAGTCAGTTTATCCACAATAACGAAAATCACATTGTAACCTCATCAAGTCATTGGTAGTCCCAACATGAAATCAATGGGTATATTTTTCCATTTACACTATTGAATTAGAAAAGGCCGACATATCCCGTTTGGTAGTTTTTTGATTGCTTTAACCTATTGAAAAGTCAAAAATTTCATGGCAAAATCATTAAAATATCTTTTCATTCCATCCCATAAGTAATACTCTCAAAGGTGTCTATACATCTCAGTACTGTCAAGATGAAATAAAAAATGAGAACTATAATATTCACTTAATAACTATTTCTTCAACTGTGAATCATAAGGCACACATAATATATTAAAAAATCTCAAAACATAATATTTATTAATGTTAAATTTGGTCAACGTACACTTTTTAACCAATTTTACCTTTTTCCTCAACTTATGGTCTTCCTTCTGTGCTAGCTTAATTCTATATAACATAGACGATTGCATTGAAACCTGAAAAAAATAGGGGAATTTCCCACACTAACAACTTCCAATCCAAAATTTATCAAATAATTAACCAAGGGTTCATGTTCCAAATGCATCTTAGTTAATGTAGAATGATATTTTCAACTCAAGGCATCTTCCACTTTTTTTTCTTCTAGGATGGTAATTCATCATTCCATAATAATCCTTTCTAAATTCAATCCATCTTCTTTGCCTAATGTTCAATAACTTATTATTGAATATATACTTCATACTTTTATGGTCATTATATATTTCACATTTGGATCCATAAAAATGAATTCAAAAATTTTTTAACATGAAAACTATAGCTCTTAATTCTAGATCTTGTGTGGGATAATTTGACTCATGAGGTTTTAGTTGTCTTGAATAATAAGACATTACTAGATCATTTTGCATTATAATGAAACTAAATACCTTCAATAAAGAATCAATTTAGAAGAAAAACTATCCATTTTTGGAAGGAAAATCCAAAACTAGATCATTCACCAATCTTATTTTCATTTCCTGAAAACAAATATCATAATATTCTATCCAAAATTAATTTATCCCCTTTTTATCATTAAATTAGTTAGTGGGATAGATAACCATGTAATGTTTTTAACAAAATATCAGAAATATCCTACTAGTAAAAGAAAAATATGTATCTCATAGGTCTTGTACATTGATCAACCACTTTTGTTTTGGTGGGATCAACTGGTATGCCATCCTTATTTACAATGTGCGTAAGAAAAAAATCACTTGCCACTAAAAATCACATTTTTTAAACTTCCTGTATAAATTATTTTCTTTAAGGGTTTTTATAACAATCATTATATGTTTTCATGATCCTCATAACCTTTTGAATACACCAAAATATCATCAATAAAAACAATATAAAATATTTTCCAAATATTCAAGGAAGATTCTACTTCTAATATCTTTAAATATAGTTGGGGAATTTTTCAAACCAAAGGGCATAAAAATAAACTCATAATGGCCATATCTAGTTTGAAATGTTGTTTTCAGAATGTCATCCTATTTAACCTTCAGCTGATGGTACCCAAATCTCAATTCAATCTTGAAAAAATATTGACCTCCCTAGCGTTGATCAAACAAGTCATCGATATGAGATAATTGATACTTATTCTTATCATTAATTTTATTCTAACCTATATAATAAATGAATAGTCTCATGGAAATGTTTTTCATTTTAACTAAAAATATAGGAGCACACCATGGTGATGTGCAAGGATGAATGCATCCTTTATCAAGAAACTCATATAACTATGTTTTCATTTTAAACGTTCTAATTGAGCCATTTGATAGGGGGTTTTGAAATTGGATTAGCATGAGGAACTAAGTCAATAATAAATTCAACTTCCTAATCAGGTATAACATGGGGAAACTCTTCAGAAAAAACATTCAAGTATTCATTTACCACTAGCATATAATTAATTTGAACAGTTTCCTAATTTTAAAAAATATGTGAAATAAAATTTTCATTTCTGTGTTTTAGTAGTTTCTCAACTTCCTAATATGTTATCAATGGTATGGGTTCATTATTGTTTAAAAATTTAAACTGTTTTTGAAAACAATGTTTTTAGCTCCATAATAAATATTATCATGATAAATTGAAATCCAATCCATACCCAGAATAAAATAAAACTATAGTAACAAAAAAACAACAATGTTTGAATATAATGACTTTCCACAGACAAAAATATTAATATTCTTATAATTCATTTTCCCTTAATATTTCCCCCTCATGTTTTCACCATAAGTTTTTATTTCATTTCATGAGATGAAAATTTTAATTTACCAGAACATTTCACAGAAATAAAGGAATGGGTAGAACCCATATCAAAGAACACATTTTAAAAATATGAGCAAACAAACAATGTACCTAATACCAATTCATTGGATACCCCAACATCTATAAAATTAGTCACAAAGGATTTTACAACACGTTTTTAATTTATTTTTGGCTGCATCCCATCATTCATATCCTTCATTGGGAATGTATGTGCATAATTCCCTATCTTAACACATTTAAAACACTTTGTATTTTTCTTATTAGAATTAAACATTCCAATAATATGATATTTTTAACTGAAATCTCAGCCCATGTGTCCAAACATAACACATCATAAATAGTTCTTAAATTTGTTACGGTATTACCTATGGTTATATTTACCATGATTTCCACAAACTAGAAACTGAAGTTTCTTACCTTCATATTTATTTGATTGATTCTTACCCACATCTTTCCATTTATACCTTTTCTCCTAATTGTTTTCAAAGTACATTTGTACATAAAAAAATTCTATTTTTACTCTCTCATCACATCAAACAAGATTCCCATAAATTTTTAATTCATGGGAAGCCAATTCCCTTCAATATCTTGGATTTAATCCTAAGTAAAAATGATTGATTTCACTATCAAGATCTTGAGTATTATTTGGAGCATAACATTCCAATCGAGTTATGTTTTCTTCAAAAACATCCAATGAGTCTTCCTCCTTTTTCTAATTCAAGGAATTTCTCTTCCATTCTAATTCAAACCACCTTAGGGAAATATTTTTTAAGGAAAATATTCTTAAATTCACCCCATTACAAGGAATTAATCTATACTCTTTCCATGATATTCTTGACTATGGAACACCACTAGTCGACTTCTCCTTCAAAATGGTAAATCACAAGACTATCGTTTTGATTATCTAAAAACACCATGACAACGAATATATTTTCAAGGTATTTAATCCACCCTTTATCTACTACTAGGTCATATGATCTATTGAAATCTTGAGGGTGTTTCCAGATAAAATTTTCCACTATCATGATTTTCCTTTGTGGTAGTTCTGGCTATTCTCTTGGTTTGATACCACCACTATTTACGGAATGTTTCAACTAATCCACTACTTTTAAAAAATTCTCAATTTTAATTCCCACTATTCTTGGTTGTTAATTCGAAAATATACTATCCTCTCAATGACATCCTACTTTATCTTCCATATTTTTATGGAAAACCATTTCGAAATGATATAATTTAGATTAAAAAAATTATAATTTTAAAATTATATATCATTTAATCTTAACCATTAGGTAAAAATAATTTTCGTAATTCTATTAACATCATTTTAACCACAAAAGTTATATAAACTGTGATCTGGTGCCAAATATAATTACCCAGACATAAAAATTACATAATCTAGTAAATTAAACAAGAAAATCACTTTTTACCATCCCAAAGATCATTTTTTATAATTTTAGAGAATTCGGTCAGGAAATATACATAAGACCTCATATATTAAAAAGTACACACTTCTACTCAATATCTATTTTTTTTCACAATATGAAACTTTTAAAAAATGAAACATGATTAATTCCATAGAAAACATAATGGCTTTAAACTCAAAATCCTTATTTCCTTTAACCATCTATAAACCCTTTTATTTTTTTTAAAAATTGTGGTAAGAATAAAAAGCATAGAAAGGGACATAAAAAGAAGTAAAGAAAACCATTATACCATAAATACTTACAAACACATTAAAGATAAACTTCTCACCCTTAAATGTAACATATACTTACCATTTTGGAAACATGAGGTTTCCATAAAACATATAAAACATAAATAAACCATTTAGGTAACTTGGAGAATAATTTCCTCACCTTACTTATTTATGATTCAAACCCTCATGTCTACCTTATTATTTGTAATCCTCCGAACTACCTTATAATGTATCCCACACAACTACATTATGATGTAACCATTACAGTTACACTTAAAATAATCATTACAATAAATACCAAACATAAACATACCCAATGAATTAGAGAGATATCACAAACCCACCCATCATCATAAAAACTACCCAAGAACAATAACATAATCATTAATCAACAAAACTTACATCATAAAAATCATTCCTCGAGAAAAATCATATATTAAAAGAATATTGTGAACCTACAAAGGAAAAAAATTTATATGAAAATAAAAATGTATTATTATAAATAAAACCTCTAAAAATTAAATCATTATAAAATAGAGAAATATTCTCATGTGGTATATGTAAAAAAAATCATTTCATTTTATTTTGTAAAAATTGAGATTAAAAGATGATTTAAAAAAAGTGCATTCTCTCAGGTTTTACATTGTCCAAATATGTTCAAACCTCATATGTAATGGATTAATGAGTGTTATTAATTTATCACAAAACTATATCCATATTTATAATACCTTATATTATTCATTTATATCATCTTTCCACCTATTTATTAATAATATTTTTTATTTTCATTATTTCAGGTGCGTTTATTTCATGGTTTCCATGGTTGGTTCATTTTAGATTTTCATTTCAACTGGAAAAAAATATAGAAGTGGAAATAAATGGTATTAACATGTTTCCATAATTTAAATTGATACCATTTTTTCTGATATGAGGATGATTCATATTAATAATAAAATTTTGGTTTAATTTTGGAGTGTTTTTCCGACCATCACAAACTAATTTCATTTTATTTAATGTTATGCCTATAAATTAGTTCCAAAACATTAAAAACGTTATAATATACAAATAAAAATAGTTTTTAAAAATAATAATGGTTTTAGGACTATCCTTGATGGTGTTAAGTAAAAATGAAACGTCATCGCCCATGAAGGTGGTGAATCGACACGTCACGAATGATGCTATCATTTTCTAGAATATTAAGAGAATATGAGAGGTTTGATTATATATATTCCAGTAACATAATAAAATTATATTATTTGTAAGATAATATAGTTTTCTTGTCACTTGGATGAGGGGAGGTGAGGATATAATAATAAATGAAAAGGAATTGAAAATAATATAAAAGAAAATGAATGTGGATTTTACCTCCGGAATTATTCTACTTGAGAAATTATTTTTTGTCTTTTGTTGAAACCAAAGGAAACTAGACATGGAGTAGAGTCTTGGGAATATTATTTAGTAGAATTTGGGAAATCATCAAGTATTTGGTGGTGTGAGGAGAATAGGTGGCGAGCGGTGGTATTTATAGTGGATGAGGGGGGTGTTTTTTGATTATTTTTTTGATTATTTTATTATTTTGATTCCCAAGACTAAATAATGTAAATAGAGAAGGGGGTTGAATATTATGGTAGCTACATCAGAAATGACTCAATAAATAGATTATTTAACTTATAATTCTATATATCATAAATTATCGTATTTCATTATTCACAAAATTTTTAACTATTTCAGAAAAATAAAAAAAAACACCCTAACCATTTTTCGGCACGTATAATTCATATATAAAACCCAATTTTTCAAAAAAAATATTATAAATATGATAAATTATTTTTTGTTTAAAATCATCATTTATTCTAAAAATACCAATTTTAATATTATACTTGATTTTATGACACTTGGAAAAATTAATTAATGTCTCATAAAATTATCTTATAATCATAAGAGATTTTTTTAATATATAAATCTATTTTATGAATATAAATTTTATTAAATATAAAATTTTAAAGAAAAATTAATGTTTCACAAAAATTCCTACACTTAATTTATCATTTTTCAAACATATATTTACTTATTCCATGATATAAATATATCATATTTTAACTTATAACATACATAAATTTTATTTATAATTTTGGATGGAAAATGACCCAAATTTCTCAAGGATATCATAGGGTTCAATGAACCATAGACTCAACTTCCCCTTATTATCAAAATATATCACACTTTACCAAGGAGAATCTTTGAGAAAGACATTATCTCCTACCTCAAAATAAATATCCTTCCTCCAGTTATCTGCAAAAATTTTCTACCTGCTCTGAGGATTCTTTATATGTTGTGGGATAATATTTTCTTTCTAATCCACTTCCTCTACTTATTGTGGTCCCATAAACTTCCTTTACTTGACTTCATCCAAAAATCCTAGAGTTCAACACCAATTTTCATATAATTATTAAAAATTTATATACATGAATGAAATATGTTACTATAAGAAAACTCAACTAAAGAAAGATGTTGATCCCAAATTCCCTCGTAATCCATTGAATAATAAAGTAGCATGTATTCTAATTTCTGAATTTTTTTCTCAGTCTATCATCAGATTGGGGATTAATGGTTGTGATTAAATTTTATTCTATGCCCAACAAATTTTTAATTCCTTTTAAAAAGTTAAAAGTGAACATGGGATAATAGTTATATAAAATAGAGATTGGGAATCTATATAACCTAACTATCTATTTGAGATATAGTTGAGAAAACTGATCCAAAGACTTAGTATCTCAAATTGAAAGAAAATTTGTAGATTTTTTTTGTCAATCAATAATAACCCAAATCACATTATTACCTCTAAAAGTCTTTGGCAGTACCACCACAAAATCAATGGCTATATTTTTCCATTTTCACTATGGCACTGGAAAAAGCTGAATCATCCCCTTTAGTAGTTGTCGTTTTGTTTTAACCTATTGATAATTGAAACATTTCATGGTAAAATTAGATATATATCTTTTCATTCCATCCCACTAGTAATTATCTAGAAGGTCTATGTATATCTTAGTGCTGTTAGGATAAATTAAAAACAGAGAACTATAAGATTAACTTAATAACTATTTCTTCAACTTTGAATCACAAGGTATACATAATATATCTAAAAATCTCAACAAAAAATGTTTATGAATGTTAAATTTTAGAGAATTAACCTTTTTAAACCAATTATACCTTTTTATGTAACTCATGGTATTTATTTTGGGCTTTCTTAATTCTGTATGATAGAGAGGATATCACTAACACCTAAAACAAAACAGAGGAATTTCCAGCACCAATAACTTCCAATCCAAAATTCATCAAATAATTAACCAAGGTGTAATGTTATAAATGTAACATGGTTAATGTAGAATGATTTTTTCAACTCAAGGAATTCACCCCTTTGTTTGATTTTCCATGATGGTAATTGATCATGCAATTATAATACATTATCAGTTCATGCCATCTTCTCTCCCTCATATTCAATTCCTTCTGAGTGAATATATACTTCATACTTTTATGGTCAGTATATATTTCACCTTTGAATTTATATAAATGATGTCTCCAAAATTTTAAAGAAAAACCCATAGCTTCTAACTATAGATCATGTGTGGGATAATTTAACTCATTTAGTTTTAGTTTTCTTAAAGCATAAGAAATTACCAAATCATTCTATATCAGAACGTACCCAACTCTATTCAATGAAGAAGCAGTGTAGAAAAAAATCTCCATTTATAGAAGGTAGATCTAAAATTGGAGCATTCAACATTCTTATATTCAATACTTGGAAACAAATATCAAAATATTATATCCAAATAAATTTAACCCCTTTTCATGTTAACTTATTAAGACATCTAGATAATCATGCAAAGTTTTTAACAAACCATCGATAATAGTGTAATAAACCAAGAAAACTAAAAATCTCAACAAAATTTTTAGGTCTTGTACATTAATCAACCACTTTTATTTAGGAGGGATCAACTATTATTAAATCCTTATTTAAAATGTTCCTAAGAAAAGAAATCTTTTGCAACTAAAACTAACATTTTCTAAATTTATTGTATAACTTATTATCTTTAAGGGTTTTTATAACAATCCTTATATTTTTTTAAGGAACCTCATACATTTTTTAATAAACCAAAATATAATCAATAAAAACAAACAAAACATATCCAATTATTAACAAAAGATTATATTTATAAGATTCATAAATAAAATAGGGGAATTTTTTAAACCAAAGGGACAACAAAAAACTCATAATGACCATATCTAGTTTAGTTATCTATTTTGGGAATGTCATCATCCTTTATATCCAGTTAATGGTACTCTAATATCAAGTCAATATTACAAAAATACTAATCAGTTCCTCAGAGCTAATCAGACAAGTCATCAATATGAGGAAATTGGTACTTATTATTAACAATAATGTCATTCAGAGATCTATAATCAATTCATTGTCTCATGAAATCATATTTCTTTTTAACAAACAAAACAGGAGCACCCCATGGTGAAGTGATATGATGAATGAAACCATTATCAAGAAACTTCTACAACTTATTTTTTAATTCTAAAATATACACTTGATCCATTTGATAAGGGGGTATTGATATTGTAATAGAATTAGGAACCAAGTCAATAGTAAACTCAACATCCCAATGAGGTATAACACTAGAAAACATATTAGAAAAAACATATAGGTAGTCATTTACCACAGTCATATATTTAATCTGAACAACTCCCTATTTTCAACAAAATGTGAAAGATAACTTTCATTTTCATATTTTAATAGTTTCTTAGCTTCCTGATATGTTATCAATGGTATGGGTTCATTCTTGTTCACACTCTAAAAATCTTTATGAAAAACAACTTATTTATGTCTATAATAAATCTTAGCATGATAAACAAAATGCCAATCTATACCCAAAACAACTTAAACCCTAATAAGGAAAAAACAACAAGGTTTGAAGGAAATTTCTGTCCAAATACAACCACAAGAATATTTTTATAATTCCTTTTTTTCTTAATATTTACCCCTGGGGTTTTTACTATATGTTCCAGTTTCATTTATTGAGGTGAAATTTCCAATTTTCAAGAAAATTTCATAGAAATAAAGGAATGTGTAGAACCCATATTAAACAATACATTAGTAAAATATGAGTAAAAATAATGTACCTTATACCACTTTATTGGATAGTCCAGCATCATCTAAACTAGTCACAAAGGATTTCACTAAACCTTTCTACTTAACGTCTGTCTTATTCCCATCATTCAGATCCTTATTTGGGTTGGTATTTGCATAATTCCACGTATCACTACATTTGAAACACTTTATAGTTTTCTTATCATAATTAAACATTCCAAATATATGATCTTTTTCATTGAAATCTCAAGCCATGTGTCTAAAGATACCACAAGGAAACACTTCCTAGATTTTTAAGGCATTCCCCAGGGCTATTTTTACCACACATACCACAAACTAGAAACAATACTTTCTTACCTCTAGATTTATTTGATTAATTCTTACCCATTTCTTTACATTTGCAAATTTTCTTTTTACTGTTTTCAAAGTACACTTTATCATCAAAAAAATCCATTTCAACTCTATTAGCACATCAAAAAAGTTTCTAGTTACTTTTAATTTCATAGGAATCTAATTCCCTTCTATATGTAGGCTTTGATCTTGAGTAAAAAAGATTTATTTTACTATCATGATCCTGAGTAAGGTTTGGAGTGTACCATTCCAATAGAGGGAAGTTTTCTTTCTACATGACCACCAAATATTTCTCCATTTGTTTCAATTCAATGAAATTATATTCAATTCCACGTCATACCACCTTAGGAAAATATTTTTCAAGGAAAAGATTCTTAAATTCATCCCATTCCAAGGCATAGATCTCTTCCCTTTCATAGATATTATTGACCATTGACCACCACTGGTCTTATTCACCTTTAAAATGATACATTTAAAGACTAAACATTTGATTATATGAACACCACATGACATTGAATATCCTTTCAAGGGATTTAATCCACCCTTATTCCCACACTAGTTCAGATGATCCAATGAAAGTAGGAGGGTGTTTCCTCATAAAATGTTCAACTATCAACATGTTTCATTGTGATAGCTCTAGATATTCACATTCATGGATGACATACCCATTTATGGCCTACATAAACCGAGCCATTACTTTCAACAACAACTTTGTTCCAAATCCCACCATTCCAGGTTGTGTATTTGAAATGATTTCATCCTCTTGATGCCTTCCTACCTCATCTTCCATGTTTATTTTATAGAAAACCATTACGAATATACATAATTTAGATGAAGGAACATGTTAATCTTAGAATTATATATCATTAAAACTTAACAATAAGGAATAAATAATTTATGGTAATCTATTAACATCATCCTAACCCCTAAAGTTATCTAAACTGTGCTCTGATACCGACTATAATGACTTATCCTTAAACAATACATAATGTAGTAAATTCAACTAAACAATCACTTTTTTAATTTACAATGATCTTTTTAGTTTAGAGTTTTAGATAATTAGGTCATAACATATACATAGGAACTCATATATTACAAAGTATACACTTTTACTCAATCTCCATTTTTTTACAATAAGAAACTTTTTAAAAACAATACATGCTTTAATTCCGTAATAAACTTCATGACTTTAAACCTAAAAGCTTATTTTCCTTTACCCATCCATAATATTTGTGATTTTTTAAACATGTGCGGAGCATAAAAAGTTCAATAAGTGAAAAAAGAAGGAATGAAAACTATTAGTCCATGAATACTTACAAAGACATGAAATATAAACTTATCACCCTTAAAAGTAACATACAATTACTTTGTAGAAACCCGAGGTTTCCATAAAACATAAAAAACATTAATAAACCATTTAGGTAACATAGAAAATAATTTTCATTCCATACTTACTTATGATTCAAACCCTCATGACTACCTTATGATTTATAACCCTCACGGTTACCTTACAATGTAACCCTCATGGATACCTTATTATGTGATCATCGCAATTACATTTAGAATAATCATTATAGTCAAATTCCAATATAAAAATACCAAATGAATTGGAGGCCTATAAAGGATCCACTCATCTTAATAAATAATTCCCCAGAACCATACCATAATCCTTAAACAAAAATACTTGCATCATAAAAATCATTCCATGAGAAAAATAACATATTAAAGGAATATTGAGGACATAAAAAGGAAACCATTTTTTTGAATATAATTATGTAATATAGTAAATAAAACATAAAAACATTAAGGCATCATGGAATAGGGAAATATTCTCATGCCGTACATGTAAAAGGAACATTCCTATTGAATTTTTTATAAATAGAAATTGAAATAGTATTTTTAAAGAAAAGTCCCTTACCTTAGGTTTAAATTTATTCAAACATGTTAAAAGCTCTTATATAATGGTTTTAAATGTGTTATTAATTTATTATAG
Organism: Viscum album; assembly: GCA_963277665.1. NCBI lineage: Eukaryota > Viridiplantae > Streptophyta > Magnoliopsida > Santalales > Viscaceae > Viscum > Viscum album. The sequence goes on along the minus strand of OY728159.1, from coordinate 719,488,222 downwards.
ATATATATTCATATTTATATTACCTTATACAATTATTTTATAACATCTTTCCTCCCATTTACTAATAATATTTTGTTATTTTTGTTGTTTCAGGTACAATTATTTCATGGTTTCCATAGTTAGTTCATTATGGATTTTGTTTTCAAATGGAAGAAAAAATATAGAACTGAAAGAAAATGTTATTCATATCTTTTTATAATTTCAAATTATATGATATATTTTTTTTAATATGAGCATGATTCATATTAATGATAAATGTTTGGTTTATTTTTTGAAGGTTTTTCTAACCATCACAAAATAATTTCATTTTATTTACACTACTAGAATTAGAGGTATTTGCGATGAGAAATTTGTGATGGGATCCCATCACAAATAGGCTTTAGCACCGGGGCCCCATCGCAAATAGCCCGTTGAAAAAAATAGCGTCACAAATACAATTTTTTGCAACGTGCCCATCGCAAAAAATAGTTTTTTCAATCGGAAAGTTTCCCATCACAAATAAGCCTCCGATTATATACATTATATATAAATAAACCTTTTGCGATGGGCCCGTCGCAAATAGTATTTTAGACGGGGAACTTCCCCATTGCAAATAAGCCTCCGATTATATACATTATATATGTAAAAGCATTTTACGATGGAACTGTCGTCCCATCGCAAATACTATTAATAAAAAATTATATTTAAATTTTTTGCTATGGGAGCCCATCACAAAAGGTCCCGTCACAAATACTAAACATAATAAAGAAAATATTTTATAAAATTATGATTAATTAAAAAAATATATTATTATTAATATAATAAATAAATAAAAAATATTATTATTAGTAAAATAAAAAAACATTAAAATATGTAATACTAAAAAAATATATTTAATAAAATTATGATTAATAAAAAATTAATTTTAATATTATTAAAATAATAAAAAAAATAAAAAAAATATTTAAATTCTCAATATTTACAAAAAAATATAAAAAGTCATAAAATATTATTATTATTAGTAAAATAAAAAAATATTAAAAAATGTAATACTAATAATAAATAATAAAATATTAAAAATAAAAAAAATAAATTATGCAACATTTGAATCTATATAAATGACAGAAACTATAAATAGTTCATATTACAACAAATATTGAATTCAAATGTTTTTTACATAAAAAAATAACTGGGGGGTCGTCTTCTGGAGGAGGTGGGGGAGCTATAGGATATGGTGGAGGAAACAACATCCCTAAGCTATGAGTGAGACAACGCATGTACTCCTTCTGATTGTGATGCTGCTGCTGCTGCTGTTGCTGCCATTGATGCATCTCCTCCTCATGTTGCTACTGCTACTACTACTTCCACCACCGAAACATCTCTTCCTGCTGCTTCTACAAACTATCTATAAGCTCAGCCTGAGTTTGCAACTGCTCCTGATACTGTGAGGAAGAAGACGATGCCTCTCCAAGAGCTCCTCTCGAGATGGACACCGACATCGCAACAGTTCTATAATAAGTACTAGGAGTCAAATGAGAGCTGATACCAACTATTCGGCCCTTCTCAAAGCCATACTGAGTCGCCTGCATCCATGCCACCTCATCGAAATGGTGGGCACTGGTCTGCTCTGTCATCTCGTCCTGACTCTCTGCCTGTGTCTGAGAGGTCGTAGCCTCATATGACTCCTTCAATTCAAATTTGAAATTAAAATTTTGAAAATATTATATGCAGTTAATTCCCAAACTTAAAAAAGAATACTAACCACAATCTGACATTGGCGATCACCTCTAATCTCTCCAATGGATGGATCACTGTACATCCTCCAATAAACGAAGATCTCCGTAATATCAGGATACTTGACTGCCTATATAAATATAAAATAAATTATTTATATTAAAATTTATATAAAACATTTGAAAAATATAATTACCAGATGCTCTCTATACATACTAAATGTATGACTACTAGCTCGATGCATCACCTCCTGTCTCCCCTGGTTCTGCCATCCCACTAAAGATCTCCTATGAAATCCACCACCCAACCATTGTAAACATAATCCATCCCAAATGTGAGATGAAATGTACTCTGGTCGGTGGGATCTACAAGGCTCATCAAATTCTGTCACTCCTGCTTTCTTAATGGTTGTTCTTCTCAAATTGTGAAAAAAATGATGAAAATGGTCATGCATAGACACCTTCCATGCCATGTGGATAGCGTCACGTATGCTATCATCGATGGGATACCATAAACATTACAAATAATTTATAATATAAAGTTATTAATAAAATAAATTTCAAAATAAATATTATTTATTTACGTACCAAGCAATGATTGACCATGTCATGTCACACATCAACGGGAATCTATTCCCATGTGATCCATGGCTGAGAAAAATAATTGCACAAGATAGTGCTCCCATGTCCGATAGCTACATGCGCAAAATTGTATAAAAGGAATAAATAGTAAAACAATTAGTATATATATAAATAAATTAATGAAAGCTAACAAAAATATATAGGTTACCATACCTCTGTGTGCATGGATCGAAGCCAAGACCTGGAAATCGCTCGAGGATAGGGTCAGTAATCATCAATTACGCAAGACCGCACCCCCTCCGCGTACCCCCTTAACCATCAGTAGACTGAGGGTCAGATGGTCCACAATCCTCATCATCCAAAGGTAGCTCAGCCTCCTTCAACTCGTGAAATAGATCATGATCCATATGAAACACAAAATTATTGTTGTTAGTAGAGAGTTTAAAATAACTACTATATAAAGATATATATTAGTTATGATTATAACCAGCATTTAACTGTGTCAATTTCCATCTTCATCCTCATCTCCATAGCTGTCAATGTCAATGTCTTTATCTTCCTCCTCAGCATCATCAATATCCAAATGAGTTTTAGTTTCATCATCTCTTGTCATTTTAAAGTCATTTGTAACATCATTAACATCTTCGTTATCATCGATCCTTAATTGTGGATTGTCATCATCGATATTCATGTCTCTTTGTGAAAAAGATGGATTTTGAGAAGTCTCTTGAAAAATTTCAATTCCTTTCACTTCATCGGAACCACAATGAGTTCGAGTAAACTGATTTTCCCGAGATTTCATTTTTATTATGCTCCACCAATAACTAAAGTCTCTTTAAGTAGCATAGTACATTGCGTAATAAATTTGATGTGCCTGTTGAGCCTGTAAAAATGGTTCATTTAATACAAGAAGACTTTTATATTTAATATTGAAAATTCCATGAGTCGGATGAACATTCAAGCCTCTCTCAGTATCTGACCACCAACATTTAAACATCATAATGTAATTATTTCCTAGATAACACATCTCAATAATTTCATCCAAAATTCCATAAAAGTCAACTTCATTTTCTCTGTGATGCTATCCTCTCATGAAAACTCCATTATTCATTGTTTTTTTGATTCCCCATATGCACATGGATGAAATCAAAAACTATTCACCACATATACATTATAATATTTAACCATTTTGGATGGTGGGTTACTCAATATACACAGTCAATTATCAATTTTATCAGTATGTTGGGACACCTGAAAATTTGTAGAACAATTATCAATATAATAAATAATAAAAATAATTGATATTAAACCATCCAAAATTTTTTATACCAATTTTTGAAACCATTGAGAAATTTTTTTGTCTGTGTTCTTCAAGATAAACTGCTGTAATTTGTGGAAGTTGTTTCTTGATATGATTATCATATATCCTAAAAATAAAATAAGTTTACATACTATAACATAAATTATTTAATAAGTGATAGAAGCACTCAAAGTACAAATGATGTCATTTCATTATAGTTGAGCAGAACATATGTACGTGCTCTGTGATGTTCATCATCTGAAATCCATCGTTAATGAACTCCACCGAAACCAAGATTTGGATGATTAGAAACTGATAATTGATTGTCCATTTCATCATTAAAATTACCCTTGTTTTGTCCCATGCGATTGTGTTTTGAGGGATATTGAGATTCAAAATAATGAGAGCATAAAAAAGAAATTTCCTCTTGAAAATAAGCTTCAGCAATTGAGCCTTCAACTGATGCTTTGTTGCATACTTTTTTCTTCAATTTCTGCATGCATCTCTTAAATGGGTAAATCCATCGAAATTGTATTGGACCTCCACATTTAGCTTCATGTGGCAAATGTAATATCAGATGTTCCATTGATTCAAATAAAGCCAGCAGAAAGATTTTGTAATGTCTTGGATTTTCCATGTATTTTCTTTAAAATAATATATGGAATTATTTTGAGACCGGGCACGAATATGACACATCATTCTGAGGCCCAATGAGCCTAGAATGGTGGTTTGAACTTTTTTTAAGTTAACTGAGTCAAAACTTGTGTGCGACTATGGAAGTTTCCAAACGGATGCCCAGATTAAAAATATGAGGGCACCGTTGCATCCGGGACGATGACTTTACCTAAGACCGAGCCTAACCTCAACCGGCGTGAGTCTAGGGAAAAAGTTAATTTTCAGACATTTTAATTAAAATAAAATAAAATAAATTCGCAAAGTTTATTTTATTTCTTTTTGGAAATATCCGTTGCAGCACAGTGACGGGATAACTGTTTCAGTCATTAATTTCATTTCATAATGACTCAGAAATAGAAATGCTGACTCATTAATGCCGCAGTGTGATGGGATGTCAAATACCGTTCCCTTTTATTAGGATAATCGAATTTTTCTCATTGGTGATGATTGAGAAAAATATTTGGAGAATCCATGGAGCGTTGGAGAAAACTCTTAGTGACGAACGATGATAGATCGAAGTTGAGAATCGATGTGCCAATGAAGTTGAAGGATATCGATGATGACGACATCCCGACTCTTTATTAAATGATCGATAGTTTATTAAAGGTAGGGGTTTTTATTTCATTCCTTCTTCCTCGCTTTTGAATTTAAACAACGAACGCGGATCAACGACGAGCATGTTGATCTGCGGATTCATACATTCTTGCAGGAGTGAATTATTTGGGATGATTATGGGGAATCAATCCACGTTGATTATTTTTGTTTATTTATTCTCCATTTAAGCCTATTAACGGGGGAAGATCAACTCCATGATGAACGATGGAGGATTTTCATTCCTCAATTCGTTCGATTGGTTTTCCTTCCCCCTTTTCTTCTCGCGCATTCTTCACAGGGCGACGAACAATGGATCATAACGCACCCATCTTGAAACAAAAAGATAACAAACTAGAGATACAACATCTCGATGACCCTACGAAGGTACGAAGACCATGATGGATGATGAATCAGCTCAGATTAAAAGAGGATGTTCTTTGAGCGTTCTTCACGCGAGAAGATCAAAACATGTTTTCGGAGTTGATTGGAGGTCAGAAAACAACTGAAGCAGCCTCGTGGTGTCGGGGTGACCAAAACCCAGGTGTTACAGGGTGATCAGATGACCGGATTGGTGAAAAGGGAATCACCAGAAGCGCAATAGAGGAGGACTGCGTTTTTAGAAATTTTGAGAATACACGGCGTGTACTTCTGAAGAACATGATGTGTAGTACTGGCGGCGACGGCTAGGGTTTCAGGTGTTAGAGAGGAATCACACAGAGTGTTCCCCTGGTCACATGGTGTATTGGAATTTCCCTAAAGCTTGGTGTTTATTTTGAGAAGTACACAGACACGGGATAGAGTACATGACCGTGTACTCCATCACACGACCAGGTGAGGACAGTAACGTGGGTCACCCCATGTACCGATCACATGGGTTAGAGTACACGGTTTGAAGACCGTGTACGTGCACATGGACAGCGTACACGGAGCCGACCCTAGGCACTTGGACACGACGTGTACACAGTACTACATGATGTTTACTAACTTTTCTACATGACCAACCTTATGACACAGGCCGTTGTACACGGGAATTACCTGGGTTCAAACAACACAACATGTAACTTTTATACACATCGTGTAATTTTTAAAAAATGGCATGGTCCTCTTGTCCACCATATCTTGGAAATTTTTCATTTGGGTTAGTGCCCCTTCTTCTCAATTCCCTGAAGGTCAGGCATCATTTCATTCTATATGAGTATGATCCCTTCAGCATGACATTCTGTGATATAGTCAGGCATCCATCTGAGAGGCCCGGATCGAGATCCTCTATCCATTCTTGGCCCTAGGTAAAGTCAGGAATCAACGTGACCAAATCTACCAGGAATTGATCCTCTACATAAATGGTGAATCCAGATGAGTCACGGTATCTGCCATGGCCCTGGTAGTGATCCTCATATGTGTATCATGATATTTATCACTTAGGAGTGTGTCTCTCGTAATGAGTGCATCTATCTATCATGATCTTTCCCACTTAGGAGTGTGTCTCCCGTAATGAGTGTAACTACCTATCATGATGTTTCTTGACGAACATTACTTCTTGGATGGACATCATCATATCTATCAGACTCGTGGAGTGAGTTCTCCCAGAGCGAGTGCATTGTGGAAACTTCGAACTGAATCCCTAATGGGGGTATGTAGTTGTGCGATTTGTCTCTAGATTGCAGTTCTAGGTTTTGAGTATATCTGGTTTGTGTTTCCCTTGCTATATGTTTTGTAGACATATGTTGTACATAGATGACTATACCTTCACATTTTGTACTCTTTTGTTGTTTTCGAGGTCCTCTACTGAGTATTGTAATACTCACCCCTACACGAGCTTTGCCCGCACGTGTCGTGTCTTGTGCAGACGAGCAGTCTTTTGACAGAGTCCAGGGTGGACTAGGACAGGACTGAGATTTCTGAGTTCCCTATAGGCCGAGGTGTTCCTACGGCTACGAGCAGCTGTCCCAGTACCTTTTGTGTTTACAGGATGGACTTTGTAGTTTTCAGACTCTTGTTTTGGTGGGCTTGTATTCTGGACCAGTTTACTTTTAGTACTTTACTTCCCATCGTACTCTATTGGTTGGGTTTAGTGTATGCTTTCATTTTGTTCCTTTGTGGTTTTTTTACATTTCAGCATTTGTGGGCTTGGAGATGTGTGCGTGTGTACAAGTACTTAGGAAATTCCTCCCATGTTAGTAATATTCCTACTCGGTGCAAGTCACCAGCCCTTGGCCTAATGGAGGGGGGCTTGGGGAGTCGCGGCACGGGCCCCTCTAGGACGGGCCTTGACAGTTTTTTTCCAGTTGACATATAATTACTGCAACATATTCTTCCAATTTTCTTAGTGCATTGTAGTATGTTGTCACTACACAAATGTCTCGAAAAAAATATGACATGTCTATTTTTGAATCCCAAATCCTAGAATTCAACAAACCACTGAATCCAATTGGCATAAGTCTTTCCATTATAACATGAAAATCATGACTTTTTAATCTGGTAATATAACCATTCTTAACACATCTTCCCAAATTAGAAGCGTAGCCATCTGGAAGTCTCAAATCTGAAATCTACTAACAAAATAATAAGTAACTCTCTTTGGACAGTGTATAAGCTGCTTTTGGATTCATTAACCCCTGTGATCTAACATTTTCAAATCATTCAAGTTCTGGTCACTTGAGAATTTGGGAAAGATCTAATCACCCCTTTACATTATCATTGGTCTTACCCGGTGTATCTAAAAACGCATGAAATAAATTAACAAAATACTTCTTCTCAATATGCATGACATCCAACATGTGGTGGACCAATAAATCAGACTAATATGGAAGATTCCAAAAAATTATATGGAAGATTCCAAAAAATTCTTTGTTTTATCCAATTATGTTCTTTCCCAAAACCATGAATTTTTTGTAGGTTTACTATTGGCCCAATGTGATGGGAGGTAATGAAAATACAACTTATTCTAACTCTGTACCTGAGATCATTTATGGAGGTTCATCCCTTTCAATTGTACCTTTTCAGAAATGAGATTTGTTCCTCTAAAAAGGATGATCATTTGGAAGAAACCTAGGGTGACAATCAAAATAGAAAGGTTTTTTTCCATTGACGATCATAAGAGCTTTGATGTCTTTCATAGAGTAAGGACATGATTTCAGACCATGTGTACTCTAGCCAGATAACATACCATATACTGGAGAGTCACTAATCGTCCACATCAATGCAACTTTTAATATGAAATTTTATTTCAAAGAAACATCATATGTACTAACACCATCACTCCACAATGCATTTAACTCATCAATCAATGGTTTCAAATAAAAATTAGTATTCTTTTTTATATTTCCTGGGATTAATAAGGTCAAAAAGATATAGGGCTCCTTCATCAACATCCATGGAGGTAAATTTTACAGAGTTATAAAGACATGCCAACATTAATACTAACAACCATAAGAACCAAATGGACAAAAACCATCATTATAAAGATCCAATCGCATGTTTCGGGCTTCTAAAGAAAAAGATAGATGCAGAAGGCCAAAATGTTTCCATGAATCACCATAAAATGGATGATTCAAGATTTTACCAGTTGAAATATTGGTTTTGTTCCATGACAACATTGAAGTTGTGTTCTGAAACATAAATAAATGTTGCAACCTGGGTGTAAGGGGAAAAAATCTCAACTATTTTACTAGAATCGATCCAGACTTCCCTGGTTGAGCTTCTTTATACCACGATTGTCCACATGTTGGACAACTATCCAATGAATCATTTTCACTAGAATATAAGATGGAATCATTTGGAAATGCATGAATCTTCTGATAACTAAGGCCCAAATTACAAACCAGCCTCTTTATCTTATAGTAATTTGCAAGAAACACATTTCCTTTAGGCAACAGTGTTTTAACTAAAGAAAATATCTGATCAAAATAGTTGTTTGACATTGTATTATCTGATTTAATAACCCTAAATTTTTCAACTACTTCTAATTTTCTTGTCTTGCAACCAAGACATAATGCATCCCCAACAGTCCTCAACATCTCATAAAATTCAGATGGTGCCAACTTAGCAGTTAAATCAATATCATATTAAGTTTTAGTTTGTTGAACAGATGGACCTGCAACATCATGTACTTAATTTTGAAACCATGATGGATCCATAATCAAGTTATTAGTATCTTCTCTGGAACTGCGTTCACCGTTTTGATACCAAAAAATATAATCTGGTTGAAAACAAAACCGCAAGAGATGTCCCCCAACCTTGTTAAATGTGTCAAACGTTCTTAGAGCACATTTTTTAAAAGGATACTTTATTGCGCCTTCTAAAACAAATTCTAGTTTTGATGATGAAAATGATAAGAAAGCTTCAGCACCCTCAATATATACAGGATATAAACGAGAAATGTTTGGATTTCTATGTAGATTTATCCATGCGCGATCATCTAATAATGATTGTTGTTGACATCCTTGTTCCATATTTTTCTACAAAATATAAAATCATTACTATTTTTTATTAATTTAAAATTATAAAAATAGTATCTGAAAAAAAAGATAAATAATTACAAATACTTCTTAATAATTACCATTACATATGAGCGATACAATTTCGAGTGGATTGACGTCTACTCTTTTGTCCGACGACTCATTTACTTGCAACTTCCTCACAGATAAATTACAATGAAGAATCTTCTCTGAGGTATGCATATTCATTCTCATATGCAAGAGAATGAATATGCGTACCTCCCAACAGATTCTTCATTGTGATTTCTGTGTGAGAAATTTTCAAGTAAATGAGCCGTGGGACAAAAGATCCCCCTTTCGTCGACAAATCATCTTCTTGCGATTTTCACCGCCTGAACACATTATAAATAATGTGTTCCTACGAATGCATATTCTAACTCTTTCACATGAGATTGGATATGCATATGTAGAAGCATACATTTCATAATTTTTTGAGTCGGTGAAAGTTGAAAGGAGAAGAGTAATCGAGCAAAAGGAGTGTCGTCAATCCCCTGGAAATTGTGCCAAGTTATTATAAGTCACTACAATTTATTACAAATAATGTTTTTTCCAAATTGTTCCTATTTATTCCTATTTATTACTATTTATTCCTATTTATTACTATTTTTAACTATTTATTCCTATTTATTACTAATTATTACAAATTATTACTAATTGATCCTATTTTTTACTAATTATTACAAATTATTACTAATTATTTCTAATTGTTACTAATTATTACTAATTATTACTAATTACAACTAATTATTCCTATTTATTCCAATTTATTCCAATTTATTCCAATTTATTCCAATTTATTACTAATTATTACAAATTATTAATAATTATTAATAATTATTACTATTTATTACTATTTATTACTATTTATTACTAATTATTACAAATTATTACTAATAATTACTAATTATTACTAATTATTACTAATTATTACTAATTATTACTAATAATTACGAATTATTACTAATTATTACTAATTATTACTAATTATTACTAATTATTACTAATAATTACTAATTATTACTAATTATTACTAATTATTATTATATATTACTATTTATTACTATTTATTACTATTTATTACTATTTATTACTAATTATTACTATTTATTACTAATTATTAATATTTATTACTATTTATTACTATTTATTACCAATTATTAATATTTATAATTATTTATTACTCTTTATTACTAATTATTACTAATTATTACTAAGTCTTTCTAATTATTACTAATTATTACTAATTATTTCTAATTATTACTAATTATTACTAGTTAATACTATTTATTACTAATTTTACTAATTATTACTATTTATTACTAATTATAACAAATTATTACTAATTATTACTAATTGTTACTAATTGTTACTAATTATTACTAATTATTACTAATTATTACTAATTATTCCTAATTATTCCTAATTATTCCTAATTATTCCTAATTATTCGTAATTATTCCTAATTAGTACTAATTATTACTAATTATTCCTAATTATTCCTAATTATTCCTAATTATTTCTATTTATTACTTTTTATTACTATTTACTACTATTTATTACAAATTATTACTATTTATTACTATTTATTACTATTTGTACGAATTTATTTCTAATTATTACTAATTATTTCTATATTACTATTTATTACTATTTATTTTATTTATTACTAATTATTCCTAATTATTCCTAATTATTACTAATTATTCATATTTATTCCTAATTATTACTAATTATTACTACTTATTACTGATTATTACTAATTATTACTAATTATTACTATTTATTATTATTTATTACTATTTATTACAAATTATTCCTATTTATTACTAATTATTCATATTTATTACTAATTATTCATATTTATTACTAATTATTCATATTTATTACTAATTATACATATTTATTATAATTATTCTATTTATTACTAATTATTCTTATTTTTTACTAATTATTCCTATTTATTATTAATTAACTGTAATTATTACTAATTAAATATAACTATTAGTAATTAAACTTAACTATTACTAATTAGCGTTAATTGATATTAATAACTACAATTTACAACTACTAATTACTAATTACAAGTAATTATTTATAGACAATACTAATTTTCATTAATAATTATTAATAATTAATAATTAATAATTATTACTAATTACTAATAATTAATAATTAATAATTATTACTAATTATTAAGAATTAGTATTTACAATTTCAATTTATTATTACAAATAAATACAAATAACAAAACAATTTAAATCTAATTTAATTACAACTAATCAACAATAATTAAAATTAACATAAAAAATGAAATAAATGCTAAAATAAATAAAATATAAATTCCTTTAAACTTGATCTCCTGTTGATGTAAGCAACTTCACAACTTCTCCATATAAAAAACTAACTCAGAGAAAATTTCACTCTAAAAATAGAGTTTAAAGAGAGAGAGAGAGGAAGTGAAAAATGAGGGGAAGAGAAATAAAAATGGAGGGGGGGGGGGTATATATAGGTTAGATTAGTTGCGACGAGATAACCGTCGCAAAAGTTTCTTTTTGCGACGGGCACCGTCACAAAAAGTGACCAGCTGACACACCTTTTGCGACGAGACAACATCCCGTCGCAAAAACGCATTTTACCGCTGCCGGTATTTGCGACAAGACCCGTCACAAATTCCCTCCGACCGACACAATATTTGCGATAGGGGGATCCCCCCGTCCCAAATAACCTTCATGCACTTTGGTGCACAACCCGCGCCAAACCACGCATTTCGTTTTGTGACGGGATGAACCCCCTCGTCGCAAATAACCCCTAAGATGGACTATTTGCGACGAGAATTAATCCCATCATAAATAGCCCGTCGCAAAAGCCTGTTTTTCCCATAGTGTTAATGTTATGTCCATAAATTAGACCGAAAACCTTAAAAAAGTTATAATATATATTAAAATATTTTTTAAACATAATAATGGTTTTATGACAATCCTTGAAGGCGTTAAAGAAAAATGAAAACTCATCATCCATGAAGGCGGTGAATCGACATGTGACATATGATGTTTTCATTTTTTAGAATAAGAAGAGAAGAGGAGAGGTCGGAAGATTGATATTCCATTAACACAATAACATTATATAATATGCATGATAATAGAGTTATCATGTCACTTGAATGAGGGAAGGCTAGTAGGTAGTAAGAAAACAAATGAAATTGAAAGGAAAACAAAAAAGGATTTTACCTCTTGAATTATTCTCCCTAAGAAATTGGTTTTCATATTTTTATGAGACCATAGGCTCATAGACAAGGGGAAGATGATTTGGAATATTATTGTCTATAAGTTGGAAAATATTCAAGGATTTGGAGGTGTTAGGAGAATAGGTGGTAAGGGGTAGTATTTATAGTGGAGGAGAGGGGCATTTTTTTATCATTTGAAAAAATTTATTTACATCTTCCATGATATAAATTTATCATATTTTCACTTATATAATACATAAATTTTATTTATAATCTCATATATGAGGTTAATATTTTATTAGTATATATTCTTTAATATTTATAAATCACACTTATTTCATTATTTATTTATAAGGAATTTAAATATTTAATTTTAGAATGAAAAAAATTAATGTATATGTACCTAGATTATTACATATATCATAATTCTATTATCAATATTTTATGTGTTCTGAAACAACATTGAGACCTGGATGGTTTAACATGTTGTCTCATATCCTAGAAGCCTGTGAGGAGAAAGAGAAGTAGGAAATGAATACTCTGATGATTACACTAAACACATGTAAATTGGAAGATATATCCTAACCATTCAGTACATCCCACTCTTATATCCTAATAACCAAATTTCTCTAGTTTTTTAGGATTATAAAATGTGCATTATGAAGAAAATGATTCATTATATTTTGGGTAATGTTATCAAATAATATAAGAGGTTAAAGAATGATTAATCTTCAATTCTTGGTGAACAAGTAGAATGATAAAGTGAAAATTCCAATGAAAATTGTGATGCTAAAAGAACCTTCACAATATACTTCAATGAAAAAAAGGAAAATCATCATGCATGAGGGTATTTACTTCGCATGTCCTAGGGTAAGTCTATAGAAGTTAAAATTCAAGGAATTGAGGTAGAAGGAAGCAACAACTTCTACTTAGTGTATATTCATCATAGTATGCATTGTTTATATTTTAATTTTTGAGTATTAGATACTAAATCTGTGTCACTCATTTATATCCAAATACAGTAACCATTTACTTATAGAAGTGTTATAAGTAAGTGAATTCTCCAAGCAACTGAGAAAAGGTGATTCCTAAGTCAGTAGTGATAAGTACACAATATATAATTTCCATGCTTATTGATTCAAATTGAAATTTAATTATGTATTACCTAAAACATTTAATGTGTTTCCATTGGAAAAAAAGATATATTATTCCATTTCTTTAATGAGTGTATATTGTGGTGTATCAAACTCAAATAATATTTCAATAATACTTTAATCCTTGAAAAACACCGATGAATATAAAATGTAAGGGTCAAATACCTAGGTGTGGAAAGATAATTATTTTTCTATTAAAACTACATGTATTTTTTAAGAATGTAACCATATGGCATTTAGACTGTTTGGATATAAAAACCCTAGGTTTCATCGACGCATTTAGTTATCGATTTTGGGAATAATAAACCTTTATAGATAAAGGGAAACTACAAAGCTTTTAGAATTAGTTTATTCGGAGAGCGTGAACTATCCCAAGGAGAAGCTAGAGGAAAATTCATCAACTTCATGATATTCCTTTAAGAGTTTTCAATAATGTAACAGTGAAGAAATAATTGTGCATGGATAGAAGATATGAGTTGCTTTAGGTTGGTGAGATAAAGATTATCTCAACCATTCTTTCATTGATCATTATAAATGTAGATTGGATTTATTCCTAAACTCACATTTTCTTATACACACCAAAGTTAAGATGTTAGTAAAAGTATAATAGATGAATAATATTACATGAAAACATTAATCCTTAAAATTTATCATTGATTAATTTCTAAATTCACATTTATTTATACATATCAAAGCGATGGTGTTAGTAAAAGGAGTATCAATAATGATACTCATAAGCATTGAGAAATATTATGTTATCTTTTCAATACTTTCTTTATAAATATAATTGTTATCCCATAACCATAAGCTAAAAATAATGAAAAATGGAAGTAATATTAGTTATAATATAAATGAGATCCATAATGTGATAAATATAAGTATTTAAATTCAAGGAGTTTTTTAAGGCTAAATTAGTGGAAAAAGTTTCCTGAAGAAAAATCCCAAAGTGAATATCAATAATTTATCCTAAAAATTTTCACAAGATCTTAAAAAAACCCATAATATAGAAAAGGTATAGTTAAGTGATTGAAAATATTTCTATAAAGTATGAAAATATATATTTTTGATAGTGGGAGAAGATTACCCTGTAAAATTCATTGCTTGAGATGCATAAGTAGTCAACAGAGGAAAGAGTTTCACAAGAGCTCATGGAAAAGGAATGTTCCATAGAAACATAATTTATAGGTGAAATAAAACCATAATCGATGGTTTTATATTCACTAAGATAAGTGATATATTGTTTTATAATAATAATATATCCAAGAGGAATTTAGCAAATGGAAATTAGATATGATTGAAAAGTTCGTAATAATTTAGTAAATTTGATTCCATGTACTGAAATGAAGTATGAATTTTATAGTTTATCTAATTGATGTAATTTTATTGGTGTGTATTCAAGAGAAACTATACGTGGGTGGTTCAGTAATGGTATCAACAAGGCTTGACTGAAATACCAAATCATCATTCTTAAATCAATTTGGATTCTATGTAGTATAGAATCTTTCATTGATCATTATATTGTGAAATAGATGTTATGACTACTGTTCTTGGAAGGTGTTTGTACGATGCAACAAGAAAGGAATAATGACTCTAAATAATTATAATAAAAAATGAAAGTTTTAGGGCCCCATTTATAGAATATTGTAAACAATATTATCATATAATATTCATTTGTTTTGGTTTAGACTATAACCTCCTTATTTTAATTATCACATATCATGTTTATAGTGTTATTAATGAATTTCATGTTTTATGTTAGTTAACTATTTTTATGGAAAGAATTGTAAAAATGGATATGTTTGAATGTGACTATGAATACCTACCTCATGAAGAAATTCAACTAACTGTGAAGGTCAAGTGACCATGTGGCCCTAACTATATGAACAAACTACCAACCCGACACTAATCCATTCAGGTCTTTTATTAACAGTGCATTGAAGTTCAGGTGACTGCATGTGCATTGAACTTTTTTTACATTGATATATCACCAAAATATTTTGTGAAATATACTTTTTAAATTAAATTTAGTCTTTTCAATAGTTTTAATTACACAAAGTACTAATTTTATTTTGTGTTACACATAACATTCAGTGTAACATGCGTTACATGCAACACCGAGTTCAAATGAAACATGACATACTATTTAAAATATTATATAACAGATATCACCTAGTAATTATAATGGCATGTATGGATAGGATTAACTAAATAACGAAAATATATGGTTTAAACATGTATATATGATGAATTATTTGGTGAAAAATTAATTAAAAATGAAAAAAAAACTATTTGAAAATAATGGAAATCGATTTGAAAAAAAACTTTTTTTTGGTGCACACAAACACATTTTTCCTAAAAAAATTTAAAAAATAACGTCTACTCAATTATTTTAATGAAATTTATATATTATATATTGAATTAAATTTTAAATATTCATCTTATGTGTTTTCTTGACAAGATATAAGTATAAATCAAATTTTACTCTTAAAAACTCTATTCGTCTGAATAGTAGTTTTGTCACATTTTGTGCACTTATTTTAAAATTAATTTTTGAAAGTTTTAGAAAAATTAATTAAAAAATTAACTTTATTATTTAAACTATCTCATCAAAATTATTTTGTATTTAATTTTTTATAATTTTTTGAAAATGTTAAATTTTCAATGAGTAGTGAAAAATACTGGTTCTTATTAATAATTTTCATTTCTTTTAAAGCATCTAAAAAATTACAATGTATTTTAAGATAGTTTAAAATGAAAAATTTATTCATTTATATACATGTTAATACAATTTAGGTAATTAAAATCAATTTCATATTTAATCTTTATATAAAAACTTTTTAAACTTTTAAAACTTTTCTATTTGGAAAGCCACTTTTTAATCGAATTCACGAGTTTAATTTTTATATTAAGATATTCCAATTATGTGAATGTAATTTTGAAAAATGTATTCTATTTTTGTAATCAAAATAATTTATATTTTCAAATAAGTCCAACTTATTTGTTGATGATTATGAATAGTAAAAGTTGTAAAAATTAAATATCACAGTGTTTGTGAAAATGGGTTTTCTAGGGCTAAACTAAAAAGATAATGGGTAAAATGACCTATAAACTATTCCAAAACCCATTAGATGAAAATATTTATAACATATATCTTTTTAACTCTATAATGGTCCATTTATTTTCATTTATTCATGTGACAATCATTGGTACACCTTTTTCTTTTCAAAAATTACAAGTGTGGCACTCATTTGACTTATAAAAGGCAGCCCCACTAATCTCCATTACTCACTTCCAAAACCATTTTTATCATAAAATACCTAAAAAATAAATTTCTTAAATATATCATCTCATCCAATAATCCTTAGTTTTCATAAATCTAACCTAATAATCATTTTGGTGCAAACCAAAAAAAGTTATCTCAAGAAGAGGTAACATCCCTGACCGAGCATTTTATTTTATTTCTTCTTCAACCTACTTAAATTATTATTAAACCATGATTATATAATAATCCCAATATATTAAATATATTTATATGTTATTATTCTAATGGAATAACGAAAATACTTCTCCACTTCCATGAAATGGGATAAGAAATCAACATTCGTGTGTACAGAGGACTACCGTTTCATGAATCGATGTTATTCATTTTTCATCACCACCACATGAATAGATATAATTATGGATTTAATATTTATATATGTTATATATGTTATTATTATACTATTTATATATAATACTTCTTATACCATCTTACATCCAAACCCGTTGGAAAAAAATATTGTCACTCGTGTGTACAACATACTACCACCACACAAACTGATGTGATGTGTTTTTTAAATTCCATTTTTCATGGATGTTAAAAAGTATATATTAAATTAACATATTATATAATTGTAACATAATTATACCTATTTAATAAATATATCACATATACCTTTTTATATTCCATTTCACCTGGGATATGACAATTTCGTTCATGTGTATGGCAATCTACTGTCTTATAAAGCGATGTGATTTATTTTTCACTAACACTTTTCATGGAAGATAATAAGGGTAAATTTAATAATTTTTTTTATATATGATGTAATAATTAATATTTTATAGTGATATATTTTTTAAATTCCTTTATTTTAATCCATTAAGAAAACCGAATCAACATTCATATGCACGTATGGCTTTTCATCTCCCTGAACGGTGCAACTCATTTTCTATATTTATCTTTAATGAAGTAGTCTAAATAAATATATTTGAAATATAAACTATTTTTATATCATTTTTTTAATTATGGATATTATGGAATGATGATCAATGTAAGGGGCCAAAAATAATAAATCAACACATCGCAAAAAAACAAAGTAGTTATTTCCCAAAACGTGACTTTAAAATGGAATTTTTAATAAAATGATAATAAAAATTAAAAATTAAATAATATATGGTATGATATATATATTTATAAATCTATGGTTATTTAATATATTTATAATAAAATTTAATTTATTATAAATGATGATTTAATGTGTATAAAGGAAGTTGTTACTTAAGGTAAGGGATTGTTTGTCACTTTTTCTTATTTGAGACATGTTAATTTATGAACTTAAATTCAGTTATGGTGTATATATTCAACATATTTAACATTTAATATCATGAATTTATTTATTATCATTATTATATAATTTTAATTTCATGTTAATTTTTTATGGGGCGTATGATTCAATGTTACTGAAGAGGTATGGGTTTTATGTTACAATCTCATCATTTATCAGGATTTTTAATGATTATAATACCATTGATGAAATATTGTGATCTATCTCTCAAAAAAGTCACGTATGTTCTTATCCAATGGTTATTTATAGTGAATACATATTTTAAATTCATTTTACTCTCTTTTACTACTCATGATTTCAAAATAATATTTTTAAGATAAATCATCATTAGTTCTCTCTTTGGTTGAAAAACCATTTCCTTCCAAAATCCATGTTTTCTAAAAATGTTATCAAAAATGATTTAATATAAAAATTTTTAATCATTTTTAACCTTATCAATTATTAAAAAAAATTCTTTAATAGGATTATGCCTATCATTTTCCAAACAAGGTACTTTTTGATATTTCTTACAAAAATATGGAAGAATTTTTTTAACATATTCAGAATGAGTAGAACTCTTACACCATCATGACCACTAAATATTCTAAATATCCCTATTTAATATTCAATTTTTATTTTTAAAAAATGATTTATTTTATTTTTGATAAACTTTTAAATTTTAAATATGTCTTTTTTCAAAATGGAAAGGAAATTTTTCAAAAGAAATGTTCAAAGTGATCTTTCAAAATCATTTTCCATTTAAGATTAAATCCTTTAATGTTACTCAATGTGAAAAGATTATTTTCCTTAATAATGTTTTTAAATATATTTTCATCAATTCAAAAAACCTTTAATGTTTTGTATTTCATCTAGATTCGGTATATATGTCTCTAATATATATATATATACCCCAAGTTTATTCTTTCTTCCTTTGATGGGGTATTCCTTGCCTTATGATCATTTATTAAATGCCTTCAATATGAAATTTCCTTTGATAATTATATGAATCAAGGTTGTGAAACTTGTTCTCTTTATATGGTTACTTCTTATGTGATAAATTATAATTTATTTTCTTTATGTGGCACACATATATCATTAACCTTTTATGATGGGTGCACCCGGATAGTGCTCCAATTCATTTGGTAATGTTGTAGTCTCATGATATGTCATTTATGGGATCAATGAGTAATCCTAATCTATGATGGGACATTGTTTTCCATGTGATATTATCCAACCATTTATCCTTGACTCATGTTTATGTCATGTTATATGTTGTTGCAACATTTCATGTGATTCCATGATCTTATTATACCATTTTATTTACGTTATACTTCCATGTGATTACTCATGTTACTTATATTATATGATATCATGTTATGCCTTTGAATCACATTTTATTCTTCCTTGTAATTTTTATTCACAAACTATGATTTTTAGCTCATCACATTATTTATATATTCCCCAGGTTATTACTTTCATATTTATTAGCTTGAATGAATTTTATGGTCTTTCTATGGAAAATAAAATAAGGATGTCATGTTTTATGTTTTAAGAACTTATTATTATAAAGATACTAGGACTTTACTATCATTTTGTTGTAATTATTGGATATTTATGTTTAATAATCACATAATATTATTTGAAAAAATATTGGGACACTATAGCTGGTATCAGAGGATAGGTTTAGTCATACTTTAGAATTTAGGATAAGAAAACATTAGTGATAACCGTAAGGATATATATAAGGATAAATATAAGGATAATAGTAGGAGTAGAAAAATATCCATGAATCTTGGTTAAGTATATAGTGAGTGGTTTCTAAGTAATTATATCCCTTTATGTATACCTTAAGTGGATGTGGTGCTACCACAAATTGTACATAGGGGTAATAACTCCAAAAAAAGCACATCAGGCTTGACTCGAGTGTTACCTGGTACACAACAATGGGAATTACTGTGGAAATAGTTCTACACTCTCAGGGGATATTATTTCTAAATTCACAAACTATTTATGAACCATAATGATGTATTTTAGCAGATAATGACCATAAATAGCCTGGGTTAAGCATAAGGTGTCATGGATTTAAAATAAGGTGTTATATTTAGACATCCTATAAGTGTTTTTTCATGATTATGTTGTTTTCCACTATGAATATTATTACTGACACTATGGTATTTGGTTTTTGTAAATGGTGGGTACTAGAAGGTTCTATATTAATCCTTAATGTGATAGAAAATGTGTTGATGGGAATCCAAATGGGACGATGACTAGAGTAGAGGATATAGTGATTATTCATAATCAGTTATCACAGTATATGATTGAAAACATTATCCTTAACCAAATATCATATTAATACACATGAATTTTTCATGATTCCCTAGTTAATAGTTTATTTACCTAATAATGCAATATAGTTCACACACTGGGTCATTCTTGAGGAGGTGGTTCACACAACAATGGATTTCTGTTGTGATTATTTACATTCCAACTAATATAAAACTAAATAATCTAAATATTTTGATCTTAAAAGATTAATGAAATATTAGTATATATCTATATATATAAATGTAATGAAAGTATAATGAATGAATATATAATAATTAAAAAAAAAATCCTCCCAAGAGATTACCAAGAGTGAACCTTCATAATCTCTTTATTAGTTTCAAATTTATATAGTGAACATGCTGCATCATATGTGTTAACATCATTTTCTACCCAAAATGTGAATATACGGTGCACTAAACTATCATCTAGAGACTACATATACACCTCCTTGATCAAGAGAGAATATTACAGAAGTGAATGCTAAGCCTTAGGTGGATAATGGATACACAAAGTCACTATTCCCACTAAGTCCCCCCTCTTTATAACTCTATGAAAACAAGAAGAATTATGAAATATCACTAAAAAACTTGGGTTTAACACCATATTTATCTCCTATAAACTTTTCCATTTTAGATAATCATGATCATGTGTATTATATATCATAATGGAGAAGAACATGGTGGAAAAAAATACAAAAAAGAAGTAATGATACGAAGAAGAAGAATAATATATATTAAAAATTCATAATACTATAACAACATAAAATAAAATAAAAAACTTTAAAAAAATGGACAAAAAAATTACCAAACCCTTGAAAAAAAGATTGGATACATTTTTATAGGAATAGAGGGTGAAACAATTCACTCAAAATATGTTTACTAAAAATATTCACAAGGAAGATCCTTTTAATGATTGAATTTGTGGAAATGATTATTCTAGAAAGTTGTTCCACTATTTCAACTCCTCAATCATCTCAAAAATGAATCACCACCAAATAAAATTTGACATATTTGGGAAGATCACACATGGAATTTTCAACAACAAGGATAAATCTATTCTCTCTTTTCTCCCATTTGTAGCTTCATTTCATCTTGAATTAATATATGTATTTCTATTATGAATCATATTGTTTAAGAAAAGAGAGGAATATTTTTTTAAATATTAATGATCACCCGAACCATATTTTTAAAGATATTTTGGACCACCCCTACATATTTAGATTATGAAATTTCTTCCACCAAATTAGAAACAAATATGGAAACACTATCAATTAATCTCAATGAAATTCTTCTGGAATGAAAAATACAACTCATCTTCTCTCAACCCCACACTTGAGTTAAAAAATAATCATACTTTTAACATATAAAAAAGTTTAGAAAGGAATAAATGGATATTAATATGGGTTCATAACATGGTATTTCCTGGATAATATTGTCTTAATAAATATTAGATGTAATGGTAATCCGAAATTAGAGTTAAAGGTAAAAAAGGGATTTCAAAGTGGTTCCGCAATCATACTTGACACATTCCATGAACTATAGAAGATTTGAAAAAAACCCTATGTTCTGGATAAAAAATATGTCTTAAGACTCTAAAGAAAAATATAAATTTAAATAAGATGTCAAAAGGGGTTACAAACCTCTCACGCTGGGAAATATTATCAATCGAATAGTACTAATGCACATGAGTTTCAGAATCAGTCAAAATTTATCAAATGAAAGGATTTGAAATTTGAAAAAAAATCTATTCAATAATAATTTAAATACTGAAATATTAAAAACATGTAATGTGATAAAAACACTATGATGGTTTGAATTTTCCAAAGTAATCAATTTGGCTGAAAAATTATAAAAATACACCAAAAATTAAAAAGAAAAACCTGAAAAAATTAGAAGAAGGAATGAACGACAAAATGTAAGCACACAAAAATTACTAAAAGTAGATTGAAATACATTCCACACACTTATTCCATCTAATACTCTATATTTTGTTCAAATTAGTTCAATAAAGATTTTCATGTAGAATTTTAATTGGGTAGAAAATAAAATTTAGAAAAGGAAAGATAAAACCAAATTTATTTATTAGTGGTACTTTGAAACTATAAGAATTCAAGGGAAGGAACATAATAAATATAAAGATAAATGGAGACAAATGGGAAAGAAAATGGATATTATTGGTTTAACCCCCAAGAAGGTGCTAGGTTTTTACTTCCCCTAGTTAGGTAGTTGTAGTAGATTATCTCCAATATGAAGGTGGGTGATGTTTCTTTGAAGTGAACCACCACATGTTACTTTTCCCAACGTGCATGAGTAGACATAATGAATAGATAACCCCAAAGAAGAAAAGAAAATTACTAACCCCCAGGAAAGAAGAAGGATATAATTTTATGTATAGAGTGGGAAGTAATAGAAGATAGGGATGCCCCATATTGACTTCTGTGGTGTCCTACTCTATATGGTGTAGAAGTTTTTTTAGAGGAGGAAGTTTCACCACCACATTCTTCTCTAGATATTATTCTATATCTAATACTTATATGAATTCTTCCATAACATCCATGTCCTACTTCATTTATGTTGTATTAGAAATTTCATAAAAGGAGAACTCAAAAAATGATCCAATATGAACAAGATTAAAAGAAGATGAATCAGTAAAGAAATATTCCCTTTTAAGTAAGTCATCTTAGAAATTTATCTCTTCTAGTTGGACCATTGGGGACTCTATCTCAGTAGGTGAATCTTCATCCTCATCTTTGAATATAAGGGATAGGTAGATAGGTTCTGATTTTTCATTATCAAGTATAGGAAGATCATGTTTTTGGTTATCTTTAACAAATTTATTATACTATTTATCTAAAAAATATTAGCCTCCCATTAGTACATCATATTTATTATGTTCTTTAGGGATCTACTTGAATAAAAGTTGATTGTGAGATGATATTTTTAATTCCTTTAGTAGTTCCTTATCAACCACCTTAGTTTCATTAACACAATTTTTTTGGTGAAATCCCATTCCACTACTTTTTGTGGTTCTGGTTCTAGAGCAAGCTGTTACTCCTGGTATGGGAAGACATATTCAATTTGTCGTCCCATTTCTCTCTCTAGGTTGTACATTTCTTATTGGAGTCCTTTAAATTGAGTTTTTTAATTTTACTCTTCTTGTTGCACCTAAGAGTAATTTTTCCACACATAATAATCACAATTTTAATACATAATAGAAAAAAAGAGTTTTTTTTAGTTTTAAAAATTTATGATTTTTGGTTTTTATTATAAAAAAAGTGTGGGCAATTGTTGTGACTCACCAAAAATAGAACCAAATTGATTTGTGAGGATTTTTTAAAGATACACGATCAATAGTTTTTTTACCTAAAAATACAATATAGTACATAAATAGGTTTAGACTTTGTCATGAACCCCTTTCTCTAAAGATACCACTATGAGGGGAGAGATATAGTGACCCCCTGTGTCCCACCTCATGTAGTCCCATGGTTGGAAACTAGCACCATGGGTATAAAAATTTTATTTATGGGAGAAATTTCCCTCAATAATATAATTAGGATTAAGTTATAAGATGAATCATCCAAAAAAACTCCAAGACATAATATAAAAGAAAACTGAAATCATCCCACAATGCATAAATAAATAAAAATTATACATGTAAATGTCTCTAAATTAAATACCCAAAAGAAAAGCTAAAGTAGTGATATAGTAACTCTCCAAAGATCTAAGCTAGTAATGCCCATCAAGGTCCTCAAATTACTCCTAAAACCCTAAAAATAGTTTTATATATGAAGGGTGGGCATATAGGTATACTCTTAGGAAAACACAAGTCTTCTTGCACATATGGAAAGAGAATACTAATTCAACCATGAGAAAACTATAGAACCAAATATGAACTACATAAGTACACTAAAAAAACCATCCTATACATGAATCACTCATAAAATAAGACATCCAAGTATAATAATTTAATATGAATCATATCAATGAAGGGTACCCACACCTTTTTCCAATGGATTTTATTCTCTCACACCCCATCGTCGTACGTTATAGCATTTCCATTGATTCTAAATAACACCAGATCACATC
This sequence comes from Viscum album, assembly GCA_963277665.1. Classification (NCBI taxonomy): domain Eukaryota; kingdom Viridiplantae; phylum Streptophyta; class Magnoliopsida; order Santalales; family Viscaceae; genus Viscum; species Viscum album. The sequence continues at coordinate 719,463,493 of OY728159.1, read as the reverse complement.
ACATCATGTTCTCAGAAACCTGGTCCATCACATCATATCTCATAATCAATGTATTTGGGTATTGTTAACATGAAGGAAATCAACCTCATTCCCTCCTCCTATCATGCATGACCCCCAACAAAATCCATCTTGTCACATCTCACCTGAAGACACTTGGGAAATCATATCTCATCTCATCACATGTAGACAATGACAATTTTGACTTCTTTCCTTCATAGCCTATTCATATAACCAATTATTGGAAGAGGAGTGGGGAATATGGGGTTTCCATTCATCCATCTTCCCACAAGGATGTTGGAAACCCCCCCTAATATATATATATATATATAAGGTTGTTGGAACATGGTACTTGACACCAGTGGGTATGTAAATAATTCACAAGGAAATATATTTTATATACAATAGCTACACACAATCTAATCATTGTGGTTAACAATAAAGATACCAACCTACTCACAATTTTTCCATCACCTTTCTGCTACCTCTAAATGCATAAAACCCCACAATAATACATAATCCAAAAATCATCTTCTATTAAATCCAATTTCTGAATTATCCGTTATAAACACATTTGAATTAGAATATCCATTTCACTAAACAATTTCTACCCCATTATTTTTTATTTAATATCCCAACATTTAAAACATACATCCTATTAAAGTTTATTATTTTGTTAGAAAACTCTTGTTAAGTCCAATACTACTCAAGAAACTATCACAATATAGCCCACACCAAGCATCACAAATCCACTTCCCATAAACCAAATCTAACTTCTACCTTCCATCATATCACAAATACTTTTTAATCCACGCTACACAACCACACAAAAAACACCATTGCAAAACTGTGTTACAACCACATTACATCCACTACCCCCACACGCATCACAATAAAGCCACTGTCATAGAATCCCATCAACACACTAAGCCATAAGACACAACTACATACATAAACATTTTACAACAAACATGTATCATTTTATATATTGGGAATATGGGATTTCATTCAATTACACTTCTTTATTTAAGGGTGTTATCACCCAAGCCATATATCCTGGTGAAACCAATTCATTAGATGATTATAAGTTGTTAAAACATTGTTTAAGGTGGTGTCACAAAAAATCACCCAATATGGGAATCACAACATATATTAGAACCAAAAAAATGGGGACAACAATGGACATGGTTTTCAGTGATACAACAAAAATATATAAAATGAATATCATAATATCAAAAAGATATAAAACCAGGAAAATAATTTACTTGTCCCTTTCCATTTCATAAAAACTACCTAATTATCATTTGTTAAGATGGATGAAACTCTATTACGAAGAGATAAGGAGGAAAACCCATCTCAGATGATACAAAAAAATTTAGAAATGAGGGACCCCCTACCAAAAAGAAATAACAATTAAACCAACTTAGTGTAGCCAAAATATGGTTTGTTTATATAAGATGAAGCCAATTCAAGGGAACTTGAACTAACTATATAAAAAAGGTTTGATACTCTAAGGGAATATGTATTTGGAACCTTCCATCTTAAGACAAAGTATGCCTGAAATAATGAAGTAAAGATCTTCCCTTCTGAAAGATTTGATCCCAAACCATTGGGATTAGGTATGGTTTTAATTGACCATTAAAGATGGATATTATTATATCCACATGGTTTAAACATTTAAAAGGGATCTGGACTTTTTAGATATTTAAGATGCAATTAATCACCTTCAAAATGTCATTAAATTCCATTAATTAAGGAATTAAAACCATTTTTCATAAAAAAGGAAATGAAAACGTAAAAATTGGAAATTTGGAAAAATAGTATTCACTATTCAAAATGAGCCACCGTTGGTGATCCAACATTAGTTCAAAGTGAGTCACCATTGGTGATCAACCATTAGTTCAAAATTATCCAACATTAGTTCAAAATTTTCTACCATTGGTGATCCACTCTTAGCTAAAACTAAGCCACTGTTGGTGATGCACCATTAGTTCAGAATGGTCCACCAATGGTGATCCATCATTAGTTAAAAATAATCCACCATTGGTTATCCACTATATGTTCAAAATGATGCACCATAAGATATCCACCATTATTTCAAAATGATCCACCAATGGTGATCCACTGTTAGTTCAAAATGAGCCATCATTGGTGATCCATAGTTAGTTCAAAATTATCCATCGTTGGAAATCCATAGTTAGTTTAAAATGAACCACCATTGGGGATCCACTGTTATTTAAAAATGACCCACTATTTTTGATCCACTATTATTTTAAAATTATCAACCATTGGTTATCCACCTTTAGTTCAAAATGATCCACTATTAGTGATCCACCTCCATCCTATAAAACACCCATTTTTCCAAAAAAGCACCACAATCAAAAGATTTACAAAAAAGTAATGGTAGGTTAGTCTAGTTAATTAGATCATATACCTCTCAAACTATTCTCACCCTAATGAATTCAAAACCAACCCATAAGGAAAGAGGGATATGAACTAAAAAGACATCCCTTGAGATACCTCTCAAGGATCTTGGTACACCAAAAAAACCCCAACCAATTGAACATGAAAACCAAAACACCCACAATATCTAAAAAAATAATACTTACTTGAATATAGAAATCAGAAAATTTTATCCTCCATGTCATGATATTATCCACTCTGTGTGGAAATGACACACCTTCATAGGTTTAATCATGTCGTAGTATAATTCATCTTGATTATGAATCATGTCCTCACCTTTTCACAAGACATAACTTTGTCACACATCACACATTACATCAATGGGAAAAAATATATCATAAACTACTAAGGTCCAAACAACACATCATAAAGAAATGTGGAGTAAGGAAAAAGTCAAAAAAACACGGGGTACTGGGCACACATTTGCATCAAACGCTTCTTAGTAATATATTCTAGGCAACGATGCCTCCACATCAAACGAACCAAAGGAATGGTTCGTCCTTGTAGTAACTTTTATTGATGATATTGGATACCCATTGTATGATATAAAAATTTCAAATCATCCTTAGTATCCAACTTTCTATAGTCATTGACATGAGAGTCATCAAGAAGATAACAATGTAGATGAGAAATATAGAAAACATTGTGGCTCCTCTCTAGTTTCGGGGGAAATTCCAACTAATACACCACCTTGAAAATTCACCCCAACACATATAAGGTCCTGATAAACTCTGGGGAATGCTTAATCCCCTATCAAACCCCCAATTCCCATATCGAGGGGATACTATAAAGAACTCATGGTCTCTAACTGGAAACTCTGAGGGCCTCCATGTTGGATTTTCATAAAAATTATTCTGACCCTAAACTGCCTTCATCCTGTCTCAAACCAACTAAAACTTCTATGTTGTGATCTACACCACCTTAAGACAAAAATCTACCAAGTCTAACCCGTTTTCCAGTATAATGGAGAATGACATAGCTGCCTATACAATTCCTCAAATGGGGACATGCCAATGGATGAACGATAGCTATTATTATAAGCAAACTCAAACAAGGGAAGTTTTCATGCCCACAATCTGATGAAGTCTAAGACACACACCCTTTTCATATCCTCTATCACCTGGATAGTTCTCACTATCTTCCCATCCATATTAGGGTGGAAATTAGTGCTAAGGTGTAATTGATTGCCCAAGGAATTTTTTAATTCCCTCTAAAATTGTGAGGTAAAATATACATCCTGACCTGAGAAAATAGACCTTGGCACTCTATGCATCTGCACCACCTCATCAATGTTACACCTAGAAAAATAATTCACTATGTATGACTCCTTGATCACTAATAAGTGTGATGATTTCATAAAATAATACACAATTACCTAGATAACATCACATCCTCTCTGAGATCCGGGTTACCCGTTGAAAAATTACATTGGGATGTCATCCCATTTCTACTCAGGAACAAATAAGGGCCATATAAAACCACCACGAACATGATGATTGACCATTACCTACTGGAATACTGAACACCAAGCCACAAACTCCACCTCTACTTGTTTTATATCGGGCCACCAAAACTATGTCCTCAATCCATGGTAAATCTTAGAAAATCTATGGGGTACCACAAATGATGAGTTTTAATGCTCACAAAGGACTCCCTCACACATTTATACCAAAAAAAAAACAACCTCCCTTGAAACACCATTCTGTTCTGACCATACTCCAACTATCCCTCCAGAGCATCACCCTGGCCAAAATGATCATGCATCACCTATACCTCTAAGTCTCCCCATTGAGAATCCAAAAAGTTCCAAATCAGAGAAGAGTGCACATCAATCTGAAATAAGAAAACTAAGGATTCTAACACCTCCATCACTCTCTAAGCATTCACATACTTCTAAACAACATCACTTCATGAATTCCTACTCAAAGCATCAGCCACCATATCCCCATTTTATGAGGTGTAGGAGATCTCAAATTATTAATACTAAAGAAAATTTATACACCTACATTGTTGAATATTCAGATCATGCTGAGAAAAGATATACCTAAAAATCTGGTGATCCTTGAAGTCTACAACACAATCCCCAAAGAGTTATTGTCACAAAAAATTCAATGCAATCACAACTACTGGTAGCACCAGATCATTGGTGGAATTGTTACAATCATGGGAATGTAACCTATTAGACCCATATGAGATCACATCCCTCTACTTAATCAACATGAATAACAAGACCAAATGGGAAGCATTATAAAACACCTCAAACATTACCCCCTCCTCTGGAAATTTGAACACCAACCAACTTCCCCTTTAAGTAACCAACACTAACTGGAACTGGTCAATCCACAAAAATTATTGGTCCTTCTTGTTCCATGAATTAAATGAGGTTAAAACTCAAAATATATTTGGCACAAACATTTGAAAATAAATTATAAGACCCAAAAAATATGAACCTATGACATGTTATTGGGTGCTTCTTAAGAAACAACTCCCTAGAAATTCATCGAGTCCACTCCCAAAACCTTATGAGACACCGCATGTATGATTAAATGAACCCCTTATGTATAAAAGTTAAATTTGGATAAAATTACATAGAGTTGGTGGCATTGAAGAATCTGTAAGATTGATATGAGATGATCGGCATGCTCCACCTCTGAATTTGAGTAGATCAATATATCGTCAATGAATTTAATGAAGAACTTATCCAGGAACTCACAGAACATGGCATTCATGAGATCCATGAACACAACTAGTGAATTCATAACACCGAAGGGAATGGCGACAACCTTGAAGTGACCATACCTACATTTGAAGGTAGTCTTCGAGATATCAATCTCCTTCACACCCCGCTAGTTATATCTAGACTACATATCAATCTTTAAACACCCATAGCCCCTCTTATCTGGTTAAAAAGTTCATCTATCCTTGGAAGAGGTTAAAAATTATTGATTGTCAGTAGATTCTACTTTTGGTAGTCTATAAATAGCCTCATAATACAATATACCTTTTTGGAGAAAACAATGAATCACCCCACAGTGACAGACTTAGCTAGATAAAACCATTATACATCATATCATCTATCTAAATCCTCAACTCTTGCAACTCATAGGGTGATATCTGATTAGGTTTCATCGATATCAGAGAAGCACCAACTTCAATTTTTTCCCAAACTCAACATTACATTAAGGGGGTAACACCACAACCTCCTTGGGGAAAACATCTAAGAACTCCCTGATGACCCAGGGAACATCCATTGTCCCTTTATATACCGATTTCATAGACAAACCAACCATCAAGGAAACAAGGGGCTCTACACATCTACTACCCACTAGATACCCCCTCTCACAAAAAAAACTATATATCAACCATCCGCATCTAAGAAAATGACTCTCCTTTGAAAGCAGTCGATAATAGTACACATAGAATAAATCAATTTAATGATAATAATGGCATCATATGGTTGCATATGAAGTAAGAAAATGTCTCCATGGGACTGATGTGGTACATCATGAGTCTACACCCTTGACACACATCAAAAAAGACAGTATGGCCTTTCACTAGTGTAGTCCACACCAGGGGTATGAGAAGAATCTCTACGCCCTATCTCAATGTGCGGACTAGAGTGGGTGTAAAAAAGTAGGGGGAATCTCCTAAATCAAACAAATAATATAAATGAATTGATAATAAAATGATCATATCTCAAAAAATTTAATGTCTAGTATAATATAGGTTTTGGTTATACAGTTGTTATATAACCATAAATATTATGTTTCTATGGATTTAGCTATGTGAAATATAGTTAAACATTATATTAAATAGTATAAATGTTGTTTAGTTTATTTTAATAAGACTAGGGATATTTTTATTATAGTATAAGTAATACAAAATTACCTGACGTAAGTATGTATAGGCCACACACAGTCTATACAACTAAACCTCAGTATGTACATAAATCATGTAGATTTTCATGGTAAATAATAATGACCTAGACAATAGAATATCTAGTCATACCAACATCAACATAAGATACATAGGGGTATGAATAATTTTTGTCTATATAGTATGATTGGGAATTATATAGAATTTTTCAAAAGTAAATTGGAATGTATATAGAATGATGTTATTGGATACCATTCAAATGGAGAATTCATAAAATAATTGGGTGACTTATACAAATGTTGTATATAAATTTTCATCTTATCCAAGAACATGGTGAAAGAAGATGATGTAAGAAAAATTAATCCTCAAATTCATTTTAATCCATGAGAAAAATCTGAGGATAAAAAGAGGAACCCCGTGAAGGATTCACAAGGAAAATGGAAATGTTCCACACCACATAGATATATTCATCTACAATAACTATCTTATTTCATATAATTTATTTTCATTCCATTATATGGTAATTTCTAATTTGTATCAATCCATTCAATTGGATGGTGTTGTTTCTTGATAGTATGGAGAATCCGTGGATCAGAACCCACCCCTAATGATACTGAAATTGTTAAATAGAATATTGGTGATATCCAAGGGATATCCAGTGGTATTAGTAGTGGCTATAATATTTATTCTACATACACCATTCATATTGTGTGATTCTATCTTTTGGTGGTCGGTTTAGTAGTGGCTATAACATTTCTTATATATCAACTGGATAATTGATGGGCCTAGTTGTGGATACATCTTTTCTACTATAGCCAATGGTCAAATAGTGGGTATGGTAGTGGCTATTGAAATTATGTTGTATCCATTGACCAACCTATGGGTCCCACCAGCAGGCTAGTAGAAAACTAGTGTCCCTTCTATGAGGATGATAAGGTTGTGAAATATAAGGTGATATCATTTTTTCTAACCACCATTTTATTATTATTTGTGAATACATTATCCTAAACATGATCCATTTTATTTTATAGGAAATATTTAGATGTATTTTTATATTTAAACATGATTTTGAGGAGGATTGAACTAATTATAGAAGTGGTGAACCGAACTTTGTATGAATACCATGTATTTACTCATAGATCCTCTTCTAATTTGTGTACCTATTGTTTCCTACTATGTATCATCCATGAAAACCATATTAATTCACTCGATTGGGGTTTATAATTTGAAATTTTTGTTCTTGGGTTATTTCTCTTAATTCATCAAGACTCATCTCTTGAGCTTATGGTTAAATTATAGTATTTTAAAATAAATGTTTTTTTTAAGTAGATGGTATCATAATTTTTTTTAATTCTAAAAAAAAGATATATTTATATTCTATATTTTTTCTAAAATATTTTTAAGACATTATCTTTATTTTAGTGATTTATATTTTTATTCATCGATATAGTTTTGAATAGTTATAAAGCAACAATTTCAAAGAATGTGGTTCTTTTTTATGAACATGATGAAATAATTTTGTCATTTGGTATTGTTGATAAAACGTATTTTGAATCATCTTTCATACAATTATAAGGGTTTTGTGATTATCATTATGAAATTTTCATTTTAATGGTATTTTCTCAAAATCGCAAGCAAAGTGATTCCATTTTTCTGGTAGGGATCCATTCACATGAAAAACAACACAAAACACCTAGGAATATTGTCCTAGAGTAATGTGCACACCAGGTGGCCCAAGGATATACTAATAGGTAGACACACTTGTGAGTGTGTTATTACTGAAAAGCCCATTGTTCTATGTTAATTTTCATGCTAGGTGGCCTTTAATAATATTTTTTTTGATGATTTACTAATTCCAGGACCTAGTTACCCATGGAATAATTTACAATTTTTTATTACATGGAATGTTTATTTTTAATACTAGAACAACATATTAATTATTGAAATTCCTTGAAAACTAGTTTACTTTAAAAAATATTTTTATTTGGTTAAAAATATTTAATTTCCATGTTAGGTTTACAAAATTTTGAAATTCCTACCACATGATTTTTCATTATTTATTGAAGAATAATTGGTTTATATTATGTAAAACATGGAGGGATTTGATTAGGACATTTTTCTCACACCCTATATGCACTTATGTAAAAGTATTTATTATTTTATCTAATGTATCCAATGGAAAGACGATGCAAGGTGGTGGTGAGTTTTCTCATTTGTTGGGAGTGTGAGTTTGATTAATACTACATGCCATATGAAATTAGATTTTTATTTTACTTATAAAAATTGCTTTGGTATGTGGGTTTTCAATATTTTTTATCTTTCATCTCTTGTTTACATTTTGGAAAACCAATATTCTCTATATATGTGTCTTCTCAGATTATGATATTATGTGAAGAAATTATCTCCAATGTCACTTCTTAATTCCTAGAAACGTATTATCATTATATGGGAATGAGTAACACCGTTATATATTTTCAAGGTAAGATAATGTTTCTAGGTAGTTGGATGGTCCATGTTGGTTCATGATAAATTGGTATAAAAAAGGTTCTCCATTTTAAATGTTGGTATTCATCTTGGGATGTATTGGTATATGGGAGATAATATTTTTGAAAATAAGTGGTATATTGTATGTGAGTATTAGAGCCACTCTCATAATGATGAATCTTATGTTATAATGAATGGTTGAGAAATAATTATTTTATAGTTATAGAGGTACTTAATTTTTATATCCCTTTTCCATGTTCCACTATTATTCTAGTAGACTCTTTTCATATAATGTTTGAATTGACTCTTGGGTCTCTTTTTCTTGTCTCCCTCAATCAATTGTGGTGTATTAATATTCCATCCAAAATAAATATATCAAAATATAGGGATGGTGAGAATCCTCTAGTTGATATTAATCTCATCAATGTGTTTGTGCGTACAGTTTGAGATACGGAATAAGGTGCATAACCTGTTCCTGCATGGTTTAGAGAGGAACAACTTCAATAAGGTAGTGATAGGAATCAATCCCATGAGTTTCAATTTTATAAAGCATCACCAATTATTTGGGTGAATGATCTTTAGGAGGTGGAATACTGATGAAAAAAATTGAGAAACTCTGAATTCCTTGAAACCATAGATTATATTAAGGTGTGATGTGCTATCATCAAGCATGAAGGATTGTATATGAGGTGGTGGGTTTGGTAGATTCAGAAAATAATCACGAGGGATTGGAGTGGAAATAATTCTTGTACATCATAATCAATCAATTCTAAAAAGATACTATGACCTTGGAAAAATCCATTGAGATCTTTACCCTTGTGATATGGAATAAGATAGAGATAAAATATGCTAGTCACTTTAACAAACAAACATTGTATTCTCTAAATTATGTATTAAATGAGAAGATAATGGTTACCAGTTTTCATAAGGGCCATAAAATTTATATATTTAATATTTTTACCTAGAAAAATTTATACCAAAATTGAGGTTAATAATAGGTCATTGAGGGGAGAGATTGACATGGATGGGAAATTAAGGCTAATCGAATTTCCTACTACCTTAATGGGTTCTCCAGCTGTTCTTTTAAGGGTTACATTATAACAATAATTATTCTTCGAGGAAATTGTTGTGGCACAAAACACAATTTTTGTCAACACCATCACTAGTAGTTTTTAGTTTGACAAGTTGAAATTTTGGATATATAGGGAATTTTAATCATTCATTCCCTAAAAATAAAAAAATAAACAACTAATTTGGACACGACATTCACTTAAATAAGTATTCTCAGGAACATTCATTTCTGCACTCTGGTACTGGGTAGTTTGAATCAATAACATCCATAGTGATTCTAAATGATTTAGGAACAATATTGTTTTATCCAAAAGAATCAAAAATGAAACCCTTTTACACAATAGAAGATTCTCTAATAGATGTAGATATTGTTCTGGTGACTATGAGAGGTACCATTTATAGTGATATGACTCTAGAAACTATTTTATTTCATAAATTTAACTCACACTCTTTTGTGTATACATCTATTGTGGAACTTAAAAAACATTAAATTAAGCTAATTTCATTCATTATTTATTTTTTGATACCTATAAAAATAAACAAGGTTGTGGGATTCAGATTCCCCTAATTATTTTTTATTATGTGAAAAATTGATCTAGTTCTGGATTTTTTGATCACTGGATGGATTAGTTAGTGGTTTATTGAGATTGAATCAGTTTCTATCATTACTATATTTCTTAACCCCCACATTATGGGAGCTTCCATGTGTTTAATGAAGAATGGGACCCATGGTCTATTTGGGAAGGACCTCCCAATCTAGATTTTGGTTACATGATATCATTTTTTTGGTAAAACAGGGATATAAATATTTCATTAGTGAGAATGCTATTATAGTTACTTAATTACTTGAGTTGTTTCCAGATTAAATTTTTAGTCTACCACCATAGAGGGAAGTGGAGTTCCTAGTTGAATTATTTTAGGGAAGATAGCTTATATCAATGGAATTGTATAGTAACACTCCAACCAAGTTGTATGTTATAAAATTATAGTGGAAAAACATGAGAGGAAAGAGTTCCAAATTCCTATGTATTTTATCATAAGAATACACTATGTTATATTCCAAAAAAATAAGATGAAACTCTCCACTTATATGTTAATGACCAAAATATCAATCTCAAAGCTTTCTTGAATAAGTACCAATATCATCACATTGATGATTTGAGTGATCAGTTGAAAGGGGAAATGTGCTTCTCAAAAATTAACCTTCAGTCTAGTTAATACAATATCAGAATCAATGAGTCATATATTTCTAAAAGTGCCATTAGAAGTATGTATGGACATTTAGAGGTCCACTTGACTGTATTCAGAAAAAATAATCATCATGTGGTGTTCATGGAAGGGTTTATGATATATTCCTCATGTATCATGATACCTTTTCATGTCATTCATTGATGAAATTATTATGTACTCATGAAAAAATAAATATCATGTGGTCCACTTAAAACAAATTTTGGGAATTGTAAGGGATTGTTGGCTATATGGAATGTTATCAAAAATCCAATTTTAGATATATGAATTTATGTTCATGGGACATATGATCCAGGATGATGGTATCTCATTTGACTGTGAAAAGGTGATAGAAGTCATGTCATGGGATGAACTATAAAATGACATTAATATTTGAAGCTTTCTGGATTTCTTTGGATATTATCAATGGTTCTTAAAGAATTTCTCAAAACATGAATAACCATTTACTTCTATCACCCTAATATGGTGAAGATATTTAGAGACTTCATGTGTGAGGCATATTTTGATGAACTAAAGTAATGTTTGACCTCTAAAAATATTCTAACTATTCTAGGGTTAGGATAGGGCTACATGGTTTATTGTGATGCATCAGGTGAAGGTTTTGGATATGTCTTTATTAATGGAGTTCATGTGATGGATTATGGGTCTTTATAGATATTTCTATAAGAAAAGAATAATCCCACTAACTATTTTAAACTCATAGCTATTTTGTAGGACATTAAGTGTAGGTGACCCAATAATTTTTGAAGATGTTCATTGTTTACTCTAACCATGAGAGTTTGGGGAATATATTTTATTAAAAATATTAAATTCTATGATATTGATAATGGATGTCATACTTTTTTTTATAATGATATTATCAATAATATAGTAATGTGTAATGTGGTTATTTATTTTCTTAGTTGGATGTTAAATTCCTAGATGTGAAGTAAGTGAATGATTAACGGAATATGGTGGGACCCTTTGGCTTGATGTAGTTGGGTGTTAGGGGATGAGTCTGGTAATATTTTGGGGAGTATCAATTGATTCTCCCTGTTAATGATAATGTTCTACAAGAATAAGAAAATTATAATGAGTTACAAAAAACTAGGGATTATATATATTTTTTGGTAACCATAATTAAATAATCTCTCCACAGGAAGGTTTTTTTTTAGGAATTGGTATGTTTTTCCTCAATCCTTGAGAAAAGTTTTGATAGAATATTTTCCTAATTATATAGGGTTTTCTACCTAGGAACAAAAATATGAATTAATTTTTTTTTGTTGGTTCTGGAGGCATGGTATAAAAAGAGACAAAGTCGTCTTCATATATTGGTGATAAAGATTCCAAAAAAATTATATTAAATACAAAAATTCATATAGTTTTCTTTAATTTATACCCATGTAAACATGGAAATGGAATTAGATATCAAACTATTTCATTATTATTTTACCTCAGACACCTTTATGTATGAATCCTATTCGGGCAGTGATTGATTGGTTAATGATGTGAAATCATTTAAAACTAATTTTCATAGCACCAAAGTGGAGGGCACAAAGAAATTTTATGTGTAGGAAATTATAAGGTTTCATAGGGACCCAATATCCATTACCTCCAATATAGATCTTTGTTTTAACCGATAGATCTTTAAGGTCCTGTAAGAGGACTTGGGATCTTAGGCCAAGTTGATCACATCATTAGATCCATAGAAGGATGGCTAGACATCTTGTTAAATTCAAATTCAGGATGATATGCTTCTTGCCTCTACCTTAGACATTGAATATTCTTCATATAACCTTTTATGTTTGGTTAATTTTTCTTATAATAATATTTTATAATATTCCATAAATATAAAACCTTTTTAATCATTATATGGTCAACCTTGTAACTCATTATTTTGTTTTGTGGTGGTGGGAGATTATCCATTGGTTGGATAATGTTTGGTTCAGGAGATGAGGGTGAATATCCAGTTGATTCATCAATGTTTTATGATGGCTCATTTCTAGTACAAATAAAACATGGATCTCTATCATCATCTGTTGTAAATTTATGTAAATGTCCATGTGTTCCTAGAATTATCACCTTGATTGGGTTATCAAAGGATTGAAAATAAATGTAAAATATATCTTAGATTTTTTGGACCTTTTGAGGTCATTATGCCATGAACCAACCCGTGTCAACCCTGAACCATTCACCCGATCTTGTTTGTGGAATGTCCTAAGGGGTGTTCATGACCCCAAAAGGTTGACAACAAGCGTCCAGCATCACAAAATACAATAGGGATGGATTTCAACCCAAAATAAAATACCCAAGACCAGATAAATAAATGGAAAACTGAAGATGTAGAAAAACTGAACAACTAAAACTCAAATAAACAACCAACTATTTCAATTAAAAGATATAATAAATAGGCTGAAAAACTAAAAAAATAAAAATAAACCACTAACACATGATCTCCATGTGACCCTTGGTCTCCACCAACCACATGACCAATTATTTTCCACAATGGGAACCTAATCTAAGAAACATGTACTGGAACTAGACCTGCAACTGAAATGATAGGATATGCATCAACACTGAGATGCTCAGTAGGAAAGCAAAAGTAAACAAAAAAATCTAAGAATTTACCATTCATAAAATAGTCCATTAACATAGGGTTTAAATAAAAATATGAAAATTGGGTTTTCAGTTTTTATTAAAACAATGTTGTTTAGTAATTTTAACTCCAACTCACGCCACATCACATTTTCTAAACAAAATGCCTGTTTATACTCAAAATTATTAATAAAGAAAACCATTGAAGTGATAAAATAAATAGGTAAGTAAAGAAAATAGTAAACTAATACTATATAAAATGAATAATAAATCTAAATAATAATAACCATGGGTGATCCTAAATATCCCTAGACAACCCTTGCACATACTTAGTTTGGAACAACCTTCCGGTGTATGGTGATGCCCCATGGTCTATAACCAACTGATCACCCTTGTGAAGAAACCCGAAGCACTCACCATCTGGACTCTATATCTACCAGTGGGTACAAATCCATATAATTGGGGTTGTTAAGCTAACATCACACAATCATCTAAAAGATTCCCAGGAACCCATGGTGGTAATAATAATAATGTGTAAGTAGGAGGCCAACCCACACATGACTCAGCTTGGTTGCCACCACTACACTTTCCTACCATAGACACAAACACAAATATATGATAAACCTAAAAGGAAATCCCTCTTATTAAGGTTCTATATATACATACATATTCATGTCATAAAACAACGTGCCAACCGGGCCTCTATAACATATAAAAAATTACAAAATTTTACCAAAACTTTTGAGGTTGCCAAGTGGCACTCAAATTTGTCCAAACCCAAATACATTCCTTGAAGTTAACACACACATAACCTTTGTGTTGATAGTGTCAAACGTGCCTTTAAATTCCAAACTCACATCCAAACACTTCACAATTACAAAATGGGCCTTCACCCTTTTCAACTCACACCAATACATGTTTCATACCAAATGACCAAACCATAAATAAAATATTAAAAACCATGTTTTCCAAAAAATTTGAGAAAATATTTATAGAATTACATTTAAAACCTTATTTATAAAACCCACCAGAGAAACAACATGATTGGGAAAACTAAAAGCCATTTTAAAAACAAATGTTTAGAGAGAATACCATTTTTTGAGTACCATCATCATATTAGGGCTCATCTATGTGTGCACCTAGTTCACCCATGGATGTGACAATATCCAATGTCACCACTCTAATCCAATAAACCATTTGAAAACTATTTCCATGAAATAACCACTTATTTTTAAAACCAAATTCAACCATTCATTATATAAAAGAACACAACCATCCACTTTTTTCCGTAAAACTATTTCAAAAACCTTTCAACCAACCTATCAAGCCACACAATTACCAAATTACAAAAACAAAACCAAGTACACAACTAAATACACAGTATAAAACAACATAAAATTTATGAATTTAATAATAAACATAAATCCACTTTTAAATAACAAGGCATTTCAAAATAAGAACCATATGTACCTTAAACCTAAAAATTTCACACAAATATCTTTTGGAAACCATTTTTCTCAAAATAAATCAACACCAAATAATCATTTAAAACTAAATATGGGTATAATAGAGGTTAAAATAAAATTTAAAAAACAATTGAAAACATGCAAGTGCTAAAGGATCATTCTACAAATGGAAATGTTGTATTTACTTACTTCAAACCAAGTGAGAATTGGTTAAAACAACTTAGAGAGGGAGAATATGGCCCCATGGATGATCTACATACCATAAATCAAAATAAACATCACCCACACCCAAACCCTAGACATTAGGGTTTAGCCAAATGGAGAAAACCCTAATGAGAAACCAAGAAAGGAAGATAGGAGGAGAAAGAGGAGGTAAAACTACACAAAAACCCTAAAAAATTACCTCAAATACAAAGAAAGTGAAACAATTGGAGATTGGAAGCCAAGGAGGAGGGTTTGGGTGGACCTCCTAGTGTACCAAAATGAGGGGGAAAGGGGGATCTTGAAAATGAGTGGAAAAGAGAGAGATATGAGAGAGAAAATATAAATTTTAATGAGCTAGCATGACCTCACAGTTTGGAGGTATAGTTTTCTAAACCATGTGGTAACCATGTAGTCCTCTATTCCTTGGGGGAAACAACCACACGATTTCTTGAAACCTATCGCATGACCATGAGTGAGTCGTTCATTTAGTTATGTCCAACTACCAATAGCCACACGGTGTCCACATGGTTACTACTAACCATGCAGAAACCCTAATCCCCTTGAAAAAGTACACAAAAACTCAAAAAACTCAAAAATTTCGACCGGGGATCAAACATCAGCCTAAAAAATAAGACCCAATACTAAGATAAGGATAAAATAAAGATGTATCTGAGGTTGTTTTGTTGCAATTCTCCCCACTAGGGACACTTATTTCCCCTATAATGTCACCAAGCTAAACGTTAACCAAAAAATAGAGTCCATTCCCAAAAAAACCAAGGTAAATCATGAATCCCAGGTTGACCACACTCTCTATTGTTCACACCCGACTGATCAAAGGAAAATAAAAACAAAATACAAGGGGAGAATGTGAGGGGATAATCCCCACCATAAGAATTTTTCTATCTTAAAAAAATCAAAATGCAACACACCACCCCCAGGGGGGAAACGTGGGATATCCCAACCCAAACCTAACCAACCAAATAACACTAACCAAATAGTGGCCTTCCCACAACTAGAAGATAAGGAATTGACCACCTGAACTAAACCAACATCCTCAGCTTGAGAAAACAATCCTAAAACAAGGGCTTAAACAGAAATTCCACTATGAAGAAACTTGGAAAACTGGGATGCTGGAACGAGGACACCTCCCCCAAGAACCAAGGACCCTCCAAACAAGGGAGAAAAACCAAACCACTGGAATTGAAAATCCTCCCCAGTATCCAAAATAAAGAAATTCTCACCCCAAACAAAGGATTCTAACCCTAGGGGAAAACCATGACATATGTTCCAACCCCGAACCAGAAACCCCATCTAATTCCCCTACAAAAATCAGTCACTTCTACCACCGATCATACATCACCTATGCCAAAAATAGTCTCAAACAAGATCCAAATAGTCTCTAAGAAAAAAGAATGATCTAAGGAACTACATATAGATAGAAAAAACCACTTAGGCTTCAAAAGGACCAATTCAATCCACCATTATAATGAAATGAGGAACTTATAAATGGACAGAATTACAACAATTAAAAGATAGAAACAGGAAAACCTCAAAAATTTCCATCACATTGTAGAAAAAAAACTAATATGAGGTTTCACATACCCTCAGGAACTCCCGAATCTACATGAGATTCACACCGAGACTTGAGTCTGGGGCTCGGATGGCCAAAGCATATTAGGCCTCACATTCAGGCATTAGCATCCCTGACCAGAACACCTTACTCAAATAGTACCTCCTCTAGATCTTTCCCCAGTGACCTGAATGGTCGCATGACAACAATACTTCAGAAGGATGTGACAACTTGGATTGGAATTCCTAAACTGGCTATACCAATGGAACATAAGAGAATAGTTTGATGAACTAGAAGCCGACATTGATAGACAAGATATCTTGGAAACAGATTCCTGTGGCACACCTCGCTCACCAGATGAGAAACCATTATGAAATCCCACCACCACCAACTACACCATAACTCCAAAAACAATGAGATATCCCACATATATTGTCCCATGACAAAAACCTTCACTAAACTTGAGATAACACAAATCATAACAAGTCAGGGATTTACAACAACTTGAAAACATAACCCACTTCTAAAAACCACTTCCCTACATCTAATGGACCTCAAAAACCACATAAAATAGGAAATAATAGATAAAAAATATAATTGGGAATGATTCATTAACAAATCATGGGGATAGTTCTGAGAGGAATACTCCAAACAACACGAAAATCACCAATGAGACTAGAATTAAGGAAAAACATAATCAAAAGGAACACCCTGAGCTAAGGAAACCAACCAAAAATACAAACAAGCTTAAACACAACCAAAATCCTCCTTTTCAATATCACCATTTTTCATTTAAATCACAAAACTACCATAACCCAAGGACATTTTTCAAAAACAAAAATAATTTCCAAATACCAAAAACCTACTTTTCATTGAAACCCAATTTCGGAACTCAACTTCTGAATCAAATCCATTTTTAAAAATCCCAAATGAGCATTTAATTCCAGTCCCCCACTGATGGAAGCCTATAAACTGCTACATGTGTGTTTGCACATATCCATCCCCGTGTGCCCACACACATGTTATACACATACCCACACACATGAAAACATATACGGGTAACACCATGGGTCTCACCCAATCCATATCCTCAAAACAAAATAACATTAAATTTTAAAATAAACCTAACCCATTTAAAACCATTTGCAAGAATGTATTTTCATTTCCACATCAAAAAAAAAAAATTCATTTTAAAAACTAATTTCATTCTAAAATCCACCTTATTTTTAGACCCCTTTTCATTTTAAAATCCAATTTCATTTTAAAACCATTTGAATGAAATTCTCCATTTTCAAAACCACCATCGTTTTGCAAATTCACTCTAACACAAACTAAAAACAAGATGAGGAACAACCAACAATGAACAACCAGAATGAGAAACTAGTGCCTATTCCTAACCCAACAACATGGTGGTGATCCATGCCTCAAACAGTGAACTGGGAACTTGAAATCCACATGGGTCACTACTCTATGTGAGGTCAAATCGCAACACTATATCACCTCTATTGTCATCCTTCAATCCAAAATAAAATAAGAAAAAAGAATCACACTTGGAATACCCCTAGTAACATATGTTTCATTACATGTGGTGGTGATCAGGAAATTACCCACAACATACCTCCTGAGCGCTGATAGCCCAAGTCTCTATCTACCAGACACCCCAAACAGCAATGGCCTCCTCTGATACCAATTTTCCATGATCCAACCCAGGTCGACCATGAACCGATCAATTGATATGGTCTACGACATGGCCCACAAGGCTTTCCTGATCCCCACAGGCTGGAAACATGGGCCATGCATCAAAATATACAATCGAGAACAATTTCAACTCAAAAGAAAATAAACTGAAAAAGATAAATAAATAGACAACTAAAGATACAGAAAAACTGAACAACTGCAACTAAAATAAATAACCATCTTTTTTAGTTTCAAGATATGATAAATAGGATGAAAAACTGAAACAATAAAACAAAACCGCTACAACATGATCTCCATGTGAGAATTGGTCGACAGCAACCAGAAGGCCAACCCTACTCCACAACAGGCACCTGATCCAGGAAACCGGTATAAGAACTGGACCTTAAACTAAAATGATAGGACACACTTGGGAAACAAGATGCTCAGTAGTAATTCAAAAGTAAACCACTGAATCCTATAATTTCCTTTTCACAAAACAATCCATTAGAACATGATTGAAATAAAGATATGAAAATATGGTTTTTAGTTTTTATTAAAACAACATTGTTTTTTCATTTGAACTCTAACACATAACACATCACATTTTCTAAGTAAAATGACAATCTATACTCAAAACTTTTATTAAAGAGAAAAATTATAGTGATAAAATAATAGTTAAGTAAAGAAAACAAGAAACTATTACTATATAAAATGAACAATCAATCCAAATACTAATAACCATGGGCGATCCTAATCATCCCTAGACAATTCCTAGATGTTCTTGGTTTGAAACCATCAGCCGGTGTATGGTGAAGCCCCATTGTCTATAAAAAATGATCACACTCATGAAAAACATGACACACTACCCATCTAGCCTCTATATCTACCTGTGGGTACCAACCCTTTTAATTGGGGCATGTAAGCTACCATCACTAGATCATCAAAAAGATACCTAGGAACCCATTGTGGTAATAATAATACTGTGTAAGTAGGAGGCCAACACATAGATAACTCATCTCAACTGTCACCACTAAAATTTATGACCACAAACATGGACACCAATATACAATAACCCCAAAGGGATATCCCTCATTTAAAAGAGCCTCATATACATACATATGAATTTCATAAAACAAGGGGCCAATCAGGCCTCTATAACATATTAACATTTAATACATTCCACCAAAATTTTTCTGGTTTCCGAATGGAAAAAATATTAATCCAAACCCAAATAAATTCCCAAAAGTTAATGCACACATCACCTTTTAGTTAGAGGTGTTAAATGGGCCTTTATGTTTCAAACTCACATCCAAACATTCACAATTACTAAGTGAGATTTCACCCTTTTCAACTCACACCAAGACATGTTTAATTCCAAATGGAAAAACCATAGAGAAACCATTAACAACCATGTTTTCCAAAACACATGAGAAAAAATTTATAAAATTTTATTTAAAACATTATTTAAATAACCCAAAATAGGAACAAATTTATTTGGAAAACCAAAATCCATTTTGAGAAACCAATGTTTAGAGAGAATACCATTTTTCAAGTACAATCTTCATTTGAGGGCACATCTATGTGTAAACCTTGTGTACCCATGGATGTTCCAACATCCAATGACACCCTTTTAACCAATGAAACAATTTGAAATATATTTACCAAAATCACCCCTTTTTTTAAAACCAAATCCAACCGCAAATTATTTAAAAGAACAAAACCATCCCATTTATTACATAAAACCCTTTCAAATATATTTCAACCCACCTATTGATCCACACCATTACCAAATTACACAAATAAAACCACATTCAAATATAAATAAATATCATCACACAACATAAGAGTTATGAATTTCATAAGAAACCTAATTCCACATTAAAAGAATAAGTCATTTCAAAACAAGCATCATATGTTCCTTAAAACTAAACATTTCACACAAATCTCTCTAAGATACCATTTTTCACAAAATCTATCAACAAAAAATCATAATTTTCATCTATACATGTGTATAATAGAGGTTATAATAACATTAAAAATATATATTAAAATATGAAAGTTCCAAATGATCATTCTGGAAAGGGAAAAGTTGGATCCACCTACAAAAAACCAAGTACGAATGGGATAAAAATTTAAGAAGAGGGATAATAGGTCCCCATGAATGATCCAAATACCCTAAATCGAAAGAAACATCACCAAAACTGAAACCATAGACATTACGATTTAGAAAAAAGGAGAAAACTATAAAGAGAAACCAAGAAAGGAAGAGACGGGGAGAAAGAGGAAGGAAAACCACATAAAAACCCTAAAAATCACCTCAAATCCGTAGGAGGAGAAACAATGGGACATTAGAAGCCAATGAGGATGGTTTAGGAAGACCTCATATTTTTCCAAAACAATGGGGTGAAGGGGGGGGGGTATAAAATGGGTGCAAAAGAGAGAGTGAGAGGAGAGGATCGAGGAAATCTAAATTTTAATGACCTAGAATGACCACATGGTTTTGCCGCACAGTTTCACAAACCTGGATGTAATTGGGAGGTCCTATCTGATTAAGGGGAAACTACCACATAGTTTCTTACAACCTACCACAAATATATGCACAAGATGTGTGGTAAGTTCTATCTGACCATTAATGGACACACGGTGTCCTTATGGTTATTATTAAGCGTTCCAAAACCATGATCCCCTTGAAAAAGTTCCCAAAACTCTGAAAAATAAAAAAAATTGATTGGGACTCACACCTGAGCCTCAACCAAAATATCCATGACTAAGATAAGGATAAAATAAGGAAGAATTTGATGTGGGGTGTGTCACATTGAATTTATTGGAAAGGTGTAATGTCACTTCTCCTTACCACCTTAGTTTTATATGATCCATAATTTTTTTCAATGCATCGCAAATTAAGAGTTACCAACCCAACCAATATCATATTATATATTTGGAATATCTTGACATAGAATCTGATATGTCTCTTATGGGGAAAGAATAACAAATTATTTATTCTCAAGTAATGGTTTTATGTGTAAATTTAATGCATTTGGTTTGATTTCTACAGCATCATGGTTCTAATAATCATGAAATGTGTGATCTATATTCTATGATTAGTGTTAATGTATGCACCGCATTATGGATTAAAATTATTTAATATAGCTATTTTTGGGGGAATGAAATATGGTGGGGAGTATTTCCACACTACAGTGTTGCATTTAGGTATTATCATTATCTTTTCTTTATTATGTTCATTTATTCCTAATCTATGAGTATTTTGGGTTTGTTTTATTCATTTCCAAGGGTTGGGTGAGTTTCTTAAGATTTTTGAGTTTCTTTAGACTTTTACCTCTAGATAATGAATCTTATAGTGGTCCACTTGATAGCTTGTGGGTACCACTATCCAATCTGTCTTCCTAATAATGGATAAATTTTTTTAACTATATCCACCATCTGATCAGTGGGAAAGCTAACAGCTACAACCTTAATACTGTAACAGCCCGCCAACCATTGGGAGTCAACCTACTAGCTAATGTGTGTAGAAGTTACAATATCTATTCTTATATATCTATGATCCATCTGATTTCTTACTAAACCCCTGGTGAAACTGATGGGGTCAAGGAAATTATGGGTAACATTTTATTATTTAACTAAAACCCATGTTTTAGTCTCCCATCTTCCTCGTTCAACTAAAAATAAACCACTTTATTTTTTTGTCTCTCTTTGTATTGTTTTCTTTCCCAACATGAATTAACCAACGCATATCCCCAAGGTTGTCTGGATTGGTGTGTAGTCTTAGACACAATCATCATTCACTAATAATGATTAATTTAATTCCAGACCCTCCCCTTTTTGAGCTGTTACCCGTATGTGAATTTGTGCCACATCAACGTCAAATTTCTAGTATATGTGGATTTATTTTCTAGGAAAACAACAATTATTTATTTAAAATAAAATAATACGTTCTATTATTATTAGGATTATCATCAGGGAACTCACTAATTTTTACTCAACATAGTTTCCAATAACAACCAAACATTATAATGATGCAATCTAAGGTGGATTACACATTATATATATAAATATTTATTTTTATTCATTGAATATTCATTATATGTAACTGTGATCTACAAAAAAACAATAGATGTTTAGTGTCTTTGATTAAATTGATTACTAAAAATAGATATAAAAATGATCTACAGCATCTCACACTATGTTCTCCTCAACTACAATTATTTTTTGATATATCATACAAAAAAAATTCATCATATATTAGGGAAAATGAAACATAACAATTGGTGATCTCAGATACCTAGTAAGGGTAAGAAGGGGAAATATAAATCAATAATAATTTTTTGCATAAAATCTGAATAAGGGTCTATGATTATGAATTCAAAATTATATAATCATACCTAGAAATTCATAGATCATAATCAAGATTCATGGTATAAATAATTAAAATTCATAAGAAAGGAATCACAACATAATCAATGAAAATGATCCATAAAAGAATATTATTGTATTATTATCATGTCATAATAGAGTGGAATAATTTTGGGTTTATCCTAATAATAAAAATTTTAAGTCACAACTACCCACTAGGACATTCAACATATGTTTGGATTGGACCGACCACCTGTGTACCAGCTCTGGGCTAGGGATAACATCCCCTATAACAGTCTTGTGCTTATAATAACCACCCATGTACCATTTGAGCTCATAAATTGGTAATATATATTAAATTAATTAAATGGATATTATATACCCACCCATCATGTAATAATAATCCATTCATATGTATGTGAAAAAATCATGAACAATTTTATCATTTTATAACAGATTAACCAATGGAAAAGAAAATATGATATATCAGTATTTCTTCATTTTAATTTTAAATCATCTACTTAATGATTAAGTATTGTATCAAATGATAATATCCACATTGAATAAGAAAAAACAAAAAAAGATGATATCATAGATGAAAATTTCCATTAAATGAACATTGGAATATTTCTTTGGGAAGATACAGTTTTCATTTTGAAATCAGTTCGTTAAAATAATTATATTTCAGTAATAATATGAAAAAAAAATTCATTCAAAAGATAAAATAAAACATTTAATGAATAATTTAATGAAAATATTAGTCATTATATAGGTAAAATATTCTTGTGTGGTATAGGTTAAACCAAATTTTTTGTTCACATCTTGTATAAAAAGTAACTAGATCAAAATACAAAGATACAATTCTTATAAATCCTTTTAATAGAAATTCTGTAATGAGAAAATGAATTTAATGAATCATTAGAGAACATTTCAAACATTATTTAAAACATCTTAAATATAACGTGGAAAGTTGTTAAAAATATTCCTTATCAAATAGATATATAATGTCCGGGTTCTATAAATACATTATTTTGGAATTTTGAGAAGATAGAAGGAAAACATGTAACATACATTAATAACCATATGATAATAAAATTATTGATATTTATCAGAGATGTATCATGTAATATAATCAATTTTAATGTTTGAAAAAAATCCAAATAGATTTTAAGATAAACACTTACCTCAAGTTCAGCATTATTTTTACATGGTCTATCTTCGAGTATAATTAATGTATGTATCTTATACTTAACTCCAGAACTGTATTCATAATTAAAATTACAAAAAAATTACTTATAACATCATATCACCTATTTATTAACTGTTATTTAGTAAAATCAATATTCCATGGGCTAAATGTTTTGTTTTTTCATAAATGATTCAATTTAGCTATTTTGGTTATTAAATATCGAGCATGCTTCCATCCTATCATGAATGTTAATAATGATATAAATATCATATATATAGATTATATAATCATTTAAAATCACCCATATAAGATAAATATAGAAAAATAAATTTCCCAAATGTTGGATATTTTAGTTAGTTTATACAAATGAACATTGTCTTAATAATCTAATGAAAAAGGTAAAAAAATTAAATAATATTTTATCAATAAAAAATAACAATTATATGTTATATATAATATATATTTATTAAAATTTTCATCATTTTCAAAGTTATGCAGTGATGGAATATATATCTTATTTTTATGTGGAGGCGGTAGTCCACACATATACACAATATATTCTTTTATTTAACATTTGATGTTAAAGAGTTGGAAAAAGGTTAATCCATCAACCCTATAAATTCATGGTATATTTATTAAATTGGTTTTATCATGTTATTTTTTATAGAATGGGTTTAGAAAAGGTGGAATAATAAATAAAATTCAATGTTATTGGTTAACCGTTATATCTCTTCTTTGAAAGTCCTTTATTGTTTGACACCTTAAACATTAAAGGATTGATCATATAATAAAATCACGAGTTATATGAATATTAAATGGAATGATGTATGGATTTTTGGTGGTAATTCCTAATCTATAACACTCTAAATTCATGAATAATATAGGATAAAATGTTCCTGTTGTATCTAAGGGATAAAAAATAAATGAAATAACATAATTGATATAAAAACTATAACGAAGTTTTCAAACAATGTGAAATAAATGAGAAAATATATGAAGGTATTATAAAACATGTTCCAAATATACTATAATAAATATAATTAGACATTTTCATGTCAAATTATAACCCTTATATATTATTTTTACCTATGGGAATACTCATTTTAACCTTTCTCATTGTAACAATTTTTTAGATATTTTACTATTAATTATAAAACAATGAAGGTGGAATCATTAGAAAATTTGGGAATGATGATTATAAATATTGAACACATTTTTTCATATTCAATTTCTATATGTGGGATCATTTAATTTTAAAATAAGTTTGGGAAATGTGACATATATCCATTTTTAGTAAATTATATTTTTTAGCTTAACACTGAATTTATATTCACTCCATGCATATTATAAAACATTATAATGATATCTAAATTTATAATAGAATATAGAATATATAAAATTAATAATAATTATTAAATAGTAATTATATATTTTATTTATTATGAGATAAACTCATTAGAACAAAACATCTATTTTATGAAAATTAACTCTTTTACTTTTAAATGAATAAATCTTCATTCCTAACATCTAGATAAGTAATGCATGGATGATTATTAATTTATTTATTTAAATGTTTGAGATATTTTTTAAAAAATGTTTTTCAATTTTCATCAATATTCTTTGTTTGCATATAAACACATAACATGTAGAAAAATATATTTATTCTATAAATAGTAATATTAATCTATAAATGAATTTATTAAAATTGGGTGGCTATCAATTTTTTTACCATATGAAATATTTTCAGTAATTTGGTTGATCCTACTCATATCTCATAATCCAATGTCTTGGTTTTAAAGGTATACTCTATCACAGGTATATTCTGAGATGGTGTTTCATGTAAATTAATCTCTAAAATGCCTTATGTTTTTTCCAACAAAATTTTATAAAAAATATTTCAGTGTGGCATATTCCAGTCGGTTAATTTTTTTTATTTTTCAATAAATTTTGATGGTTTGTGTTTTATATTTTTTTCAATTATATGTGGGTTCAATAAAATATTCTTTGTATACTCTAAAAAATTTTGGTTTCCATTTTTTGCTCTAATATAATCAAAACTAATGTTTTGTTCTATTATTTGTAAAATAATTTCATTGAAATATAGTATTTAATGGAGGTGTTATTTATGGAATATATTCACTCATATTTGGGGTTTCAGGTAATTATTTTTTAGATATTATAGATAAATATCACATTGAAAACATTTATCAATGTAAAGACTATAACTATGAATGCAACTAGCTTCGACACCATTGTGAACATTGTAGTAAAAATCTTGTACATGGAAGACGATAGCAGATGAATCCTCAGATATTTTTATTTCGATATAATTTTCTTTGTACCCCTATCATGGAAAGGATTGTTTTCTTTGGGGACTTGGTGGAATATCCTTTTTATGTTATGAAGGAACAACCATAGTTGATTGGTCTTGACAGGTTATTACAGGGGGTTAAGTGTCCATGAAATCGAACCACGTCAGGTACGATGTCCACACATAGTCTCTTATAGGTTTACTTAGGAATCCAAAAACACCCGAAGGATCTTTTATCCATGATTCATGGACCTATTTTCCAAAGGAAGGTGCTCATTGTATGATTTGTCCAATGACACTTAATGACTCCATTAGTCAAGAGGATGGGGGTTCGGAATCATCACACACTTTTATGGGTAATTATTGCCTACTATGGGACTCTTTGATTGATTTAAAAATGTTCAAATGTTCGTGAATCCATGCTTCATTCCCAATCATGTGTTTTTAAGTTATCCCTTGGTTGCAAGATCAATCATAATTATGTGTGGGTCTGAAATTCCCTCTTGAAAATAGATAAACAACTCCCCTATCATTTTTTGAGAAAGTACTGGTTTAATCTATATGATGAGGTGCTCTGGAGTTTATCATAATCTAGGGTGGTTGGGAATTATTCTTCTATCAGGGTCAAACTAATAATATAGGATTACTATGTATCCTTGTGGGAGGAATCAGATCCCATGTAGTTCAGTGCACTTAATTGGACACATCTCATTTTAAGATGGTTCACCAAGGACCCATCCATGCAGTTTAATGTCATTCAGCAAGGATGTCTTAACAGAAGGTTACAGATCAAAATTTGGATGGGAATTTCACTGAGGCAGCCCATGGTACCCAAAAGTGATATAGTTCTTGGGGTTGAAACGACCCTACCAGATATATGGCCCCTATAAGCGTTAGGGTCAGTTTTGAAGTTAGGTTTGGACCTCAATTAGGCTTTCATTACATATCCCAATTTGTTGGGATCTAATTACACATGGATTAGTATCCCTTGAAGTTTAATTTCATGTGGTGAGGAAAATGAAAAACTAATGTGAATATAATGGAATAGATGAGGTCTACAAAGCATCTGGCTTGGGCACTTAGGAGGTTTCCTATGTATCCAAGTTGGT
Source organism: Viscum album (assembly GCA_963277665.1). Classification (NCBI taxonomy): domain Eukaryota; kingdom Viridiplantae; phylum Streptophyta; class Magnoliopsida; order Santalales; family Viscaceae; genus Viscum; species Viscum album. Next base: position 719,435,883 of record OY728159.1, on the reverse strand, counting down.
TGGGGATCAAAGTTCAAATAGTTTTGGAAGGTTGGGACTTACACATTAGAAGAATCCCATTTGAGCTACTAGTTGGGGATTAGTCGTGGGAGCTACCCATAAAGGGGCATGATTTTGGGCATACATCGGTGGAGATGGCCCTTGTGAGTTGGGGGAATTTTATTGGTGATGGCTTCTTAGGAGAATTTACCTTGATCTCGATCCCGAGGAAGGCGTCCTACATATCCTAGTTGTCATAAGAATCATTTTTATCATAGGTTATTGGGATAGGTAGATCATGTAGGTGTTCTGATCATCACCAGACTCTAAGGCCATGTGAGTCATTCTAGGTTTGAGAATCAAGAGGATGTGAAATGTTTTAAAAACCGCACACTTTCCTTTCCCCACTGTTGGAAAAGGAGGAAAATGATGGAATAAGGGGTCAGTGATAGCGTACCACCTCCTATGGTAAAATGGGTATACTCTAGGAGGGAGGCCCTAAATTGGTTCTGGGAAAGGGGATATGTGTTTCTTCTCATCAAAGGGAAAAGCCAATGTGACCCCATTGACTTATCACCGACCCTCATCAACAGGAAATAAATTGATTACCCTGGATCCTTAGAATTCGGATGTTTATGTTAGTATCACAAGGATGGAAAACAGGTTATCATGGGAATGTAGACTTAGGGACATTCTGGGGGTACGCATCGTTGCAGGTACTACCCATGTGACTCCGCTTACCATGGGATTGTAAACTCAGAAGGGTATGCTGATATGATTGATGGTTTTATCATACAGGTTCGGTGTCCTTGGAAGGGGATTTGGCCTACTGTTGTTCGATTGGTTCGTGAAGGGGATATGGATGAGGTGACAGAAAGGGATGGAGATGACCGAGACCAGATGACAGAATACCTAAAGATACCCCATTCTGCGTACCATTTGTTTATGGAGTATGGGGTTTATCCTACTAGCATACTACTATGAAAAAGAATGATGAATCCACATACTGTGATGCTATACAGTCCTAAGTGTGGTCTGCATAGTGTTTTGCTATGTGGTACCAGGTTCCGTTCATTTGCATGTTGCTTTGCGGTGCTGAGATCCATCCGTGTAGAAATTTGCTACATAGTGCATGTTTTCATCCACATAACGATGTGCGATGCATGATGCCAATTTGAAGAAGTGTAATTGATCCAATGATTCATGAGAAGTTCATTCATGAGGTAATATGGGTTCTTAGTCCACCAATTAGTTTTTTATCATGCCAATTAGTGTTAAGTTTCCATCTTTAATTCTATGCAGCAAGTTATACCTGCAAGGAATCAGTGTAGTTCCTCAATCAGTTCATGAATATAGAAGTCTATCATACAAATTCATACCATCCCTAATAAACTTTGAAAATAACTCTCTTATTCTATACCCCTTGATATCCTTTTATAGAGTTTCATGGAAGTGAGATATATGGGTCGCACAACACTTTTTGTGGAATCCCATGGAAAAACCACCCAGACTGCAGACGACTTGGTTAATAGAGGCCTACAGGGTTGTGGATCTTAGTGGAAAAAATAAACAACTTAATATCATGAATGAATTCATCTCATTCGTGGGATACCACCCGCTTCACCTTATCCATGAACCATTTAGTTTATGGTGATGACATGCAAGGAATATTTTTCCACCTTCATTTTTTCAATGACGCTACTCACATGGGTTATATGTGGAGTTTATTTCTCTGACTCTTTTTGATGAATTACCTCATTCAAGAATGATTTGGAACCACCATTTTCATCCCTTGAACCACTTGGTTTGTGAATGGAACGCGAAGCGGACCATCGAGCGGGGCGACAGTCCGCGGAGGGATTACGGTTTGCAGCGCCCTATTTTCCTTTGAAAAAATGGATACTATGACACTATTCATCAAATCATTTGAAAAAATATATAATTTCCATTATAAATTTATGATAGTAATTTCATTCCCTTTGAAAAGTTTTTAGGACCCAACAAATGACACCTATCAGAATGGGTTCCGATCAATATGAATAGGAGCATATTCCGATGTAGAAAGCGATCCTCACTTGAACTCATTTGAGGTGGAAAGATGAACCCATAGGGGGAACCACACCTATATATAGGGGTCCTAGGTAATTATTATTTTACTAATTTTCTTAGTGAACACAGTTCTCTCATGAATTGATCTTTCTCACCTTGCTCCTATCTACCAAAGACCCTTCACAACCTCTTCATATGCAGATTGAGCTTTGAATCTCGTGAACTGTAATCACTTCATAATCACCTTCATCTTCAAACTGATTTTTAAATCTTTGATCTAAAACTTGAATCATCAAACAGTGAGTTTGGATTTCTATGTAGCGAGGGTTGTACATGGTTCACCCTTTTCTGCAAACTTTCTATTCGCTGGCCCACGCTCCGTGGGATAGTTCATTGTGGGCTCCATTAACTATCAGTTTTCAAATTGTTCCTTCAACGAACCATTTCTAGGGATTCAGTTCATGATCCAATATTGGCCCTTTGAAAAGTTTTGGTCGGACTATCCTTTTACATGTTCTTATGATGCATGTCGAGATGGACCTAGTGTAGGTTACTTCCAATGCTATTTATATTACTGATGCTATTACCACTCACCTTTAAGTAGCTGATGAAAGGCGGAAGAACATGATAGACACTAATGATAGCCCAAGCCTGGTCGTCCCATTGAACTATTTTTTTTATAAATCCTTCTTAGTACGGGTCAGAGTGTGTATCCAATTTCATATAAGATTCACCTTTATGTATTTGGCTTACTATATGATGCAATGATTTTGGAACTTCCCCAGCCTAGCTAAGCCCCCGCCTGTGTAGTCGAAAACATTACCATCCCTAAGACTATCTTATCTATAAGGGGGTGAATCATAAAGAAATAAATCGTTGTTGGATACCTTATAAACTACACTTCTCAGTTATTAAAGGATGTTTTGGGAGGACAAGATGACAAAACTCACTATTATCATAGCATCATGTGAAATGATATGATGAACAAGCATCATGGTTGGTCGTCGATGTGGGATCTTTTTTCTAGAGGTTCATTTGTCCTTGACTGGGGATGGCCTTACTAGTTTTGTGAAATCCATCCAGAGTTCTATGATGAATTATATGATTTGGGTTTGTACAAAGCTATCTGGGTATCTTAGACCTACACTCATCGAAATAGCTCTCTTATCTTGCAATGTTAGAGTAGATGGAGCCCATATACTAACTCCTTTTGTTGGTCAGAGTGGATACTCAAGAGGGGGGGGGGGGGTTAATTGAGTCCCAATTAAAATTTCTATTAAAAAGATATCTATTAAAATCCCCCAAATTAAATAAGAAGCTAAACTGTAGTGAACTTTTAAATCTTGAAAGGTTTCAATTAGTTTCTCAAAGATTGATTATTTCTTAGTTAACTTCATCTGATGATTATGTTAGATTTTGAAACTAATTTACTAGCTATAAAAAATTAAAAAAACATGCTAATTTAAATATCAGAGTTACTTTAAAAAAATATATTTGTATTTAAAGTACTTAGCATCCGAATATTAAAAATAGTTTTAACCAAAATAAATAACCACAAAAGTTTTAACCAAGAGGATCAGTCTCAAGCTGAGACTTAGTCCTCTCAAATGGTTTTATGTAAAATATGATCCACACACAGGATTGGGGTTTACAACAATACTCAGACTGTCCAGGTCCTCAGACCTCTACCACAATTATACGTGGAAAAGCAATAATTTCAACAGCTCACAGGTTGTCCAGGTCCTCAGACCTCTACCAATATCTACAGTGGAATACAAGAGTGTAAGGGAAAGATTGAGTGAGGATTTATAAATCCTATAGTTCATCACAAAAGACAGTGTGTGTCTAAAAATACATAGCACACACACTGCTCAAAATGTAAATAAATGATACACAATAGAGCTAAACAAATAGATATGAGTTTAGAAATCTCTATGTGTTTTGAGTGAAGCTCTGGACTCCTTTTATTGATGCATATGAAGCTATGAGTCCTTCTCTGGTTTTAATCAAGAAAAACAGAGGGTTGTTTTGGTATTTGTCTTCTAGGTCTAGGTTGATCAGCCTGATCAGTTTTAGTGTAGGTGAAATCATTGAAGCTCTTTACTCCTTGAATGAATAGGTTCTACGGATTCAGTATGTATTTTTCCTTCTTCTGTAACTCCTTGTGTATCTCCAGAAGATTGTATTGTATGTGCATGGATAAGACTGATCTCCCAACTCCCTTTTCTTTAGTAGTTTGAGGTTCCCTTATATAGATTTAGCTTCGGCAATGGGAATGATTACCTTTTTTCAGGTACGAGGTACAATTCCAAAAATACATACAACCATCATTAATTACTAGAATGTGCATTAAAAACATAAAATATGATCATTTCTAAATAAAAAAATATAAGTAGGGTTTAGAGATATGATGACTGGGTTCCATCAGTAGATCTTAGTATCAGTGATCTTGAATCAGTGGACTTGAGTTAGTAGGTCTGTATCAGTAGATTTTACTCTTTTTAACGGTAGATTATGTATCAGTGACAGTGACTCTATATCGGTAGATCCTCTTATCGGTAGATCTTTTTATCGGTATCTCCTCTTATCGGTATCTCTTCTTATCAGTAGCTCCTCTTATCAGTAGCATGGTTGTATCAGTGGCTCCCTCCATTGGTAACTTGCCTATATTGGTAGCTTCTTGTATCAGTGGCTCTCTCTGTATATCAATAGACTTCATATCAGCAGCTATTTATTTGTATCAGTAGCTCTTGATTATTGCAGTAGACTCTGTCTATTGATGATCTTTGGTTATTGGTAGACTATGTTTGTAACAGTGACTATGTACATACCAGTACACTTACTCTATCGGAAGGTCTGTATCAGTGACTCACAAACTTAATACTTATCTGTTCTATGCAACTCATATCCATATTGAGTTAGAATTATTTCAAAGCATGTATAAACATTGATTAACATATTCTAATGATTATTTTGATATTTTTTTCAACTCAAAAGTAGGATGTTATAATTTATCATATAGATAGGATTATCAAAACATATTGAAACATAATTGAGATTATCAAAACAGGTGTGGTCAATAATCCCCCCCTTTTTGATAATCACAAATTATGGAATTATAATAAAAAATAATCATTAATATAAAAGTATAAAATAATTGTGTCTCATTTCTCAGTGTGAGTAATGAAATTTTCAAATATATCAGAGAATAGAGATTATATGAAAATGTATCAGAGGTATGAAACAACTATATCAGAGGTAAAATTTTAAAACAAATATACCAGAGGTGAATGTATTATGCTCATAAATATTATTCTCATATTTCTCATATTTCTCCCCTTATATAAATTATGTTATATTTTGTGCATAGTTCTCATATTTCTCCACTTTTTGATTAGAAAAAAGTAGTAAACAATGGATGATAGAAGTAAAAGAAGATAAAAGAGAATAAGATCATATATATTTCTTGGTCCAAAAATATAGAGTAATACAAAATCGAGACAAAAAGAGTATAAGTGATCCCTATAAAATGTCCTATCCACTATTCAATCCACCTTCTCAGTATGTGATTTGGATTTTCCCTTGGAATCAAAAGAGGATTCAGGCTGGGTAGATGCAGGTGGAGGCTTGGGAACACTAGTGAAAATCAGAGGAGGTTGAGCTACTGATACAGTGCTTGGACTATAATGTGTAGCCCTCTGGGTGATCATGGGAGAGAGAATTCTAATTGCTTGAGTTGGTTTCATTTGAGGAATGGAGACATATTGACCAGAGGCAGGAAGAGCTGAAGGTACAATGATAGGAGTACTATCTACATGAAAAAATGGCAGCAAAATATTCCTAATGGCCATAATGATTCATACTCCTCTTTCCATAGTTTAGATAATGTCATACTTGTTCTCTATAAACTTTTATAGAGATGGAGTCAACTCCCTGAGCATGCTTACTTGTTACCTGAAATCTTGAGTGACTGGGGGTAGTTTCATGTTCTCTGACAGAATCTTGAAATGATGGTTCAACTGATGTTTAATGTAAACCCTTTTCAAATAGTAGTCAACTTTGTCTTTTACTTATTTCTGAGAAGTAGTGGCCTCTCTCAAAAAATTCTAAACAAATTTTCCTATATCCCTAGTGGTAGTCACCTCTTGGGTAAAGGCAGCTGAGTCTACAGAGCCACTGGTGGAAGACTGTCCAATCTCTTCTCTTATCACAGCTCGCATTTGATCAACATCCAAATAAGGCCTGGTAGAACTCAGAGGTACAATAGTAAAGGCTACTATTTCCTTAAATGATTTAGTCATCCCAATTATGAGAATTTTCACAAGAGAGTATTGGGTACTAACATGATGCTCCATGGAATTATTAAATCCCTCAAAAAATGATACCATCTGATTTCTTTAGGGATTCAACATCCTCAGCTAAGCTTGAAACATGATTCTGGTAGGTCTTGAATTCATCCAAAACACCAGATACTGATTTATTCATCACAGATTGAATAGATGATATTAAGGAGGTTTTAATTCTTCTCATATCTTCCATAAAACATGTCTTGAGATCCGACTTCAACTGGTTTAAATAGGATTTTCTTACTATATCATTAGGTAAAGTTTTAGAAAGGAGATTATAAGCGACATGAGGTCTACTGATGGGTTTCTCATCTTCTGAATCAGGATAATCCAACCCAAAAACTAGAAACCTAGGTCTTCGGCCCAGTCTTCAATCTCATGATCCACTAAAACAGTACCATGTCTGATGGGATGCTCCCCCTCAATATGTTCATTCACCTAAACATCTATATCAGCAGAAGCTTGAGTAGGATGGTCTTCCTCAGAAGAATCCTACACAACCATCCCCATTCCAACAACATGATGCTCTTTAGAAACAAGAGCAGGTTCTGCCATCTCAACCAAAACAGCCTATTCAGGCATACAGAATTTCCAATCAGTGGACATAAGCTCAAAACAGTCTCATCTGAACTATCAGAAACATGTTCTCTATTTTCATATACTTCTTCGTCATTCTCTAGACCAGTCTGGTATTCCTCACCAATAGGGGATTTTTCATTGCTTACTTACAACACAGTTTCCTTTCCAGATGATGCATCTTTAGAAACTAGACTTGGAGGCAAGTCCGGATCCCTTCCATCTACTATAGAGGTATCCTCCTTATTAGTATCATCACTATACCGAGGTTCCTATTCATCAGGTCCTAGACCTGGATCTCTTCTGTCGCTTGGCCTATTTGTGTGATCAAAAGGGTTGAACTTATCATACACCCTCTCATCATCAATTACCCATTTCCCACTCCATGGGTTCCATCCAATCATCATATATTTACAGATTGTGCTTGTGATGAAAAAATTGTTCCTTACAACTACTATCTCATCCTGAGACTCAGCTACTCCTTTCACTTGATCATTACTGAAATAAAATTTGCAAAAAATAAAGAATTGGATTTTGATTTAGGCCTGATCATATCTTCAATTTGGATCATCAACATCCTACACATATTTACCTTGACACCACACCTTAGCAAATGCAACAAGTAAAAGTCTTGGTATCTCAGATTTTCAAAGTCCCCACTTATTGGACATAACACATGTTGAATGAATTTGAACAATAACTGATTTTATCCATCCATTTCAGTATCAAATACCTTTCTTTGTTTTCCACTACCAGTGAGATCTTCCAAAGCAACCTCATATTCAAAAATGTCATTGGTATGTGGTATTGTCTTCTAGGTATACCCAAAAACACCTTCATGTGGGACATTCAGACATTCAGCACTCAAAGGAAAAAAAGAAATTTACTTTCCATTCACTAATGAAACCATTCCATTTTCTTCTTCAGACTTCTCAAAACGAACAAAAGCATAAAAATCCATAACTAATTTCGGATAATGAGGTTCATTGTTGCTTGAAAAACAGTCCATTCATCCTTGTTCCTCCAAAACTGCTAGAATCAAAGAATTTCTAGTCAAGATCAATTTCTCACTTAGCTCATTTTTGATCACTACTTCCCAACTCTGCAAATGCGGGTTCCTTAAACGCTTCCCCGACCTTGTTCTACTTTCACTTTCAGTACCTTCAGCTCCTATTTTTTTCTTCTTCACACTTGGAGCATTACTATCAACCCTGACTGTCAGGTGTTTTGTTCTTTCCATCTCCAATCGAAGAACTTAGGGTTACACGTAATCTGGGGGTTCGAGAAGTGAGGATTGAAGAGAGGAGAGATTGCAGTGGATTGAAATGTGACTATGGCTTAGTTTTTATTATTTAGGAATCGAAATGTAATAAATATAATTATACTGAACATAATTAGAGATTTGGCAAAAGTAAAAGAAAATCAGACAGTGTATGACATATCAGTGACAATTATTAGTGAAAACCCTGATGGTGAGGATTTCTATTGGTGAGGATTTCTATTGGTGAGGTTTCTTAACGGTGAGGTTTTCTAGTGGTGAGGTTTTCTAACAGTGAGGATTTGACTAATGGTGAGGATTTGGCTAACGGTGAGGATTCAGCTAACGGTGAGGATTTGGCTAACAGTGAGGATTTGGCTCAACAAAGTTTATCATTCCTAACTCATGTATAATGTAACTTAACCTATCTGAACTTAAAGGCTTGGTAAATATGTCAGCTAATTAATGTTCAGTATCTATAAATTCTAGAGTAATATCACCCTTTTGGTAATGATCTCTCCAAAAGTGGTTCCTTACATCAATATATTTGGTCCTAGAGTGAGATATAGGATTCTTAGAGATATTGATCACACTAGTGTTATCACAGTTTATAGATACATGTCTAAACTGATATCTGTAGTCCAATAATGTATGCTTCATCCACAGAATTTGTGCACATCAACTACCAGCAGTAATATACTCTTTTTCAGTAGTAGAAAATGCATTAGAGTTCTGCTTTTTACTAAAACAAGATATCAGGGACATACCTAGAATGTGACATGTTCCGGAAGTGCTCTTTCTAACTAACTTGTAACCATCAAAGTTAGCATCTGAATAACTTATTAAATCAAATGATTGTCCTTTTGGTTAAAATAATCCTAAGTTAGTAGAATGTTTAAGATACTTGAAAATTCTTTTAACAACAAGCAAGTGTGACTCTTTTGTATTAGCTTGAAATCATTCACACATACACACACTAATCACAATATCAGGTCAACTTTTAGTAAGATAAAGTAGACTCCAAATCATACCTCTGTAGTTGGTTTGATCCACTGGTTTTCCAGTTTCATCAGCATACAACTTTAAAATAGTACTCAAAGGTGTATCACATTCCTTAATACTATCCAATCCAAAACATTTTAAAAGATCCTTTGTATATTTACCTTGATTTAAGATAATACCATTTTCATTTTTAAAAACATGAAATCCACGAAAATATTTGAGTTCTCCCATTAAACTCATTTCAAATTCATTTTGCATACTCTTTGAAAAATCAATACAAAAAGTTTTTTTAGACGATCCAAAAATAATACCATCAATATAGATTTGTACTATCAAAACATCTTTGTAAATTCTTTTAATAAAGAGAGTTGGATCAGAAATCCATTTATAAAAACCTTTTGAAATGAGAAAACTACTAAGTCTATCATACCAAGCTCTTGGGGCTTGTTTTAAACCATATAGAGCTTTATAAAGATTAAAAAATCGATTTGGAAAATGAGTATTAGTAAATCCAGGTGGTTGTTCAACAAAAACATCTTAAATTATAAAACCATTTAGAAATGCACTTTTAACATCCATTTGATATAACTTGAAATTCAGATGAGAGGAATAGGCAAGTAAAATCCTAATAGATTCTAATCTAACTACAGGTGAAAATGTTTCCTCATAGTCTATTCCTTCCTCTTGAATATATCCTTGTGCAAATAGTCTTGCATTGTTTCTAATGATATTTCCCGATTCATTAACTTTATTTATAAAAACCCATTTAGTGCATATGGTCAAACTGTCCTTAGGTCTGTCAATTAATTTCCAGAATTTGTTTCTTTCAAATCGATTTAATTCTTCTTGCATAGCTATTACCCAATATTGATCATTGATTGCATCATTGATATTTTTAGGTTCTAGCTGTGAAAGAAAGTCTTGATGTTCAACCTGATTTCTTAGAGAAGATCTATTTTGGGTCCCTCTATCAATACTACCAAAAACAACATCTAAAGGATGATTCTTTAGAATCCTAGTTGGTCTAGTCAAGGTAGGACTAGAGAGTTCAGGTTCTTCTGAAGGTTTGGTTCCAACAGAATAGGGTTCTAGAAAATTTATAGAATTAATTGATTTTACATTAGGTTCATTGCTTTTATCATTAAGGTATAGAATATACAGATATTCTTTAATATTTTCAAGAGAAGACTTAGGTTCATGCGGATCAGTTTCATCAAATTTTATATGTACTGATTCTTCCACACATTTGGTTCTTTTGTTAAATACTCTATATGATTTAGTAGTTATAGAGCAACCTATAATGACTCCCTCATCACTTTTAGAAGAAAACTTGTCAATATTATCCTTGGTGTTTAGAATAAATACTTTTCAAGAAAAAACTGTGAAGTAACTAACTTTAGGCTTCCTATTATTCCATAGTTATTATGGGGTATTTCTAAGAACAGGTCTAATCAAGACTCTATTTATAATATAAAAAGCTATATTTACAACTTCAACCCAAAAGTAAATAGGTAGGTCATACTCATTAAGCATAGTTCTTGAAATTTCTTGAAGGTTTCTATTCCTTCTTTCAACTACACCCTTCTGTTGAGGTGTCCTAGGGGTAGAGAGGTTGTGATTGTTGCCATTGTGTGAGCAGTAGGTTTCAAAATCATAATTTTCAAACTCATGAACATGATCAATTCTTAGGGTCTTAATCTTAAGTCCACTAAGGTTCTCTACATACATGGAGTATTTAATAAAATAATAGAAAGCTTCAGTTTTGTGAGAATGAAAGTATACCCAAGTATATCTAAAAAAGTAGTCTACTAAGACATAAACATAGTGCTTCCCATTTAAGCTAGAAACTCTAGAAGGTCCAAAAAAATCCATGTGAACCAACTCGAGAGGATGATAAGTTGAAACTTCTTTCTTTAATTTGAAAGAAACTTTATGTTGCTTTCCCTTTTGATAGGGAGTACAAACTTTGTCTGATGGGAATTTTAGTTGAGGCAGGTCTCTAACAAAATTTTTCTTAGTCAGTTTCTTATGTGAATGAACATTGCAGTGTCTTGGTTGTGTCGTCTACAGCACAAGTGACTGACCCTAGTCTCTAACAGATCTCAAAAGCAGAATTGCACATTGCTGGAATTAGGCCAATTGGAAGATGATCCCCATCATCAAAGGGTATTATCACATTCTTCTCAACTCTCAGGAGAAACTCGAATAGGTTTGGAGATTAGGTAATATTCATCTTAAACCAGGTCTCCTTATAATTTTAAATTAGGATGTCTCTTTTAATCCTCACACACATATGAACTCTTTGGCACAAGTCTGGATTCGTATTCATGGTCTTAACTGGTTCTTTTGGCACCCTAAGATCTTAAATGACTTATCTTCCTGCATAGGTTCTCCCATTAATATTGACCATAGAACGTTGAATGGAGACCTTGGACTTTTTTCTAGAATCATGGTTGAGGTGAATTTAGCTTCTGAACTGCCTTTGGTCATAAACTTCAATGCTCCCAACTATAGAACTGATATCAGGGTAGAATATGAAACAAAACCTCATTTTTGTGAGGTCTGTAAATTGATAGGGCACAATGTTGCTAACTGTAGAGTGGTTAGAAAGAAAGTTGGCCCCCATATTTCAAATGATTGGAAATAAATCAAACATAATAAGAAAGGTGAAGCTATGATAGAGAAAACTGACCCACCTAATAAGAAACATGATGTTTGGGTCATGAAATATAATATCTTTGCCTCCCTTGAGGGGAACTCATGGGGAAAATTAGTGGAAGAAGAAGAAAATATGGGGGCTGAAACTTCTAACAACTTTCAGGTAAATGGAAATACTATTGACAGCAATAATCCCCCCACTTCCCCCCTTTTGACTCCTAATGACCCTGCACATAATGCCTCTGCTTCGAAGATGACCTCTTGCAGGATAATTGAGAACTCTGGAACTGCATCTGGTCGGGATGGGGCTAGGACAGATCTCAAATATCTAAATGTTACAGGAAGTTATCAAGAGGACCCCTCCTCTCGTGATGACCCCACTGATTTACCTGGTAACTTGTAAAAATAACCAGAAAGAAGTAACTCAGTTATTATTCCGCATGATTCTACTGATAATAGTAATACTACTGCTTGTGTGAACTCTAATATGACTTCCAAGACCAAAAACTCTATTTCTGACATGCACATCAATGAGAACCACAACAATGTCCATACTGAAACTCTTACTAATGTTAATGATTCTGCTACTAAAACACTTATCACTGTCCCTGAAAAATCTAATATGATTGATCAGACTATATATCCTGTTACAAGAATGAATATTGAGGAAAATACCAACACTACTTCTATTGTATTAAGCTCTGATTTTCATGCTCCTGACCCCCCCTCTTCTGACAAATCTTTTCATGTCTTACCTCTATATGATTACCCCCATAGGGAGACATCCACACCCCTTTAGGGCAGCAGGACTCTCCTTCTAGATAGTTACAACTTTTCACCCCTGCTTCTCTCCCTATGCTGGATGACTCCCCCTATCCTTGGACTAAATCCCATAATCTCCTTTCCCCTAAACACAAATCTGCTCCAGACTCAACTGGAGCACTAAAACCTAATGCTAATCCTATTGAAAAAACAGATCTAGAACACTGTCAAAATTGTTCTACTCAACCTGTAACTTCTAATACCACTGTTTCGATTCATTCTGTTGATCTTTCTATGCTTAACTCTTCAACTTCCAATGTCAAATCAATTGAGAACAAATTAGAATATACTTCCCCCCTCTTATTAGAAGATCTAAGAGGATGAAGAATTCTGGGAAATCCAAGAAAAGGGGTTCTAACCCAAAACATAAGTAACAATGAATCTTCTATTTTGGAACATCCAAGGCATTGCCAACAATGACACCTCCATAACTCTTAGGAGGCTTTTAAACACTCATAAACCTCAGCTATTTTCCATTTCTGAACCCAAGGTCAACTTCAATCCTAATTTAATGAGACTTGGTTCTATTCATTACAATTTCTTAGGATCCTACAAAAACGGTCCTTTGACGGACTCTATGTGGATATTTTATCACTCCGCCCTTAAAAACATCAATGTTTTTAAAACCGCTAGACAACATTTCACTTGTAATTTTATCTGGAATGATCAGCACATCTATTTCATGATGGTCTATGCCAATAATAGGTATCAGCAAAGAATAAATATTTGGAAAGATCTTCTTGACATGGATAACTTAATTCAGGATCCGTGGGTGATTAGTGGTGACTTCAATGCTATTCTTAGTCCCATTGAAAAAATTGGACCCTCACATCTTTCTATATCCACAGGAGAATTTAGATCTTCTATTGAAGACTGTAATCTCTTTGAAGTTAACCTTACTGGGGAGAAATAAACTTGGTATAGAAGACATTATAATAAAATTGTTGCCAGTAAGCTTTACAGGGCCTTTGTTAACATGAAGGCTCTGGAAATCTGGGATAATGTCTCCTATGTAACGCTTCCCAGGCTCAATTCTAACCATCATCCCATATTACTCAGCTCCCTATCTAATGAACGCAGAACTCCCCTTCCTTTTAAATTCAATAATGATTGGTCTCTAGATCTTGACTGTGTCACTTTGATTAATAACACATGGAATTCTATGAACCATCATCATGACTCTTTTGCCTATATCTTCAAATTGAAAATTTTAAAACAAGCTCTCAATGGTTGGTGTAAAACCAAGAGCTTACAAATGGATTCTGACATCACCTCTCTTGAAGATGAGCTTAATCAAATCTAGAATCATAGTACCAACTCTGATTTTAACCTTGACCCTCAACTAGAGGTCAATACAACTCTTAAGATAAACACTTTACTCACCTTCAAGGATAAAATTCGGAAACAAATGTTTAAGACCAGATGGTTGGCTGATGGGGATAGAAATACTAAGTTTTATAACTCTCTCCAAAGAACCAGAAAATCCAATCGTCCACTTACTAAACTGATTCACAATGACTTGATCATTGACTCAGAAGAGGCCATCTCGGATCATGTTGTCTCTTACTTTAATGAAATTTTCGATGGCCTTGAGATAAACATTGATGTCGATCCCAATATTATTCCTTTAATGGTGGATGAGAAAGACAATGACTCTATCTTAGATATTCCTTTGGAGCATGAAATTAAAGAAATTGTCTTTAGATTAAAGCCAGATAGTGCTCCCGGACTAGATTTCTTTAACAATGGTTTCTATCAAAATCACTAGGACACCCTTCGTTCATATGTTTGTAAACTGGTAAGGTCCTTTTTCACTCACAGATCTCTTCCTCAGGGTATCAATTCCCAATTCCTCATCTTAATACCTAAGGTTGATAATGCTTTTGAAATTCATCAATTTAGACCGATTGCTCTTATCAATACCCTATACAAGATCATTACCAAAATCATTGCCAACAGATTGGTTCCGATTTGCAACAAAATTGTTTCATGGAATCAGTTTGGTTTCATCAAAAATAGATCCATCCAAGACTGCATTTGTCTTGCCTCTGAATGTAACAACATCCTCAATAAAAAAATAGAGGAGGTTGTGTTTCCATCAAGCTTGATATTAAAAAAGCCTTTGATACCATTGATTGAGGATTTATATTTCGAGTCTTGAAAATCTTTGGTTTTCATGAGATTTTTATCAAGAGAATCAAGACCTTATTTCAATCTGCTATCATTTCCATATTAATAAATGGAACCCCTCAAGGTTTTTTCAAATGTTCTAAAGGTGTTAGGGATATCCTCTTTCGGCCATTCTGTTTGTTATTGCAGAAGACTACTTTAGCAGAATCATTCATAATCTGGTCAATCAAAATAAACTTAAACCCATTCAAGCCGCTAGAAACCTCAATGTCCTCACTAACCTCATCTATGCTGATGATATTATTTTGTTTTTAAAGGGAGATCAAAGAAATATTAAATGTCTTAAGCAAGATATCTCTCATTACAAGAACATTTCTAGCCAAACTATTTCCTGGAACAAATCCCATATTTTCTTTGGAAAAAATCTCCCTGTTAGAAGGAAAACCACTATCACCAGTAACCTTGGAATTAAAGAAGGTTTCTTTCACTTCACGTACTTAGGCATCCCAATTTTCTGGGGACGTCCTAAATCATTTTATCTCTCTAATATCACTGATCAAATCATAAATCAACTCTCTACTTGGAAGGGGAAATCCCTCTCCATGGCTGGTAGAATTTGTCTTTTCAAATCAACCATTGTCTCTAAGTTAGTCTACTCGCTCATGATTTATAAATGGCCCATAGGTACTTTCAAGAAAATCAATACCTATATAAAAAATTTCATTTGGACTGGAAGTATCTTTGAAAGGAAACTTGTCACCATCCCATGGAACACCTATTGCAAACCTCTTGATAATTGAGGCATTGTCATCAAAAACTTAAAATTGTTCAATGATGCCCTACAAGCGAGATTCACTTGGCGTCTCATTAATAGAAAATCTAAAGCTTCTAAATTTTTAAATCATAGATTCCTAAATAAACTTTTAAAAGGAAATTTTAATTTCATTAACTCTTCAATCTGGCCCTCTATTAGAAACTCTTATCAGAAGATTATGGATAACTCTAGATGGATGGTCAGCGCTGACTCCAACATTAAATTCTAGTGTGACAACTGGATGGGTAATCCTTTAATTTCTATGCTGCCTCCTAATAACACTCTTGTAGACACCAGCCATACTATTAAAGTTGTTTATACAGCTTCATAGGCATGATCTACCCAACATCATTTCTCAAATCATTGAAAATTACACCTTCTCCATTTCTAGGGATTTCCTTGTTTGGGAACCTTCTCCCAATGGCATACTTGACTTGAAAAATTTTTACATGCACAACATCTCTGGAAATGAACCTAATTATAAATGGGTGATCACCTTCAATAAGACTTGGATCAAACCCTCCAGGTTCACCCTTATTTGGCATATTTCTCACAATATATTTCCCACTGAAACTCAACTTTAAGCCTTTGGCATTCAACTTTGCTCAAAATGTCATTTATGTAATCACCACAAGGAGGATTCTGATCATCTTTTCTTGTCTTGTGCTACGGCCTCGGCATTATGGAACTACATGTTTGAGCTTTTTAATTGTTTATGGTACTTATCAGACCCGATTTGTTTACTTTTGAAGAAATGTACTAAACATGAAGCCTCTCAGCAAGTCAATTTTTTTTTTCTTGCGGCAGTGGCAGAACTACTACATGAAATCTGGTATGTAAGAAACGATCTTATCCATAATAATCACTCTTTTAATCTTAATGCAGGAAAATATCTAATTCTCATTGCGATACATGAAGGTGCATTAATTCAAAAATATTGTTGTAACAATTATATTGGAGACTTCGAGATCCTCAGACGTATCCGTGTCCCGGGTATTTTCCCGAAGATCAGCACCCCTTTGAAGTATTCTCGCAACCTCCTATGCTGGGTTGGATTAAAGTGAATGTCGATGGTTCCTGAAAAGGAAATCCTAGACCTGCCAGCTGTGGGGCCATTTTTAAATATTCTGCTGACCATTTCCAAGTTTTCTTTTACAGTAGGTGTGGGATTGCCTCATCCATTAAAGCGGAGATTCTAGGATTCATCCATGTTGTTGATTTTTCTCTCCAAATAGGATGGTGAAAACTATGGATTGAAAGTGATTCTACCACAATTGATTAAGCCATTTGGAACGGATTTATTCATCTTGCCTGGCCGCTCACTATGTGTTGGATGAATTGCCTAAATTCGCTTCAGGGGATTGACTAAATTGCCACACATTTATTCTATGAAGCGAATGCTGTTGGTGATTCCCTTTCCAACAAAGGTGTCCACCAGAGCATGATTTGACTGGATGCGCTGTTAGCTGATTTACTTCACCTCTTTGAAATAGATTGTAATAAAATTCCATCCTTTCGACTCATGTAAACTTTTGTTTCTTTAATTAATAAATGGTGCTTCGGTCTTTGACCGAGGCATTACCCAAAAAAAAATCTATAGCATATACATTTTCATTTCTCAAGGCAGTAAATACGAAAACATTTTTAAAATCAAATACATTGAATGAATCATTTTCAAATTTAACATTGAAACCATCATCACACAACTGAGAAATGCTTAACAGGTTATATTCTGATCCATAAACAAATAATACTTTAAAAATTTAAATTGGATCAGTGTTACCAATTTGGCCTAAGCCGATGATTTTTCCATTTGAATTTTCACCAAAGGTGACATGTCCTCCATCAAATTTGATTAAACTTTTGAAACATGAGTAATCTCCAGTAATATGTCTTGACCATCCACTATCCAAGTACCATATCTTCTTATAGGAACTCTTCAAGCAAGTCTCCTACAAAATAGGTTTAAACAGAAAATGATTTTGGTACCCAGATTTTCTTGGGTCCAGATAGGTTAGAAAGAAAAACCTTAGGCATCCATATTTGTTTAATCTGTTTCCAATAACTACCAGATTCAAATGATTTCGAATAATACAATCTATTTGGTCTAGTAGAATATGAAAATTTAGATAAAGCAACAGAATTTCCAGAACTGGAACTAGCACCAAACTGTCCAGTTTTTGGAATAAATTTATTCTTAACAAGCTGTCTTTGTCCAGGTTGATATCCTAAACCAGTAGTGTACTTTGGTGCAACTTGTTTTCCAAGCATTTGAGCTAGAGTATTCATTCCATTTTTTAACATCTCTAAGTATATTATAAGTTTCTAATTGGAAAATTTAAGTTGATTATTCTCCTTTAACAGTTGATAATTCTTTTTCCTTTTCTATACTAAGATCAGATTTAACAGTACTAGTCAAGGAATACTGTTTTTTTAATGACCTGTACTTATCTTTCAGCTCATTACAAGTATCTTCTAACATATTATAGTATTCAAATAATTAAGATTTAGACATATTTTTATCACTATTTTCCTCACTTTCATTCCCAGATTAATAATCATTCAGCATAGGGGAGATATGTACCTCAAATGTTTTAGTCATAAAACACATGTTGGCCTGATTCTTCTTAGAATTAGAAGCCTCAGACTCACTTGTGCTATCTTATGATAAAATCCATGTTACCTTCATGATATCTTATATTTTCTATCCTTGTAGTCATATTTAATCTTGAACTACAATTTTGGATAGTCATCCTTCATATGTCCTTTATTTTTACATTCATAGTAGACTATCTCATCATATTTATCAGCTTTCATCCAATCTTTCTTCCAGTCACATCGTTGGTCATACTTTCCCTTATAGTTTGGTTTTCTGAAAAATTTCTTCTTACTATAGAATTTTTTGACACTCCTGGCTATTTGAGCTATCTATTCATCATTATATAAATATGAACCATCACTTTTTGAGAATTTAGTAGGTATGTGAATTTTTTATTTGTCCTTTCTATTTGAGGAAGTAGACTTAAATACCAAGGATCTCTTCTTAGGTTCATCATCTTCCTCTTTATTTACCTTTAGTTCTTCTTCATACATCATCAACTTACCAATTAAATCCTTAAAATATAGTAAACTTATATCACATGACTTTCTTATTCAAACTGATGTGCCTTTCCATTTTTCTGGTAGATATCTAATTATTCTGATGATTTTATCCTTTTGTGGAACAACTTTTCCCAGTGAGCTCATAGTATTTACAATCTCACTGAACCTGAGATACATGTCAAAAATAGGTTTATCAGGGCTCATTTTAAAATTGTCATATTTTATAGTGTATGTGTTTAATCTCATTTATTTCACATTGTTTGTTCCTTCATGAGAAACAACCAAAGTATCCCAGATTTTATTTGCTGCTTTACAAGAAAAAATTATATTAAACTCTTCATCTCCTAGAGAGAATTAAAGGGTATTTAAAGCTTTATAATTATTCTTGTAATAAGATTTTGTAGCATCATCCCAAGTAGCTCAAGCAGTCTTTGGAGTCTCATACTCATATTCTATAGTAGTCCAAATATCAAATCATATACTTTTTAAATGAATTTTCATTTTGATTTTTCATTAGGCATAATTAACACCATTAAAGAAAGGTGGCCTATTGGTAGCAACAACTTGTAATATATTATCCATAATTAGAGTTTAGAATATATATTTAAAGAGATAAAATTTAAAACTATCAGAAATTTATGATCTTTAATATACAACTAAAATTACTGTTGAAGAACAGAGTTTTTGGAAATCCTTTATTAATAACAAAGCCTCTAATACCAAATGTTGGTCAGAGTGGATACTCAAGAGGGGGGGGGGGGGGTGAATTATGTCCCAATTAAAATTTATGTTAAAAATATCTCTATTAAAATCCCCCAAATTAGATAATAAGCTAAATAGTAGTGACTTTGTAAATATTTAAAGGTTTCAATTAGTTTATCAAATATTGATTATTTCTTAGTTAACTTAATCTAAAGATTAAGTTGGATTTTAAAATTAATTTACTAGAAAACAAAAAATACAAACACTTTCTAGTTTAACTATAAGAGTTACTTGAAAAAATAGTTTTTTATTTAATGTACTTAGCAGCAGAATATTCAAAATAGTTTTAACCAAATTAAACAAGTACAACAGTTTTAACTAAGAGGTTTAGTCTCACGCTGAGACTTAGTTCTCTCAAAAAATTTTATATAAACTATGATCCACACCCTGGATCAGGGTTTACTACATTACTCAGAATTTCTAGGTTCTCAGACCTCTACCACAGTTATACGTGGGAAAGAAAGAGTAACAACCACTCACATACTGTCTAGGACCTCAGATATGTACCACTATCCATAGTGGGATACAAGAGTGTAAGGTAAGGATTGAGCAAGGATTTTGAAATCCTATATTTCAGCATAGGAGACAGTGTGTGTCTAAAAATACAGAGCACGCACACTGATCAAAATGTAAATAAATGAAATACAATAGAGATAAACAAATAGAGATGAGTTTATAATGCTCTATGTGTTTTGAGTAAAGATCTGGACTCCTTTGATTGATACAGATGAAGCTATGACTCATTCTCTAGTTTTAGTCAAGAAAAACAGAGTGTCATTTTTGTATTTTTCTTCCATGTCCAGGTTGATTAGCCTGATCAGCTTGATTGTAAGTGAATTTGTTTAATCTCTTTACTCCTTGAATGTGTAGGTACTATAGATTCAGTATGTATTCTTCCTTCTTCTGCAAGTCCTTGTGTATCTCCAAAAGATTGTCATTTATGTGCATGGAAAAGACTGATCTCCCGACTCCCTTTTCTTTAGTAGTTTGAGGTTCACTTATATAGATTTAGCTCTAGAAATGAGAATGATTACCTCTTTATAGGTATGAGGTACAGTTCCTAAAATACCAACAACTATCATTAATTAATAGCACGTGCATTAAAAACATCAAATATGAACGTTGCTAAATGAACAAATATAAGTAGGGTTTAGAGATATGAGGACTAGTTTCCATCAATATATCTTAGTATCAGTGAGATTGAATTGGTGGAAATGAGTCAGTAGGTCTGTATCGGTAGCTGTTACTCTTTATAATGGTAGACTATGTGTCACTGACAGTGACTCTATATTGGTAGCTCCTCTTATCGGTATCTCTTATTATCAGTAGCTCTTCTTATCAGTAGATCTTCTTATCAGTAGCTCCTCTTATCGGTAGCATGGTTGTATCAGTGGCTCCCTCCATTGTTAACTTGCATATATTGGTAGCTGCTTGTATCCGTGGCTCTCTCTGTATATCAGTAGACTTCATATCAGTAGCTGTCTGTTTGTATCAGTAGCTCTTGATTATAGTAGTAGACTCTGTCTATCGATGATATTTTCTTATCAGTAGACTATGTCTTTAACAGTGACTATGTGTATACTGGTAGACTTACTCTATTGGTAGGTCTGTATCAGCGACTCACAAACTTAAAACTTATCTGTTCTATGCATCTTATATCTAGATTGAGTTAGAATTATTTCAAAGCATGTATAAACATTGATTAACATATTCCAATGATTATTTTCATTTTGTTGTCTACTAAAAAATAGGATGACATAATTTATCATATAGATAGGATTATCAAAACATATTGAAACATAATTGAGATTATCGAAATAGGTGAGGTCAACACCTTTCATTTGGTCTATGGGGAATTTGGTATCATCCTTTGGTATATTAAACTAATTTACGATGTTCCCATCATCAGAGATATGTATGATGAATATTTAACTCTTTCATCCACCTAGGACAATGAGGAGAGGACTACTCCTTTGGCCAAGAAGCTTATCGCTCAAGATAAAAACATTTCAAAGGATATCTATCCTCATCATAAGAAAGTCATATCTTTTTCAGATTGGATCAATGCATTTTCTAAGTAGAGCGGTCAAGATCCTTGTGCATGTCGACCAATTTCATACCCATCCATTGACACCTATAGGAAAGTGGTTTCATTCATTCTAGTTTTGGATGAGGTCCAGTTCCAAGTATGGGTATGGGGACTCATTCTTGATGTCGACTGACTATTTTGGCTGGCGATCTTCTTGGAAATTTTTCTGAGTGTTTGGCTCTTACCAATGCATGAATCCAATAGTGTGATAGTCACAACATTTATCATGTATTCTCAGCTATCCACTAAAAAAATTATCAATTTATCCATTCCAATATTGGATAAAATCTATCACATATTAGGTCAAATCAACAAGGGTAATTCACCTCATCGGTTGGTCAACCCTTTACAAATCCTTTGGGGTTGGATATGAACTCATTTGAGGGGTTAGAAATTTATCGACTCTTTTCCTATTCCATTTTTTTTCTTCGGCCATATCATTAGAGAACCAGTTGGGTCAAGCAGGATGGATGTACCATTTAGGATAAGAAATAATAATAGAATGAACCGAATGAAATAGAATTATTAGATTGAATCAATAACCATGATAGCTTCACTTTTTTTCCTTACTCTTCCCACAATGGTGTCATAGTGAATGTTGACTTAGATGACTTTATCAAATGATGATACTTCTTTTCCCTAATAGATGGCATCCTCATTTCATGAATCAACGTGGATATAATCTATTACACATACACACCCTATAAATTTGGTCATAAATTAACATGTGTATAGATGTTGTTCCCCCTTCCCTTAATAGTGAAATACAATAAGAAAATTACACGGTCACCCAAAAACTATGTATTATGTTCATCCTAGAATACACATAATGAAATATTAAGCTCTCAAATCCTATGTGTTTTTTACCTGCCATCATGATGGGTTATACTAACATTTGGATTAATTCTTACCCAAGGAGACAGTTGTCAAGGCCGGTTCCCATCAATATGACTCTTATGGAATATAGGGATAAGGGAAGGAAAAAAAATAACTATTGATCATTCCTAGATAGGGGAATCCATTTGAAAGTCTCTTGGTTATGAACCCCTGAGGAAGGACCTGAGAGCCTCGGGTGTGACTGCTTAGGTTGTCAGTTCTTCCCTTGAGAATCAAATGTTCATCCCTCTAGATGCTAGCTTTCTAATGTACTAGAGGCAATGCAATACTTTGAGGAGTATTCAATAGTTTTAGACAAAATCCTATAGCACTTTATAGTGCTTTATCTTAGAGAAATAATTTTCTCTTACTAGAATTAGATACATTTCAGTGCCTACTAACATCTCTTATGTGAACAGTCCTAGAAAGGTTGAGCTATACCTGCTGGAGCTTAAGACCTTGTTCTGTTCCCAACAAGGCTGATGTAAGTCTTCTTACTAAGTGATGTCCATGATAAGACCTGAGATCAATGAGGATAAAGAATATTCCTCCAAATGTGGTCACATTCATAATTTTCCAGTAGTGCTTGGAGCCATGAAAATTCCGCATCCATGCTCAGAACCTTGCAAGTGCCCAACCCCTTGGGTTCCAGGGTTGTAGAGGCACCCAAGAAGTAGTTGTGGTTTATGTAAACTTATTTACTTCATTGGAATAACCCTCCATAATTATTCAATTCCATCATGGCTTCTTTTCAAAAGGCCTAGAATGTATGGGATGACTTGAGGGATAATTATTCTAATGAATACATTTGGAAGATAATCCAAGAAGAAAATTTGATCTTATGGTTATTGGAAATTCCATCACCCCTCATAGATTTTAATTCATGAATATCTAGATGATATATACATATAACAGAAATATATGGACATGTTCCTTCACTCTTACAAAGGTGGACTTCATTAGTCAGATCGAGTAGTAGATATGATGATAATCATAGAGTTGAATGATACAGAGGAGGATGTAGTTGTATTTTCTAACCACAACATTTAATTTCATTTGTTTAAATAATCCTCACCTTATTCCTTATTCTTGTAGGAGTCTTAAGAGGCCAATGAGATGATACCTTCTCCATTGTACACCCCCAAAGGATACTACCACCAGGGAACGTGCCCCTTTGGACACAGGGGTTTCTTTGGAAGGTTCTCCTGGTGCTACTGAACACATGGAGGTCAATATTGTGAATCCTACTAGGGCATTACCTCCCCCAGTTCTACTTGATACTCTCATAAAAGAGTCACCCCCATATAATACCACAAAACATCGATAGTTGTATCAATTGTAGATACACACCAAAATAGGTATTATAAGTAATTTCCAAAACTATTTATTTGGTCACCATGCTAAATAAATTCATCTTGATGACCATTTATAAAGTGAATATCTTGATGTAGAACCAATAAGTAATCATGCAGCAGTTTTCCAGTCATCTACATCTCATTTTCCTTTTGTGATATAGGAAGTACCATAGGTAGTTGTGGCTCAGCCAACTACGGAAATTAGGGGCATCATTATCCCTCTTAGGGTGCCTACTCTAGATTAGACAAAATCATCCCTGATAGTGGGTGGTTCTTTAGAGGTCAAAACCCCAAATTATCATCTGGATCTCTATGCCATGGAGATGAATGAGACAATAATTATAGGAACAACTAAGATGGGTGGGGCCCCCATTTGTTAAATGATATCATGGGAATTACATGTCTTGAGAGGTATACTAGTCCAAACTAGATGATCCCCACCCATGTAGAGGGAGCTTCTTCGGAAATCGATGTCCAAATTGAGCACTCTAATCTCACTCCACTATGGGACACAATCATAGGGTAGGCAATGATCCCAGATCCCAGAAATTTAGAACTAGCTATTTTTCCTTTTTCCAAATTGATTATTTCTATGATAAATATTTTCATGGGTGATTTATTAGTGGTTTTTAATATAGTAGAGCATGTCCCCAAGCCTTGAGTACCTTTGGATGACCCCAAATATCAATTTTCTATTGATGATACAACACTATCTCAACTGGGAGGCAATACCATAATGAAAGCTAAAGGAATTGATACTTTGGAAGGTGGAGGTTATATTTCTATCATTCCAATCCATTTTTTTCATTGTATTTATCCCCCATTTTTTTACGATCAGGATTTTAGAGTGTTCACTTGTCTTACTCTTGATTTCTGGATCACAACCACAAACAAAGGTAGTTGTATTTAACATCACAACCTTATCTCTTATCAAAACTACTAAAGATTCAACTATATAGGGGTCAAGTCAGACTGAAGTCATTGAATCAAGACCAATTATTGTGAAATATGTTCTTGAATATGTTCATCTAATTGGGAAAAAAATCTAAAACCGACCAAGAGGGCCAGGACAATCTTTTTCCGAGACACCCAAGGGTGTAGAAAAACATTTGGAGGTTGATTTCCCAAATCCCGTGGGATATGTGATAGTGATACTTCCCAGATTAAACCTTATTTTTTAGTACCGGTGTTTGGAGGGTTTTATTATCATGGAATTTATAACATAGTAAAGAATGTGGTTACTGCTAGAGAAAAAATTGGAATGCTTGAGTCTCGTCTTTCCACTGTAGAGTCTATGTCTCATCTTGATGCTGTCAAAAAAATACTTACAAATAAAGAAACTGATCAATTTAGGACAGTTGTGAGGCTATAATGCGAACTTACAATTTATGGGTCCTCATTAGAGTAGCTTTATTTGAAAGTGGTGAAGTGGAGAAAATAATTGGAGTGGCTTAAACAACAATGAGCCAGTGTAATGACTGTAGTTAATTAGGGGAAGCAGCTAGTGGAAGAGGGGGGAAAGGTTGGATGTGAAACATCGAAGTAGGAAAAGGTATTGTATGATGAAGCAGAGGCTGGGATATAACCTTTAATGAAGCTTCCCTGATATTTTGAGGAATAAAATTAGTCATTGATATAGTTTTATGAATTTCTCAAGAAACTCCAATAATTGTGATTACATACTCATATAGATAGTATCCATGTTATGGATGTCCTTCTATCTTTGTTATTAAAATGGAAACATTTTTCTCTCCAGTGCTTCTCCTTCATCTATTCTTGTAATGCCAAGCGATAATAATTTACTACATTTTGAACTGAATTCTCAACCGAATGTCAATTTGAATTACAATTTGGGATAAGTGAAATAATCAAATCATGCTTTAATTTTTTCTTGAGGATAGGGACTCAATGTTCGTAGTTTTACTATTACTAGGAATATTTAGGGAATCCCTAACAAAATTGTGTCTTTTCTATTATAACCCTATTTTTTTTCCTAATCCAGTTGTGGTGTGGACTTATTAGCTATAACTTAATTTATTCTTAGGCCTCCTGTTGCAGGTTTTCAAATTAACAAGCTTTGTGTCTCTATCTATTTTTGATTGCTCAACATTATTCCTAAACCCTATATAGAATAGGTTTAGTAAGATCACACTCAACTTCATTAAAAGATTCCCATTATGGGTTTTCATCCTAGTGAGTCACATCTCTCTTTTGGTGGTTGGTTTAGGTTGTTGTGAAATAGAAAATAATTACTAATGTTTTAGGTCAAAAACTTTGACCATTGATGATGTTTTAGGTCAAAAATCTTTGACAATGATTTGTAAGGAAAGGGACCTAATTTAGGACTCATTAACTGAGAATTTCCTAGTAGATTTTATACATGGATAAAGGATTTTTCTTGACCCAAACTATGTGGTTCTTAGACATGGAACATGATATGGGGAATGGAGGACATTCGCCATACATAAGCAGTGAATGTCTCTCTTAGGGATGAATTTTACTTCGGTTTATAGTTTGTTTTTTTGGGCCATTTATGAATATCCTCAAAGTCATTGTGCACATAGTCAAACAAAGGTATCCATAATACACTGACCTCCCATTTCCAATGGCCAGGTTGTTTTACAGAAATTTGTATTTGTTCAATTGTTGAAGACAATGATATGCGGCGTGCTGAGGGAACAATGTATGGAAGTAATTGGGGAATTTGTATTGGGTTTGAATAAGAACATCACTCCCACATGAATTTGACGTGTCTAAAGGGGCAGGGGGGGTCAAAGCAAGATGCAGTTTAACATCATACAATCTGTACATTTGAGACTCATGATTTAAAAGTCACTGTACCCTAACCAAGAATAGTGGTAACAAAATCGTCACATCCATAATAGTTGGACTAGAAATTCTCCATCATCTTCAGGCATGAGAGGGTTAAAGGATGTAAACAGTAATATAGGTGTTTCTAAAACCAAGGGATGAGGTGATACATAAACATCATAGGGGCATACGGGGGGGGGGGGGGGGGTAGTAAAAATCCTCTCATGATGATGAATTATCCTCCGGTGGATAGGCAATTTTTGTGGGAAACTTATGCAGATCCATCGGGGCATTATGTGCATAGTAAAACAAAGGTGTTTTCCGGAAAATAATCTTCCATTTCCGATATATGTGGAGAATTATGGAGATTTGGACCTTTCTAGCACAAATTAGGGGTTGAAAAGAGGGGATCCTGAACATGAAAGGGGGCATTTCAAGCCGAAATATCATGGGAATTGGTGATGAAGTTCTATTTAGATAGGTGATAAGGGGTTCCTAAAATAGGTATGACCCTTAAATGGGAAAGGATGGGACAATTTCATTGCATGGATGGGACCATGATATGTGAATCAGGTGTCACTGTATATACTTATGATGATAGAAATCAATCCATACATAGTTATTTTATGATTTTTTCATATGTGGATATCATTAAAACATATAGGTGGGGTATTTTTGTTTTGTATAAGATATCACCAATAAAGTGGGACCCATATTGGATTTCCCTATGCCGATTCACTTCATGCCCAAGAACATAAGAGAAAGTATACTTGAACATGTATGGGCCAAAGGGAGGACATTATGTATCAAGTATCATGCAACTTAAGTATCATGCAATTAGGACATTGACATAGAATCATTGATTAACTAGAGTATAACTAGGATAAGACTTCCTGAAAAGTCTATGATGTGGGTTGAAAGTAAAGTGTGAACCATAGCTTCAAGGAATATCATATTGGTAGAATTGATACAGGGCTTGGAAGCTATTGGGAATATATAAATAGGAAAAGACTTTCATGAGGAAAAATTTTCCTTTGGATAATATGCCATTTTTCTGGTCTAGTTATGCAGAGCCTCCGGGGCATTGTGTGCATATTCAAACAAAGGTTTCTGTAGGACACTAACCTTTCATTTCTGATGGAAAGGGTGGTATATGAAGATCTAAAAGCACTTGAAGTGAAAATTCTGTTGAATTGACCAAATGTACCTGGATATGTCAGAAACATTTATTCCATAATAATCCATGGAATTGGGTAAATCTCTATATAGATCTAAATCATATGTATGGTGTGGAATTTTAATCCCTTTGTTAGATATAGACCTTGGTTAGAAGGTATGGGTATCTTGGAATTAGGATCTCTTTATATATCTGATCCATACATTGTGGAAGGTTAATTTTAGCCACATTGGGGTGACTTATAGTTTATAGTCATATGGTTAGGACTTTGGGATCCCCATTGGTGGGTAGAACCATAATGTGCCTTTTAAGGTGTTGTAGCTAGGACCAAGCATTAGAGATTGATTTTTCATAAATTTGTTGGGGATCCCCTGCCGACATTCCTAAGTTTATATGGGTTGTTACCATGTTAGAATCAAGGGATGGAATGATTTTAAACTCACTACCTAGGGATGGAATAATTAAATAAGGAATAATTTTATACTTTGGGTGGTGTTTTGCAACTTAATTTCATACACCAAGGGAACTTTTTCATATAGTTTAATGTCATATGATTAGGAAAATTTCTATAGAGTTCAACATCATGTGGAAATAACATAAATTCCATATCATTGTGCAGGTAGGACATGGGATGAACTGGTGTGAAAGGGGGACATGTGATTACTTTAGAGATGGTCTTTTGAATAGTTCATTTTGTAGAGTTTTCCACTTTGACATCATCTACATGTAGAGGGGTTATAAGATATAAGAATCACTACGTATCCCTAGATGCAGGAATCAAACCACTAAATACATTATAGAAAACCCCTAGTGAAAATCTAGCCCATACATAGGGGAAGGAGTATTTTATCAACATTTGGGGTGCCATGATGTTTATAGTCAAACAGTTAGGACTTTGGGCTCCCCATTGTGTGTGTGTGGGGGGGGGGACAATAATGTTTCTTTAAGGTTATGAAGCCAGTACCAACCATTAGAGATTGATTTTCTATTACTCTGTGGGGGATCCCCTTCCATCATTCCTAATATCTTGTGGGCTGTGCCTGGTGTGAAAAGAAAGGGATTAAAAGGGTTTCAATTCACCCACTAGTGATGGCACAATCAAGGAAGGGAACATTTTATACTTGGGGTGGTGTTGTACATCTTATTTCATACACCAATGGTACTTTTTCTTATGGTTTAAAATCATATGATTAGGATAATTTCCATACAGTTTAACATCATGTGGAAAGTATGTAAACTCCATGGAGTTTATCATCATTCTTATAGGATGTGGGATGACCTAACATGAAAGGGGAAAATGTGAGTATTCTAGAGATAGTCTTTCTAACTTGGAATTTTTGGGAGTTTTCCAATTTTACCTACACTATGTGCAGAGGAGTCATAGGATCTAGGTATCACTATGTATCCCCAGAGGTGGGAATCAAACAACATGATACTTTATAGAATTCCCCAGTTATGATATATCCTATACAAAGGGGAGGAATTTTCTTTTCCTTTCTTTGGTGTGGTAGATCAAGGATGAATTTATGGGAGTCTCTAGGTATCTTGTATAGGTTGGAATAAATATGGATGTAGTTCCAAGACATGAAATGGTAGGAGACTGATGCCAGAGACAATTTCCTCCCATATGAGAGCATTGTTGTTCCAGACAGTTTAATGTCATGTAGTTAGGACATTGGGGACTTGACATGAAAGAGATATATGTTTTGGGTCCATGCAGTTTTAATTCTTGCAGAAAGGACATTGAAAACACAGTTTAACATCATATTGTGGGGACTTACTGTCATAGAGATCATGAGTGATTATGGGATAATCAGCTCAGGTTTTTCTGGAATGACTTGAATGTGAGAGGGGAAAGAAAGTGTAAACCATGATCCCAGGGACCCTGAGATCAGGAGGAGTGATATAGGGCTTTGGATCCATTGGACGTGTATATGTTGGAAAATCCTCTCATAAGGATGAGTTTTACTTTAGATAACAATCCCTTTTTGTTTGACATTTATGAAGAGCCACCGTGGGATTGTGTACACAGTCCAATAAAGGTTTCCCTAGGACACAGACTCTCTATCTCTAATGGCTATGAATATTTATTGGGATCCAATATTTCCGGGTTTTTGGAGTTTGATGGATGAAAAGAAATTTTCCGAGTACATAGGGAATATACAGAACATGATTAGTTGTGAATAATGAGACTAATTACATGGATCTAAATTATATATAAAGGGAGAATGTTCTTTGGGAAGACCCTTGTCGTGGGAATCAAGGTTCAGAATCTTCTACCCGACTTTCCATTTTCATGCAGAAGAAGGGGACAATTTTTCCCCCCGTCTTTCACAGCTAGAGCAAAGTTTTTAAATCTGGATGTCACTACATATATCAATATATTGAGAATCAAGTCACACATAGTTCTTGGGGTTCCTTTAAATTTAATGTCATGCGGTTAATACTCAGACCCTGTATATTTACGTCTTGTGGTAAGGAATCATGCTTGTAGTAAATTTATATGTCTGTGAGGAACCCCCTTCCGAAACTCATAAGCCCAAATAAGTGGAACTCAGTGAGAAAAAAAGGGATGGAAAAGGATAACTCCACTATATAGGGGTAACATGGCATAAGACAAGTAATTTTTTTCCTTCAATATATTGACATAAACATGCCCATGTTTGAAGACCTGGGGGCTTCTTACATACCCTATGTGGATGAGAATCAATCCAAATGAAGCTCTATTGATTTCCCATCACAAGTAGGGCCTATGTGCAGAGGATGGCTATTTTGATTTGGTGGTGGATAGGTCTGGGGATGTTGAATCTGAGTGTCACTACGTATCCTATAATGGGAGGAATCAAGCAACACGTATTTCTAAAAGTGTGTTATCTTCGTTGGTCTAACCCATGCATAGAGGGGGATTATTTCTTGATTTATATTGCTACTCGACTATGATATAAGATCCAGGAATCACTACATATCCTACAGGGGTAGAAATCAAGCCATATATAGTTCTATATGGAAATTCCCAACATAGGCCCAATCCATATGCAGGGAAAGGGTGCATTTTTTACATTGTAGTGGATGAATGAGGACATAGATTCCTAGTGTCATTATGTATCCTACAAGGGTAGGGATCAAAACACACATAGTTCTGGAGCTCTCTATACTAGTCATGCCTATTCATAGGGAGGGGACATTTTAAACATTTTTATGAGTCCATTGTGTACCTTTACCCTTTTTTTTGGGAAGCTTTTATCATCATTCAAAACCTCATGTGAGATATTCTTGGTGTGATAAATAAGGAATATAAAGGATTTCCTCTCACAACACAAAGGTACAACTGTGGAATTTTATTCATGGGGTGGATGGACCATGTCTTAGACCAATGAATCTCTACGTATCCCATCAACAGATGAGAATCAAAATGTATTATGTTCTTGAAGAAACACCCTACATAGGTCTGGTATATATGTAAGGAGAAAGGGAATTGTTTTCACGGTGGGTAGGCCTAAGGATGTGGAATCTGGGTGTCACTACGTATCCTGTGATGATAGAAATCAAGACACATGTAGTTCTAAAAAATAAGGGGGCTCCCAGGTGGATCTGGCACTAACACATGATACTCATATAAGAGTAGGAGAATTTTATCTCTCTCCATAATTGATCTGCCTCATGTGTGGTGAATCATTGTTTGGAACTGAATGGATCCTATATTGTTTAAAATCCTATAGTTGGGATGAATAATTACATGAATTTTATTTTCATGTGGTTAGGACATTGGTTAATACCGTTTTACATCATGTGATCTGGATGATTTGGTGTTATGCAGTTTAACATTATGTAGTTAAGATGATTTTTCCACAATTAAACAAAGTATTTCTTTAGGATATCACATTGTTGGGAGTAGTTGTGAGTTTTCCATCTAGTGAAATTAAGGAATAATCTCTATTGTAGTATACTTTGTGTATAACGTATGGTACTTCCCCTTTTGGCTCCAATTTCATAGGTCTCTTTCAGAGTATCATCAGAGTTCTGAGGACCAACACCATTTCTTCTTCGAGGAAAGACCTGAGGCGATCCTTTTTGTTGAATGCCCATGAAATCTAGTTTTGGTAGACTTCAAAATGGGGCAGAGTGTGAAATATTTTCTTATCCAATATATCCAACTCATCAAATCATTTTAGTGATTATTCATCTATCAAAAATTGATTGCTAACAGTGACGTGGAGCAATTGTAGTTGAACCTCAATGGGTATAACTTCCTCAGTTCTGTATACTAATGATAATAGAGTTTCATTAGTGGCAGTGCGAGCCGTGGTCTGGTAATCCTACATGGCATGGAGGAGATTTTATGTCCATTAATTCATTTATTTTTCATCCATCTTCGAGAGTATATTAGACATGGTCTTTTTAAAGGGCTCTATCTACCCATTGTCCATTGTGTGGTAGTAGGATGAGTAGTTGGCCTAGATGAAACACTCCTGATATAAATTTTCTAATACAATTAAGCATAAATTTGTGCTGTTTTTCATTAATTTAATACGAGGGACACCAAATATATTGATAATTATGGATTTTACAAAGCTAAAAAGACTTCTTTCCCTGACCTCTTTAAGGTGTACAACTTCTGTACATTTGGAAAAGAAGTCAGTTGTGTGAGAATATACTTGAATTTTCTGGCCGTGGTGGGTGGATATGGTCCCACGATGTCCAATACACATATGTAAAATGGCCATAAGTACTTGGATGTGTGAAGTAACTCTGGGGGATGGTGGATGAAATTTCCATGAACATGGGAAGAGAGACACTTCTTGGTGAACTGAGGACAATCCTACCTCATAGTGGGCTAGTATTACCCACGCCTTCAAATTTGATGAGAGGGCTTAGATGTTGATTGATGTGATCCACAAGCTCCGACGAGCACTATCTTCATGATGGTGGAAATATCTTATTTATCAATACACCTGACAATGACTCTATCAAGGCCCCTCTTATAGAGAACCTTATGATGTTTTGTGTCATTGTACCGGAAGAAGTTTACATCTCATCTCTGAATTTTTTCCCTTCCAGCCTTATCTCACGGTAGTTCTTCCTTTTGAAGGTAATCCACAATAGGAGTCATCCAAATGGTGTGAGGACCATACTTCTTAGAGATGTGACTAATCTCATTGATTTCTTCAATCTCGTCCTGAACATATGATAAAACCATTGTTCCATGGGAAATGCTGATGATCGTTTCATTCTGATCTTGGTTAGCGAGAGCTTTGGCGACATTTGCTAATGCGTCGGCCTGCACATTTTGCGACCAGATCTCATAAGTTAATGTTAGATATCACAATAATTATACCCCCAATTATCAAACATGGTTCATCAAAGGTATCAACTCTTCTTTCATTATGGCGTAGTCATGTTTGAAATTCTTAATGTCCAATTTTGAATCTCCTCTTATATTATAGTGTTCCTATTATACTTGGAGAACTAGATTAATTCCTGTAATTATGGGGTGGTATTCTACTTCATTTCTTGTGTATACATCTAATAAGAGGAATGAATATGGTAAAACTACCTTTTTTCGGAGATATGGGTATGAATCCCAACCACATTTGTTGATCATGGGGTCTTCAATCCTTTTCCCTTTTAGGATTCAAGTGGAACTATAAAAATGAATTTCCCACATCTGGGGATCCTTGTAAATAGAGAACACTTCCTCATTATTTATCTCAACATGAAATGGATTCATTTCAATTAAGGGATATTCTGCCAAGAAATATTCTAATTTCTGGCCTTTCATGACTATCTGAGGCAAAAACCATATATCTAACTACTGTAGGATGACTACTCATCATGAAAAACATCCATTCAGCATTGGATGATTTAGAATATACATGAGTGGGGTTCTATGAGAAACCAAATAGACCTTGTGGATCTAAAATAGTGTCTCACCTTATAGACTGTAATGATTAAGGCCAAGAAAGATTTTATTGATACTAAAATAATGAGTCTTAGCATCAATCATGGTACAAATAAGATAATAGAGACTATTATCACTACCTAAATCATTATTATTTACAAGGAAGGTTCATAATGATCATTCCAAGGCGTTCAAATATAGTATGAGTGGTCTTCCATCGACAGGAGTCATTAACACTGGTGGTCCCAATATGTACTTCTTTAGATTGTCGAATGCTTCTAGTCAATCACCAGTCCATTGATATGAAACCCATTTTTTATTCATCCTGTTGAAGGGAAAATTTTTTTTATGAGGTTGGCTATGAAGTGATGAATATATTACAAATTTACTTAGAGTCCTCTAAACATAGTGAGGTTGTGAGGTGGTAACATTCCAAGGATATAATTTTTCTTCAAGGGGTCAACTTTGATGCCATGGTGTCATATGACAAAGTTGAGGAATTTCCCTGAGGTGAAACCAAAAGAACATTTCAGGGGTTCATTTTCAGACAGTATTGTAGAAAATTTCTTAAAATGCTTTCAAGATCTAATAGGTGGTCTAAGCGTAGTCATGAATTAACCAACAAATCATCCCCATAACAATCAACAATTTTTTCCAGGAAGGGTTTGGAAATGAGATACATGGCACATTAATATATGGCGCTGACATTTTTCAAACCAAATAAAATCAACTTATTAAAAAACACTCCTTAGGGGATATGAAGGTAGTGGATTCTTTATCTTCATTGGAAATTCAGATCTATCCGTATCTTGAGTAGCCATCCATGAACTAGAGGGTCTCATATCTTGCAGTTGCATAGATCAACAATTATGTGATTGAGACTGCAAAATCATCTTTATAGTAATATCGATTGAGATCCCTAAAATCAATGAAGACTCCGATCTTCCTGTTTTTATTTTGTTATGGGGACTATATTTTCTAGCCAGATAGGATATTGGACTTCTCTAATGATATTATCTTAGATTATATTTTCAACCTCAGCCTCTATCTTGGTATCATGCATTAGGTGTGTCCTTTAGGTGGCCTTCTAATAACCCTATTGGTCTTCGGGTAATCCCAAGTGGTGAGTAGCCACATCATGATCGAGGCATGGAATTTTCATATAGTTCTAGGAGAAAAAATCTTGATTCTACTTCAGAAAAAAGGTATATACATCTTTTTCCTCAGTAGACATGGCCTCACTAATCAAAGTGGGTCGTGAGCCTTCTTTGGTACATAAAATTATTTCCATGAGTTTATCAATTGTTGTAGACACACCTTCCTCAAATGATAGAGGGGAATATCTGAGGTATTCTTCATCTTCCTCTTCCACATACTCCTCATCATCGTCTCCCTCTAATAGGGAAACAATTATCGGAATGAGCTATTCAGTGTTCGGAGAGGAATCACACTTCTGGTATTTTAGGGCTGAAGGATCTTCTTAAATCCCGACTAACTGTGGGGAATTTTCTATAGAGGATGGAGTGAGTGCTTAAGGAGTGTCCTCACCTACACTTGGTAATGAGACATCCTGATTTTACTTAGTGGGTGAGGCAGAAACCACCTTTATCCTTGAATTTGGATTAAAGTAATTTTTATTTGAGCACTAACCGTTGTCCTGGGGGCCAGTGAACTTTTAGAAACTATTAGGCTCGACGACTATGACCAAGATCATGAAGATGGATGAATACATGTCTAAATTTTTACTCATTCACTCCACTTGATTGATGGAAAGTATGGATTCTTTGTAAATCTACTTGATAGGGTCATAGGGAACTACTTTCTATCCATTTAGAGTGGTGACCAAATCAACACCATCAGTTGAGGGTTGATTTTCTACCCACTCATAGAATCTTGCATTAATGTAATGAGACTCACATGACTAAAATGGGTCCTAATCAGTATAAAATGTCTCATTCTATCAATTAATTCTATATTTTACACACTGATGATACTATGAGGGAATTGATGCATTCTGATGCATCCATAGCCTTCCAAACAGTTCAATTAAGGCCATATTTTTCTGAACCACTAGACATTAATATTTGGATACGAGGACACCAAGATATATATTAATCTTGATCTAGCCCAATAGATTTATATCATCTTTATCATATCCCAATAAGGATATGCTTCATGGTGTTAGGTTTTTACATTCTAACTCAATTGACAGAGTGTCCAAAGTGGGAAAAGATTAACCCTAGATCCATGGTCATTGATTATTTTTCAAATAAAAAAACCATTTATCTTTCTATACACATACAAGGGTTTTATATTTCATTACACAATGGAATATTCAACTTGATCTATAAAGGAGATGATAACATGGCATTATATAGGACTGGTTTCCACCCGGTAGACTTCATCGATGGCTATATTAGCTACAAACTACTAGGAACTTATCAAAACTTCTATGAGAGCTTCCCTCAGATCTAATGACACATTTAGTGCATCCAAGATAGATATATTGGCTTGTACCGAAGATAGATTTTTCAAAATATCATATTTCTGATCAAAAGGATGGAACTTCTATGATTGGGGTTGCTATTTCACAATCTCTTTAAGGACATGAGCATTAGGTGTAGAGGGACAAAATCTTGAAGCAAGAGCTTATGGTGCTTTTTCACATGGTGAATTTGGTCAGGAAGGTTTGCCTACACACCATGGGAAATTAGGAATTTTATCATATTCTGGTGGATATTCTAGGATGATCATGCCATAGTTTCTTTCATCAGGGGTATAATAACATTCTTGTTCTTGTTGGGTCTTTAGAAGGGACCTTCCATGTGTTTCCTCAACATTGGTGGTTTGAGTAATAGTGCAGAAAGGGATTTGGTTTTTTCCATGATAATGTCTTCCTAGGTATCATAGACTCCAATGGACTCTTCCTCTGGCTCCCTGATTGGGTGTAAGGAACTCTAGTTTGTGACCATATTCTTCCTCAGAGAAGGGATCCACTAAGTGGATTACATTATTAGAGTTGAAGATCAGCTCCTCATATGATGATGACTCTACCTGACTGACTTCTCTTGATGGTGTTGTTTGGTGGGGTGGTGTTCGTTGTGCCATTTGGAGGGGTGGTGCTCATTTGTTCAGATCCGTTGGCATAAAATATGAGATTTTCAAATCCAACATTGGTCTTGGTGTAAGTTTTTTTCTTTCACATGATCCCTACCTTCTCAACCCTTAAAAGAATATGGGGATGAGGACGTTATATGTGTTGTTACAGAAACCATTGGGGGTATAATCAGGTGCATTAAATATTCTTGGAGTATTCTGTGGGATCAGTTGACAATTTTCGAGTCCTCCAATGAACAAAATTCTACTCCTCTTTTTTAATAGCCATTTTTCATTTCCCTTCTTTAGGAGCGGTGGTGGAAACATACACCACATGTGCCTGTGGTGGTCTGAGGATGACTTGTCCCGAATCTATCTTTCTTTTCAGGAGGTCCATGAAGATGAAAAACACTAAAACATTATTTTACAGTGTAACACCCCAGGTAAATAAAGAATATGAAATTTTTATATTTATCCATATTTGTGAATAAAATATTAATACTACTTTAAAGGGGACACTATGATCGATGGCGTACCCAATATGCAACAACGAGTTTCTTGTGAATCTTATGTTGCACTCTAATAATAAAATAATATTATTTTAAAAGGTAGTTAATGCCTAGCCGTTGTAATGGCGGGAATGAACATAACTAACTACAAAATGATTATATATGTTTTTCAAATATTTTTACTCTTTAAAATAAATGTTAGAGGATTAAAAATGCAAATGAATCCAGTTTTTAAGCGTAAACATTCTAATATTCTTTAAAAGGTCGATTAACTGCCTTTTGATGGCGAACCCCTTTTTAAATCTACTTTTTGAAAATTTTATAAGCTCTATTTTTCAAAATAAACATATTATTTATGATTGGGACATTGAAATTTACCTTGGGTTAATTTTTGGTATTTTTCCGAAAAAGTTCAATTTTTAATGAATAGTGAAAAATGTTGTATTTTAATTCAAAACCTATTTTTAATCTAATTTATTTATATTATTAGATTATATTTTGAATTGGTTTTAAAGTGAAATTATAATATATTTTTACCATTAAATACAATAGTGGTCGTTGGAATTAATTTCACTTTGAAATCAGACTTAAACTAGTGTCAATCTTTTGATACTTATTGTTTCACAAAAACACGCTATTTGCTCTGACAGCGGGAATTAATTATTAAATTATTTAATGTGAATTATATGTTTTGAATTTTGTAAAATATACTTCATTTTTGAATTTGGAATATCAAATATATCTTAGGGTGAATTTTTGGGATTTTTCTGAAAAACTTCAATTTTTGATGAATAGTGAAACCACTAAGTGGTACTTATAAAAACTGATTTTTCCGTGTAAATGAAATTTTGTCATATTTGTGTTTTAAATTTCAAAAATAAAACATACATGGTTGTAATTAAGATGTAAAATTTGGTTCAATGGGATAAAAATAATTTTTTGGTGAATAGTAACTTATTAAGTTTTTAATCGCGATTAGAGGTAATTAGTGTAGTTTATGGTAAGAATAATGTTTTAATAAAATGAAATGACCTAGAAACATGTCCTACCATCATTGGATGTGTCATGGACGACCAAGAAAATCCATGGGTCAACTTGGGGACCCCATGGAGCCACTTTGGTTGGAAAATGACATTAATATCTTTTTATTTAATGTTAAAGTAAAAATGACACAAACATGAGATGTTTTACTAAAACAACGTTTACATGGGGTTATACAAGTTATATTTTTGACTATAAATATTCATTGGAAAGATAAAAAGAATTAATACATCATAGTATTTTTTTTATAATTTTTATAAATTAAATAAATTAAATTATTTATGACATCATGATGATGCAGCGATGACCTCATTATTTAACGATTTAAATAAAATGGAAAGATAATGTAAAATATAAGACCTACACATTTACAAAACCTATTGGATGGGTGGATTTCGAAACCTTATCACCTTATCCTCTAAATATATCAATGTGGGATCCTTTAAATCCGAAACTCATTTTCAAATAAAGTAACATTTCTTTACTTTCCAAAAGTGTCCCTCCTCTCCTCTTATAAAAGGCCCCCACCTCTACCTCCTTACCCACACTTCCAAAGCCTTTGGCTAGGCCAAAACCTGCCCATTTTGTCTCTACACATACCTCTATTACTCATTGAAGCCTCACTTTGGGCAGAAGTCTTCCCAAG
Source organism: Viscum album (assembly GCA_963277665.1). Lineage (NCBI taxonomy): Eukaryota > Viridiplantae > Streptophyta > Magnoliopsida > Santalales > Viscaceae > Viscum > Viscum album. Next base: position 719,396,886 of record OY728159.1, on the reverse strand, counting down.
GAATCCTTTGATCTCAAACCAAAGGGAGTTACCCTATTTTAAGGTAATGTCTTCACTTGAGTCCTTTTGTTTTATTTTGCTTCTCCAACCCCCTAAACTCTATTTATTATTTTCTTTTGTAACAACTACAGTATATTCAATATAATAGTATGTTGTTATAAGAAGGATTCTAGCTACACTTACACACACCTACATCTAATGTTTAAAGAACATACTGTTTCCGTGGATGGCGAATTTCTGCCTCCCGAAACGATGATTGTTCAACATTCTTCTAACACCTTCAAAGGTGGCTATTAAGATGATACTATATTTATATATGATATATAATATGTTTATGTTTTACTTAAGCTTCTGTATTTTTCATTTATGGCGTACCTTTATGGTTTCCATTATGGGTAAACGCGATATCTTCATTTAAGGAAGTGCGGACTACCGCCCCCTCAAAGTGATTTGATTCGTTAATACCATATGTGGTACGTATAAAGGATATATTTAATGATATTATATATGATAACATACTGGAATTAAAATACTATTATGTATCATTATGTTTTAATTCCATTAAATATGAAATAGAAATGGAAGTAGCATTCATGCGTACGTACGGCTTACCGTCTCCATGAACGGTACATTTCATTTCTTATCTCAAAATGTTATGTACTATTATAAGTACATATATATAATGGATATATATTTAATATATTACATATAAACTATGGATATCATTCTAAAATTATAACATATATATATATCTCATTTTTTTTTAATTCCATTAATATGACAAAAAAATGAAAGTAGCGTTCATGCGTACGTACGACCTACCGTCTCCATGAACAGTGCTTTTGATTTTTATCTCCAAATGATATGGAATAGTATAAAATGAATATGTACTGGATATATATGATATTTTAATCATTAATACTATTCTGGAAATTATTTACTTATAACTACATGGACAATCATTTTTCAAACAAGTTCATTTTTGACTCATGTACCAAACATCGGCAAAAACGTCTGATATGAACTAACATTATTAAACAATTATTATAACATTATAATATGTGATATGAACTGAATAATAATATCTAAATGAGGTACTTAGGAAATTATTAATTGACCAAAGTTTATTATTCAGGAATATAAAGAAACGAACAAGACAAGTTGGACTTGAGGTAAGGGATCCTACTCCTCTCTTTCTTTTTAAGTACACTCTTTTATGTCATTCATTTTAAGCTCATCTTTCATGTGATTGGGATGTTCTTTTATATTACTCTTACTGTAATTTTTATGTTCATATTATTAGAGGCCCTATTCTCTCTCATCAATACATTTTGGAAGTTTTGAGTGGCGTCGTTAGGCTGCCGAATTTTCGTAAGAGATCTAACCTCTCTCTTTCTCTTTAAGTACTCTCCTTTATGTCACTTCTTTTAAGCTCCTCTTTGTTATGATGGGGGATGTTATTTTATATTCCTCTTTCTGTACATTTTATTTTAATGTGATGAGATACCCTATTTGATCTCATCAATCCATTTTCTAAAGTTTTAAGTGGCGTCGTTAGGATGCCGAGTTTTCGTAAGGGATTTTTCATCTCACTTTTATTCCCGTGAGATTTATGCTACATTTGCCACAATTTCCTTTGAGTGGTGTATGTACTGACCATTATTTTAATCATTGTGTAATATAATTTCTTTTATGAGTATTTACATCAATGTTGTATTGTTCTTCTTTCACGAGGTGTATGTTTCGAAAGATACCCATGTCGGTAAGGGAACCTTTCACCCTCCTCTTTTAAAAGACTTATTTTGTTGGGTATTTTAATTTACATATTTTTATGTTGGGATATGTTCTCATATATCCTTATTGATGTAAATTTTATGTCCAAGTGATGAGATACCCTTTTTTTATCTCTCATCAACTCATTTTGATGTGACGCCGTTAGGCTGTCAAGGGAACTTCTTAACCCAATTTCGATTTCTTTGGGTTCAACATGTAGTTATTGAATATGTCATCCTTTGAATATGTGTGAATTACCTTTGATTAATTTACACTTAATATCCACTTATATTTGGTGTCTTCATTTGTCACACATAATTATGTAATTGATTTATCCTTAAACCAAGGATACCGTCTTTGTAAGGGACTTCGTCTCAATATCCTTTCATTGAGGCATATTCTGTTTTATACACAAACTTCTTTTATACGGTGTATAAACCCCTTTGACTTTTATGTTTATTCAAAAGGAATATTTTTTTATACGAAGTGTTTATTAAACGACAAAAGGGAATGTTTTTGTCATACGTATTCGGCGACAATGACTTCTCTGCTGTCGTGACCATTATTTGAGTTTTGGCTTCCTCTACAAGCCATACCTTCTTTTTAAAAGAAAAATAAATACCATTTTTTTACTTTTCTTTTATTTTGGTATTGAAAATGATTTTCATAATGTTTTTATATCATTGTGTTGTATTAATTTCTTGTGATTGAAAGGTGGAAATGTTATGTTTCCTTTATGCATGTTTTATGTGATACGATTATGTTGAGGTTCTTGGGCATTATTATGAAGACGGGTGGTTCCATGATAAACTAAGGGCGGGTGTGCCCGATATAGCTCTCCAATGCATTGGGTAACGCGAAGGAGTGAAACGTTAAGGTTTATCCGAAGAGATTTAGGGAATATACTGTGATGGGTATTCCAAACGTAACCAAGAGGGTTACTCCCTATGTAAGAATGTTATGAATGCCTCAAGTTACCTTTATGTCTTATGATTTCTATGATTTATTCATGATTTGATGAGGTATGTTAAAGTGCCTATGTTTTATGGGTAAAGTATGATTTTATTCTTATGTATATATGAACTCATGTTTCCTTTCCATATTTTTTATAACCCTTACTGAGCTTTTTATGCTCATCCCAAGTTTTTTTGAAATGTTTTCACAGGTCAAGGGAAAGGTACATGATATGATGATAGTGTCAAGGAAGTGTCAAGAAAGAATCCATGTTTTATTTTAAATATGTTTCCGTTGATGGGAAAAAATGAATACTGTCTTTTATGTAACCACTTTGTTTAAATGTGGAATGTAATGAAAGTTTCATGATCTAATTCTCTAAAACTCTAAACCTGAAAATATTTTCAATGTGAATTATTCATTTAATTCAATATTAAGTAAGGTTTAAGGTTGGGGCCTTATAGTTGGTATCAAAGGTCGGTTTAGAAAACTTTAGAGGTTAGGGTATTCTTTAAGCATAAGTGACATTACCATAATGGTTAGGATTTCAGAAAGAGTCCTACTTTTAGATAAAGTGAATGAGTAAGTGTATCTTAGTGTTTACCTTCCTCATTAGTACATGATGGTTTTGTTGATATACTCACACTAACATTTCTGTTTTTAGTGAATGGATGGATCTAGCAGGCACCAAAGAGACAACAGGTTTGAAGGAAACTGTGGTGGTTCTATGATTAAGATACTAGATAAAATGGGGGATTCAATGAGAAAACTCGTGGTTGTTCTAAACCAACTATCAAGGAGTCATGATCAACCAATTGAACCTTGGTATGATCTTTAATGCATCATGTATGAGATGACCAATCGATGTGGAAGTTCAGGTAATAATTATAAAGGTAACCATTAGAGTTTATATGATCCTTACTTTTGAGGTAATTATGGGTTACTATATGTTATGATGGAAGTGAAAGGCATGAGATAAAATCGAGGTTAAATTATGTTATGGTTATTTTGATGATTTTATCTCTTTTTGGGGAATGATTTGAGAATTATATAGTTTTGGAAAAAGGACAACATGCGGACCGTGTGACTACCCGTCGCTTCGGACAAAGCTACGGGAATCGAACCCACAACCAAAGTGCGACTGGTATTTATCGCCTACCACTGGACTACGTGAAGTCCCTGGTTAGTTTGACTGATTATTTTTAGTTATATGATTTTATGAATTAAGAGTAAGTTGATTTTGGGTTATTTATGCAAATGATTAACCTATCTTGGAGGATATGTGATTAGGTTAATTACTTTTCAATACGAGACTTTAGGATCAACTGATGTTGTTTTGAGATAAATGTTACGATTTAACTTGGAATACTATGTGACTAAATCCTTCAAATATTTGGGTTTCAATCTTAGATTTGTTTTATTTGAAGAATTTTATGGACAAATTGTTTATCGGATGGTCCTTGTTGAACTTTGGGTTTTGTTGGACAAATTTTGGAGATTAAGAATAGATTTTCTTTTTATAAAGGGTTATCCTTTTCTGGATTATCTGATCTTGTACTAACCTTTTTGTTTTTGGTTAAAGTTTAAAGACATGGGAAGTATATAGTTCTCTTTTGTGGATTATGTGATTCTCTAGAAATTGATTATAGTACTCTTAATGCGAACAAGTCTTCCTAAATACTCGTCTTTTGAAGAAAATATGAGTTTGATTAAGGAATCTAGTAAAAGTTGAAAGTCAACATGATAAGTGATTATGTTTCCTTATGAATAAATTCCTCAATAAAAAGTAACTTAAAACAAAAATGTTGTCTATTAACTTTTCCTACTGGGGAATCGAATACCGTTTAACCCGTCACAAGTTTGTGATTTTCTTATGGTTAACTTTGTCCTAGACATGTTTACTATCACTCTCCCTCAAGAACATGACCCTTTTCTTTTTCTTCCATGTCCATGTTTTTTACATGGAATCCTAGTATGGTTTAACTCGGGTGACCTCTGTACTTATCTTCCTTTATTTTAAAGTGATTGTTTTACCGACTCTTGTTCCGATGTGGGACTTTCAAGGATGTTTCCAAGCTCAATTTTAAAAATTGCGAGGATGCAATTCCCAAAAAGGGGGGAAGGATTAACACCACAGGTAAATAAAGAATATGAAATTTTAATATTTATCCATATTTGTGAATAAAATATTAATACTACTTTAAAGGGGACACTATGATCGATGGCGTACCCAATATGCAACAACGAGTTTCTTGTGAATCTTACGTTGCACTCTAATAATAAAATAATATTATTTTAAAAGGTAGTTAACGCCTAGCCGTTGTAATGGCAGGAATGAACAGAACTAACTACAAAATGATTATATATGTTTGTCAAATATTTTTACTCTTTACAATAAATGTTATAGGATTAAAAATGAAAATGAATCCAGTTTTTAAGCGTAAACATTCTAATATTCTTTAAAAGGTCGATTAACCACCTTTTGATGGCGAACCCCTTTTTAAATCCACTTTTTGACAATTTTATAAGCTATATTTTTCAAAATAAACATATTATTTATGATTGGGACATTGAAATTTACCTTGGGTTAATTTTTGGTATTTTTCCGAAAAAGTTCAATTTTTAATGAATAGTGAAAAATGTTGTATTTTAATTCAAAACCTATTTTTAATCTAATTTATTTATATGATTATATTATCTTTTGAATTGGTTTTAAAGTGAAATTAGAATATATTTTTACTATTAAATCCAATATTGGTCGTTGGAATTTATTTCACTTTGAAATCAGACTTAAACTAGTGTCAATCTTTTGATACTTATTGTTTCATAAACACACGCTATTTGCTCTGACAGCGGGAATTAATTATTAAATTAATCAATGTGACTTTTATGTTTTGAATTTTGTAAAATAGAAGTCATTTTTGAATTCGGAATATCAAATATAGATTAGGGTGAATTTTTTGGATTTTTCTGAAAAAATTCAATTTTTGATGAATAGTGAAACCACTAAGTGGTACTTATAAAAACTGATTTTTCCGTTTAAATGAAAATTTGTCATCTTTGTGTTTTAAATTTCAAAAAATACAACATAAATGGTTGTCATTATGATGAAAAATGTGGTTCAATGGGATAAAAATAATTTTTTGGTGAATAGTAACTTATTAAGTTTTTAATCGCGATTAGAGGTAATTAGTGTAGTTTATGGTAAGAATAATGTTTTAATAAAATGAAATGACCTAGACACATGTCCTACCCTCATTGTATGTGTCATGGCCGACCAAGAAAATCCATGGGTCAACTTGGGGACCCCATGGAGCCACTTTGTTTTGAAAATGACATAAATATATTTTTATTTAATGTTAAAGTAAAAATGACACGAACATGAGATGTTTTACTAAACAATTTTTTACATGGGGTTATACAAGTTATATTTTTGACTATAAATAATAATTGGAAATATAAAAAGATTTCCTACATCATAGTATTTTTTTTATAATTTTTAGAAATTAAATAAATTAAATTATTTATGACATCATGATGATGCAGCGATGACCTCATTATTTAACGATTTAAATAAAATGGACATAAAATGTAAACTCTAAGACCTACACATATCCAAAACCTATTGGATGGGTGGATTTCGAAACCTTATCACCTTATCCTCTAAATATATCAATTTGGGACCCTTTAAATCTGAAACACATTTTCAAATAAAGTAACATTTCTTTACTTTCCAAAAGTGCCCCTCCTCTCCTCTTATAAAAGGCCCCCACCTCTACCTCCTTACCCACACTTCCAAAGACTTTGGCTTGGCCAAACCCTACCCATTTTGTCTCTCCACATCCCTCTTTTACTCCTTGAAGCCTCACTTTGGGCAGAAGTCTTCCCAAGGAAGCCTTTTAGCTCAAACCAAAGGGAGTTACCCAATTTTAAGGTAATGTCTTCACTTGAGTCCTTTTGTTTTATTTTGCTTCTCCAACCCCCTAAACTCTATTTATTATTTTCTTTTGTAACAACTCCAGTATATTCAATATACTAGGATGTTGTTATATGAAGTATTAGAGCTACACTTACACACACCTACTTCTAATGTTTAAAGAATATACTGTTTCTGTGGATGGCGAATTTCTGCCTCCCGAAACGATGATTGTTCAACATTCTTCTAACACCTTCAAAGGTGGACATTAAGATGACACTATATTTATATATGATATATAATATTTTTATGTTTTACTTAATCTTCTGTATTTTTCATTTATGGCGTACCTTTATGGTTTCCATTATGGGTAAACGCGATATCTTCATTTAAGGAAGTGTGGACTACCGCCCCCTCAAAGTGATTTGATTCGTTAATACCTTATGTGGTACGTATAAAGGATATATTTAATGATATTATATATGATACCATACTGGAATTAAAATACTATTATGTATCATTATGTTTTAATTCCATTAAATATGAAATAGAAATGGAAGTAGCGTTCATGCGTACGTACGGCTTACCGTCTCCATGAACGGTACATTTCATTTCTTATCTCAAAATGTTATGTACTATTATAAGTACATATATATAATGGATATATATTTAATATATTATATCTAAACTATGGATATCATTATGGAATTATAACATATATATATATCTCATTTGGTTTTAATTCCATTAATATGACAAAAAAATGAAAGTAGCGTTCATGTGTACGTACGACCTACCGTCTCCATGAACAATGCTTTTGATTTTTATCTCCAAGTGATATGGAATAGTATAAAATGAATATGTACTGGATATATATGATATTTTAATCATTAATACTATTCTGGAAATTATTTACTTATAACTACATGGACAATCATTTTTCAAACAAGTTCATTTTTGACTCATGTACCAAACATCGGCAAAAACGTCTGATATGAACTAACATTATTAAACAATTATTATAACATTATAATATGTGATATGAACTGAATAATAATATATAAAGGAGGTACTTAGGAAATTATTAATTGACCAAAGTTTATTATTCAGGAATATAAAGAAACGAACAAGACAAGTTGGACATGAGGTAAGGGATCCTACTCCTCTCTTTCTTTTTAAGTACACTCTTTTATGTCATTCCTTTTCAGCTCATCTTTTCTTGTGATTGGGTTGTTATTTTATATTAATCTTAATGTAATTTTTATGTTCATATTATGAGATACACTATTCTCTCTCATCAATCAATTTTGGAAGTTTTGAGTGGTGTCGTTATACTGCCAAATTTTTGTAAGAGATCTAACCTCTCTCTTTCTCTTTAAGTACTCTATTTTATGTCACTACTTTTAAGCTCCTCTTTGTTATGATGGGGGATGTTATTTTATATTCTTCTTTCTGTACATTTTATTGTAATGTGATGAGATACCCTATTTGATCTCATCAATCCATTTTTGGAAGTTTTAAGTGGCGTCGTTAGGATGCCGAGTTTTCGTAAGGGATTTTTCATCTCACTTTTATTCCCATGAGATTTATGCTACATTTGCCACAATTTCCTTTGAGTGGTGTATGTACTGACCATTATTTTACTCATTGTGTAATATACATTCTTTTATTAGTATTTACATCAATGTTGTATTTCCCTTCTTTCACGAGGTTTATGTTTCGAAAGATACCCATGTCGGTAAGGGAACCTTTCACCCTCCTCTTTTTAAAAGACTTCTTTTGTTGGGTCTTTTTAATTTAAATATTGTTATGTTGGGATATGTTATCATATATCCTTGTTTATTTAAATTTTATGTCCAAGTGATGAGATACCCTTTTTTTATCTCTCATCAACTCATTTTGATGTGACGGCGTTAGGCTGTCAAGGGAACTTCTTAACCCAATTTCGATTTCTTTGGGTTCAACATATAGTTATTGAATATGTCATCCTTTGAATATGTGTGAATGAACTTTGATTATTTTACACTTAATATCCACTTATATTTGGTGTATTCTTTTGTCACACATAATTATGTAATTGATTTATCCTTAAACCAAGGATACCGTCTTTGTAAGGGACATCGTCTCAATATCCTTTCATTGAGGCATGTTCTGTTTTATACACAAACTTCTTTTATACGGTGTATAAACCCCTTTGACTTTTACGTTTATTCAAAAGGAATATTTTTTTATACGAAGTGTTTATTAAATGACAAAAGGGAATGTTTTTGTCGTATGTATGCGGCGACAATGACTTCTCCGCCGTCGTGACCATTATTTGAGTTTTGGCTTCCTCTACAAGCCATACCTTCTTTTTAAAAGAAAAATAAATAACATTTTTTTACTTTTCTTTTATTTTGGTATTGATAATGGTTTTCATAATGCTTTTATATCAATGTGTTGTATTGATATCTTGTGATTGAAAGGTGGAAATGTTATGTTTCCTTTATGCATGTTTTATGTGATACGATTATGTTGAGGTTCTTGGGCATTATTATGAAGACGGGTGGTTCCATGATAAACTAAGGGTGGGTGAGCCCGATATAGCTCTCCAATGCATTGGTTAATGCGAAGGAGTGAAACGTTAAGGTTTCTCCGAAGAGATTTAGGGAATATACTGTTATGGGTATTCCAAACGTAACCAAGAGGGTTACTCCCTACGTAAGAATGTTATGAATGCCTCAAGTTACCTTTATGTCTTATGATTTCTATGATTTATTCATGATTTGACGAGGTATGTTAAAGTGCCTATGTTTTATGGTTAAAGTATGATTTCATTCTTATGTATATATGAACTCATGTTTCCTTTCCATATTTTTTATAACCCTTACTGAGATTTTTATGCTCATCCCAAGTTTTTTTGAAATGTTTTCACAGGTCAAGGGAAAGGTACATGATATGATGATAGTGTCAAGGAAGTGTCAAGAAAGAATCCATGTTTTATTTTAAATATGTTTTCATTGATGGGAAAAAATGAATACTGTCTTTTATGTAACCACTTTGTTTAAATGTAGAATGTAATGAAAGTTTCATGATCTAATTCTATAAAACTCTAAACCTGAAAAGATCCTCAATGTGAATTATTCATTTAATTAAATATTAAGTAAGGTTTAAGGTTGGGGCCTTATATCCAGTATCTGGTGGAAGGGAAAATAATTCTGGCAGTCATCAAGACCTACTTCATCTCCCCACCTCGACTCTTGTATCCAGATAAAATTACAATTCATGGTGGATACAAATTATCCATGGAATTGATCACATCAAAATGAGTAAACATTATTCCTTTACTCCTTGAATTGATTTCTCCTATCCTCCATTAATCATCATTTCAATGAAAGGTGGCTATTGACATTCAGGAGGCTATGAATGGTTTGGTGCGGGAGTTGGGGCTGGTGATGGTGCTGGGGAAAAGGGTGGCTTGAATATAACAGAAGCATCTTCATCTCTTCCTACTCTTTCTACAGGGGCTGATGGGGCTGCTCAGTACTTGGGATTAGTCAGTTGCAAGGAATTCACTATTCACAAGTCAATGATAGAGAAATCTCAAAACCCACTCTTATACTTCACCGAGATGAGTGGTGTTTTTGGATCATTACATAAATTGTCAATGCACATGGAAAGCATCTCTTCTTGAAGCTTGTCTAGTTAAAGTAGTAAGTCAGACCTCTCTATCAAGAAATAAAGTCTGAAACTCTCTCTTTCTCTTATTACATACAATTTTTGAGGTCGATGATTTTTTTTTGAAAATTTTCAACTAAAATTGTAGAGGAACTATCACTGAATATCTTCCAATCTAGTTATTGAATTATCTAGAAAACAAGTATACCATATAATGGGTGGGCCTTGCAGGGTTCGTATGTAGCATCTGAGATTAACCACTTCTAGATGCACTAGGGTTCCCATCATGGTATCACAATATGTTTTGTAGTGTATCAGGTGTTGTTCGGGGTCACATGAGCCATTGAATACTAGGAATACAGGATTATCGAAATTTTTTGGAGGTAGGATGTGATTACCTAATCGGGATAAGGTTTCCATTCCAGCTGTATCAGAGCACACCGTCCTTCCATGGTTTCCTATCAAGATTTCAATGACTTGATGGTATTCATGAGACCATGATGCATGTCTCGTTGGACTTGAACATGGGCTGGTGTAGCATGAGGAAAAAATGGACATGCCAGCATTACTAGGATTTGAGGTAGATACTCGGATAGGGGTATCCTTTGTGGATTAAATTGATTTTGTTCTGGTGGTTTCCTTATTGGAGGGAAATCTTGATATTCGTATAGAGTTGGATTCAGGTAGACTAATGGTCATAGTGATTAATTCAATGAGCATCTGGGACTATATCCATTCACTCTGATGAGCCCTCATGGCATAGGCACCTTTGTTGGATGTCTTAACTGATGCTCTACTTGAGGAATATGTTTTGTAGGTCAACTTTCTTGAAGCAACTCAGTGTTAATTCTCCTCATATATTTCATTTATTCTTCCTGTCAAGAAAATCTCTACTCGAGTGCTCGGAACACATTTTCATGGGGAGGAGGAGGAGGTGAGTCATGTACCACCTTGCTATTATTCTTATGTTTATTATAAATTTTCAATGTAGGTAATGACAGATTGTCCATAGGAGAACCCACATTTAAGACGACTCATTCATTTTGGGTATACACACCTTCATGCTCGATATGGTCCACCTCTATTACGGAACCATCATATACTACATCCTCATTATTTTTACAATTTTTAGTGAAGTCAATGGTATTAACATCCATGATTTTCACTGATACACTTAACATCGGGGGTGTCTTACCATGTGTTGAATGGTAGGAGAGCTTCTTACACCCTATGTTGGATCTTCTCCTTCCATTTTTGGGTCCTCTTCCATTTCTTGATGAATGGTTACTCAAAGGTAACCATTACATGACCTGGTCGTACATCTCCATTGTGAGGGATATGATTCACAATGAAGTATTGAATGGGTAACCCCTCTATTCATTATTCTCCCTAGTTAAGAAAATGATGACATCCACTAGGCAGGTGATTGAGGTAAAAATGCCCCCATCACTACAGGATAGGGGTTCTCTTGTTCCACTACTATTGTACATTGGACCAAATTTTCTTGGATTATGGGGGAATTTTGTGTTAAAATTTCCACAGCCCTATGGGCTAGGGTTGATCTTGTATTGGGGAAGCCGCTACTGCTATTGCTGCTTTCTTAATCTTGCGCATCCCCATTTTGTTGTGAGCTAGATATGCTGTTTGGTATGCATGTGAATTGATTGCTTCTAAGGACATGAGAAGTTATCATTGATTGGATTACCTTAAGTTAGAATCATTCTTAATGTTATTGGTGGCCCGATTTATGAGCTTCTCAGTGGATTTCTATCATCGGGATGGACTCCTTTGTGACTTACTCAAGGATGGTTCTTTTTGAGTGTGTAATTTTTCCTAAACATGGATTTTATTTGATGTACTAATGAGGATAACAACATTGAAGGATTCCATTTATAGTGGGATCTTCTATATAAGTAGTGGTGTGATCTGAAAATATCCATGTTTTCCCCATCCCCGAATTTGAGTTATAGACGAAGCATCACTAATGAGGCAATGCAATTTTTCCAGTGCATGGAGGCTGGCCAGCTCTAGGTCTCTATTTCACCTCTCTAATTATGGACACCATTTATATGTAAGAGATTCTAGGTCAAATTGATGACGATTCTCTCCATATTTTTTTAACATGATCTATATACCCTTCTTAGGGTAATAATTTACACTTCAAATATTGGAGAGTATTCTAGATATTGAGATGAATGTAGTGCATAAATTCTTCTGACAACTCTTTTGTTATGTAGTATTGAGAAGTGGTCGTGGTCTAAAACATAACTGGTATGTCATACATATCCAATTATATTCTCATAATAAATATATAATTTTATTGTTCTCCTAGGGACTCCATTTCTTAATCTACCCATCTTGACTACTACTTAATTATTTCATTCCAAGCAGTGAGACTAGGTGGAGTCTCATTGATATGTGAATTCTACGAGGGTGGATCATAAGATGTGTGTGGCCTTGGGCCATCCTATGGTTGAGAAAGGATATTTATTTTCATGTATAGAGTATCCAACATTTCGTACTCCATTTTTTCAAGTGCCTATACATATTATGGATTCCTCCTATTTGATATGGTGAGTGGAGGATCTTCTTTCTAGTGTGAATTTTGACTGTGGGGAGGACCTTCACAGTTGGGCCTATAATGGATAGGAATATCATCATAGCTTATTTCTGACCACATGGAGTATCCCTATGGCATGTAATGTGGTGGGGAACTTCAGGGAAGACCACAACAATGGGAAGATTATCTTTCTTCTTGATATAGTTGAGAGGAGAACCTTCATAATGACTTCCATTATGGAAAAGACTACCATCATTGATTAATATCTTCATGCAGGGAGATGAAAAACAATGGGAATCCTTGGGAGGACCTTTAGGATGCACAGTAACGAGGGGTGGAACTCTTCATTACATAGTTACATTGTGAGTAGGGACTTTATAGTGGCTTCCATCATGGAATGAACAACCATCATGGCTTGATGTCCGACTACAGGGAGAATAATATCGGTAGTATATACCCTAGGGAGGACCATTAGAGAAGAAGATAGAAAGGGGAGAAACTCATTATGTTCAATCTTATAGTAAAGATACGTTCTACAATGAAAGTCATCAGGAGATATGCTATCATGATCGATTTTTTCTTTCCCTTGAGGTAAGCCCCTATGGGTAATCTGGGGGAGGGCCTTCAGAGCTACTGGTTCTAACATTGCATGGAAGACCCACAAAATTGAAAATTTCACTTCCATAATTTGGTAATGGACTGATAGGATCTTGAGAATATATTTAAATATGTTTAAGAGGTTAAGAAATACATATTATAGTAAAGTATAATCATGAATATGCTCTTCCTTTTCAGCTACCTTTGGAACATTTCAATTTTCTGCACACACTTGCGGGAAACTGGGACCGCTTTCTGTTGGTAACGAACTTCATATGCATGTACCTATTTAGTTGGTTCTTGTAATTCCATTAGGATACACCAATGAGTATCTTGAGTTCTAGTAGGCATATATGTTTACCTTGGAGTGCCCCCCACATTGGACCGATGTCCCCTAGCGGTAATGGGTATTTGTTATTGATCATGTAGTCCATGTATCACGAAATATGGTCATCAACCCTCCTAGACTAAAGTAGGGATTCAAGTCTTCTCTAGGGTGATTATCTAATCTTTTAGATGGATCACCCCAACCATGGAGATATGGTTGTGGGACTAACTCCTCAATTTCTTCATAGACGCGATCACATCTTGACTGGTCTAAAGGATATGATCTGTAATTGATGTCTGTTCCTCCATCATTGTCAGGATGTATTGAGATATGTATTTGGATGGAATATGTATAAATGAACATTTTGATATTGGAGAAGGATTTTGTTCCTTCTTAGGTCCTCCACCTATTTCCAGTGGGTACTGATAATTCTCATGTGTTGGGGAAGATGAATGATTCTACTTCTGACTTGTAGACGAGATACACCATCTGTTTTCTTTAGTTTCCACCGTATTTGAATGATGGGCTTTATATTTTCAAGCAGGAATTTTTATCTTCTCATTTTCCATTGTATTCATCTCACATGAATTGTATGAATACTCATGAATTTGACTCTACTCATATTTTCTTACCACCATATTTGATTGGTGGGATTTGTTGTTGAAGGGAGGAATTTTCATCTTTCTATTGATCGCCATTATATTTGACTTGTGGTATTCATACACTTTAGAAGTATTGTATGACTGCCTATAGTTTTTCCCCAATTTTTATGATTGCCTTGGTGCACACCAGCTAGAATTTGTATCTTCTTGTAACTAGTTTCCATCCTATTTAAACGACATGCATCTTGCACATCAACATAAATTTGCATCTGTCTCTAATTTAACAATCTACCAGTGTGGAGAGACCAATGAGAATTGGTAGGAATTTCCACATGCATGTATTTTTCCATCATCTTTCAATGGTGTGATTCATAGGAGGGATTGTTAATATGAGTCTACTCATAGATTTTTGTAGTATGTCAATATCGGGCTTCAGAAGAGGGGGCATAATTGTGTTTCTACCCATTGTATGCCTCTATGTTTGTACATCAGATATCTTCCTTAGGAAATAGGATGATGAACTACTCTTTATTGTATGTTATCCACCCTAGTCAGGTGGCCTAAGGGGCCCATGTCTGTTGTAATTCAAACCGACCCCTTAGTGTGGTGTCCTCCTTAGGATGAAAAGTAGGGGTCTTGTGGTGTCGGTGGCGACGTTCCTTGGCAGGGGCCTATGAGAAAGAAACCTATTCAGTTGGGATGAATTCATCATTGTCAACATCATCTACCTCCTTTTGTTAAGGGATTTACTCGTTGTCTCATTCTGGGGACAGTCTTTCGAAATGATTGTTGACAACAAGTGGGGACACCCGATTCTAGAACATCGGTCATTATTATGTGGGAAATTGGTGGGACTTCATGGAAAAGAGGGCCTACCTTATTGCCTCTAGGGTGAGGAGGGTTTCCATGTTGGTGGTACAGTTGAATCAGCATGTTTGGGACACAACATTGAAGATGCAGGGTAGGCGATGGTGTTTTTTTCTTCATTGAGGACCCAGACACTTGTGTAGTCACTGATGCACATGTATGAATGAATTTTTGGGATTCCATTAGATTGAAGATAAATCTGTGAAATGCATGTAATATATATGATAAGTACACAAAAAAATCATCTCATGACCACATACATTATTAATGATCTTTCTTGGACCTCTTCCCTTATTGGGTGGGAAATGGGCTCAATGTGGATTAATGTTTCCACCTTGGTTAAGGATTCATTTTGGGTTCACCATTTATGTTTCGACCCAATTCACCTCATTCCCCTATCGTGGATGGGATTTTTCATGCAGGGACTAGGGATTATATCATTTTTAAGTTACAAAGGACGTTCCAAAGTTAAGTGGTCTAGGTGGGTGATTTGTGGGGACTAAGTGTTCAAGAAATCAATACATGTTGGGTAAGATGTCCCTAGATGGTCTCCAACAGGTTTATTCACATAGTCAGAAGCACCCACAAGCCCTTTTATACATGATTAATGGACCTTTTTCCAATGGTAGATGCTGTTTGGATGATTTGGCCAACAACACTTAAGGACTCCATTTTTGAGAGGAAGGGAGGTTAGGCTCATCACTACCTTTTGGGGGAATTATTTCCTACTATGGGAATCTCTTGTAGATTTAAGCAATGTTCATATGTTTATGAATCCTTGGTTCATTCCCCAACATGTATCTATGTGTTGCCCCTAGGTTGTAATATCAATCATAAATATGCATTGGTCTGGAATTCCCTCTTGTGAAGAGACTACGATTCCCTTTTCGTTTGTCAAGATGTGTTGGTTTAATCCATGTGATGAGGTTATTATCTTCATACAGGGGGTACATAAATTGTTATGATATCGGGATCGGACCCATAAGATGAGATTCCTATGCATCCTCCTGAGAGGAATCATATCCCAAGTAGTTCAGTGCCACTTAACTAGACACATCACCTTTTAAGATCATTTGACATGGACCCATCCATGTAGTTTATTGTCATGTGGCGAGGGAGTCTAGGTGGAAGGTGAATAATCAAGATTTGGTGTGGGACATATGAATAAGTGGCCAAAGGTACCCATAAGAAATTTATTTCTTTGGGGGAAACAACCCTACTAGAGATATGGCCTGGGAAACATTAGGGTGAGTTTCAATGTCATATTTGGACCTCTAGGAGTCGTTCTACATATATCCTAGTTTTTTGGAAATCAAATCCCACGTGGTTCAGTAACCCTATCAGTTTAATGTTTTGTGGTGAGAAAAATGGAGAACTGACATGAATATGATGGAACATATGAGGTCCGTGAAGTATTAGAATTTAACCCATGGGAGGTTTCCTACATGTCCTAGTTACTTGGGGATCAATGTCCATTTAGTTATAGATGGTTGGGAATTACAATTCAAAGGAAGCCCAGTTGAGCCACTGGTTAGGGCTTATGCATGGGACATACACATAAAGGGGGAATGATTTGGGGCTTACATTTGTGGAGAAGGCCCTTGTGAGTTTGGGGGAATTTTATTGGGACTAACTTCTAAGTAGAATGTACCTTGATCTCGAGCCATAGGAAAGAATCCTATGTATGTTGGTTGTTATAGGAATCAATGTTCTCATAGTTCATTGAGATAGGTGGATTGTGTATGTTTTCTGATCATCACTAGCCTTTAATTTTGTGTGAGTGATGCTCAATGTGATAAACGCGAGGATTTGAATGATTCAAAAAACCACACACTTTCCTTTCCCTACTGATGGAAAAGGATGATGGTGGTGGTGGAAGTGGCTAGGGAGAGATCACCACATCCTATGGTTGAAGGGGCTTACTCCTGGATGGATTCCTTTAAATAGTTTTTTGGAAAGGGGAAGAACTGTTGCTTCTCATCAAAGGGAAAAAAATCATGATCCCTTTGACTTATCACTAGCCCACATCAAAAGGAGAAACAAGTGATTACCCTAGATCCATAGAATGGGGAGGTTCACATCAGTATCCCAATATTGGACCTTCGGTTTACATGAGAATTCAGACTTAGGGATATTCTAAGGGTATATAATATTGCAAGGATTACCCATGTGACTCTGCTTACCATGGGAATGTAAACTTAGAAGGGTTCAATGATGCATCCGATGGTTTTATCATATGGGTCTGGTGGATTTGGAAGGGGATTTGGCCTAATGACATTGGATTAGTCCATAGAGGGGCTATGGACTAGGTTATTGAAACTGAATGAGATGAATAAGGCCAAAAGATGGAATGCCCAAAGATACCCCATTGTGCATACCATTCTACTATGTGGGTGAAGAGGGAGTCCATGTACCATGATGGTGTGAAATCCTGGGTGCGGTCCACATAGAATTTTTCTATGTGGAACCAGATTCTATCCGTGTATCATGGCATTGAGGTCTGTCCCCATATCTATTTTCTACATGGTGTATGGTTTCATCCACATAGTGATTTGTTATACAGGATGCCGATTTGAAGAAGGGGAATTGATCCTATGGTTTGTGGGAAGTTCATCCACGAGGGAAGATGTGTTTTCAGACCACCAATTAGGTTAGCAATCTACCAATTAATGTTATATTTTATTTTTTAATGTAATGTGGTGGGTAATACCAACTTGGAAAAAAAAAGTTCATCGATCAGTGCCAAAATCCAAAAGTTCATCCTAAAAAGTCATCCTCTCCCTAGTAAACTCCAAGAAAACTCTCTTCTACAGTGACCCTTGAGATCCTTGTGTAGAGGGTTAGAGAATATAGATCTATGGTTCACACAACAATTTTTATAGAATGAATTGGGAAATCATCTTTCCCATAGATGACTCAATCAATAGAGGCTTGCAGATTTGTTGTTCATAGTGGAAAAAACCACCACCTTAATCTTGTGAATGACTTCCTCTCATTCACGGGACTCCTCTAGCTTCATCTTATCCACAAACCATTTAGTTCGTGGGGAGGTTTTACAAGGAATATTTTTTCACCTCAATTTCACCAACAATGATACTCATGGGGAATGTATGTTGACCATATTTCTCTACATCATTTCAACAAATGAACTCATTTTCAGAGGAGTTGGCACTCCCATTCTTGTTCTATTAACCACTTAGTTCTTGGATGTCTTTCCAAGCGGACCATCATACAGAGCAACGATCCGTAGTGGGATCTTGCTTTGCTGCACCCTATTTTTATTTTCTAAAATTTTCACTGTTGATATTATTATTAAAATATTAAGTTGAACATATATCTCATCCTATTTCAAATTTTTGAGAGTATTTTCTCTCCCTTTGATTTTTTTGGACCCAATAGTTATGTCATAAATAGAAAAATAAAAACATATCACCTTTCTACTGAATGGTGATATATATATATATATTTGGGATAATCACTATTGGTAATATAGTATTATTGGAGGTGAATGTTTTCCCAATATATACCATGTAAATACAATGATCAAATATATTTTTGGAATTACATTCACTAATCAAAGTTTTTTATAGGAAGCTTAACAATGACCATTGTTTAGTATATCACAATATGTAAATGGGGTCAAACCCCCATTTTCGTTACTTAAAAGTTGGTCATATGTTTTTTTTAAGAAAGATATTACTTTGATGAAAAAACCTTTTGGGGTGTGTTGTTTTAACCCCATTAATTACACCATGTTATATATCTAGATTTTCGATGACAATAATTTTCATGAGGATAAATTTTTTTACTTAGTTATCATCTTGAGGATTATTATTTTATAGACGCGCATTATATATCTAGAGTATATTTGGGTTTCCTCTTAAATGATAGAATGAAGAAACTACATTTCACGAGTGAATGGATTTATTCTAGTAAAATTATTCAACATTATTGTACCTTTCAATAGTATAGTATACTTGAAAAATATATAGTATATTTGGATCTCTAAATGATGGATTCAATGATGAATTTTTTTCAATCCATTACGAGTGAGATTACACCTTGCAAGGTGATGTGTTATGAAAAAATTGACATATTCAAGGCATTGATTAGTGATATTGGAGAGATTATCTATATGAGTATAGGATATTTTTATAGAGTTAATTAAAACATCAAAATGCATTAGTGGTTCCTACATGGAATTCTTTTTTTGCATTGGTGTAATGTTTATTCCTCTTTATAGTATGTTATGTATCCTATAAATATATTAATATAACCTACAATAATGAAGTCCCTATAGGGGTTTTATGTTTTGGATTCAACTATATATATATATATATATATTTTATTTTATATATTTCCTTAGGTTTTATTTTTCTTGTATTTGACCTTTGAATATGATTTGAAATTTAGTATATGGATGCAAGGTCTATTTTTTAGGATATGGTTTTTTGTTTTTAAATTTTAATGTATTTTAGGATGGGTTTGGAATTTCCCCTACGAGTCTCGTATGGGATACCCAATAAACCTGATATAGTTCCACTAATGAAAATTGAAGAAAAAATTCTTTTTTTATTAAAAAATTTATATTTAGAAATTATTAGATTCCAATTTATCTTATAAGGTACACATTACATCAAATTAATGATATCAGATATAATATAAAATTATATTTTTTATAAAACTATTTATTTAAATCTCATGACATTTGATTTTATGTAATATAATATAATGTTAATTCTTTAATATCTAATTTTTCATCACAATGTTTTTTATGAATCCGGTTCCTTATCTAATAACCATATTAAAAATAATTCTCACTATAATGGGTTATATCAAGCCTTAATTATGATATTTTTAATTACTCAATAAACATATAGATAATATATATTATAATATTTTATGGTTTTGAAAAGAATCCCACCCAAGAATAGGGCGATTCAGTCCACTTGTGGATACTCGTGATGAAAAATTGTCCTTTGGTTTTTATTTAGTAATCTTGACAAAACATAATGATTATAGAAGGAGGATAATCTATAATTGGGTAAAGGAACATTCTCATCATATTTTTATACATTGATTAATTTTTCTATACAATAATGTTCTTGAAATTGTGGTTTGTATTTTCTTCAACAACATTGAATAAGATTTGTTCAATTTTAAAAATCCTTCACACCTGACACACCTATAGAACCCTAGATTTATAATTTTGTTTCATCCAAAAGATAATTTTATTTCAAAAGTTTCATGATTCTGTTGAATTTTTACAACCATACATTGAATCCCCCCCCATCAACATTTCCATCATTGTGTTGGCCCCTCGATGAGTGACCAAAGTATAAAATTCACATGTAATACATCATTTCCCATCAAAATTCATTACATATCATAATAAATAACCTTAAAGAAATGGCTAAGTATCTTTATAGATTAGATATATGAATGAATTATAATACAAACCTATGAGTATTTCTCCTAAATTTCACTATACATAAACCCCCTTATGGACTTATCATTTTTTATATTCCTTTTCATAACATGGGGAATATAATCATATGAAAGGATGAGTTTAGATTCTCAGAAATGGGTGAATATAAAATATATCACTCAAATATAATAAGAAATATTAAGATAAATATAATGATATGAGAACCCTTTTTTGGTACATGAACATAACATATGTAAATCACACCTTAAAAAACATATACTATAATTGAAAACTCCTAAAATAATTATTTTTCGTAAAATAAAATAAATTAGGTGTAATAATGTGGAATCCTGAGACAATAAACATGATCCATGAATTATAACATAGAAATATGGTACACCATAATAATTGAAAATAAATTCTTCATTCAAGGATAACATCAAAGACCATCATTGTATAGTGGATAGAGTCAAAGAACATAGTTGATTGTGTTCACTCATCATTAAAAATAACATCATGGATTAGGTTCACTCCCTATAACAATACATTGGATATAATATGCTATGTATACTCACACAGTGCATTAATGGGATATATAATTTCAAGCCCACCATTCACATAATGAAAAACCTAATATATATATTCCATGGAAACATGGGAACATGCATAAGTAAACTATAGCCTATATAACTATAGAAAATGAAATGGGTTATAGAAAAAATATAATAAGGTATAAATAAATCATACATATAAATAAAGTGGTTTATTTCACTAAACCATATCCCAAATTAAAAAAATTAAACATTAATTAGA
The DNA here is from genome assembly GCA_963277665.1 of Viscum album. Taxonomy (NCBI): domain Eukaryota; kingdom Viridiplantae; phylum Streptophyta; class Magnoliopsida; order Santalales; family Viscaceae; genus Viscum; species Viscum album. The sequence goes on along the minus strand of OY728159.1, from coordinate 719,375,391 downwards.
TATTGAATTATTTGTAGAACAATTCATAATAGAATTTAAAAATTGTATATATATATTAATGATAAAATTCAATTATTTTTTTGATAACTTTTATATTGAAAGGAAATAATTTGTAATAAAATAGTTTAAAATTAATTAATATAAAATAAAATCTATATTTGTGACTTGAGAAATATAGATAAGTTAGAAATGTAAGAAAAACAAATAAATATAATTGGTTGAAATGACCATGTAGGAAATTAGAAAAAATATTCATATCATACTTTTTGAAATGGATTGAAGATTCAATAGAAAATGACTTCTTAAAAAACTATAAGCAGTGATAATGTGATCCATAATAGAATATTAAAAACATGGATATGAAATATGTAACACCCCTATAAAATTGAGACTTAAAATGATAAATGTTACTACCCATGTCAGCAAGGTGGACCTTTATTTTCAAGATCCTACATTATTTGAAATCAAAAGTTAAACATGAATCACATTATGTAGTTTTCAGGATGGGTGATGTCTGTGGAATTTTTCTTGGGAGTGTGTGAGTGATGAAAAAACCAACTGAAAGTACATATGTTGGCATCTAGGGATAATCATCAGTCTGATAGGGGAACCCTCTTGGTAATGGCATGTGGTGTGTTGGGAAGGAAAAAAATTTATTAGAGGATACCCATTGGGTTTGGTGACTAGGTTTATGGAATATAGGTGGTTGGGTCATGAAAAATGATATAACATTCAATACCCAACTTGATGTGTATAGTAACAACCTAGGTTTGAGGCAACATGTATAACATAAGTTTGTTGTTCTTTAATGTGTGTGTGTGTGTGGGGGGGGGGATTTTCACACCCCAAGAAAAGTGAGACATAAAAATGAAAAATAATAATACCAATGTCAATAAGGTGAACCTTTTTCAGTATCCCACCTGATTAGAACTCCACAATTAAGCCTGCATTGCCTGGAGTAGTGTTCATGATGGTTGAAGTCTAGGGATGTTTCCCATGGTGTTTGCTATGAGGAAAAAAACAATGAATGATCATTTGTTGGAATGTGGGGATATTCATAAGTACGACAAGCGACCCCAGTAGGTAATAGATTATGGTGTGCCGGGAAGGAAACTAGTGTATTATTAGAGATCCATGGGTTCTAGCAACCAATTTCTTGGCCTATAAAAGGGTGGTTCTTGACATAAGAATATATTTATTCCCAAAAAAATATGCTTGGTTACTTCCACATTCATTAATAATTCAATGAGAAATGATAACTAAATGGAAGATTAATTAAGAGAAGTTACATAATACCAAAAAAATAGATGATAATATTATAGATAAGGTTTTATAGATAAAAAATTTACAATTTCCCCCAATGGAAATTGAGACATTAATAATCATGATTAAATTTTGATATTATAATTAAATTGTCACATTTACTCCTAACTTCCATGAAATAGATATGACCACTAGTAAATTTAACATCATTATGTTAATAGGATATTAAAAAATTTTATCCACATCCATTACCATTTATTTTCTTTAGTAACACAATAAAAAAATCTCCCATTGGCGGTGGTTTTTTATTTGGTGGTGGTTTCTAGTAACCATCATATAAAGAATGTTTAGCAGAGTTTTTTTTCATTTTAAAGATGATTTTCTAGCCAAAAAAGGAGAGGATTTATTTGTGGTTTAAACAGCCTCCATATCCCTAATTGTTTCTGACAGGGAAACTACCGTAAAAATGAAAAAAACTACCTCTAAATAATAATGACTTTATATGGTGGTTGTTGTAACCACCAAAAAATATGAATTATATAACATCAGTTTAAACCACTGTTAAACAATAATATTTCATATTTAGTGGTGGTTTAAACAGCCATTAAATTCTTCTTTTGAAAAAAATTTATTTGTAGAATCTCCTGCCAAATAATAACATTCAACCTTGATAGAAAATGAACTAATAATGAACCATTACACTATAGGGAGATCCAAAATATTATATACCTATCATCACACTAATACCTTATAGGGTTGACCTATAAAACATAATAAAAAATAATATGATCATACCAACATTAATCCATCATAATATTTTCTATATGTGGAATGGAGAACAGGGAAGAGGGAGAAGTTAGATATCCATTCCCTCAACAAAATATATGTTAAGTGAAAACACTAAAAACCAAATCATGATGGGAATTAGTATGTTTTTATAACATATTAAGGCTATATATATAAATCCTATAATAAGAAAAAATTATAGTTAGTGCCACACACACACCTATCATAGTAGTTTTACACAAAATATATCACCATAGTTTCCCACCATCATCACCATCCAAACATTTATACTCACCACCATCACTAAAAATAACTAAACCACCAAACTATCACTACATCCCATAAAAATCATCAAAAAATTTCTATGATTCCTCAAAAAACCAATTAATTTAACTCATGGTGAGAATTTCTATTATTAATCATGTTTCATTCATCATGTCCTTTAATTCCATATTTAATGAAAACCCACTAAAGTCATTACTCATAATTATTTCTTCACTTACATGTTCATTTTATATGTCATTAATTTATTATCATCATAATATAATTTCATTTTAGCCACACCCATATCAAATTCATTATTACAAAGTATATTCCATTACCACTTGGTAACAACAACAAAAAACCAATTTCCACTAGCAATGACATTATACCACAATAATCTATATATTACCTTTTTTAGCTTGGGTTTGGTCCTAAATTATCCAATTAATAACTATTCATCCATGATCATATCATACTATTCCAACCATGTCAATTTTTATAGCACATATTACCCCAAATGTCACTAACATCTGAAACAATATTGATTAATTGAAAACCAACCCACAATGCATCTCATGCAATCCAAAATATGCCTACTACACAACACATTCCAACCATTGCATCCAAAACCAGCCATATAAATCACTTTTTAACAACTTACAGATTAACCTCATGATCAAAGAAACAACAATAAGAAATTAAGTAACACACAAAAATATATATGAGCATCAAATAGTTCCCATTTTAGCTACTATAAGGAATTCATTCATATCAATCCTTTTCCCACAAAACTGGATCATTACAATATTTATGTTATTAACCTTTCATGAGAGGTGAAACCAAAACCCAATTAGAGAAATGATACACAAGTGTGAGAAAAATCAATGATTTTCACTAATAGAAGTATCATGTATCAAGCACATATGAAATAACAATGAAAACTATTTAGAACATGAGAGACACGCCATTCCGTCAATTTAATAACATCTAATTCATTTTCATTAATAATAAAATCCCTGATATCCACCCAATGATGAAAAATATGTTTATGAAACTGTTACATGGGGAAGGGAGTGTTCTCAAATCACCAAACTCAACCATAATATTACAACTCCGTCATAGGAATAAAATGAGGAACATATTGATAGAATAACAAACACATGTGAGGGAAAATAAAATAAAAAATATCACATATATTATTCATTAATATAAAATTTGAAAAATTCCTTAATTATAACAATCACTTACACTAATGAAAACACTAATCACTGCCTGATAAACCTTGCTCGACACCCTCTCCATCACCATCTCCACTTCCTACTACCAGAACCTATATAACAATTATATTTAAAATTAAAAAGTTTTTTATATTTATATTTAATCTTAAAACCAATAAAAGATAGTGAAATAAATTATTTTGAAGTTATGTGATTTTCTTACCCACCACCATCCGTCGTTGCAATATCACCGAGGATAGATCGAATCATCATCTGATATAAATAAATCAATTCTTTCTACAAAGATAATATATGATCCCCCCATTCCTAAATTCTCTTTTTTATAGAAAAAATATCCCTTTGAGCATATCAAGGTAGGGATTGACTATAACTATGAGTAGATGCAGTTGCAATCCCCAATGTCCTGCTAAAGACCTCATATGGTAAATTTCCCAAACCCATCATACACACTTGACTGAGATTCTCATTACTAAGACATGACCAATTGGGTCATCCTAAGACATTGAGAAAGAATGTTCAATATTGGCATCTCATAGTTCATTAATTTTTACCTATAAATCAAATATAAATCATATTTGAATCAATACATATTAATATATTGAAAAGTGACAATAAGTTATTACAATGAATACTGAATTCATACCCCAACTTCATTGGAAAGATCATTCACATAACTCCCATCAGATTTTTTATAAACATACCACCATAGTTTTGTTTGGGAGACTTGGTTCCCTAAACTCGGTGACTTCATTACATAGAGATAAATGAATAATTTAATATATGAAATAGATAACATTTTCTTATAAATATTTAATCTAATGAAAATATTACCCGAGTCAATCAGTTTCTTGAAAAAATATGTGACCCGACAGTGCGAGGGATTATTTTCTTAGATCCACTCAATGCATTCATCCTTGAAACAACCTAAAATAAATAGCAAGTAATTTAATAATAATGTATGAAATTTCATATCCTTGTTATCTGTATGTATAAGTGTAAAATTAGATTAATAAAAAAATATATATTAAAATACCATGTACTTATCCTGATGATGGATATAAACAAAAACCTTACATTTATCACTAGATACCCCTTCAGTTACCTTATCATACATTTTTTTGGTGGTCAAAAATGTATTGTTGTGTTTTTTCCATAATCTCAGTTTAATATCCATCCATTTCTTACCCAAAATTTTTAATGACCACTTTCGTGTGATAAGATCAGCAATAGTAAAGTGGGGAAACATCTGTATAAAAGATTCATTTTTAAAGTATTAAAATTTAATAACATAATGACATTCAATAAAACTATAATGTATTAAAATTACCAATATTTGTGAATTAAAAAATAAAATTTTGCACGATTTAGGCATATGCCTCCAATCAGCATATGTAACCAGAAGGGTACCCAAATCTGCCATAGGCTTTCCTAGAATCTAGAAAAATAATCTTGTGACATCATCTATAGAGACCACATAGAAGTCCAATGGGACAACTACCATAATTTTGCTCAGATTCCAGACATATGAAGTTTTTATATTTCTCTCTATAGTATCATTGTTTCCTTATTTTTGGAAAAATATTTAGTAGAATAAAAAAGTGTAATAACTTTATTAATATTAAAATATTTACCTATAAATGTCACCCTCTAATATCCCATTGAAGAAACAAGAGTGAATAACTGATCCCTCACTACTAAGTCTTCTGAATGGGGATGAATTGGCTAAGTTATTGATGGGACGCCGATGGAGGGTGTTCCAGAAGATGATGGAATAGAAGATGTGAGAGAAGGTGTTGGAGGAAATCAGAGGGTGAATCTGATGTTATAGGGAGGTAGACCAATGGATCATAATATATTGGTATGGTTGAGGTAAAATCAACTGAGAGTAGAATGAGATCAGAAAAATGCTTCTCTATAGAATTCCTATCATTAAATCAAATAAAATTACCTTCAAAACATATATTTCAAAAAATTCATGAAAATAAAAGAAATGATAACATATTTACAGTACATAAAAACAAAATATACATATATATGATAATTAATGAGTGCATAAATAACATATGTGGTTGGTAAATGAATAGATTATTTCACATAAAATCATTTTGTACTTCTTTCATGTCATTTTCCTTCTCTGTCATTAATTATTCTACTTCATCCACCCTTACAAGACTACTATTTTCAATATCATAATGGGGTAATAAGTTCAATTCTTGTTGTTGATGGTATTCAATGTCAAAGGTAAAGTATTCCACTTCATCACCAACATCACACAAATCTCTTTGTTTTGTATGAGCAACTACACACCACCCTTCATTCACAAAATATTCCTTATAATATTCCATTTTCTATTGTGATGATATGATATATGGACCATGTAATTCATGTTCAATGACATCCATCAAGTGAGATAAGTTCAGAGAAGTAAATTTAAGTGAATATATTTTGACACTCGTGATAATATCGACCAACTTGTATTTGAATAAAATAACATAAATGTGACTCTAGTAGTTTAATTCAATAATATTAGTCAACATTCCATAGTATCCTACTTAAATAAATGTAAATATACCACTATTATATGTTTTCAAACCCTCTGCCTGATCAAATATATGAAATTTAAATCTATTCACATTTTAGGAGTCAAGACTTCAAGAATGTTTTTGTGGACTTCGAGAAAGAAACATAAAATCCTCTAACAACTCAACTCGAGTATCAGTATTCATGATTTAAAAAAGTAATATAAATTATTAGATTTACAAAATATATCTGTCAACCTAATATCAATATTAATAGAACTATTTATGAAATTACACATCGTGAAAAACATTCTACAAGATCTTTATGAACATATTTTGTTATATCTTTCTCATTTTGTGTTCGATATATCATTCATCTCTTTTTTTTGTATCATGAACTATTCAATAAATGGATATATAATTTCACTATTCAACAACACATATCATTGTGCCTATAATAATTCCATTCCATCCAGTGTAACATTTAAGCTTCTGCAAACTAGTCGGCCAACAACATGAATGATTTTTGATTTCCCATATAGTTATTATATATTCAATGTGTCATCAATACATCCAATTAAATTGAATTTTTTTCTCAATATCATCCATGTTCTATAAAAAATGGTATGACACTCCTCTTCCAAATATTTTTTAGAAATATTTCCTTTATGTTGAGATTTATTTTTCACGTTTGATTTAAAATTCCCAATATATTTATAAAATAATATAACTAAAACATAACTATGTATTTAATTAATTGATAAGGATTTCTTACATAAGATGAAAAAAATAAATAAATAAATAACCTCTCAATTGGACACATACATTGATAATGTACAGGGTATAATAATATATCTTCCCCAAACAAATTCATAGTTAAATACATCATGATAGTAAAAGATAATGGAAGAAGAATCATCTCCATTTCAAAAATTTTCAATAAAATATCTCCTGATGTTTTTCGAGATCAAATGGTTGTATAGTTTTCTCACATATTTATCTAAATAATATTAATAAGAGGAGTACAATAGCAATAACCATTCTAGGTAAAAATGTATGCAATGTCTATAGTAGTAACAAGTATAACAAAATATGTGTTTTGTGAGTTTTAATTCCCTATAACCTACGATGCTTTATGTTAACACACCTTGATATGTTACTTGAATAACTATCAGATAACTTCACATGTTTTAAAATTCTAATCAATGTATCTTCATTCTTATTTTCATTATAAAAATTTTTAGAGAATACTTTCCATTCTCATCTAGCCATAGACCACACTTTATGATCATTGTTTGTAAGTATTTCCGAGCACTGATATGGTCCGTCTATTTTTCATGATCATCAAGAAATGTAAATATAAAATTGTCACAAACATTCTTCTCAATATGCATAACATGAAGATTAATCCACAATAAATTAATTTCCCAATACATATTTTTGAGTAATATAATTTTTTATTCCATTGTTTCATTATGATGTCACTTGAAGATTCACTTTAAACTCATTTCCCACTATCATTCAAATTATCTACCTTCCCAAATTCTATTTCAATATTTCCAATTTGTACCAATATTTTAGAACCCTTCATCAACTTTGGAGGTGGCCTACGATTAATAGAACCAATGAATTTTTACTTGTTCAACTTAAATCTATAAGATCCATCAAGTAATATTTGATGAAATAAGAAGAACCATTTTTTATGGTGAGGCAATCGTCCAAGAATAAAATCAATGTTATAAATAAGAAAAAACCAAACCCATGTATGTGTTCCAACCAGAAAAATTCCCAAGTCCAAGGAATTCAGTAATGGTCCATATTTTAGGGGCTTTCATTTTTACCATTGTTCGAGAAGATGAATCATATATCTCACACTATTACTCCATAACTCCTTTAATTCTTGAATTATATGCTACAGTTATACATAAATATCATTTCTAGGAATTTGTTTTCCCAGAATAATCATCATAATGATAAAATATTTTTAATGCATACATATCCAGAGAAGCAGGTTATATGGGTTTAAAATAACTATCTACATGCTATAACTACTGTCCAATGACCCAAATGGGTTGAATCCATCGAAAACCAATCCAAATCACACATTCCAAGATTTAGATGATAAATATGGATGTCATTAATCAAAATTTTTTCCATGATTTTGAATCTCTTGGAATTTGTGTTGACTTGTCATTGTTATCATCTATAATATGAAACTTCATGTGTTTGGTGTTTTTTATGAAAAAAATAATCTTTTCAATCAAGGATTTCAAAGAATTAAACATAAAAATATTATAGGTGTGTTCCTTTTTTTCTTCTTCATAGTAGCATGTTGATTCAGAATTTCATCATCACCCATTGGCTTCCATCTAGAAGAAGACCATTTTTTTCAATCCCTTCTTCTTGAATCCCCTTCCTAATAAAGAATAAAATCCTTGGGACATAGATTTATTTTTATATAATTCAGACCAAGGTTTTCAACAAATCTTTTCATATCATAAAAAGACTCTATGATCTTTTCTTTAGGAAAGGCATAACAAAAAAATTCTAATATCATGGACATCACCTTTTTTATAATTAGACGTAGGCATTTTATATAGTATAAAATTAGTAAAAACAATTTATGAATATTTCAAACATCTACTATAGATCTCTTGATTTCCAATGTCAACTAAACCGTGAGATGCATTGGTAATCTCAGTGAAGTTATCTCTTACATTAGTCTATATAGAATCAAGAGGGGGATCCAACTATATGATACAATCTTGATATGGTTTTCCTATATTCCCAAAAATATCCCTTATAATATTTTTATTAGTAGCATCATAAAATGGTTAATTTGATATGTTTTGATGTTGAGGTTGTTGTCTTTCAATGTTTAATACATCATTTATAAGGTTTTGTATTTAATTTTCCATTACTAATGATGTTGAGAGATCATTATATCAATTGAAATCAGCGCTCAAGCATTCTATAACATTCAATTATCCTTGAAAAATAGAAAACAAATATTGAGATGTAATTTTATTCAATATAATGTGTTCATAAACTTCATATCTATTCAACCATATTGTAAATTTACTTTTAGCATGTGTACATTTTATTGTACCATCTGCAGATTGATAAAAAATTGAAAAATTTAAAAACTCATCCAAACCCTTAGTATAATGAGTTTTGTTCCATGGTAATGTGATCCATAATTTATCCATATATATCAAAATGGGCCTACAATTTATAAAAACATTAAAACATATATGTTTTACTAGTTAATAAAATATATAACGGTAAAATATAGTACAATGGAATTAGTTGGAATTAAATAGATTCAAGAATTAATTAAAATGAAAATTCCTTGAATGAATAGATAATCTATGGGAATATAAGGTGATGTTGGATAGTTATTAATACCCCATATTTGAGAAATAATTAGGAAAATTATAGGGTATGAGTATAAAATACCCTTTATAGTCGCACTGTGTCATTCTAAACCACTATTATAATGAAACATTTTGAAAAATTCAAAGTATCATGGGTCATATAAGAATACATATTCCAATGCATCCTAATAATCATTACATGACATGTATTCAATACCCTAATGTATCTAATGAAACATTGAATATTGAAGTAACCACATAGCCTCTCCATTACCACCAAGGGGAAACATATAGTATAAAGTAAGGCATGTCATTCCACACCTCTAAGAAGCCACCCTATGAATCCTATATTGAATAAAATTGATAATTGAATAATACAAATTGTTGTTACCTAGATAGAATAAGGTGGCTTGAGTGTTTGAAATAAATATCCATCAAGTCACACTGAGAGGGAAAAGGAGAATGAGGACATATTTTATGGTCATACCATAATGTAATAGGTCCTCAAATTAACTAAAAAACCTCACCAAGGGTGATACTATTATGGAAAAGGACATGGGGACCATCCAAATTGGTTATCCAAAGATATAATTGTGTCTATAAAATATAAAAAACATCATATTAGGTTATATGATGAGGGATATAATTACTTATGTGAAGGAGATGGTTTATCCTAATTTTGGAAGCATATATTGGGGGAATGATTAGGTTGAGGCAAGTTACATATCTTGCATGATAGTATTAAAAATGATATTACCTTTAAATTTATTTTTTCATTAAGTGGTTTTTCTTTCATTAATTAAATCATAACGAAAGAATTTTTAGTGAAAAGAAATCAAAAAAAATTTATGCCAGATTTTTGTGAGAAAATTTCAGCATCGATTGTATAGCTTTTTTGGTGTTTTCTAAAAAAATGGGAATATTTGGAATATTATGTTTTATGGATGAATTATGGAATTGTGATTATTCTTATTTTTTGGTTCCAATATAATTTATTAGTTGATATTATTGTTCTTAAAGTTATGAATTTAATCTATATTTGGTGCATTTTCTTGGTTTATGTTTTTTTTGTTGTTGTTGTAAATGTATAAAGGATGGCATTTAGTCGTTGATGAATGAGATTTATAGGTTAATTGTTGGTTTATACCAATAATTTTATTTTGATGATGGATTAGACATGAGTCGATAAACATCCACTTTGGGGTAGAGACCTTTTCAAAATTTTCATGGTGATGTGGTCAAAATTCCAAAATGGGTGTGGGGGGATTTTTTGGGTATATGAGTTGCAGATTGGGGTTTAGTGAAATATCTTACCTATAGTTAATTCTTAATCATGGTTGGTACTCATGGTCTATAATTCCCTTTTTAATTGGTTATTTTTCTATATTCAATAGTTAGCTTATGAGAATTATTGTATATATGTTATGGTGGTTGTATTTTATAGTTTTTGATTTAGAGTTGTTTCAAATATGAACTAAAACGTTCAATACACTGTCTATTCTGGGGAATTTATTATAATACTCATTGAACAATAAAGGTATTTTAATACATATTTGTTGTGTGAAGAGAATTGGTGAATTTATACGAGGCCTCATACTCACCCATCATTCTTCTACTCCAGTACACAGGTATATTGTATACAAAGAAAATGTATGAGGTTGAATTCTACATTATTTGTGAGGGTACATGATCCCGAAGGAGTCATGATGAGGGGATTAATTTAAGAGTTGTGGTAGCATTGAGAAGTTAATTATGGGGACTACTTTAATATATTCTTAGGGATAATTATCTTTTAATGATTGGGGTTGTATTTGTTTATGAATTTTTTGAATTTTTAAAATAATTTATTTGGTTTTGAAATAATATTTTATATTATATATTATAAATCTTGGCTGTATTTTTCCACTACTTTAGCATTTTTTGTAAGATGGATATATCTAAGTTACTAATACATTAATCATCATTTTATATAATGGTTTGGAATTATGGAGGTGTTTTTTTGAGTTTAAAATTTATATCAATGATATATTTGAAACCCATGGAATTAATTTCATATCATTGATGTGTTGATTGACACACCAATGGATGATCAAAATTTTGACATGACTCGATTGAGGTTAAGGTGCAAAAGTTTTTTTAATAATTTCAATAATGGTATCATTTTTTATCATTTGAATTGTAGTACAAAATAAATATTGAGTTGGGACACATGAGGTACTTATAAAAAGGTATCACAAATGTTTATATAATAAATCATGAGTTACCGGGAAGTGTGGGCGGGATATGTGGTTTTTGAGTCACATTATGTAATGTATACTGCAAACACAAACAATAAATTCATATACAAAAATTAAAGACTAAAAATTTAAAATGAAAAAATAGAGAAAATGAATAATGGGAAATCACTTGCAAGAGTAATCAAAATCGATAGAAAAAAACTAAAAACTAAAACACTAAATGAAAAATAAGTGAAAAATAAAACCTATATGACCTCGCATTGGGTGTGGGATCAAGTGAAGGAAATGTTAGGGAGAGTGATTAGGTGAGGATGATGAATCAGACAAGGGAATGTGTCATGAACCCGATCTGGTCACAATCAAAACTAATACCTGACTTGGAATGTGTCAACGCATGAGAGGCGTTCCCAATCCCTATGGTCTGGAACAAGTGTCTGGGTGTCATTAAAAATGTGTTTGGGAACGATTTACCTAAATTTAGAATCATTAAACAACTTAAAACAATAAATAAATTGAATACAAAAATTTAATCCAAATAATAATGTAATAAAATTCAGAACTAAAATACATAGCTTTAGACAAAGCCCAAGCGGGATGCAACTAAAAAGTATCAGAAAAAAGAACTCAAGGGCCATGACACAGCAAAGGTCCTTTATCCCCAAGTCTTCTCCAAAACACAACACCAAGAATGGATGCTAACAACCCAAACCACTAACACTAAAAGATTTTTCAATATCTACAAAAATGATTACCAAGTCTAATTACACCCAATGTTGTATTTAGGGTGTGATCCTAGGACCAATAGGATGCCCCTCGATAGATTCCATGTGATAAAAATTATAAGATAAAAATCTTGTATGTTTTTTAGAAACAAGAAAAGCTAGACACAATTTTATAAAGGATACAACGTTAAATGATAATAGTTTTCAAGGGGGATATTTTAAGGAATGCACACTTTTAAATAAAATGCACAAGATAAAGAATTTTCCATCTAAGAACACCACATACTGATGGTGAGTATCATATATTCAATGAGCACTTGTCACATAATCACACCTAGGGAGTAGCTAGCCACGGGCCTTAGGTACCTCGTATCTCGGTGAAAAGTTACCATAATAAATATATATTCTTATAGAATAGCCAATAGTAGGGAACATAACCATAACCTAGTGACCCTTAAAATCATCATAACATTTTCATTAGTGTTTTTATCTTCAAAATTTCTATGTGAAACATGGAAAAAACCACTCTAGATCTCTATCATACTAGTACACGTCTCCCCACCTAGATACTCGAGTTTCCCTCTTTGTGCTCAATCAAGTTGAACATCTCATATGATACCATTTTTACATGAAAATTACATTTACAAAACATAAAACATACAAAAAATCTCAGAATCATGTAACATAACACTCCATTCAAAATCATATTCATTTTAACATCATACTCACACAAAATAGCCTGTAAACATGTTTCACACCCTTCTTACAATTTAATAAAACATTTCAACAATTCATAAAACGTTTTCAAAATGATTGACATCCATAATCATCATTTCCTCTTTCAAAATCCAATTTTAATATCATACGGCCACCAAAACAGTACATAAACATCCGTTGAACAAATTATATAGCTCAATAAACCATTTACAGTTTTCATAAAACACTTCCAAGAAGTATAATAATGTTTTACAACTAAAACCCATTAAAACCCATCTTTAAAGGCCAAAATCACACCAAAACACTACCAAACTAGATTTGAGAGCCCAATACACATTTAATAAACAATTTTTATATCTTATAAAATGACCCCAAATGATACCATAAGAGTTACACAAGAAAAACACACTATTTCAAAAAAAAAATGAAACTTCAAAATTAAACACTGAACCAATTCTATAAAAAAAATATTTTTCCCCACAGAAAAAATATAAGGAAAATTATAAATAAGTAAATCAAGCAAGATAACTCAAAAAATAATGCTTACACACGGAATCACCTACCTTTTTTTTCAAAACCCTCAAATCATTGTGTGAAACATCCACCGCACCACCATTGCACCACAAGGAAGTGAAAACAAACCAAAATCCACAATATTAGACCAAGAAACACAAATTAAAACCCATGGTATGAAATAATAGTTTCTATCCATTTAGAAATTCAAGGAGGGTAAAAACCCAAAGGAAATGGAAGGAATAAGAGAGGAATTCACTTAATTGAGAAACATTGAAGAAACTGCCCCAAATACACCAATAGTTGAATCTCCAAGAAACCAAAATTGGACGGGAGGTTAGAATAAGTTTGAGGAGGTTGAGTGGGGAATGAAATAGTGAAAAAGAGTAAAAAATGAATTATTTGTGAAAGGAGAACATTCCCTTTTCAAATCTGGATGATTTGAGAAACCTTGAGGAAATTATCCATAATCCGTGATAAAGATGAGCTCCATAGAGGGAAAATAGAACATGGGAGTCCTCATAGGTTTTGTGTGATCAAGTGAGAGGAGGAATGGCTAAAAAATGTTTGAAAGTGAATGATATATAAAAGAGATAATTTATTTCCTTAAATCTAGAAATGGGATCACAGGTTGTCCCAATGCATGAAAAAATCACCCAAATCCTCTATGATTATGAGTTTTTAAGGGGTTAAAATGGATATGGTGGGTTTAATAGGTTACGGGAGGCCATGTGAGAAGTGAAATGGGTGAAAAATGTTAAAAATTAAGGAGTTATAAAAGAATAAATTTTTAATCTAGAAATGGGCCCATGGTTTGGCCCAAATATTGATGAAACCAACCCAATAAACATACCCCACAAAAGGTGCCACTAGGAGTGTCTGAAATTAAATCCCAAGATACCTCATCCTTATAAAATCATTTCCTTAATGTATAAAATATATCTTTTTTACAATTTTGTAAAGGTGTGTCTAAGTGGAATTTTCATAAATATCATTTTCTTAATATATAAAATATATATATTTTAAAATACAAGTGGATTCCAAGTGAACATCAAATTGATATGGTTTAGGAATACCATCATTTAATATATTTATAAATAAGGTTAGAGGTATTTTTGGCTTTTAACCATTAATGTATCCCCTTTTGTCACATTTAACCCTCACTATTGAAAATTAATTACTACATTGGTAACTTATTTTTTAACAAAAAATTAAATTTATAATCATACCTAATATCAATTCCTTGATTAAAAAAAGATATATTTTATTAAATTTAATTTCTATAGGTGACTAAATTTACATTCAAATGAATAATATGAAACACATAAAAAATAAATAATAGAAAAAAATATTTAAGTTACATGTTAATACATAATTATTTATAGAAAAAAATAATAACTAAATTTTTATTAATTAATTTAATTTAATTTATAATAAAAAATATATTATTAAACTTTATACACAATTTTTTTTTTATTTTTACATTTTTATAAATACATATAATATATGAAAAATGATGTTTCCAATTTAAATATTTCTTATTCTCTATTAATCATTAATTTTTTATTCCTCATTACATCTTTCTTATATATTTTATTTTATTTTTTATTTATCAAGCCATTACTTGAATGTTAGAAATATATTTTATTTAAATGATTCATTAATAGAAATAATTTTTTTATATATAAAAAATTCTATCAAAATTATCAATGTTTAAAAAAAAATTAATCAGTACCTTCCTTATTTATCCCAAAATTATTTATATGAATTACATGTAAAATATTTTTTTGTGTAAAATGTTATTTACTTATATGAATAAAATATGCAGTATTAAAATTAGAGAAAATTATAACCTATGATTTCATATCCAATGACCCTATATTCAATAACCATATATTGATGATTTGATTCAAAAATTCCATATACCCAATCACTCTATATAATGGTGTTGACCTAACCTGTTTTGATAATCCAAATTACACTTTCAAATACTTTGATAATCCCAAAAAATGTTTATCTATATATTAATTCTTTCAATCTATGACATTATATTATCAAGTTGATAATAATATTAAAATAATATTTGAAATATGTTAATCAATGTTTATTTGTGTTTATATGAACATTGAAATAATTCTAACTCAATCGGCATATGTGTTGCATAGAAGAGATAAGGTGTAAGTCTACCGATAGACAAAGGTTACCGATAGACTGAATAGACAGTCACTAAAACAGAACAAAGCTACCGGTATGTATATGTCTACTGGTAAGCACATCAATGATAGATCATGTATACCGATATAAGCAGAGCTACCTATAGTACACAATCACTAGTATGGAACGGAGATACCGCTACTGGTACAAACGAGATACCAATATGAACAAGATGCTGATGCAAAGTCTACCGATATGCAAGTCTACCATTACAGAAAGGTCACCGATGCACATGTCCATCGATATGAACTTTAGCACTGGAACAGAATGGAGCTACCGATATGCACGAGCTACCGATACAAACGAGCTACCGATACAGACGAGCTACATATAGATCAAAGCTACCGATAGAAGGAGTCACCGGTACATACAACTACTGATACACGGAGTAACTACTACTGATATAAGGAGCTACTGGTACAAGAACAAAGATCTACCGATTGGAGCTCACTGTTATACAAAGTCCACCGTTACATATATGCCGACAGAAGGCTGCTGATGAAAGACTTACCAGTCACTGCTACTTAAAACTCTATACTATTATTAAGCAACGATCATATTTGATGATTTTAATGAAATTAATGTTATTTAATGATAGTTGCTGGCATGTCATTGAACTGTACCTCGTACCTGTAAAAAGGTAATCATTCTCATTACTGGAGCTGAAAGATATAAAAGGAAAGACAAAGACCGGGCAGAAAATTCAAGAAGATGCATGAAGGCTACATCCATACTGGAAGAACACTGTACGTTCACAAAGACATTCATACAAGAAAATAACAGAAGCTGAACTTTAGCCAAGGAGTGAAGAACTACAAAGTGATACTCCTACACTCAAGCTGATCAAGATGAACCTAAAAACCAAGGAAGAAAACAACACTCTCTTTTCCAGATAGAAACCAGAGAAGACTCATAAGCATTTCTGTTTAATCAAAAGGAGTTCAGAGCTGCACTTAAAATCACTATAGCATTCTAAACTCATCTCTACTCTCTTAGTGATTATTTTATTTACATTTTGAGCGGTGTGCATACTCTGTATATTTTATACACACACTGTCTCCTGTGCTAAACAGGATGATTTCTAAATCCTCACACAAACCATCCATAACTCTCTCTTGTATCCCACTGTGGATAGTGGTAGAGGTCACGTAGGACCTGGACAGCCAGTGTGCTGTTGTTTTGTTTTCCCACGAAGAACTGTGGTAGAGTTCTTAGTACCTGGACAGTTTTTGCACTGTTTCTTACCCCAATCCAGGGTTTGGATCAAATTTATATAAATTGTTTGAGAGGATTAAGTCTTGGATAGAGACTGAACCTCTTGGTTATATCTTCTATGCATCATAGATTATGTCTAAAGTATATTACATATTTTTTTTTCCACTTCTAATTACTTTGAAATACAATTTGTTTTAAAGTTACTTTGATAGTTAATCTAATAAGTGTTTGTAACTATTATAGATCAGTAGGTTAGTTTTGAAAGCTAATTTAATCTTCTGATTAAATTAACTGAGACCTAATCAATCTTTTGAGAACCCGATCAAACCCTTACAGTTTTACAAATTCACTACAGTTTAACTTAGTTTTTAATTGGGGTATTTTTATAGAAATATTTTTAACAGAAATTTTATTTGGAAGTCAATTCACCCCCCTCTTGAGTATCCACTCCAACCAACATTTGGTATGAGAGGGAGGATAAATTATTTATAAAGTATTTTCGAACACTCTGTTTTTCAACTGTGATTTTAGTTGTATCTTAAAGATCTTAAATTTCTGTTAGTTCTAAATTTTATCTCTTTAAATATAGTTTCTAAAATCTGATTATCGATAATATACTAGAAGGTGATGCTACCAACATGCCCCCTTATTTAATGGTGTTAATTATGCTCAGTGGAATCTTAAAATGAATGTTCATTTAGAGAGTATGAGATTTGATATCTGGACTGTTATAGAGACTCAATATAAGATTCCAGAATCTGAAAGAACTACTTGGGATGAACCTACTAAAGCTGCTTATAATAATAACTATAAAGAAATTAATGCCCTGTACTATGATTTAAGATATGAAGAATTTAATCACATATATTCTTGCAAAACTGCTTATGAAATTTGGGATACCTTGGGTGTTTCTCTTGAGGGAACAACCAATGTTAAGGAAATGAGATTGAATGCCTATACTATTAAGTATGATAATTTTAAATTGAATCCTAATTAACCCATTTCTGACATGTATCTCTACTTCAATGAGATTGTCAACACTATGAGCTCACTTGGAAATGTTGTTCCTGCAAAAGAACAGATCATGAGAATATTATGATTTCTGCCTGACAGATGGAGAGGCACATCAATTTCAATTAGATAATCCTATGATATTGGTTCTTTACCTATTAAGGAATTAATTGGTAAGCTTATTATGTATGAAGAAGAACATAAAGTGAATAAGGAAGAAGATGATGAACCAAAAAGAAAGTCAGTGGAATTTAAGTCTACTGCCTCAAAAAGAATGGACAAGGAGAAAGTTCACATACCAACTGAATGCTCAATAAGTGAAAGTTTAGATTCTGACAGTGATGAAGAGATGGATCAAATAGCCAGGATATTTAATAATTTATATATTAAGAAGAAATTATTCAGAAAATAAAACTAAAAAGGTAAGTATGATAATAAAGGTCATTAGAATAAGGACTTGAAAAAGCCTGATAAGAGTGATGATATTATCTTCTATGAATGCAAAAGGAAAGGACATGTGAAATCAAACTGTCCAAATATAAAGTTCAAGAAGAAACATGACTGTAAGGGCAATAAGTATAAGAAAGCTATAAAATCAACTTGGAGTGCTTTATAAGATAGTTCAAGTGATTCTGATTCTACTCAGTATAAAAAATATCAAAAAGCTAACATGTGTTTTATGGGAAACACATCAGAGGTAACACTGGACAGTCCTGCTTTAAATTCATATTATTCTGGAGTTAATTCTGATTCTGAATCTGAAAATATGTCTAGTGAAGATTTATTTGAATAATGTAATATAATAGAAGATACATGTAATTAAATGAAGGAAAAGTATAAATCTTTAAAGAAACAACATGCTTTAACCAGTTCTGTTAAATCCACCCTTGATATATAAAAGGAAAAGAATGCTCAATTTCTAAAGGAAAATATTGAACTGAAATTGTATAATGAGAAATTAAAGAAGGACTTAGAGAAATTCAAAAATGGAAAATATACACTTACACAAATGTTAGGAAAACAAGTGGCACCAAAATATACCACTGGAATTGGCTATCAGCCTAGAAAGAGACAGATTGATAAAACTAGATTTATTCCTAAATCAGGAAAGAATGCTGCTAGTTCTAGTTTTGGAAACTGATTTGCTTCAACTAGTTATTCATATGGTTATAGATAAAATAATGTTTATCTTTCCAAATATATCGATTCTATAAATTATTTGAGACCCATAAGACAGATCTGGGTACCTAAATCTTTGATTGCTAACCTTTCTGGACACAAGAAAATCTGGGTACCAAAATCATTTTCAGTTTAAACCTGTTTTGTAGGAGACTTACTTGAAGAGTTTCCATAATAAGGTATGGTACTTGAACATTGGATGTTCAAGTAATATTTCTGAAGATTACTCATGCTTCAAAAGTTTAATCAATATTGATGGAGGCCATGTCATCTTTAGAGATAACTCTAAAGGAAATATCATCGACCTAAGCTAGATTTGTAACACTGTTTCAGTTTTAATTTCCAAAGTTTTATTTGTTGATGGACTTAAGTATAAATTGTTATGTATTTTTCAGTTGTGTGATTATGGTTGTAATGTTAAATTTGAAAATGATTCTTGTAATGTTTTTAACTCTAAAAATGTTTTAGTATTTTCTTCTTTGAGAAATGAAAATGTTTATGCTGTTGATTTGAATTCTTTAGCTAAAGAAAATATTAATTGTTTAAATGATTTTCATAAATAATCTTGGATTTGAAATCTAAGAGTAGGACACTAAAACATTAATTCACTTAGAAAATTGACTAGAAAAAACATAGTTAGAGACCTAACCAAACATAAATTCCCAACAGACAAAGTTTGTAATCACTGTCAAAAGGGAAAGAAACATAAAGTTTCTTTTAAATCTTAGAAATAACTGTTAACTTATCAACCTCTCGAGTTGGTTCACATGGATTTTTTTGGACCTTCTAAAGTTTATACTTTAAATGGGAAGCACTATGTCTATGTCTTAGTAGATGACTTTTCTAGATATACTTGAGTATACTTCTTAGCTCACAAAAGTGAAGCTTGTTCTTACATTATTAAATAATTCACGTCTGTAGGGAACCTTAGTGGACTTAAGATTAAGTACTTGAGAAGTGAACATGGTCATGAGTTTGAAAATCATGAGTTTGAATCTTATTTCTCACAAAATGGCTATAGTCACAACTTTTCTGCCCCTAGAATGCCTCAGTAGAATGGTGTAGTAAAACGAAGAGAAAAACCCTTCAAGAAATTACAAGAACTAAGCTTAATGAATATGACCTGCCTATTTATTTTTGGGATAAATATGTAAATACAACTTATTATATTATCAATAATGTCTTGATTAGAACCATTCTCAAGAAGACCCCTTATGAGTTGTGGAACAATAGGAAACCTAAGGTTAATTACTTCAGAGTTTTTGGTTGCAAAGTATTTATTCTCAATACAAATGATAATCTTGACAAGTTTGCATCCAAGAGTGATGAAAGAATATTTTTAGGATATTCAATCACTAAAAAGCCTATAGAGTTTTCAATAAAAGAACCAAATGTGTAGAAGAATCTGTTCATATCAATTTTGATGAAACTGATCCACATGAACCTAAGTCTTCTCTTGAAAATCTTGAAGAAGATCTATCTGTTCTTGACCTTAATTATAAAATCAATGAATCTGTTGTAAAGACAACCAATTCTGGACATATTCCAGAATCTGCTTCTGTAGAATCTAAACTTATAGAAGAGCATGAAATTTCTAGTCGCACCTTTACTTGATCAACTAGGATTCTAAAGAATCATCCTTTGAGTGCTGTTGTTGGTAATTCTGATAGAGGGACACAGACTAGAGCTTCTCTAATAAACCGGGTTAAACATCAAGCCTTTCTTTCATAGTTAGAACCTAAAAATGTCAATGATGCAATCAATGATGAATTTTGGGTAATGTCTATTCAAGAAGAATTAAATCAATTTGAAAGAAACAAAGTCCGGGAATTTTTTGACAGACCTAAGGACACATTAACCATAGGCACTAAATGGATTTTTAGAAATAAAGTTGATGAATCAGGAAATATAGTTAAAAACAAAGCAAGGTTAGTCGCACAAGGGTACAGTCAAGAGAAAGGAATAGACTATGAGAAATCCTTTTCCCCTGTAGATAGATTAGAAGCTATTAGGATCCTACTTGCCTATGCTGCTCATCTGAATTTCAAGTTATATCAAATGGATGTTAAAAGTTATTTTCTAAATGGTTTTATAATTGAAGATGTTTTTTTTGAACAACCACCTGGATTTACAAACCCCCATTTTCAAAATTGAGTTTTTAAGATATCTAATGCTTTATATGGTTTGAAACAAGCTCCAAGTGCTTTGTATGATAGGCTTAGTAATTTTATTATTTCAAAAGGTTTTACTAAAGGTATTGTTGATATAACTCTTTTTATTAAAATAAATTCTAAAGATGTTTTGATAGAATGACTCTATGTTGATGATATTATTTTTGGATCTTCTAATCATTCTTTATGTAATGATTTTTCAAAGAGTATGCAGAATGAATTTCAAATGAGTTTAATGGTAGAACTCAAATATTTTCTTGGATTTCAAGTTTTTGAAAATGAAAATGGTATTTTTTTGAATCAAAGTAAATATAAAAGGGATCTCTTAAAAGGTTGTGGTTTGGATAGTATTAATGAAAGTGATACACCTATGAGTACTGACTGTAAATTTGATGGAGATGAAACTAGGAAACCAGTGGATCAAACCAACTACAGAGGTATGATTGGAAGTCTACTTTACCTTACTACTAGTCAACAAAATATTATGTTTAGTGTGTGAGTTTGGGAAAGATTTCAGGCTAATCCTAAAGAATCGCATTTGCTTACTATTAAAAGAATTTTTAAGTATCTTAAACATACTGCAAATTTGGGTCTGTTTTATCTGAAAGGACAATATTTTGACTTAATGAGTTATTAATATGCTGAATTTTCTCGTTTAAAGTGGGATAGAAAAAGCACATCTAGAACATGTCATTCATTGGGAAAATCCTTAGTATCTTGGTGTAGTAAGAAACAGAATTCTGTAGCTTTTTTACTGCTGAAGCAGAGTATATAGCTGCTGATAGTTTTTGTGCACAAATTATTTTGATGAAACACACTCTTTTAGACTATGGATACCAATTTAGACATGTATCAATTAACTATGATAATAAAAGTGCAATTAATATTTCAAAGAACCCTGTGTCTCACTCTAGGACCAAACATTTTGATGTAGGGAACCACTTTTTAAGAGATCATTATCAAAAAGGTGATATTACTCTTGAATTTATAGGTACTGAACATCAATTAGCTGATATTTTCAAAAATCCTTTAAGTTCGGATAGGTTAGGTTACATTAGTCATGAGTTAGGAATGATAGATCACTATTATACCTCAATGGTATGAAACCTCACTGTTATACCTCATTGGTATGAAACATCACTGTTATACCTCACCGGTATGAAACCTCACTGTTATACCTCACCGGTATGAAACCTCACTATTATACCTCACTGCTATGAAACCTCACTGTTATACCTCACCGGTATGAAACCTCACCATTATACCTCACCGGTATGGATATCACTTATATACCTCTATGATTAGTGGACCTCACCATTAGAAATTCTCACAAGTATACCCTAACGATTAAGTATGCGCTGTTTTAAACTTCTCTCTAGCCGCCAGAATCTGTATCATTTATACTTTACTTATTATAATTTAATTATTTATTTTATGATTCCTAGATGATAAAACTAAGTCCTATTTACTTCTCAATCCACCAAACTTTTCCTTTACCCTCAAGCCTTAGCTCCCGAATCTCTCGAAAACCCTAAGTTCCTCGAACTAGAGATGGTAAAAACCAAACTCCCTACTATCACTAGTGTAGAAAACATTATTTACGTCGGTTATTTTTCATTTTTTATGTCATGTTTTAGTAGAAGTTAACACGGATGATGTTATAAATAACTTTTTTACGTCGGTTATTTAAAAAATGACGTAAAAAACATAACATCGCAATTTTTATCACGTCGGTTAATTAATAACTGACGTGAAAAAACTAGGGGGTATTATAACGTCGGTTAATATATAACCACCATGATAAACTGGGGGGGGGGGTTATCACATCGGTTATTCAATAAACGATGTGATAAATGATTTCCCAGGCCTTTTATCACATCAGTTATTAAAAAACCGACGTGATAAACCATTCCACAGGTGTTTATCACGTCGGTTATTCAAAAAACCGATGTGATAAACCCTTCCTGATTCCTTTATCATGTCGGTTATAAAATAACCGATGTGGAAGACCAATTTTTTTAAAAAAATTGAATGCAGTCCTCTGCTCTCCCTAGAATCAACCAGAAACCAAATCAAGAATTCGTTCCACAAAAATAGAAGTAGATCAAAACAAGAACTAAACAAAATTAAGAATTTACATTGATAACATTTATATCTTACCCCACTGGACAGCCCTCCCACCACCCCCTGAACAGCACCCCCTCACCCCACTTGACAGCCCCCACCACACCCTTGGACTATCCCCCGACCCCCTGGATAGCCCCAAACACCCCGGGACAACCCCCCCCCCCACCCTCATCTATACCCCACCACACCCTAGACAGCCCTCCACCACCCCACTGGACAA
This sequence comes from Viscum album, assembly GCA_963277665.1. NCBI lineage: Eukaryota > Viridiplantae > Streptophyta > Magnoliopsida > Santalales > Viscaceae > Viscum > Viscum album. The sequence goes on along the minus strand of OY728159.1, from coordinate 719,351,618 downwards.
CCCCCACCACATCCTTGGACTCCCCCCCGACCCCCTGGATAGCCCCAAACACCCCTGGACAACCCCCTTCCCCCATGTATACCCCCACCCCCTAGAAAGCACTCCCACACCCCTAGACAGCCCTCCCCCACCCCTAAAACAGACCAAAAAGTTACCAAAATCAAACCAGAACCCCCTCACCCCACTAGACTGCCCCCACCACACCCCTGGACATCACCACCACCCCTGGACATCCCCTAACCCTTCTGTAGACCCCCACCCCCTGGACAACACTCCAACATCCCTAGAAAACCCTCCCACACCATTAAAACATGCCAAAATGTTACCAAAAAACAGACCAGAACCCCCTCAACCCACTAGACAGCCCCCACCACACCCCTGGACTTCCCCCCATCCCCATGGACACCCTGGACCCCCCATTGGATAGCCCCCACCCTGGAAACCCCCCTCACCCCACAGGACACCGCCACACCCCTAGACACCCCCGAGAAAGCCTCCCACTCCCATGGACAGCCCTTCCACCCTCCTGGAAATTCGTCCACCCCCTAGACTTCCCCCCCACTCTTATGGACACCCAGGACCCCACCACCCCACTGGATAGCCCTTCCAGACCCCTGGACACCCCACCCCATTGAACACCCCCACACCCTTGGAACCCCTCACCCCCAGACCAGAATCCATACCAAAATAACCATCATAAGTAGACCAAAACAAGAAGTAGAGAAAAATTAAACATTCACATTTATAACATTCAAAACTTACACTGTCAACATAAACAAAATCCAACCTAAACAAATACCAAATACACAATTACAACACAAATATTCAAAATATCATTTTACATTACAAATAACTAAAATTCAATCAAACCTGTAAAATATTTTAACCACTCCACTTGTAATTGTTTGATGTCTTCAGCAGTATAGGGTTGAGGGTCATCAAAAATCTATAAATGAAAAGGATAGTAGTTAACATGTATAATGAATAAATCAAATTGGAATATTATGGTAAAGTTCAAGAGGAAATCTTAATACATCAAAATTCACAATTTTCCCAGTTGTTATTATTTCATACATAAATCTTAACATATAATATCCACATTCGATGATGCCTTGTTGTTCATGAAAATTCTATTTGAATGAGTGTAAATTCAATATATTTTTTTATCTAATAAATCAAAAATTACAAATTATAAATGGGTATTTACCCTCACATTTACATATTTGATCTTTGCACTCCTTTTCATTGTTTTTTTTCAAAAGTAGACACATCCCCTGTAAGAAAATAATACAAACGGGGTAAACATAAAATTCATTATAATATATAAAACTATTGAAAAATTGAAACTTAATTTTCCAATATATTCTTAAAACTTTCCCACACATCATCATGGACAGAGCATATCCAATAAAGTGTTTTCTCTCTTGGGAAGAAAACCCCAAATATCCAATGATCACTGATAAAAGGAAATTTACGGTTAGTGGTTTTTTATGTTAAAAGATAATGAACTCTTTGAGAGAGATGTGTTTCATACCTCTCATAAAAAGGCATCATCCAACATTGTGTGACTATATTCTTTTCAAGTCTTTTAGCAATATAAAGAAATCTTTGTTCCTCATCCAATGCACATGCTTCAGTGGAAATCAATTGTGGGTCCATGAATCCATATACATCTTTCATCTCATTCCTCTCACAAATTTTATAAATATACCTAATACAAAACAGACATAAGTATACATTTTTAATAAATATAACTCAGGTAAAAGGTGTTAAGACTTACATGGAAAAAAATTTCACCACATTGATGCCCAACTTATCTCCAGTATCAAGCTCCATGATATCAGTTTTCATAATCCCCACAGTTTTTGCACGTCCACATACATGAGATTCCATTGGAAACTCATAATGACCCACCATCAAATTTGAATATCTTGATAATCTGCCAAAACTACTAGAATCTGTATCTGACGTCATAGAAATTTGTCTTTGTTGTTGTCTATATAGGATTTCTTTACCTTTGAAGTATTCCTATAAAAATAAATAGAATAATATATTAGTTTTCAAATGATAAAAAAACTTTAATAAAAAAATAAAATAAAAGATATAACATTCATAACTCTATGGTAATGAGTCGAAGATGTCTGGATGGCCAAATTAAAAAATGGCTGATACTATGTCCAACTGTCATCACCTCATCTGTAGGTAATGGTACTCAGGATGATCTATCTATAATATCATATACAGTGACCCTCTGATTCTCTACCTCTAATTGTTGATGATGAACTGTATCTCCTATAAAATATACCAACCCATATGTAACTATATGATGTTAAGGATCATCAACATATAACTCTCAATAATTTGGAAGCTGTGGCAGAGGAGTTGGATAAAAACTGGGGTCCACAGGCTGAGGTGGGGGAGTGGGAGCTATTGGCGGAGGTGGAGGATAAATAATGGTGTCTGTAGGGGGAGGTGGAGGAGTAGGAGCTGGAGTATGAAATTATATTTGCATGTCTACAAACATAGATTGTACCTATGCTCTAATATTTTCTTCCATCGTTGCATTAATATTATGAACTTCAACCTCTAGGGATTCTATTTTTTTTATAAAACCCCTCAACATTAGATTTTGAAGAACGTGGCAACAATTTTCTTACCGATACACCTGCCGGATATACTCTTACACGACCAGGATGTTCGAGCTTTACCAATGCTACAGATAAAATATCTTGCCACCCAGTAGCTATAAATTCCCCCTATGAACTCTTCTCCTCAAGAGAGTACTGTATTAATTAATTTAACATTTTTGTAATGATTGAAATTAAATGAAGAAAATAGGTAACTTAAATAAATAAAATAGATATCTTACAATCCTCTCAGCTACGATTATCGATTCTTCGGAAAGATATTTCCCTTTTTTCTCATCCGAGATCTCTTCCATTATTTATGTCTAGATGGAGGGGATGTAGGGGACACCTCTCCAGAGCTTGAAGACTCATCTCTTAGTTGTCGAAATTTTTCCTCTATCATTTGTTCTACCAAAAATGCATACCCTCCCCAAGATAAACTATGAGGGTATACATTTTTAGATTAGATATCCTAATGATCTTTCCTTTTTTGCTGTAAATTAAGAATAAGAAATCATTATCAAAACATTGATAAGATCATTTATATAATAAAGATTATAAAATTTTACATTTCCCTTACCAAAAATTACTCTTTTCTTCTACTTTCAAAAACCCGTCTCCATGAATCTTCATCTATAAATGCATATATACGACATGGATTGTCATGAATCCTATGACCATAAATGAAATCAAATGAGAGGGTTGATTTGAAATCCCTCCATCTCCTGGCAGCCAACGATAAGTATTTCTTTTGGAATCCTCCAGTGTTAGGAATATCAAATGTCATCTGATAAAGAAGAGGTTAAACATATTATATATACTAGAAACATTTAAAGAATAGTCAAACAATAGAAAAATATATATCAAAATAGTCTCCCACAACTGAGATATTATTGCCTTATCCACACTTCTCTAGTCATCATATAGAATGCTTACTTTGATCTTGGCCTGATTTGATACTAAAATCTTAAAATATTTTGCATTTGGACCTCTAAGTATATCATTATCAAACTCAACAAGTATCCTCTGATCCTGTGCACGGGCGAGTGCTAATTTTGGTAAATGTGTGCACCCATGTTTACTAACTTTTGAACTCTTTGTCGTAATAGGAGCACATGAGGAAGATTGGGGAACATCAAGAGGAGCATGTGAATGTTCCTCCCCCGAGGTATGACCAATATTCTCATCTCCAAAATCATGTGGTTGATAAACTGAATGATCTGTCATTATTCATCAAATCAAAAAAACAAACATTAGTTCAGAAATATACAAATTCAAATATTTTAATACTACTGTAATCAGAAAATAGAAATGTGTACTAAGTTACGTAATAGTGAACATTATTAATATGGTAAGCATGTAAAAAATGGTAAAGATTGTAAAGATGGTCAAGATGGTAAACCTGATAAACAAGGTAAACCTAGTAAACATGGTAAAGTAATTTTCATTGAACAAAAATAATAGATATATAATTCATGTAATGGTAAACCTGATAAAGTAAACTAAACAAACTTAAAACAAACAAAAACTTATACTTATTTTGTTTTAATACATGTTTTAATAAAGAAAAAACTTACAATATCTAACATTTTATGAAAAAAATTAATTTAAAAAAGAAATAAACATATGTTACCTATAATTTTAGGAATGTACAAATGGATTGTTTTCCCAAATTCCTTCTTCGTGATCATTCCTTATAGAACAAACCATGTATTCAACATGCTCATCATTATGATCTGTTAATCATTCCATGGAAGTAGGGATGTCACATAAATCAACATCCTCATCAAGTTCATCCTCACCAACATATTGTTTATTCCCTTTTAAAACAATAGCCCACTTCATATCTGATTGATATACTATATAGAAAATTTTTTTTTCATGTGTTTCCATTATAAAAGAACTAGTCGTGTCTTCCAATCTATTCAGATTAACAAGTGTCATTCCAAATTCATCGTGTCTGACACTGTTGTTACTGATAAACCATTTATAGTTAAAAACAAGAACTTTAAATTTAATGTAATAAACCTCCCATATGCCTTCAATCACTCCATAATATGCACTTGATGCAGAAATTGGGTTTTTGTCCTTAGCACTCAAAAAATGCATTTCTTCTTCAAACACCAATACACCACTATTCTGAACTGCACTTCTATTGTCCTGAGCTTTTGTATGAAATGTATAGCCATTAATGTCATAACCGGACCATGTTATCACATTTAAAAATGGACCACCCACTATCCATTTTAATGTCTTTGATACATCTAATCTTCCAAGAAAGGTCTTTTTAAACCCTGACAAAAAAGTTTTGTAGTGCTCATTCAAAATCCACATTTCTTTCTTTTTTGGATGACATTGTTTCAACTCATTAATATGCAATGTGATATACGGTTGAGCATTAGCTATGTTATTCAAGATGTATGATTCTAACTTCTTCATCTATTCAGCTGACAATGATTTGACTTTCAAGCCACGAATCCACTTTCCCTCATTATTATCTTCTTCATGGTGAGATGGAGCAAAACCTATGTGTTTCAACGCATCCATGTAGCTTGTACAAAACTATGCTACCTCCTCAGAAATATACTTTTCAATAATGGAGGCTTAAGGTCGATATGGATTCTTAACACACCCCTTTAATATTTTCATATACCTTTCAAAAGGATACATCCAACAAAGATATACAGGTCCACAAAGATTTATTTCCCAACCCAGATGAATCATGAAATGCACCATTATATCAAAAAAAGTTGGAGGAAAAAACATTTCCAATTGATAGAGTATAAAAATTACACCATTTTCCAAAATGTTCAAAGTATTCACATCAATCTTTTTATTACAAATTGAATTGAAAAAATAACACAACATCATTATAGTCATTCTAACACGGATGGGCAATATTCCACGCAATGAAACTGGTAGAATTTGTTGCTTCATGAGGTGACAATCCTGTGATTTCATACCTATCAACTTGAAGTCCTTCAATGAGAAATTTTTTTACATTTTAAGAATAACCTTGAGGCACGTTGATATCATGAAGACACTGACAAAAGCTAATTTTCTCCCTCTTCGATAATGTATGACAACCCGGGGGAAGAAATGTTCGTCTTACTTTAGGAGTGGGAGCTAACTCCAAATGTATTCCCATTGATAGTAAGTCTAATATTGAATTCAAACCATCTTTTGTCTTTCCTTTAATATCTAACAATGTTCCAATACAACAATCACATATATTTTTCTCCACGTGCATGGCATCAATATTATGTTTAACATCATGATACCGCCAATATGGTAGCTCAAAAAATATTGACCTTTTCTTCCAAATATGTCTATCATTACCAGATTTCTGTGTATTTCCCAATGTCACATCAAGGTTTTTCACCCTCTCAATATACAGATCCGGGGATAAAGGTTTTGGAATAGTATCAAATTCTTGTGATCCATTGAATGCCTTTTTTAGTCTTCTATAAGGGTGATCCATAGGCAAAAACTTTAGATGACCCATGTACACTGTTTTCCTCCCATGATGTAATTGACAATATGACATCTTTTATTCGCAAATTGGACATGATTTTTTCCCTTTAACACTGTATCCAGACAAATTTCCATACGCTGGGAAGTCATTTATAGTGAACAGAAGCACTGCATGCAGTTGAAAATATTCCATTTTATAAGAATCATACACCCTATTACCATCATCCCATAACAGTTTCAAATCATCAATCAACGGTGACAAGTAAACATCAATATCATTGTCGGATTGCTTTGGACCAGAGATCATTATACTCAACATGACATATTTGCACTTCATGCAAACTTCAGGAGAGAGGTTGTAAATTACCAATAAAACAGGCCATGAACTTTGTGTGCTTCTGAGGGTTCGGTATGGAATCATTCCATCTATGCACAACCCAAGAATGAGATTTGTAATTTCATGTCACGAACCATCCTCAGGGCCCGTGCCATGACTACCCCAAGCCCGCCTTCCATAGGCCAGGGGTTGGAGACTAGCACCAAGGCATAAATCCCGGTAAAAAGGGAAGGCATTGCCTTTGTAAAGTAAACAAGAACCACAGAGTACAAGCGGAAGAAGTAAACACAAAGTAAAAACTGAGTACAACAGTAAGTGCGGAAAGTAAAAGGGCCCGGAAATACAAGGCCAACTGTAAAGTACAACTCTAAAGGGAAAACAACAACTGTAAAGTAAAGCCACTACGCCGAGCTGTCCACTGGAAATCCCACCTGAAGGGTGGGTACAGATAGTTCCACTGCTCCTCGGGTCCCTCCGTCTACTCCGAGTACGTCCCGCCCAGTGGTCCACCTCCAGGTACCGTCCTGCTCTGCAAGCCTCAACCACGATCAACGCTGTCCGTCGTCTGCAACCAACACAACGTAGTGCGGGCATAGCCCGTGTAGGGGTGAGTATAATATACTCAGTAGGGACCCCGAGACCCCCGAAGGTCTCCCAAAATCCACAAATGATAAACCACAAAGGAAAGATACAATCATGAAGTAACAACTGACTCTGCTTAGGTATATGCCCATACATATACCAAGTCATCAATTCCAATACGCTCCAACCTCCGAGCCCAAGTACAACTCAATCCACACCGGAAAGTATACGTATTCCACACAGGAAAGCAAAACGTAATCCACACAGGATAGCACAACACAGTCCACACAGGAAATCAAACAGGATTCAGCTCACACAGGTATACTTCGTATGACGTTATAGATAATCAGATGTAGCCACTGATTCATCTAAGCTGTCGGACCCACAAAGGATCTGTAGGTACTAACCCTCGCAATGACCCATACAGGATCGATCATGAAGTTGAACCCAAAGCTATCTGGAAATTCCTTCTCCATCAAGTACAGTGGTTATGCCGCTACAACCAAGCGCTTCCCCTCTTACCTTGGATAGCTGTAGTTTTCCACCTATTGGGTTCTGTGGGCCTGCTGCTACAACCAAGCGCTCCCCCGTGCCTCTACAACCAAGCGCTCATCCGTCGTGGGTCTGCCGCTACAACCAAGCGCTTCCCTATGCCGCTACAACCAAGCGCACCTCTTTCATGGGTCTGCCGCTAAAACCAAGCGCTCCCCTGTGCCGCTACAACCAAGCGCACCTCTGTCGTGGGTCTGCCGCTACAACCAAGCGCTTCCCTGTGCCGCTACAACCAAGCGCACATCTATCGTGGGTCTGCCGCTACAACCAAGCGCTCCCCTGTGCCGCTACAACCAAGCGCACCTCTGTCATGGGTCCGCCGCTACAACCAAGCGCTGACCTGTGCCGCTACAACCAAGAGCACCTCTATCGTGGGTCTGCCGCTACAACCAAGCGTTCCCCTGTGCCCCTACAACCAAGCGCACCTCTGTCGTGGGTCTGCCGCTACAACCAAGCGCTCCCCTGTGCCGCTACAACCAAGCGCAACTCTGTCGTGGGTCTGCCACTACAACCAAGCGCTCCTCTACCGGGCTATACATAACACACTTAGTCGTTCGATCAGCAGTCGTCAAGTCTCAACCGGCTCAAGGGTTTCCGCACACAGCATGCTCGTTCCGGGAGGGTCCACTCCACGAGCTATGAGGTCGATGCATCAACTGACATGTAGTCTGGAGTTGATGTATCCCAAGATGTACCGTAGTGGTCTCTGCCGAAACACGGAGGATTCCCGTACTTGTTTTCATCATCATCGCAGTCGAGTCCACTGAGGATCCCTGTACAGTCGTAGTCGTCACAGCAGCAGTTGCAGCCAGCTCTAGGGTTCCCGCACACAACAAGCTCGTTCGGGAGGGTCTGCTCCACGAGCTGAAGGGCTGATACATCAAATGACACGTAGTCCGGAGTTGATGTATCCAAAAGTTCTGTATCGTCAACAGGAACTCAACGTGAAAGACGTCGCGTCGATCGGACGCCCGGTCTGAAAGTTATTGGCTTTTTCGTCCCAGGGGCCCGGTTGGTTTTTAAGGCAAAATCAACCCGACCATACTCCACCTATGTCCAAACCTCAGGCGGAGTGAACCAAAAGATCCGTCTCACTTAGAGGAATTCAACAAAGTCGACGGTACATCAATCGGTCGTCCGAAGCTCAAGATATGAGTGTTTCCGCGCCGAGGGCCCGGTTGGTTTTGTGTACGAACCAACCTGGCTGAACCCAAAGTCTTCCAAAACCTTGAGTTCGATATACCGAAATGACCGTCTCGATCCAAGGATCGCGTTGCCACTGACTGCTCGTCAATCGGAGGTCCGTAGCCCAAGATATGGGCATTTGACCGAATTTGGTCCGAAATCGGGGGGTCTGGGCCCGGGCCGACCCCCCCTGGGTCGGCCCGAACCAGGTCGACCCGACCCGGCTGGGCCCGGCCCGGCCCGGCCTGGATCGGCCCGACCGGCCAGCCATAGCACAGCCAGCGTGGCCGAGCCGAAACGCGGAGTGGGGTGCGCGACTCCCCCGCCCGCCGCTAATTGAGGCCGGTGGCGGATCCGCCAGCCGCCAACCCTCCGGCGGTGCGTCGCCGCCGCCGTGCTGGCGTGGCCCGCCGCTGCCGCCTTCCGCGGACCACCGGACGCGCTCCGGTGGTCCGTTTCTCCTGCCGTCTTCACTTATGGTCCCCCCGGGACCCGACCTTCACTGCGAAGGAATTCAAACGCCATAGCGGCCTGCTTTGTCGTCACCCGTCAATCCGCACATCAAAAATAAACTACGGAGTGTTGTCGGGCCGTGTTTGTTCGGCCCGCGCCCTCCACTTTAAGTGATATCATTTGGCAAATCAAACATTTGTTCCCAACAAATTATCGAGAACATACTTAACCATGAAATTAGACGACACCCAACAAAAGTAACCCCGCATGGACGAACGGTCCGCGGATCAACCGGGTAATGGTTGGTCCGCGCTCGTTGTTCTTTTCTCAAGGTTAAGAGGAAACAAATAAAATTCCCTTACAACCTCTTAAATAAAAATAATCATAACAATAATCCCAACCCGCAAAAATAATCTTCACGGATCAACATAATATTTAGTTGATCCGCATTCTTAAATTTAGAAGGGAGTAAAATAGGGTTCACCGACAATCACAATTTAAATTCCCTACCTCGGTTTCAAGAACGGTGTTCGTCAACAAGCGGCAGAAGACGAGCGTCGCGGAGGTCGGGCGTCGCGGAAAAACCGTTGCGGAAAGAGACGTCACGTCGCGGGTCGATGTCACAGAGAACGAACGTCGATTCCGTTGCCGTCGAGGTGCGTTCGAAGGGGAGACGTCGTTGGAAGAAGACATTGCGTTCTTCGGCGGAGGTGTTCTTCACGTTCTTCATCGAGGTTGAAGAAGAAGAAGACTCAAGCTTCCCAATCCTCTCAAGGTTGCAAAATTCTAACAATAATAAAATAAGACCAAGTCTTGTTTTATTAACACAACCTAACCATTTGAATTTCAAGAGTTTGAAATTCAATTTAACCACACACAACTCACCTCATTAAACTTATTACATTTAAGTCATAAGTTATAACTTAGGTTAACAAAATTAAAGTGGGAGTTGAGGGGGGTTAGAGGATATAAAGGGGTGGGGTTCGTGTGGGCCCCACCACCCTCATAACCTCCCAAGGGAGGTTGGGCGGTTACCCAACTTCCATCAAGAACAAACACTTAGAGTAAAAATAATAAAAATTGTAGAGTAATTATAAAATAAACTTCCACAATTTTTATCATCAACACTCGTGTAAACGCAACTCCGGAACAGGAGTTCCTAAGCAATTACCAGCGCTGCGGTTCCATCGGTGCCCTCGGAATTCGATTCCGGGCACCGGTTCAAAAGTTAGAAATTCCCGCTCGTTCGTTCACTGAACGTACTCAAGCCAAACTTCGGAAATTAATTCCGGGCACACCGGGCCTCAGAATCAGGCGCCGTCAGAAACTGCTTTCTTGTAAAATTCCAAAGAAAATTAAGAAAAAATTTTCCTTGAAATTTCCGGGTCTTTACATTACTCCCACCACAGGGCTTTACATCCCCATAAAGCATCAATACAAACAAGGGATACAAAGGCAGTAGAGCTAGGCAGTAAGACACCTCGCCAATCCTACTGAGGACCTGGAAGGGTCCGATGAAGCATTAAGACAACTTTCCACCTCGGCCAAATCTCTGTAATCCACGTCGAGGTGTGACCCGCATGAAGACGTGGTCGCCATCCTCAACTCTAGTGGCCTCCGCCTCCTGTCAGCGAAAGACTTCTGGAAGCTCTGAGCTGTCTTCATCTGCTCCTGGATGACCTGGACCTTCTCTATCGTGACCTGGACCACCTCTGGTCCCACAAGAGCTGTTATGATATCTTATTTTCCGATAAGAGAAATCTGGTCTCATCCCTTGGATGAACCATGTTCTTTGCCTAATACAGTCAATCCCGACATGGATGATACTAATCCATACCAAGGATGACGTCGTAAGGCCTCGACGCTACTACCAAGAGATCCAACCGTTACTCTCGCCTCCAAGGTCTGAGTCACACTGTCGGATTTAGTGTGTGGTAACTGGGTCTACTCCAGTAGATGTATCACAAGTGAGGGTCAAGTCAACAGTCTAAACCGGAACCTCTTAGTAACAACACAAAAGAGGACAGGAATAAAAACATCACAAAGGTATGCATCTTTTATTATTGCAACTCATAATATAAAGACACTACACCATAGAAACAAGGAACTAGAAGTATAAAAGACATATCCACTAGTTCTGTTCCTATCCATATGCTCCTGGAGCTCCATGATCGTAGGCCTCAGCTGTCTAAAGATGAGCTCTCCCATGTCCTCCTGTCCCCTGCGGTCGGGGTGGACCTCCTGGTGGTGGTGGTGGCAACACCCTGAAGCGTCATTCACCTCCAACTGCACAGCTAGCTCCCCTGCCATGGCCGCCTGCTCCTTGCGGGGCGCCCTAATCAAACCTCTGCCTCTGCCTGGGGGGTCCTTCGTTCATCTGCTGGTCATCCGTATGGCGGGTCGGACAGTCATGAGCCATGTGACCAATCCCGCCGCAGGATAACACTGCCCTCTCATGGAAAGTCGTTGTCCACCCCGAGTGCCTCGCACAAACGATCCAGAGTCATGATGTCGACCACCTATAGGTCTAGTCCTTTTGGACCCCTGCGTCATCCGTCTACTGCCCGCTACAGAAGACTCTGCCGCATGCCGGCTAGTGGTGGGTCGTGCTGCTGGAGACTGCTCAGCAAGGAAACTCTCCACTAAGAAGGCTCACTCCAACACCCCTGCCTGTGTCGGAATGTTGAGGGAGATCATCGAAGCCCTGATCTCGTGCCTCAGTCCCTGTTCGAAGGTCCAGGCCTGGAAGAACGGGTCTCGTACCATATCCATGGAGTAGCACGATAGATCAGTAAATCTCACCGATTACTGGGCCACTGTCATGCTGCCCTACCGTAGCAGTAGCAGCTCTTGGATGTGCACCGCACGGAGGGTGGCTGGGACGAACTCGGAGCGGAAGATGCTCTCAAAGTCCGTCCAGAGGAGAGATGTCTCGTCATGCACCTGGAGCATCAAGCTCCACCATCGGCCCGCTGCTGCATGCAGTAGGCTCGCACCGAGGATCACCATGAGGTCTGCTGGTGTCCTCAATAGCTTGAAAACTCGTACGACTACCTCCAGCCAGTCCTCAGCTGCCTGGGGGTCCGTCTCCCCGTGGAACCTGGGCGGTCGCTGGTGCTGGAACTAATGCAGTGCACTGAGGCGACGTGCATCGTCAGCAGCTAGGGCTGGAAGCATCAGTGGCTCGACGGGTAGGGCTACCGCCAGTGCCACTGCTGACAAAGGGCCCTGCACCGAGGCCTCGTCGCTCGGTGGGCTGTCGTCACGCTCGACTCTCGGAACCCTAGCTGGCTGCCGTCGTGGGGCCATCCTGAAAGGAAACAGGTGAGCCATGGTCAGAACAGTATACATGGTGAGCTGATACAAAGTAATCACAAAGAAAACTTGAAACACACATGCAATCAATGTTTTCGTGCATTAAGTCAGAAATCAGAAGTCAGGGCCCTGGTGTACGGATATGTCGGCCGCTGCACCAACACTGGACTCCCTGGACTGATAACCACACTCAATACGCTAAACACTATTGCTTCACATAGAAAATATCAGAGTTCGCGGTAGAACCGAACTCCTCTGATACCAATTTTTCACGACCAGTCCTCGGGGCCCGTGCCGTGACTACCCCAAGCCCGCCTTCCATAGGCTAGGGGCTGGCGACTAGCACCAAGGAGTAAATCCCAGTAAAAATGGAAGACATTGCCTTTGTAAAGTAAACAAGCACCACATAGTACAAGAGGAAGAAGTAAACACTAAGTAAAAACTGAGTACAACAGTAAATGCAGAAAGTAAAAGGGGTCGGAAATACAAGCCCAACTGTAAAGTACAACTCGAAAGGGAAAACATCAACTGTAAAGTAAAGCCGCTACGCCGGGCTGTCCAATGGAAATCCCACCTGAAGGGTGGGTACAAATAGCTCCACTGCTCCTCGGGTTTCGCCGTCTACTCCGAGTACGTCCCACCCAGTGGTCCACCTCCAGGTACCGCTCTTCTCTGCAAGCCTCAACCACGATCAACGCTGTCCGTCGTCTAAAACCAACACAATGTAGTGCGGGCATAGCCCGTGCAGGGGTGAGCATAAGATACTCAGTAGGGACCTCGAGACCCCCGAAGGTCTCTCAAAATCCACAAAGGATAAACCACAAAGGAAAGATACAATCACGAAGTAACAACCGACTCTGCTTAGGTATATTCCCATACATATACCAAGTCATCAATTCCAATACGCTCCAACCTCCGAGCCCAAGTACAACTCAATCCACACATGAAAGTATACGTATTCCACACAGGAAAGAAAAACGTAATCCACACAGGATAGCACAACACAATCCACACAAGAAAGCAAACATTATTCAGCTGACACAGGTATACTTCATATGACGTTAGAGATAATCAGATGTAGCCACTGATTCATCTAAGCTGTCGGACCCACAAAGGATCTGTAGGTACTAACCCTCGCAATGACCCATACCGGATCGATCATGAAGTTTAACCCAAAGCTATTGGGAAAATCCTTCTCCATCAAGTACAGTGGTTATGCCGCTACAACCAAGTGCTTCCCCTCTTACCTTGGATAGCTGTAGTTCTCCACCTATTGGGTTCTGTGGGCCTGCTGCTACAACCAAGCGCTCCCCCGTGCCGCTACAACCAAGCGCTCCTCCGTCGTGGGTCTGCCGCTACAACCAAGTGCTTCCCTGTGCCGCTAATACCAAGCGCACCTCTGTCGTGGGTCTGCCGCTATAACCAAGTGCTCCCCTGTGCAGCTACAACCAAGCGCACCTCTGTCGTGGGTCTGCCGCTACAACCAGGCGCTTCCCTGAGCCACTACAACCAAGCACACCTCTGTCGTGGGTCTGCCGCTATAACCAAGCGCTCCCCTGTGCCGCTACAACCAAGTGCACCTCTGTCGTGGGTCTGCCGCTACAACCAAGCACTTCCCTGTGCCACTACAACCAAGCGCACCTCTGTCGTGGTTCTGCCGCTACAACCAAGCGCTCCCCTGTGCCGCTACAACCAAGGGCACATCTGTCGTGGGTCTGCCGCTACAACCAAGCGCTCCCCTGTGCCGCTACAACCAAGCGCACCTCTGTCGTGGGTCTGCTGCTACAACCAAGCGCTCCTCTGCCGGGCTATCCGTAACACACCGAGTCGTTCGATCAGCAGTCATCAAGTCTCAGCCGGCTCTAGGGTTTCCGCACACAGCATGCTCGTTCCGGGAGGGCCCACTCCACGAGCTAAGAGGTCGATGCATCAACTGACATGTTGTCCGGAGTTGATGTATCCCAAGATGTACCGTAGTGGTCTCTGCCGAAACACGGAGGATTCCCGTACTTGTTTTCATCATCGTCGCAGTCGAGTCCACTGAGGATCCCTGTACAGTCGTCGTCATCACAGCAGCAGTTGCAGCCAGCTCTAGGGTTCCCGCACACAACAAGCTCGTTCAGGAGGGTCTGCTCCACGAGCCGAAGGGTTGATACATCAACTGACATGTAGTCCGGAGTTGATGTATCCAAAAGTTTCGTATCGTCAACAGGAACTCAACGTGACAGACGACGCGTGGATCGGACGCCCGGTCTGAGAGTTATTGGTCTTTTCGTCCCAGGGGCCTGGTTGGTTTTTAAGGAAAAACCAACCCGACCGTACTCCACCTGTGTCCAAACCTCGGGCAGAGTGAGCCAAAATATCCGTCTCACTTAGAGGAATTCAACAAAGTCGACGGTACATCAATCGGTAGTCTGAAGCTCAAGATATGAGCGTTTCCGCTCCGAGGGCCCGGTTCGTTTTGTGTACGAACCAACCCGGCCGAACCTAAAGTTTTCCAAAACCTTGAGAGAGATATACCAAAACGACCGTCTCGATCCAAGGATCGCGTTTCCGCTGACGGATCGTCAATCAGAGGTCCGTAGCCCAAGATATGGGCATTTGACCGAATTTGGTCCGAAATCGGGGGGTCTGGGCCCGGGCCGACCCGGGCCGACCCCCCCGGGGCTGCCCGAACCGGGTCGACCCGAACTGGGTCGACCCAACCCGGTTCTGACCCGGCTGGGCCCGGCCCGGCTCGGTCCGGCTCGGTCTGGCCCGACCGGCCGGCCGTGGCTCGACCAGTGTGGCCGAGCCGAAACACGGAGCGTGTTGCGCGACTCCCCCACCCGCTGCTAATTGAGGCCGGCGGCGGATCCACCGGCCGCCAACCCTCCGGCGGCGCGCAGGCGCCGCCGGTCTCCGGCGCCGGCGCCGCCTTCCGCGGACCACCGGACGCACTCCGGTGGTCCGTTTCTCCTGCCGTCTTTGCCTATGGTCCCCCCAGGACCCGACCTTCACTGCAAAGGAATTCAAAGGCCATAGCAGCCTGCTTCGTCGTCGCCCGTCAATCCGCACGTCAAAAACAAACTGCGGAGGGTTGTCGGTCCGTTTTCGTTCAGCCCGCGCCCTCCACGTTATGTGATATCATTTGGCAAATCAATCATTTGTTCCCAACAAATTATTGAGCACATACTTAACCATGAAATTAGATGACCCCCAACAAAAGTAACCCCGCATGGATGAACGGTCTGCGGATCAACCGGGTAATGGTTGGTCCACGCTCGTTGTTCTTTTGTCAAGGTTAATAGGAAACAAATAAAATTCCCTTACAACCTCTTAAATAAAAAGAATCATAACAATAATCCCAACCTGCAAAAATAATCTTCACGGATCAACATAATATTTAGTTGATCCGCGTTCTTAAATTTAGAAGGGAGTAAAAGAGGGTTTCAGCCCGCTCCCTCCATGTTAAGTGATATCATTTGGAAAATCAAACATTTGTTCCCAACAAATTATTGAGCACATACTTAACCATGAAATTAGAAGACACCCAACAAAAATAACCCCGCATGGACGAACGGTCCACAGATCAACCGGGTAATGGTTGGTCCGCGCTCGTTGTTCTTTTTTCAAGGTGAAGAGGAAACAAATAAAATTACCTTAAAACCTCTTAAATAAAAAGAATCATAACAATAATACCAAACCGCAAAAATAATCTTCGTGGATCAACACAATATTTAGTTGATCCACGTTCTTAAATTTAGAAGGGAGTAAAAGAGGGTTCACCAACAATCACAATTTAAATTCCCTACCTCGGTTTCAAGAATGGTGTTCGTCAACGAGCCATGGAAGACGAGCATAACGGAGGTCGGGCATCGCGGAAAAACCGTTGTGGAAAGAGACGTCACGTCGCGGGTCGATGTCGCGGAGAATGAACGTCGATTCCGTTGTCGTCGAGGTGCATTCGAAGGGGATATGTCGTTGGAAGAAGACGTCGCGTTCTTCGGCGGAGGTGTTCTTCGCGTTCTTTGTCGAGGTTGAAGAAGAAGAAGACTCACGCTTCCCAATCCTCTCAAGGTTGAAAAATTATAACAATAATAAAATAAGACAAAGTCTTATTTTATTAACACAACCTAACCATTTGAATTTCAAGAGTTTGAAATTCAATTTAACCACACACAACTCACCTCATTAACTTATTACATTTAAGTCATAATTTATAACTTAGGTTAACAAAAATAAAGTGGGAGTTGAGGGGGGTTAGAGGATATGAAGGGGTGGGGTTCGTGTGGGCCCCACCACCCTCATAACCTCCCAAGGGAGGTTGGGTGGTTACCCAACTTCCATCAAGAACAAACACTTAGAGTAAAAATAATAAAAATTGTAGAGTAATTATAAAATAAACTTCCACAATTTTTATCATCAACACTCGTGTAAATGCAAATCTGGAACAGGAGTTCCTAAGCAATTACCGGCGCTCCGGTTCCATCGGTGCACTCAGAATTTGATTCCGGGCACCGGTTCAAAAGTTATAAATTCCCACTCGTTCGTTCACTGAACGTACCCGAGCCAAACTTCGGAAATTAATTCCGGGCACACCGGGCCTCGGAATCAAGCGCCGTCAGAAACTGCGTTCTTGTAAAATTCCAATGAAAATTAAGAAAAAAATTTCCTTGAAATTTCCGGGTCTTTACATTTAATTTCCAAATGTAGAATAATACTCATCAATTTTCTTCCATTGTGGACAATCAGATGGATGACGTATTTTTCCATCACATACCCACTCCTCAACATGCCATCTTATCCTTTTTTCATCATGTGAATTAGAAAATAAACATTTGAAATGGTGAATTATAGGAAAACACCAAAATACCTTTGAAGGGATCTTTGTAATCTCTACATCAGCCTCTGATTTTTCTTTCACCTTATACCGTGATGTCCCACATTTAGGACACTCTGACAGAAATTCATATTCATTTCTATATATAATGCAGTCATTCAGACACGAATGTATTTCCTTGTATCCCAATCCCATCGGGCATAATATTTTCTTGGACTTATAATGTGAATCTGGAAGATTGTTATCTTTTAGAAGAATGTCTTTCATCAATTGTAGCAGCTCTGTAAAACTTCTATCACTCCATCCATGTTTTGTCTTCAGGTTAATCAATCTTAAAACCGTCGAAAAAACCATAAAATATATACAACTAGGATATAATGGTTTTTCAGCATCACCATATAGATGCGCAACTATCAGTTCTATCTCAATTTGTTCTGATACAGTATTGCGAATCATTTCTTCAATTCCATTGGATTTACCATCTTGTGAATCATCATCATCAGTGACATTCCCTCCAGTTTCACAATGCCAAATCCAAGGGTTGTAACTCAGATTAAAACCATGACAAATCAGATGATCTTTTATCTCTCTACTTTTCAACTTCTTTATATTAAAACATTTCAGGCCTGGGCAGAAAAAAATTTCACTACTTGGAACATTTCGTTTAGAAAATTCAAAAAATGCATCAACACCTTCCTCATATTCATTTCTCATTCGATGTGCCATAATACAACTTCGACTCATTATTACATATAACAAATATCAAAATTAAAAATATTTTTAAGATAATATAAATATATGTTTATAGGAAAAAAATCATAATTTGAATGTAAAACAATTTTGAAAAATATAACAAATCTATGCATATTTAAAAAAATATGCTTTAATATTATTTTAAAAACAAAATATAGTTAGATATAATAGTTTTAAATTACATTGAATCAAAGAAAACCATGGGGCCTACAATGGTTGATAGAAAATTTGAGAAAATGGAGTAAACCTGAGAATCAAATCAAATTTAAAATAAAAACTCAGATGGAGAAAATCACAATGTAAAGCCAATAATCAAGGCACAATCATCATGTCATAATCTCAGAAACCATGATGCAGTAGTCAATCCCAACTGAGACTTATCCCCCACCCCCTTGGACACCCCCTGGACACCACCACCCCCCCTGGACAACCCCCCACCCCCTGGACACCACCCCCACCCCCTTGGACACCCCATGGACACCACCACACCCTTGGACATCCCCCACACCTCCTGGACACCCCCACCCCCTAGACATACCCCAACCCCTCATGAACACCACCCCCACCCCTACCCCCATGGACACCCCCTTGGACAACCCCCACCCATCTAGATTGAACCCCCACCCCTCATGGACACCACCCCCACCCCTGCCCCCCTGGACACCCCCAACCCTCTAGATAGCCCCCACCCCTCTAGACAACACCCCCACCCCTCCTAGACACCACCCCACCCCTCTTGGACACCACCTCCACCCCAAACCCCTTGGACACCCCCTGGACACCCCCAACCCTCTAGAAAGCCCCCCACCCCCAGATTACCCCCCAAACCCTCTGGATAGGCCCCCACCCCCTTGGACAGCCCCCCACCCACCCAACCCCTTGGACACCCCCTGGACACCCCCAACCCTCTGGACAGCCCCCACCCCCTGGACAGCCACCCCCAGATGACCCCCCAAACCCTCTGGATAGGCCCCCACCCCCTTGGAGAGCCCCCCACCCACCCAACCCCTTGGACACCCCCATGGACACCCCCAACCCTCTGGACAGCCCCCACCCCCTGGACAGCCCCCCACCCCTCTAAACAACACCCCCACACCTCCTGGACACCACCCACACCCCTACCCCCTTGGACACCCCGGGACCCCCCACCCCTCAAGACATCACCCCACCCCTCCTGGACACCACCCCACCCCCTACCCCCTTAGACACCCCCTGGACTCCCCTAACCCTCTGGACAACACCCACCCCCTGGACAACCCCCACCCCTCTAAACAGTACCCATCTACCCCTCCTAGACACCACCCCCACCCCCTACCCCCTTGGACACCCCTTGGACACCCCCAACCCTCTGGACAGCCCCGACCCCACCAGACAACCCCCCCAAAACCTTTAGACAGGCCCCCACCCCTTGGAAAGCTCCCCACCAACCCACCCCATTCGACACCCCCACCCCTTTGGACCCCCCACACCCCTGGATTCCCCCCCACCTCCATGGACACCCTGAACAACCCCCAACCCCCTGGACAGCCACCAACCCTCTTGACAGCCCCCAAAAACATGGGATTTTAACCTCAAGCTAGTAGTTTTGGCATATCTAGAGTTTTTAACCTCAAGCTACTAGTTTTGGTATCATGCAATTATTCAAAATGAGAACCATGAATTGTATCTCCTATTAGTCTAAAATTCTCTATTGTGCAATGAATCGGGATTTAATAGAATATAAAGACTTATAATAGTCCATGAAAATAAGTGACGTAAATAAGTTATGGAACAACAAAAAGTGATACCCAAAATAGAAACAACCAAGGATCAAAAAAACATTCCACCATGAAAAACCATATATACTTATAAAATAAATCACATTGGTACATGGAATGGGTGTATCACAATGGTTTACATATAAATTTCAGTAATATAGTTGAATGCGATCATTAGTTGTCAATGAAAACCAAAATTACCATCAATGTCGGGCATTCGTGAAACAAAAACAAACGAAATAGAAGTAGGTTATGCTTACATGAATATTGTGAGTCGATCTAATAGATCCGGGGAGAATAAATAATATGATGATGGAAAAACGAGGTAAGAGGGCTTGAAATTGAAGAATCTTACCTAGTTTAAACAAAAAAAATCATAAAACATAAATATAGACTATTTGAAAAAAAAAACGAATGAAACAAAGTCGAGGGAGGCTTACCTAAGTGTTGTGAGTTGAGATGATAGATCCAAGGAGAGTAAAGATGATAAACGATGATGGAAAAATGAGTTTAACACAACAGGATCGAAGAGTCGATTAGGGTTTTCCGTGTGAGAGGGACGAGTCGCCAGACTATTGATTGAAAAATCGTAAATGACAATCCACAGTTTGTGTTAATTTTTGAATTGTTTTCTAACGTCAGTTATTTAGTAACCGATGTTATAAACTATTTTTATTACATTTATAACGTCGATTATTATAATAACTGACGTTATAAATGTATCAGATACCACTTTTTTTACGTCGGTTAAAGAATAACCGATGTAAAAAATAAATCAGAAATCACAGTTTTTTTACGTCAGTTATAATTTCACTGACATAAAAAATTCTGCGGGTTGGGTTGTTACGTCAGTTTTCAAATAACCGACGTCAAAAAGGCTTCAAATACCTCTTTTTTACGTCGGTTATTTGATAACCAACGTAAAAAACATCGCGCCTTGGTTTTTTATGTCGTTTATCAAATAGCCGATGTAAAAAACGAACTCGTGCGATTTTTAATGTCGGTTTAATTACCGACGTTAAAAAATTACTCTCCACATTTTTTAAGTCGTTTATAAAATAACCGACGTAAAAAACCACATATCACAGATTATCATGTCAGTTATATATAACCGACGTAAAAAATGGTGATGTTAAAAATGTTTTTTGCACTAGTGTGTTAGAGATGACATTGATGAGCCGAATGAGAAGAAGCAGAAGATAGAGCCAGAAGCAAGTAGCAGTGTTAGTAGAACAATGTTGGGTAGGCAACCAGTGAACCCGCATTTACATAATAGAGATATTGTGAATGAAAAAGAGCTATGCGTGGAATGGTTGTCGTCTAGTAAATCGTTATTTCTAGAGGTTCTGGAAGATCAAAAGTGGGTAGAATGATTTTCGAACAACAATGGTCCCTACTATCTAAAGTTGGTAAAACAGTTTTATGAGTTTGTGAGTTTTGAGAAATCCGATGTAGAAAACAGAATGGTTTCATGTGTAAATGGTAAGGAAATAGCCTTTTCATATTTTGAGTGGGTTGAGTACCTGAGAGTACCACATGAAGGAGTTTTTTGGATATTCATCGAAGACAGTATCACCTACAAGTGACATATTTGATTATGAGACTTCCTTAGAGGAGCTCACTGGTAGTGGAAAGTAGGGAAAGGTGGTGGCTGTTGAAATGGATGGAGAAAATAGACCGTTGTTCAAATTTTTGCAACATGTGCTAAGTCCAATGATAGGGGACTTTACAAATTTGAAATATCAAGATATCTATCTGTTACATCTCTTGAGACATGGTGTGAAGGTGAATCTGTGTAGGTTGCTAATGATTAAAATGTAGGATATCACCAGGACAAAATCAATGACCAATGACTTATTCTTTTCCAAGTTGATCTCAGTTATGATCAAAGTAAAAGGAGTGTCTGAGTCTCAAGATGGGACAGTAGTGGTAAGAAACAACTTCTGTATCATAAGCATAGTATGTAAGTACATGAAGATAAACTGGAACCCATGGAGAAGAGAGTGGGTTACTGATGATAAGAAGCTATATGATAAGTTCAATCCTATAGATCATCCTTCAAGGCCTGAGGATGTGAGGGATCTAGGTCTGGGACCTGATGAAGAAGATCCACAGTATAGTGATGATTCAGAAGAGGAATATTCCTCTGCAGAAAATGAAGGAGATCCTGGCTTGCCTCCTATCCCAACTCCTTAGGTTGAATCACAAGAAAAGGAAAGTGATTCTTTGAACCTAGCTAGTAAAAATACTATTTTAGGTGTAATAAATGAAGAGGCACCTATGAATGAGGAAGACCAGCAGAGATTATATTAGGAAGAGGCTACTCGAGAGAATAAGGAAGTAGTTCATGCAAGAAAAGCATCTGTTTCTGTTAGCTTGATCCTTAGTCTACTGATTGGAAATTCTCTAATGCCTACTGAGGAATTTGATGAAGTTGATAGAACTTTACCTATTCTTGAGGAACCTCCTGTTGTTGCAGAAATAGAGATAGTTTTTAAAGATTATTCTGAGGAAGAAAGAGTTTCTGAGGATTCCATTTCTATACAAAATAATGCACCAGTTGAGGAAGAGCATCCATCCAGGTTTGGCAGTGTTTCAGTGGCTGTTGAGTTTGAAGACTGGGCAGAGGACCCGAGGTTTGTAGTTTGTGGATTAGATTACGCAGATTCTGATAATGATACATCCATTCGGAGACCAAAAATCAATTATGATATTCACTCTAAGATATTACCTGAAGATGTGGTAAGAATACATGATCTGGATAAGTAAAAGTCTGATCTTAAAGCCAATTTTTTGGAAGAAGTAAGGAGAATGGAAGCTTCACTGGTGTCATCTATTCGAATTCTTATGGACGACTCTGTAGCCAGTATAGTATCTGAAAGAGCACCTGTTGTTGTGCCTACTAATATAGTCACCAGGGATGACTTATCATCTTTGAAGGGTGAGATGAAAGAGTTTTTGAGTGATTCTATTGCTGAGTTAAAGAATCGCTTGTTTGAAGAGATGAGAAACTTGGAAAAGTCTTTTGAACTCTCTTTTGGTTATAATGTGTCAACCTTTGTAGTAAAGATAGTAGATGAAGTCACAGCTTTCCAGAATCAGATGTCTAGCTTGGAAAAGGATGTTGAAGTTATAAAGAAATTAGTTGTCTCTATGGAATCCTATATGAGTTCAAAATATCAAGCAGACAAGGATCTGGCCTATGCGAAGAGTGTAGTGAGCCAGATGGTTTTAGTTTTTGAGGGTTTTAAAAAGTCCGTGGAGAATCATATTGGTGCCCAAGATTCTGCAGTGAAAAATCCTATTAGTGTGTTAACTAAGACTTTCAAGGAAACTGTAAAATTTTCTATTAGTTCTTTTTCTTCAAGACCCTCAATATAATTGCATCAAATTAGAGCATTGATGAAGGAGGAGTTTGGTTCAGCTTCAACCAGTAGCTCTGCGGACTCATTTTCCATGACCCAAGTGCTGTCTACCACAAGAGATATAATGAAAATTGTTCAAGATTATATGAGAGATGCTTATACTTCTCAGAAAGAAGTGAAAGACAAGGTAGATTACTATTTCCAAAGGTTTTACAACAAGCATCTGCTCAATAATCATTTCAAGCATATGTTAGAAAACAGGAAGCTACCACGAGTCAATCAAGCCTTTAGAGAACAAGTCAGCAATATCAGAGAGTTGACCCCTGCACTGGACATATTCATGGAAAACAAGGATGATTTCATTTCTGCCATGGAAAGAGGAGGAGAAATTATTATGGATTTTAGAAATATCTTATTTCACTTATTTCATGTTTATGCTCGACCAGTGATTATACCTCCAGCTTTACCTACCTCTGCCTTTGCTACTTCTCTTGTTCAGATGAATCCAGCCCAAGCTATCCAAAGCCTTAATCCTATGATCACTCAGAGAGCTACACAGTATAGACCGAGAACAGTTTCAGTAGCTCAGCCTCCTCTTATCATTTCTGGTGTTCCTAAGCCTCCACCTGCATCCACCACACCTGAATCCTCTCCTGATCACAAGGGTAAATATCATTCTGAGAATTTGGATTGATTAGTGTCTAGGATTTTTTTATGGGAATCACCTGTATTTCGTTTTGTTTCATTTATGTATTTCTTTTTATATATTTTCTCCAACGAATATATATGATCTTACTTTATTTTACTCTTTGTTACTTCTCTTCTCTTATATTTCCTTTTTGTCCCACTTTTTTCTAATCACAAATGGGGAGAAATACTATCTAAGGGAAACATATATGGGGGATAAATAATATCTTTTATTACAAAGGGGTAGAAATACTATAATTTATGCTCTTAATTAATTTCCATCTAGTACATTTGTTTTATATTTTAACATTGATATATGTGTTTTATAATATATTGTTTTCTCTGATACAATTGGATTTAATGCAATATCATCTGATACATTACTAATTATTTTGGGAATATAATATCATAAGTTGTGATTATCAAAAAGGGGGAGATTGTTAACCTCACCTGTTTTGATAATCCCAATTATTCTTTGACATACTTTGATAATCCCAAATAATGTTTATCTATATATTAATTATTTCAATCTACGACATTCTATTATCAAGTTGATAATAATATTAAAATAATCTTTGAAATATGTTAATAAAAGTTTATCTATGTTTATATGAACTTTGAAACAATTCTATCTCAATCGGAATATGTGTTACATAGTCCAGATAAGGTGTAAGTCTACCGATAGAAAAAGGTTGCAGATAGACTGAATAGACAGTCACTAAAATGGAACAAAGCTACCGGTATGTATAAGTCTACCAGTAAGAAAGTCACTGATAGATAAAGTCTACCGATAGAAGCAGAGCTACCGATAGTGCACAATCACTGGTACGGAACGGAGCTACCACTACTAGTACAAAAGAGCTACCAATATGCACAAGCTATTGATGCAATGTCTACCGATATGTAAGTATACCATTACAAAAAGGTCACCGATGTACAAGTCCAGCAATATGCACTTTAGCACTGAAACAGAACAGAGCTACAGATATGCACGAGCTACCGATACAAACAAGCTACTGATACAGACGAGATACCGATAGATCAAAGATACCGATAGAAGGAGTCACTAATACATACAACTACTGATACAAGGAGTAACTGCTACTGATACTAGGAGCAACCGGTATAAGAACAAAGAGCTACTGATAGGATCTCACTGCTATACAAAGTCCACTGTTAAATATCTATAGATAGAAGGCTACTGATGAAAGACTTACCAGTCACTGCTACTTAAAACTCTATACTATCAATATTATTTATTTATTAATAAACTATCATATTTGATGATTTTAATGCAATTAATGTTATTTAACGATAGTTATTGGCATGTCAAGGAACCGTACCTCGTACCTGTAAAAAGGTAATCATTCCCATTGCTGGAGCTAAAAGGTATAAAAGGAAGGACAAAGACCGGGCAAAAAATACAATAAGATGCATGAAGGCTACATCCATACTGTAAGAACACTGGACATTCACAAAGCTATTCATACAAGAAAATAACACAAGCTAAACTTTATCCAAGGAGTGAATAACTACAATGAGCTACTCATACACTCAAGCTGATCAAAATTAACCAGAAAACCAAGGAAGCAAATGACATTCTGTTTTCAAGACAGAAACCAGAGATGAATCAGAAGCATTTTTGATTAATCAAAAGGATTCCAAAGATACACTTAAAATCACTATAGAATTCTATACTCATATATACTCTCTTAGTGATTCTTTTATTTACATTTTGAGAAGTGTGCATACTCTGTATATGTTATACACACACTGTCTCTTGTGCTAAACTGGAGGATTTCTAAATCCTCACACAAACCTTCTATAACTCTCTCTTGTATTCCACTATGGATAGTGGTAGAGGTCATGTTGGACCTGGCCAGCCAGTGTTCTGTTGTTTTGTTTTTGCACGAAGAATTGTGGAAGATGTCTTAGTACCTAGACAGTCTTTTCACTGTTGTGTACCCCGATCCAGGGTGTGGATCAAATTTATATAAATTGTTTGAGAGGATAATGTCTCGGCTTGAGACCGAACCTCTTGGTTATATATGTTTTGCATCTTAGATTAAGTCTAAAGTATATTATATATTTTATTTTCTGCTTCTAATTACTTTGAAATACAATTTCTTTTAAAGTTACTTTGATAGTTAATATAGCAAGTGTTTGTAACTATTTTAAATCAGAATGTTAGTTTAAAAAGATAATTTAATCTTCTGATTAAATTAACTGAGACCTAATCAATCTTTTGAGAACCTAATAGAACCCTTACAGTTTTTCAAATTCACTACAATTTAACTTAGTTTTTAATTGGGGGATTTTTATAGAAATATTTTTAACTGAAATTTTATTTGGAACTCAATTCACCCCCCTCTTGTGTATCCACTCCGACCAACAAATAGTAACATTACATTCCTATATATTACCTAAACAATTTAAAAAAAAAATCATTCTTTGTATTTTATTACATCTCACACTCTAAATTCATATTATACTTTATATAACTTTGATGCATTCCTTGGTTATAATAGGTGGTATCATCTGCATGGAAAAACTTATGGATGGAGATATAATTTATATGGTATTTTTATTTAGTTGTTGAATTATTCCTAAAGGACTTATTATGATGATGTTTCATATTATAATATAATAATGTATTAATGGTTATCTTATTGAAAACTAGTCTTTTCATACATAGCAAATACATAATATTATGATGAATATTCATAACATGAAACAAAAAAATCCCGATGATCTTAAAGGTATAGTGCATTTGGAAGCACATAAATATAAAAACATGCTCATAGGTGAACTACATCTTCTACCAATAATATCTCCCTAAAAATAACCTTTTCTAGACATATCATACAAAATAAAATTACTCATAATCAGGGGAGAGGAAACATATGGAAAGGTGCTTTCATATTCTCAGTAAGGGTAAACAAGGGAGATGCGTAAGCATAAAATGAATATAAGTGTATGAGAACATGAGAATAGAGTTTAAAAACCATACCACGCATTACAAAGATCATAATACCGAGTAATTGGAAAAATATTTGTAGTTTAGAAGACATGAATCATATGGAATGAAAATAACATGATCCATTAGAGCATTAAATTAGCATAAGAAAAAGAATTTTTGCATACAAAAAAGCATTGGAAATCATTTCTATATTATTAAAGGCTCACTGAAAAAGATATCATTATGGTGGGTTCACTCCCCAAAGAATCATATCATACAATTTACTTTATAGAAATAGATTCAATCCCCATTCCATTATTGTTGGTATCATGAGATATAAATCATTACTGAAAAAATTGGAGTGTGATATAGGTCTCACCCATCACATAATGAAAATCATATATATGTTTGTGTGAAAATATCCTATCAAATTTATTATATAATCCACCATGAAATGAAATGTGTTTGATAATAATTCCATTATATCATATCATTTAAAAAATTTATAGGTCCAATAATCATTTTATCATAGCATAACATGGGACAAGAAGTGGGTTCAATAATAATTTTTTATATTATAAAACATGGAAGAGAAAAATATTTCATAAAAATTATTCTGTAATAAAAATAAAACACTCATAGAAAGATATATAATGTTATCGATGTATTATATCATCAATAATTCATAGGATACATTAATTAATGTCATATTAGATGGAAAATTATATTAAATGATTGTTTAAAACATTTCATTAGGAACATATCCTTTCCAAATTTTAAAATTTTTTTAAAACATAAATAATTTTGAAAATTATTGTATTTAAAATTAAACATGGATGATTATTAATGAATAATTAAATAAAAGAATTGTTATGATGATAGATAATTCTCTTTATTACCTACAAATTAAAAAGAATATTCTTTTACATTTTTGGTAAAATCCAAACAAGATTTGTTTGGGAAAGGACATGAAGATACCATTAAAACAATTATTAAGAAAAGTGAAACATGGGGAAAATTTTCTTTAATAAATCATGTGGATAATGTTGAAAACATTTTTGAAATATTTTTTTTAGAAACAATGGATTTTGATGAAAAGGGGATTTTATTTAATTTTTGGAATAAAGATATTTATTTCTTAAAACCATTATTTTGAACTATTGATTATATAAATAGAAAAAATCAAGGGAAAATTTTATTCTCAGAAACTAAATAGAGGAGAATTAACATAATGGGTTTATTAATAGATGGATCAAAATATTTTATCATTGGAAACAAAATCATCAACAACCCGGATATATGATGATATTATAACATTAAATATTTTCCACTTTGGTATAATTTAATTATAAGAACTGAGAAGGAAGACCGTGAAATGAAACATAAAATATCATTAGAATAAATGAATTCAAGATATTATATGTTAAATGTGTTGTATATACAAATCATAAAATAAATAAAGTGCATATCATAACATATGTCTTATAAAAGGAAAATTTAGACAGCAAATCCCTTACCTTAAGTCTCTAAATCCTTCTTATATGTTTAAACCACCATTATAATATATATTTATATATGTTTGTTATAAATACTTTACAGAATAATAAATATATAAATATCCTCATATATTATTTAATTATGACTTTTTATTACCTGTTTATTAAACATTTAATGTTAAAGTCATGTTTGGGGAATTAATTGATTTGTTTTTTTTCATGTATGTTTTTTTGTTATTTTTGGTCTTCATAAATTTATCTTGGTTACATAATCTAAAAAATATTAAAATTTTTATAAATATCATATTTACTCAATATATAAGTTATTATAATGATCAATAAGTTTTTCAGATAGAAAATGAAATACAATATCCTTAGAGATAATATGTTGTACGTACACATGAGTATTGTTTCCATTTGTTGGAAGGATAGAATGAAAGAAAGGAAAATAATATATTACATTTAGGTACTCACTTTTCTATAATATATGTTACATATAATCATTAAAACCGTCCTTATTTCCTTCCATGTATGGCATGAGTGAATCACATCACTTTATGGGGTGGTAGTCTACCATACACATGAGCAACATTGTTGTGTTCCCACAGAATGGAATGAATGAGGATATATAAGATATTATAATTATATAATTATAAAAATATTATAAATATAATATATAAAAAATTAATACACCATTATAACCAGCATTTATAGGTGGTGATTGAAGAGGAATAACATCAGTTCGTGATGTGGTATTCAGTCGTACACCGAAATAATGATTTGGTATCAAATTTGTTGGAAGAGGAGATAGTTGTAGGTCATTCGCATGAAATATAAAAATATTATTATATTTAGGATACTGAGGTTATTATATCATAAATATTTGATAATAAATGAAGAAGGTGGATGATGAAATATTATAAAACTCTTATTTAGGGGTGTTACTTCCTTTTCAGACAACTTATTTTCATTTTCACTAAAAGAATTATTAGGTAAGATTTTAAAAAATAAGACTTTTTTGATGGGAGGTGGGAATTAAGTATGTTAATTGGGAAGTTCTTTTATGATACAATTTTTTTAGATGTGTGATGTAGATATGAGAAGGTGTGGCCTTTTATAAGTGACGTGAGTGTCACACTTGTAATTGTCTGATAAGAAAAATGTGTAACCACATTTTTCTTATGCCGTAGATCTCAAAATGAAATATTTCATAGAATAGAATATATATATATACACAATATATGGAAATAAAATTGGGTTTGTACATGTTTTGGGTCATTCTTAACCATTATTTTTATAGTTTAACCCTTGGTAAACACATTCTTTCCTTAACCACGGTAAATAATATTTAACATTTTTTACTATTCATTATAGTAGAAAATTAATTCTGAAATTTTATATATTATAAATTATTATTATTAAAAATATGGAATCAATTTTTGAAAATTATAATTATATAATTTCAAAAATTTAATTCAAAATTAATCCCACAAATGCAATGTTAAAGATGGTTTTCAATGTGAAAGCGTTCAAAATATTAAAATGTTTTTATATCCAAATTCAAAATGTAAATGATTCTAATGAACTCGATTTAATTCCATGATATATAATTGAAGTAACTTTACATTTTAACCCATATTAAAACATATATTTACCTAATAAATTCATTAAATGAGAAGTTAATTTTAATTAAAACCCAATAAATTCACTGTTCACTGATAAATTAATCTTTTCAGAAAAAATCCAAAAAAATAACATAAAGATAAATTTTACATACTTATTTAAAATGTGAATTTTATTTTATCACTCTAATTTTCAAAACATTTCTGAAAGTAATTCTATTAGTATTCAAAAAATGGATAAATAATATTTTCTTTGAGAAAATAACCTTTTTGAATCGTATAATGACTTTACCAAAAACTTAAGTACCTTTTTATTAAATTTTTTATTTATATAAAACCATTATTCACAATATTTAAAATGTGTTAATTCATTTTCATTCCCCCAATATTAATTCCTAGGTGAAAATAATCATGGTTTAATAATATTATTAATAGTTTTAATGGTTTATTAAAACACTATATTATATGGAATGAAAGTAGTCAAAAAAATTAGATTTAAATGAAAATATATTTCATAATCACTAGTGGTGAAACATTATATCCCCATTAAAGTTAATTCCACCCTCAAGATTCGTAATTATGATAAAATTAAATGAGGATACTTTTGCCTCATCATTTCTTCACGTTCTCACATAGCTTCTTCAAACTATTGGTTTGACCCCAAAACATTATCCAGGTAAGCGGTCTTGTTTCATAGAAATATCTCTGTACACCCCAGAATATCCACTGGTTGTTCCTTATAAAAGTGATCATGATATAGATGTACAACCTTTGATTTTATTACTTGTGCGCTATCAGGTATGTACTTTCTGATGATATATATATAGAAAATATCATGGACTTTAGAAAGGTTTGATGGAAGCACCAACTGATAAGCTACAATCCTGATACGATCAAGAATTTTAAAGAGGAAAATATACCTAGGTATTAGTTAAACTTTATTTTGGAATCCCATTACCACATTTATGGATATATTCATTGAATTTTTTTTCCAAAAACCTTTAATTCTAAATTACATAGGTGATTGTTAGAAAAAAAATTATTCTAACCCCCAACTATGTAATTATGTTTCTAGATAGATATAACCTTCTCAAAAATTTCATAAGCAATCTTAGTTCCCAATATATTTACTTCTCTAAATTTATTCCATCACATTTAATAAATATAGTTCTTTCCATATAGGGATTTATATAGAGCCATCAAAATTCTGGATTGAATGATAATGTTTTATGAAAACTCAACCAGAGGTAGGTGTTGATCCCAACCCCCTTCGATATCCTTAAAACCTGATCTAATAATATTATCTTGGGATTTAATTTATATATTAGTCTGACCAATTTCCCAAGGATGATATATATTGATAAAACATAACTATGTATCAAGATCCTATTGAATATTTCACCAGATAATTAATGTAAGCCTTAGATCCAATCATAAATAATGGAATATGAGATTCAATGAAACCTTACCACTTCATTAAGGTAAGTTATAAAAACATGATCAAGGTATAATTATTCTCTAATAGTAAAGAATTATTTTAACTAAACCATAAATAATTACACCCTTCAAATGTTTGGTGATTTCGATGAAAAAAATCAATGATGATGTTTTTTCATTTCAATTATGCTATGGGTAATCAGTGTAACATCCCCGTATACTTTTGTCACTTTTCCATAACATGTTTACATAACAAGTACTAAGATAAAAACATTGTAATATATCTCTTATTTATACCACCTATAAATACACTTTCAAATATCTATACATCATCATACTTCCAAGATGGATAGAGAATGAAGAAATGTGATATTCCTTTAACAACTACTTCATTAAATTATGTTTAGATAGAATACATAAAATGTTCCTTATCCACATCATTTCATCATGATCAAGGCTAAACATAGAGACATATCTAACCTTATTTTTAATTTCAATATCTTTCCATTATGTCTATTTAATCTTCACATGGATAGACGGTTGATCAATTAATTGATAAATATAATATTTTCTCCCTTTCTTCAAGATTTTGAAATAAATATTTTAAAATCTTGAATATTGGTTATTTATTTGATCCTTATCATGGAAAATCTATCATAATTATATCAACTTAATGAATATTCATCCTTGTTCACTTTCCCATGTTGGTAATGTATTGGGTGTTCATAATCATTAATCAACTATAACCATCTTCTTTGGATCGTATTAAAATCCTTCTATGTGATTATATAATTTAATTTTTTTGATAGGTATATATTTTATGCTTCTCTCTATAAATTGAATGCCACCATATGTTTAATGAAAAAATTTCAACAATAAACTCTAAACCATGAGTTTGGGAAATTTTCTAGTAAAATTTCAATTATCACGAGGAATAATCTATATCCTTATCATCCTGCATAATAACACATCAAATACCTTCAGTTATGTTTCAATATTGATTAAAAACACTTCCCCACTATAGGGTAATGT
Source organism: Viscum album (assembly GCA_963277665.1). NCBI lineage: Eukaryota > Viridiplantae > Streptophyta > Magnoliopsida > Santalales > Viscaceae > Viscum > Viscum album. The sequence continues at coordinate 719,319,163 of OY728159.1, read as the reverse complement.
AAGTATATGTGTTCTGACTAATATTCTCTCTAGATCCATGATATTTTCCTTACACTCATCTGTCTAAAGGAACATAGGTCCCTTTTGAGTTAACATGGTTAGTGGATTAGATAATCATGCAAAATTATCCCCAAACAATTGATATTAGGTAGCTAAACCAAATAAAATTATGGATCTCATTCACCAAGGATGGTATGGGCATACGTTCAATAGCCCATGTCCTTAATGGATATACCGATATACGCTATCTTGAGATTATTTGACAAAAAATTAAACCTTTTGATGCCAAAATTTACAATTTTAAAAATTTTCATATAATTTATACATTTATAGGACCTTTAGTAATATTCCCAAGTATCATCATGATCTCACACACTCTTTTAATTGATAATAATATCATCTATAAATACTACCACAAACTGATCAAGGTAATAACTAAATACTCAATTCATTAAACCCATGTTGATAGTGAGGGAATTAGTAAGATCGAATGGAATCACTATATATTCATAGTTTCTATATCTTGCTCATATTTTTTTCATAGATATATCCTCCTTATTAACTTATAATTTATGATTTCTAGAATTATTTTCAATTCTTTAAAAGTATTTATCTGCATATAATTGATAAAATAGGTTATAAATATGAGGTTGATGATACATGTTCTTGATCGTGATCTTTTTCAGATCATGATAATCAATTCAGAGTCTTATTGATCTATACATAATTTTAACAAAAAATAATAGGTACACCCTAAGTGGACACAATTGGATGAATTGATCCATTTTCAATGTTCTCCCATATTTTAACTTTCAATACATAAAATTCAACCATTTTAATTCTATAGATAGTATTTTAAATTTTTGTGGCACTATGTATGAGTTATAATAAGAACACAACATCACCTTTTTCTAGAAGGCTAAGAAACTCTTTTAGAAAGAAATCTAAAAAATCCTGTACAAAAGCTGTATCATCAATATTTAGTTTTTTTTAAACCATCTAATATAAAATACCTTATTTAATAGGAATAAAAAACTATACAATGGTGGTGACATCCATCTGATTTTCATATTTATCATCACTTTGATAAATGATCATAGGTTGGTTTAGAATATCAAATTTGACTACCCTTCTTCATAAATTTATATAGGAGTTATAGAGAGAAATGAAATTCATGACTTTATGACATCGAATTTAACCGGAGTGAGAATGATATAAATTTCAAGAAGCATATTCTCACAAAGATAAAGTAGAGTGGAATCATATACATGAGATGTGATCATAATACATTTAGGGGTTATCATTGGTAAATTAACATCTAATAGTTTGGATAGAATCTGTATACTCTTATCAAATGTTTCATATATAAAAGACATGGAATATCTAGTATCCAATAATACATTATTAGTTTTAGAGTGGATGATAATTGTTACTTTCACATAATCATTATCACACCCTCATCCTAAATAGTTTTCATATTATATTTCACATCATCTCTCATCTTAAGATGTTTCTAACATTAGTCATTATTATTAACCTTCAGATTTGAGAACTAGTTAGAATAATTCCCAAACTCATTTCATTTGAGGCACTAGAGTGTGGGTGGTACATTCTATTGAGATATCAATCTATTTTCATTATTAGCTAACTTATTTTCATTACTTTAGAATATTATTTTTCGATGACCTTCCCATACACACATATAAATTTTACTATTTCCTCCACATTTCTTCCTATAATATGATCATAATGGAGAGCTCATCTAATTCTCTTGTTCATTTATAGATTTATTTTGAATATTATTTTCTTATTCTCATAAAAACCATTGTATTGATACAAAAATCCAAAATAAATTTCCTCCTTGATATCACATAAAAAAATATCATCATTTATACTAAATTCTCTTATATATAAAACCCTTTGGATGATTGATTTTAAGACACAAAAGAATAAATAAACCATAAATTCAGTTTTGGTAATAATACCAGAAGTTTACCTCTAATGTATTTTAAAATTTTCCTCATAGGTACCAAAAGATTCATCATACATTTTATTTAGTTCATAGAAATCCTTCTGCATCATTATATGAATAATGTAAGGAAAGTAATTATTGAAAAATATGTTCCTGGACTATACCCATTCCATAGGGACAATTTTTTCTTGTTCCCCTATATTATTTCTGATATTACAATATTTATTCACTTCACTATCCAAAAAATAGACAAGAAAAATTAATTTTTTATATTCTAAAAACTAAAGAATAGAATGTATCTTTTTAGTTCCATTACTCAAAAAATAGAAAATTAGAAGACCCAATAAAATATGGTGGATGTTTCCTCATGAATGACTTAACAAAATGATATTCCAAATATTTTTCATTTGGAACCCCATCATGATTCATAGATTGAGAATGTTATTTGAGAATATATTTGAGATTTTTCATTTCATTTCCCATAATATTTTGTTTCTTGAAGGGAAATAATTGCATTTTCCATCTCATAATTCATTAACATAGTTCTTTCAAGTTCTATAGATTGACTAAAACCAAAAAGAAGAGTGTAAACATCAATAATCACAGTAGGGAACTAGATAATCTCAAAAAATGACTTATATGATGTATAAATAATGACACATTATTTTAAATTTATGAAACCTTAGGTTTTATCTAGGGAAATTCATCTTCATCATCAATTTATTTCAATTATTATGGTTTATAAAGAGATTTTTAATTTATAAAGAATATCCATTGGGAGTTTCAAACTAGGTGAGTAGAAGGGCCTGTTGTCGTGAACTTGGTCATGATTGAGTCCAAATAAATTCTCCCATTTTGGAGTAATTACCCCTAGGTACCTATATGTTAGAGCCATATCCACATGTAGTGTCTATACTAGGATGTAATTTCTTTGAAACCAATCTATCAATGCTTTACAAAATTTACATGAAATTTTTCTTTAATTTGACTCATCCTTATACTTATCCTTATACATTTCCTTAGGGATCTCACTAAAGTTTTCTCAGCCTAGATTCAAAAGGTTAACTAAAAATTTCATATGATACCACCTATAGAAACCAATGATTTTCATATATAGACATTACATCGTTTTTTTTGAATATTCATTACATTTCACAAACACACACTTTAGGATCATAAAGGTAAAGTTCCTTTGGAAAATAGAAAACATAAAAAACTGTGTCATATGTTAAGTAGATAATCTCTAACTAGTTTCTTTTAAACTATAATATTTCTTATAAATATAATACATCAGAAATTCTATCATATAATGGCGCTGGAAACATAGTAAATGGTTATTTGAGATGCTCAATAAGTGAAAAAAAAGAAGATAAGAAAGAATAACATGAACATAAGTGTATTAAAACATGAGAATAATATTTGAAACCATACCCTACAAAAAAATATCACAATCTTGACCCAATCCAAAAATATTGAGAGTTTATAAGACATTAATCATAAAACAATAATTAAATAAGATCCACGAGAGAAAAAAATTTTCCTAAGAAAATTAATATTGGAATACCCACAAGAATTGAAATTCATGTACATAGTAGACAATGTTCACTACGAAGACTATCATAGAGGAATGAGTTCACTCACCTAAACATTATAGTAGTCAAGGTTAAGTCCTAAAATCATCATAGCGGATAAAGTACCTTACAAAACCCGGTTCGCTCGCCGCTCCAATAACATCTGTCTCATGAGATATAAATCATAACATAATTAATTGAGGGGAGATATGGATCCCACCCATAAGCTAATAAAAATTATACATATGTGTTCCAAAAGATCATAATATATTCAATATATCATAACCCATGGAATGAAATGTGTTTTATAAAAATTTCATTATATAATTACCTTTAAAAAAATTTATATGTTTCATAATTATTTAATACTTTAACCTATCAAAACCTATGAATATAATAAGGTTTCATAAGTATTTTATAATGTAATAACCCATGGAGGAGAGTTATGTTTCATAATTATTGTGAGATCATAAATTTATACCATTCTAGGAAATAATAAGAATGACATCCTGGGATCATATCACTAGCAAGACGTAGGTAACATCAACATAGGAAATATTAGATGGAAAATGATTTTAAATGATCATTTAAAAAATTTATTGAAGAAAATATCCTTCCCACATTGAAAATCACATTTTAATAAATAAAAAAATTAAAAATCTTTTTCTTTGAAAATAACCATGGAAAATAATAAAGGATTCTCTAATAAATTGATTGGTTATGAATTTAGAGTATTCTCTTCATTTTATACAAGTTAAAATGAATATTTCGTTCAAAGTTTTGAAAAAAAACAATAAAATTGTCTCTAAAAAAGAATTTGGATAATGTAATTTTTCTTAAAAAATTCTATTTTAGAAAACATGGTCTTGGAAGATAAATTGATTTCGGGCGAATAGAGTAATATAGACAATACTGCATGAAAACACTATTTTGAACTCTTGAGTAAATACAAGGAGTAATATGAAGGGAAAACATGTATTATAATGACATAACCAGATGAAGAAAAAATTCATAAGTTTCTTGTGATATAGATTATAGTATTTTATCATTAGAAACATAATAAAAAAATTAAGTTAAATGATTAGGTTATTCCATTAAATATTTACCACTTAGGTAAAATTTAATTATAAGTTCCATAGAAGAATTTTATTAAATTAAATGTAAAATATCATGAAAAAAAATTATGATATTTCACATCAAAGGTTTTTTATATAGACCACACAAAAAGATGATGGGTGCATAACAAAACATATGTCTCAAAAAATAAATATGAAGACAAAAAATCCAATACCTTAAGTCTCTAATTCCGTCGTACACAATAACACATACTATATAATAAATATTAGTTTATTATAAGTCAATTATAGAACCATACATACATATATATATGTATATATATATATATATCATACCTTGTTTATTTACTTATGACTTTTCACGACCCATATACTAACAATTCATTGCTAAAGTCACATTTTGGGGAAATAATTGCTTTATTTTTTCGATGTATATTTTTATTTTATATTTTTGGTCCTCTTAGTTTTATCATAAATATATATTATAAAAAATATATATAATTCTATAAATTATATTTATATTTAGTATATATTTTTAAGTAAACCATAGGATTTAGAGATACAAAATGAAATACATCGCTAATTGATACGGTAGGTCGTACGTATGCATGAGTTTTGATTATATTATCTTGAAGGAATGAAATAAATAATTTTAAATAATATGATAAAATTATAAAATCATTTTCATATAATATATTTCATATATTTTCATTAAATCTATACTTATTACCTTCAATTTAAATTTTGAATGAAGCATATCTGTTCTAGATGTGGTAGTCTACTGTACATATTAGAGACTTTATCATATTCCAAAAAAAAAATATAAAGGTATATGTGATATAATGACTAAATAAGTATAAAAATATCATATATATCATATATAAACTTTTTATCCATCTTGATATCCATCGGTGATTGGTGGTTATTAACAAAAAATAACATCTTCTCGTGAGGTGGTAGTCTGATGTAAACATGAATATTGATCTCATATACCATTTGAAGGAATAATATATTTTTTTGGTCATTAAATAAACATAACATAACATAAATAAATGGATTATAATGATGTTATTATATCAATATTATTTAGTAATAACATAATCTGTTAGAGGAAAAAGAATATAAAAATCATAGTTAGTGGTGTTAGATTTTCTTCAAATAACTTCATTTGGGTTGTAATAAAAGGATCCATAGGTTGTCCTTATAAGAAAACTAAGGATTACACAATTAGTGGAGGGAATTAAAGAATTTATTTAGTTTTCCATAGTATGAACCAAAGGTTTTTGGATCTGTTACGAAGATTAGAGAGTGGGCGTCCTTTTATTAGTGAGGTGGGTGGCACACTTGAAATATTTTGAATAGATAATGTTATACCCAAATTTTTCTCATGATAAAAAGATAAAAATTTAAAATTATAGATTACTGAATATATAATGTTGGAATATGGCTTCTAAATTGTTTTTTGAAAAATTTGGTGTTATTTTAACCGTTATTGTTTTTTACCCATGGTAAACCCATTTTTACCTTAATTATGGTAAATTTTTTAATTGTTTTTACTATTAATTATGGTTATAAATTATGTTTAAATTGTCAAATGATATAAATAATTCTAATTATAAACATGTTACATCTTTTTACATCTTTTATTTAAATAACTGAAAGTATTAAATTTAAAATTAATCCCACTAACGAGATGAGAAAGCAGGTTTTCAAAGTTAAAATGTTCAAAAGAAAAAAAAATTAGATCCAAATTCAATTTGAGCATTATTACAATGAAATAAATTGGATTAAATAATATATTATAGATTAAATATAAAATTTAGACCCATTTTAAAATAAAATGGAACCCCATGACTTTTTTTAATGAAAAGTTGTTTATTAATGAAAACCTGTATTTTCACTATTCACAGAAAAATAACCTTCTCCAAAAAATATTAAAAACTAATAGTAAGATAATTCTGACATTATGATTTCAAAAAATGAATTTTATTTTATATCCTTAATTATATATAATTATTAAAAAATTTATTTTTTTTTCAAAAAAATAAATATGTTTTTGAGAATGTAGAATTTTTGAAACTTATAGACTTTACAACAAATTATTCACATTTTTATCAATATGTTTTAATTATATAAAACTATAAAATATAATATTTAAAATATATTTATTACTATTCATTATTATATTCATAACAATGATGTAATAATGGTTCTCTTTACATAATTATATTTATAGTACGTTGTGGTTCGTTAAAAGCCGGTGTTGCATGTAACACACGATATCAATGAAGTAAAATTTATTTGAAAATACCTTTAATAAAAACTATAGGTTTTAAATATATTGGATTATAATTTTGTATCATAAAAAAATTAATTTGTTTATTTGATAATATGAATCAAGATACTAAACATAGTTATGGTATAAAAATGTGTGGTGTTATAGAAATATCCTTAATGTGTCTCCTATTCATTTCAGTATGAAAGCATCTTATATAATATTTATGGAGAACATGAGAGGATTACCAGAGCATGTAATAGTCTATTTTTTTCTCCCTTACATTTTATTGATCCAACCATGGAGTTGGATTACAGTGGAGATACACTCCTTGCACCTTATATGGGGAACATTATTTTCAATTCCTTGACAATATCCACAAGATCCAAAATTCATTAAGAGATCCTTGAAGAATAATGATTTTAATGATATATAAATATATTGGTAAACATTATTTGTTAGTTAGCTACACTACTGGAAATATAGACAATACGAATGGTTCAAAACCATTGGAATAGGCTGGAAAACCGTTGGTATAAGATATACCAACGGTTTCCCAAACCGTAGGGAAATAAGGTGTTGGGAAAGCCCTTTACCAACGGTTTAAGGAAAACCGTTGGCAAAAGGTGGTGGAAGTTTTAATTTCCCAACAGTTCCTCTAAAATTTTGGAAAAAGGATTTACCAATTGTTTAAAACCGTTGGGAAATTCATATTTTTGAGCTTATACCAATGGTTAAAAACTGTTGGTATAGCTTTTTACCAATGGTTTAGATAAAACATTGGTATATATTCATATATAGTCAAACCATACCAACGGTTCTAAACCGTTGGAATAGCTTTTTACCAATGGTTTACTAGACCGTTGGTATATATTCATATATTCTCAAACTATACCAATGGTTCTAAACCGTTGGTATTGGGTATTTTCACAAAAAACCAGTAGCCTGCATACAACTGCCTCTACGTGATACACCTTCATAAAAAACATAAAAAATAATAGCTATAAATAGACTTCAAACACCACAAAAAAATTTGGAATAACACAAAAAACACAAAAAAACATCACTCTTCCACCCATTCCATGTACTAGAATTCTCCATTTCAATCTTCATATGACAACAACTCTTCCAATTAACCTATTTCAATTTATTAGGTTCACACATATCAATTTCTACTTACTCAAAATGGTGATGATTATGATAGAAATTGGTGCATGAGGGGTATGTGTGATAAAGTGAATTAACAATGTGGTTAATATTTGTGAATCATCTAGAGTGATGCATGACTTGCATTGAATGTGATGTGGGGGGATGTCCAGAGAGGGGAGGGGGTTGTCCAGGAAGAGGGGAGGGGAGCTTTCAAGGGAGCGAGTATGGGGGTCATGGAGAATGTGCAACAAGGATTTGTATACAAATTATAGCATATCATCACATGCATTTGATGAGCATGAGCTAATAAGCTAACCAAGTCATTCATATAGTTCACGACATACAAAAAATGGAATAATCTCAAATAACATTGCATGATAAAAGAAATAAAAAAAGGCATGTGTAATCATCATGCCTATATTTACATATAATCCATGAGGTATAACATTTAATAAAATTGTAATAGAATTATACATAATTCATAAAAGTCTCATTTACTAGCATACACAGTGGTACAAAAGGAAAATGCTATTCATGTCTTGGGGGCTGTCCGGGGTCCAAGGAGGAGGTTAGGGGGGCTGTCCAGGGTCCAGGAAGGGGGGTGGGAGGGGGGATGTACGAGGCTGTCTATTCACGTCACATTTGACTGATGGATCATTGTCCTTAAGTTTCAACAAAATTCGAATGTGTTTGGTCAGTTTGTTGTATGTTAGTTGTTGATTTCACATAAAATTATGTTCATTTTTAACAAAACAGAGGATCTTTGAGTGGTGTCAGCCAAACCGGGCCTTGGATTGAGGCATGGTTGACTCTAAAAAATCACATATGAGACATGGATCGTTGGGAAAAATTATCAACACAATCAGAAGCTGTTTGATCGGTTTGATGTATGTACGTAAAATATTGTCCATTTTAAACAAAATACATAAACATGGAGTGATACCGGACACACTGTGCTTCAGATTGAGATATGGTTGACTTGTACACATCACATATAACCCATGGATCATTGTCCTAAAGTTTCAACACAATAAAAAGACGTTTGGTTGGTTTCCCGTATGTTAGTTGTTGATTTCACTTAAAAATAAGTCCATTTTGAACAAAATAGAGGAAGTTTGAGTGGTCCTGGCCACACAGCACCTCGGATAGAGGCGAAGTTGACTCGTACATGTCACATTTGACCCATGGATTGTTTTCTTTAAGTTTTAACATAATCCTAATGTCTTTGGTCAGTTTTCCGTATGTCAGTAGTTGATTTCACTAAAAATTAAGTCTATTTTTAACAAAACAGAGGCATTCTGAGTGGTTTCGGCCACACTGGGCCTCGTATTGAGGTGAGGTTGACTCTTACACATCACATAGGAGTCATGGATCATTGTTCAAAAGTATCAACACAATCAGAATCCATTTTATTGGTTTGGAATATGTACATAAAATATTGTCCATTATAAACAAAATACATACACATGGAGTGATACCGGCCACACCATGCTTTGATTGAGCCGGAGTTGACTCTTACACATCACATATAACCCATGGATTGTTTTCATAAAGTTTAAATACAATCCGAAGGCGTTTGGTCAGTTTCCTGTATGTCAGTTGTTGATTTCACTTAAAAATAAGTCCATTTTGAAAAAAAGAGAGGGAGTTTGAGTGGTCCCAACCACACCGCACCTTAGATTGAAGTAAAGTTGACTCATAAACGTCAAATTTGACCCATGGATAGTTCTCCTTAATTTTCAACAGAATCCGAATGCTTTTGGTCAGATTGTCGTATGCCAGTTATTGGTTTCACTTAAAATTAAGTCAATTTTTAACAAAACTGTGGCACTTTGAGTGGTGTCGGCAACACTGGGCCTCAGATTGAGATGGGGTTGACTCTTACACATCACATATGAGTCATGTATCTTTTTTAAAAAGTATCAACACAATCTGAAGCCATTTGATCAGTTTGACGTATGTACGTAAAATATTGTCCATTTTAAACAAAAGAGGGACAGTTTGGGTGGTTCCAGCCACACCGCGCCTCATATTGAAGTGAGGTTGACTCTTACTCGTCCAATATGACCCATGTATTGTTTTCCTAACGTTGAAATAGATTTAGAACACATTTGGTCAGTTTTCCATATGTCAGTTGTTGTTTTCACTTAAAATTAAAGTCATTTTGAACAAAAGAGAGAAATTTTGAATGGTACCATCCACACCGCACCTGATATTAAGGCGGGGTTGACTCGTACATGTCAAATATGACCCATTGATCATTTTACTGTAGTATCAATAGAATCTGAATGCGTTTGGTCAGTTTACTGTCTGTCAGTTGTTGATTTCACATAAAATTAACTCCATTTTTAACAAAACAGAGGCATTTTGAGTGGTGTCGGCCACACCGATCCTCATATTGAGGCAGGGTTTACTCTTACACGTCACATTTGACTCATGGATCATTTTCCGTATGTTTCAATATAATCTGAATGCATTTGGTCAGTTTTCCGTATGTAAGTTGTTGATTTCACTTAAAATTAAGTCCATTTTTAACAAAACAGAGGCACTTTGAGTGGTGTCGGCCACACCGAGCCTTGAATTGAGGTGGGGTTGACTCATAAACATCACATATGAGTCATGGATCGTTGTTCAAAATTATCAGCACAATCAGAATCCATTTTATTAGTTTGGTGTATGTACGTAAAATATGGTCCATTTTAAACAAAAGAGGGACCGTTTGGGCGGTTTCGGCCACACCGTGCCTTGGATTGAGGCAGGGTTGACTCGTACACATCAAATATGACCCATGGATCATTTTACTAAAGTTTAAACACATTTGGAACACATTTGGTCAGTTTTCCGTATGCCAGTTGTTGTTTTCACTTAAAATTAAAGTCATTTCGAACAAAAAGGAGACATTTTGAATGGTACCATCCACACCACGCCTTGGATTGAGGCGGGGTTGACTCGTACATGTCAAATATGACCCATGGATCGTTGTACTATAGTGTCAATAGAACTTGAATGTGTTTGGTCGGTTTACCATATGTCAGTTGTTGATTTCACTTAAAATTAAGTCCATTTTTAACAAATCAGAGGCATTTTGAGTGGTGTCGGCCACAACGAGCCTCGTATTGAGGCGGGGTTGACTCGTACACATCACATTCGGGGGGTGTCCAGGGGGATGTCTAGGGTCCAAGGAGGAGGGTGGAGTGGATGTCCGGGGGGCTGTCTGGGGACCGAGGAGGAACGTCGGGGGCTGTCCGGGGTCCAGGGAGGAGGGTGAGGGGGGTTGTCTGGGGTGCTGTCTGGGGACCATGGAGGAGGGTGGAGGGGAATTTCGGGGGGAAGTTCAGGGACCAAAGAGGAGGGTGGGGGCTGTTAGGGGGGATTTCTGGGGTCCAGGGAGGAGGATGACATGTCAGTGGGAGGGGAAGGGTCTAGTTGGGTACGCAGAGATGCTCGTCTACCTCTGGTACGAACCTCCCTCATACCATCGACCTAAGCACTGAAATAATGTAATAATGAGAAGTGAACATACTTATGTACCTATAAAATCTACACATAGACAACACATAGCCGCATCATGTCATAAAAAATAACACCAAGGATCATACAAAATAGAAGCAGTCATGCAGAGTAATGACAAGTGCACATACAGATCAGAAGCATCTAAAAAATTATTGCATACATGCCATGTTTATTTCCTGAAACAAAGTAATAAAAATCAACATGATGAAACTATAGAACATGGGTTGCCTCCCAGGAAGAGCTATGTTTTACGTCTTCAGCTAGATGGATGGACACTGATCAATCGTCTTGGTCCATAAGCTCAGAACTCCTCTGCATCTTACAAGAACTGGTGGCTGTGTCATCAAGATCACAGGGACGCTTAATGGGATTGATCACATCTGGAGCATAGCAGGAATCAATCTGTTGTGGAAGTAATAGAATCTGGCACTCGTTATCAGCCAGACGCTGAGTCACCCGTCGTGTGAGGTCAGATGGAGACGGGACATGCACATCGATGATCATGGAAGAGGCAGACAAACTTGACATTGTTGGTTAAGTTGCATCCACAAATAGATTCATTTTTATATATTAGAACCTTTAGAAATGTTTGTCCCATTTTTACAAATAATTAATGTATTAAAATTGTGAAAAATAACTTATCAGATATATAAAAATGGATTTAATCATGGACATGATGCATAATATCTCAAATATTCCTCATTGGATCCCAATTTGAAATTGTAATCCATTATCAAATGTCTTATATCAATTTATTTTTATTTGGATCCTTAAGGTTGAGCACTTTTTGTAAAATCTATCCAAGGGAAGATATACTAGTGACTTGTCATACAATTGGATGCTATGTGGTGAAAACCACATTATAAGCATTGTTTAGGATATTATTGAGGTGGTTTGAGGATCAAATCTATCTTTTTAGAGAAAATCCAGCATGTCCAAGTTTGGTGGTCAATGTTTTGAAGTGGGGGGGGGGTATTTGGTGGTTGAGGAGTTGGGTGAGGGGGATGTCCAAGGTCTAGAAGGAGGGATGGGGGGCTGTCCAGGGTCCAGGAAGGGGGGTGGGGGGCTGTCCAGGGTCAAGGAGAAGGGGAGAAGGGGCTGTCCATGGTCCAGGAAGGAGTGGGGGCTGTCCAGGGTCCACCAAGGAGGGGGGATATCTAGGGTCCAGGGGGGAGGGTGGGTCCTAGGGTCCAGGAAGGAGGGGGGACTATACAAGGTCATGGGAGGAGGGTGGAGGGGTGTTGTCCAAGGTCCAGGAGGGGGGCTGTCCAGGTTTTAGGAAAGAGGGGGGGGGGGGGGCTGTCTAAGTTCCAGGGGGGGGACTATCCAAGGTCCAAGAGGGGGGGGGGGTGTCTAGGGTCCATGTGGATTGGGGGATCTGTTAAAGGGAGTAAATCCCCAAATAATTCGTTGAAAATTGACTAATCTTAATCCAAAAAACATCAAAATTCCAATCCATCACCCAACCAACATCCAATTCATCCTCAATATCACTAACCTTCATATTCCATAAACAACACAACCTATTTTATACCAAATTAAAACAGAAAACAAAAATAATAGATGAAACACATTAAAACTAAGGTAGTACATACAGATTTAGAGTGTAGAACTACAAAATTGTTTGATTTAAGATTGATCTATGAGTGGAACGAGTTTCTGAGTCTTTGTATAGAGAGATCCCTCACGTTTAGGTCAAATCAAAATAGAAAAAAAATAAATGAAGAACATTATAACTGAGGTAGAACTTACAGATTTGAAGTTTAGAACAGAAAAATTGTTTGATTGAAGAGGATGGATGGAGTTTCAGAGACTGGGTAACGAGAGTGTGTCGGGAGAGCTTCAATTTTAGGGCTGTAGTTGGGAGAATAGAGAATTGGGGGCTCTGTGTATTTAGAGGAACTTTTCCCCAACGGTTTTTTAAAACCGTTGGGAAAACTATGATTTACCAATAGTTCACTAAAACTGTTTGTAAAGGAGGTGGAATTGGGAGATATCCCAACGGTTTTATCAAACCATTGGAAAAATGGGTTCTATGGGGATATATCCCAATGGTTTGATAAAATCGTTGGAAAAAAGGTGTGTACCCCACATATACCAACGATTTTCTATAGCCGTTGGCATCAAAGTGTTGGTATAGCCCTCCATTCCAGTAGTGTATAGTTACACTTATATCTTTAATTTATATTCTCAGGGTTTTCTGATTTACAGTTTTGTTTTATCCTATGATCTCTATTATGATTAATATGTATCATAATACTCTTAAATATTTTATTTGTTCTTAGTTTCTTATATTGATTTGTTAATTTCTAATGGCCATTCATAGAGTGTGTTATTTTTTTTAATATTATTATAGGACTAACATGGATTGAGGAATGTTAAATCTCCAATCCCTTAATCTTTTTTATTTTATTTCAATTTATATATCTTGATTTAATTTCATCAAATAATGTTTACTTTGTTATGTTATTAATTTATTAAGGGTTTATATTTTCTTGAACCCATAGTTTCTCATTTTTATGTGATTAGGGAGTCTATGTATATTTTTTTGGTTATGTTGGAATATAGGGAATGGGAGTGATGAGCCCACTTTGTGAGAGTTCTATTCGTTTTCAAGGATTGAATTTAATGGAATTTTAATATGATTACGAAGAAAATGTAGTGTGGATGATAGATGAATTATGAGGAATATATGATTGTTGTTAAAGAAGAGATTCCAAGAATTATTTTAGATCATCTTAACGAAATTATGAATGGAAGAAACCTTATGGAATCTATGTTTGGTGTTCATGCATATTGATGTTTTTACACATATTTTCTATTAATGGTAAAAGGTTTTTAAGCAAATGTGATCCCCTCCGTAGCCTGATTCTACAAAAAATACATTACAAAATGGATTTTATGCCAAATATATATTATCAATAATTATTATCTAATAATTACTTGACATAAGTGATATATTACATTACATACATTCCAAAGGCCTTTTAGGTTAAGATATTTAGAGAGTTAAGATAAAAATAATAAAATAATATTTCCCAAATCTTTCTCAGCAGATTGTATTTTATCCACTATACAAAAAATACTTAATCAATAATAATAATTCGACATAACCAACAATATTCTCAACATAACATATCCTAGTAGGATTAATAGGTTTCATACAATTCATCATAACATGGGAAAACATAAACACTAGAAGTGGTGTGATAATATTTTTGTTTGGTGAACCATACAATAAAGGTAACAATGAAATTAACATGGCCAAAATGTTATGGATGGAATAAGTAAACCACATGAATCCATAATCAACTAAAACTGTGAGTATGCTATATCCATGACAATAAATGAAAACATATTTATCAATAATATTTACCCAATACATATGAAATTCATAATTTCAAACATAAAATACAAGTTTTCTAGACCTTGTACCCAGACACAACAATATAATGAAAAGATTTATACACAAAAAACCCTACCTATTTTCTTAATTAGACCTATTGATGCATCAAGGGGATATAAAAATATGAGCCCACCCTTCACCCAATTAATTCAAATTCATTCACCATAAGAGTAAAATATAACTTTCATATAATTCCCAAAGGAACCTTTAGGTGAATAGATTCATGGATATCAATATAATGAAGAATACATATTATCAATTCATGATCAACCAATGTTAGAGTTAAAGAATCATCATGAATGTTAGTACATTTCCCCATGTTAAGGAAATAATTAACATTATCATAACCTATCCTAAAAAAGAAGGTGCATTGTCAAACACTACATAATCAATGTGACAATAATTTTCTATATTGGAATAAAAATATACATTATTCCAACACTTTAATCATTTAAATATAATAACATTAATTATAGGTGAATATCATATAATATAATTTATTTAAAATATAATGTTCAAACCTTATAGAGAAATGGGCATATGAGTAAGTAAATACTTGAATAAAATGATCACAATCCACCAACATAATGAATGTTTAGTGTTGAAAAGTAACATATACCCAACCTAATAAAGGAAACAAATGAAGGTGTTGACATAAATAAAGAACACCCCTATAAAAATAATTATTCTAATGATATAAAAAAAGAATGGATCATAAATATAATTGTTTTATAATTAGAGTTAAATCTAAAAAATGAATATATATATATATAATAGAGGATAAATCATGAAGCATAATCCCCATTAGTGTATGTATATTTCTCAATAATAAGAAAATTTAAAAGAGAACATGAAAATATATTTTATAAAACAATTCCATTGTTGATGTAGAATAAAAATTTACATGTCTCTTTGAAAGATAACATTTGAAAAGGTTACATGGAAGAAACTGAAAAACATTACTTTAAAAATCTCAAATAATTAATCCCTAAAAATACATAATGTTGAGCTTTTAGATATGAGTAGAGGAAGATAAAACTATAAAAGAGAACAGTAAATCCATTCATATTATTTTTAAAATACCTTTTTCTAAATATAAAAAATAATAAAGAGTAACATAGCATTCATTTTTATTAAAAATTAATTTTTTAAAGTGGATTATAAAATAACTTATTATAAAATATATAACAACACTGATCTTTATTACACACTTAAACATGATTTATTACATAAACATGAACTTAAGAAAACTCTGAGGATCGATAGGTCTAGTGTCTTGGGAAATTAGAAACATTAAATAACAACATAGAATATAAAATCCAACATCTTTATTGAAAAATTCCTTTACATGACCACAACATTCCCTCATACATAGCATTGCATGGGATACCTGAAGACATGCATAAGAAATGGGTGACCTATAAATCCCAGTAAGGGAGTAAACAAGGCTTAAAATGAATAATACAATACATGTTAGAAAATAGGCATATCAATGGAGCATAAAAGAAACATGAGCATAAAGTCATGATATAGCATGATTATCATAACATGGAAATGTGCCGACAACACTTAACATGGTATTAGAAAGAGCCAAGGATCATTGCACATAGAGTATGAGTAAACCCTAATTGAACATAAATTATCATGATTAAAAACTCATTGCACTTGACATATCATGATAATAATCTTTACACAATGCATTAGAGCGCTATCGGGACACACACTCCTTAATCATTTCATTTCATGCATAAGTGTGCCACATGGATCATAGAACATGGAATCATTCATAATCATCATTTATTCCACAAAAAAGGAATGTGGAATACATAAATGAAAATCTATAACCAATAAGTAAATTTATGTAAAGGTTAATACCCTTGATATTGAAATGGGAATGGTATTCACTACACAATGTCTTCAGCTTAAAAAATCACGGTGCAATTTTGGCAGCATAACGGCGTGACATGAGAATTCATAAAAATGGTTGATGAGAGATAAAATGGTATCTCATCATATTTAAATGAAATTAAATGTAAGGGGGTTATATAGATACCTCTACAAACATAGTTAATTAAATTTAGATGTATAATATAAAAGAGATGCTTGAATGCAAATGAGAAGAGAGAAATTCCTTATGGAATTTTGACATTGTAACAGGTGTACATGGGAAGAATTAATGAGATATAAAGAGGTATATCATCATTAAAACATAATAAGGGTAGTTTTGTGAAGGTTTGAAATCATACACCAACATTTTTAATTGGAAAAAATGGTATAACAACATAATGAATTTTGGGAAAAAATGAGAAAGGAAGGAAATCCCTTACAGAATTTCGGCATGGTAACAGGTGTACATGGGAGGAATTAATGAGAGATAAATGAATCTATCATCAATAAAACATAATGAGGGATTTATGGGTGTGGTGATAAATCATACCCCATCATTTCAAATTGAATACTAAATGGACATAATAATATTAAGTAATTGGGATAAAATTAGAAAGTAAGGAATCCCTTACTTGGAAGTGTGATCCCAAAGGCTTGGGAGTGGCTTGAGATAGGATTATTGGGAACTTGGGGTACCTTGGGAGGATTATAGAGAGATTATGTCAGAGTTTGGATGAACTCTATAGGATTTGAGTGAAGAGGAAGTGGGATCTTGGGTGGGTTTATATAGGAAAGGAGAGAGACTTTTTTCTATTTAGGTTTCGTGCACCACACATTAATCTAATCAAAACCACAAACCCACAGATGGTTTCTTCCCACGATTTTTTCTAAAAGAGAGTGTAATATATTATTTAATAAGGCCAATGACCGAATTTCTTAAAATAATAGAGTTGCTTATGTGGAGGTGAGTCACACTCTCAAGGATTTTTTTTAAAAAGAAAAAATGTAATATAAGCCTTGGAGGGTCCACTAAGTATTTGTAAAAGAAATAAAAAAACCTGAAATCACATTATTTTAATTTTAAAACATATATTGGACTAACATAATGTTTATAGTATTTTATTACATCACTACTGGGTCATTAGGATGTCATAAATCACATTATATATTTAAACGACATTAAATTTTTACCCCAAAATTCTATTTTCTCAAGAAAATTATGAAAAATTAACCATTGGATAATTTTGATGTCATGATTCCAAAAATAATTTTCATTTCATCTAAATAATTTCTTAAATATGTGATTTTTTTCTTTTAAAATAAAAACCGGCATTTATTTAAAATTCTTGGGTTTTGACAAAAATAGCTTTCAAACCATAATAAAAACCACAATCGTATTCATAATAATTATACAGTCAATTAAATTATATAAAAATTAATTTAGTAATAATATATAATTAAAATATTATTTAATTCAAAAAAATACATTAATTCATCAAAATGAATTTCTTAATTAACTAAAAATGCTATTATTGCCATAAAAAATATTTACAAATTATCAATAATAAAATGAATGTATATTATTTATTTATATAAAAAAGTAATTCAAAAAATCATAGTACTATGGTATTGTTACATAACCCCTTAAAACACCCACATAAGACCTACAAGTAAGGTGCACAATTGTGACAGACTCTTGGGGTGGCTCAGATAACATTGCGCGGGTGGTAATCTCTATTAACTTCCACTTCTCTCATTGTTGGTTCTGTTTGAGCTTAACATTTTGAAGTTGGGCTTGGACTTGGTCAAGAGTGACACCTAGTGACACCACCTTTTTTCCGAGCTCCGACAAATGAGATTCGTATGGAGCATTTCTATTGGATGAGGCCATCGCTTTTGTTGTCTGAGTAAATTGGATTTGTTAAAGCCTTATATTCATACTAATCAGGTGATCACTGTTCAAAGACTATATTAGAAATGGTAACAATTATTAATGATATTTTAAAATCCAAAATCATAAAACGAAAGAACTTCATATGTTATATAACTATTTAACATAATATGAAAATTAATTAGATTAAGAATAATTTTCATTAATAAAATTTTGGGTCATTACAATCTTCCCCTCTTAAGAAGTTTCTCCCTAGAAATTTACTTTTACCACTAAAACAGACATGGGTAACTCTACATTATCACTTCCTCTGATTCCCACATCGCTTCTTCAAACATGTAGTTTTTCCACAACACCTTGATGAGGGGCATTGTATTATTTCACAGAACTTTTTCTCTATGATATAAGATCTTCACTAGCTTCTCTTCATAGGAGAGGTCATTCTCTAAAGGCACCAAATCTGTATTGAGTAAATGCAATGGGTCATGTATGTACTTTATCAAGAGTGATACATGGAATAGATCATGTACTTGAGATATGTTTGGTGAGAGTGCTAGTCAATAGGCCATTGCTCATGAGATAAAGGATCTCAAAAGGGTTGATGTTCCTTGGACTAATCTATCCATTCTTCCCACATCTCATAAATATCTTCCATGGGGATATACAGAGGAATACCATGACTCTGGAATCAAACTATAGGTCTCATCAATGATTAAAATCATAGCTCTTTTGTCAAATCTGAGTAGCTTTATTGTGCTACTGGATGGTCTTAACCTTCTCCACCATGTCTTTGACCATTTATAGAACTATGAGTTTTCTCTCTCCAATTTCATCCCAACATACATGTGTTCTAAAACTCTTCCCATATAGGGCCTTATATGGATGCAATTAGATTCTTTAGTGTAAACTATTATTTTAAGAGAACTCAACCAAAAGAATTTGTTGATACCATCGTCCTCTGAAGTCCATTGAGCATGCTCTCACCATGTTTTCAAGTGTTTGAATAGTCCACTCAGATTGTACATCAGTTTGGGGATGATAAGATGTAGAAAAGTTAATCTCAGTATCCAGAGAATGTTGAAGACTCTTCCAAAACGTAGAGGTGAATCTGGGATCTCGATTCAATACAATTGATAGTGGTACTCCATGCAGCCTTACCACGTCTCTGATGTATAGTTGTTCAAGTGAGAAATACTCCCAATTATAAATGAAGTGTGAAATATATATAAGATGATCCACAATAATACATATAACATTGTTTCCTTTGGATCTCTTCAGAAGTCTAACGACAAAGTCTAGAGTGATTTTCTCTTTTTTCCATACTGGTATGGGTAATGTTTTCATCATACCCTTGGACTCTTGCCTCTCAGCCTTTACTTACTAACACACCATGAACTTTGATGTATAATCAGTGATCTCCTTCTTCATTTTAACCCAAAAATAATACTCTCGAATATCTTGATACATCTTTGTGTTTCCTGAGTGAATGAAGAAATTCGAACAATGTGAACCATCCAAAGTTCTTTCTTTAGCTCCATACTTTATGGAACTCATAGTATTTTCCCAAAATCTCACAATTCCTTCTTCTTTGAAATTGATCGCCAATTATTTTACTTTTTTTATATATTCCACTTTCTTCTGAATTCCCACATGAACCTTTTGAGCAATCTTTATCATTTCCAAAAGAGACAGTTGAACAATCATTTGTGAAATTATTGATGATTTTCCCTTATTTATGATTCCCATGCCCATATTTATCAAATCTTAGAAGATTTTATCCTTTTCAATTCTCATCAATGATAGAATCATTGGGTCCTTTCTACATAGAATATCTTCCACCTTATTCTCTTTCCCAGGGTGGTAATGGATTGATCAGTCATAGTCTTTGATCAGCTCTAACCATCTTCATAGGATCATATTCAACTCTTTCTATGTGAATATATACTTGTTTATTTTTGGATCTGTATATATTTCACAACTCTCCCCAATGAGATAATGCGAAAAAAATTTCAATGCAAAGATCACTACAGCTAACTCCAGGTCAGGGATTGGGTATTGTTGCTCATAAACATTAGATTACCTTGATGCATAGGCAATGAATTTTTCATTTTTCATCAACACACTACCCAACCCCTTATTTGATGAATCACTGAATACCACAAAAAGTTCTCCACTTTTGCGTAGTGTGAGTACAAACGAAGTGATATGACACCTTTTCAAATCCTTGATGCTATCTTCGCATTCATCAATCAAAGAAAACATGACTCCCTTCCCAGTTATCTTTGTAAGAGGGTTTAACAACCGTGAAAAATTTCTCACAAATCAGCAATAATATTCAAGTAACCCCAAGAAGCTATAGATATCGGTAACCGATGTTGGCCTCATCCATCCCTTTACTATAGCAGTCTTTTAAAGATCCAAATATTTCCCATTTATTGTGATGATATGACCCAATAACGAGACTTACATTATCCAGAACCCTCACTTTCTGTACATTGCATAGAGGTTCTCATTTTTCAAGGTCTCTAGTATAGTTCTTAGTTGCTCCTCATGATCCTCCTTAGTTTTAGAGTATATTATAATATCCTCTATAAAGACTACCAAAAATTTTTCCAGTTAATCTATGAATATTCTATTAATAATTTCCATGATGTTTCTGGAGCATTAGTGAGTCTGAAAGGAATTATTATGAATTCATAGTGACCGCATCTTGTACGAAAAGAATACTTGTGGATATCCTCTTTATTCACCCTTACTTGCTAATATCCCAACCAAAAATCCAACTTGGAGAAGTATTGTGCTCCACACAAGTGGTCTAACAAGTCATCAATTCGAGGTAGAGGATACTTGTTCTTTATTGTGATTTTTTTGAGCTCGCGATAATCAATTCTAAGGTGCATTAACCCATCCTTCTTCTTTACAAAGAGGACTAGTGCACCCCATAATGAAGAACTTGGGTGTATAAACCCTTTATCCAGATTCTTCTATAATTTTTTCTTAAGCTTCTCAATCTCTAAAATAGCCATTCTATATAGAGTCTTGGATAATGGAACCGCCCTAGATATAAGGTCAATTGAGAATTAAACATCTCTTCCAGGAGGAAGACCAAGAAATTTATTGGGAAACACTTTAGCGAATTCCATCACAATAGGAATATATTCAAGGATGGTTGATTCATTATACTCGATCATCTGATTCAGATATCCATGCTCATAGGGAAGTAATATCCATGCTTGAGATTATAGTGCTAAGGAAGATTCATCTTCCCCCTCGCACTTGTATAGAAGCGGGGGTCGATTCTCTATATGGAGAGCGAGTTACCTCTCACAAAAATTTATGTTGGCTCTATATAAGGAAAGCCAATCCATGACAAGAATTGAAAAAAATTACACCAAAAGAATTATGAAAATGGTCACTGAGAATTTCAATCTAGAAATTATGACATGAGAGGAGTTATATTCTTGGGATGGAATGATTGCACCATTTTTCGTAATCACCAACTTATTTAATTCCATGATTTGTGGTGGTGTTGGGATTATTCTACCAAAAATTCTAGATATAATAGAATGAGTATAACTACAATAAAAAATTATGTTCGCTATTCTTTAATAAATAACCAGCGTACCTGTCAGAACTTCATTTTCGGGGTTCACTTCGGTGGTAGTAATGGAAAAAGCTTTCCCTTGCTACCTTGGAGGTTGTTAGTTTCCTTTGAAAACTCTTGGATTAGGACATTGATTTGAAAGGTTCCCTATTTCTTTGTAGATGAAGCAATGAAAATTGCATTGGGGTTCGAACGGAGCATTCCTCTCCTCTATCACATTCGTGGGTTTTTCCTATCCGTAGTTAATGGAAAGGTTCCCTTCTCTACCACAACTAAATCCTTTTCTAATCCCCTTTAGGAAATTTCCATGGTGATTATTTCCACACCTTTTGAAATTTCGATGTTAGATCTTTTTAGCACAATTAGTTTTATCCGTCAGACCACCAGAATTGAAATCCACCTTACACTTCTTCTCCCCACAGTACCCCTGAGATTCTCTGATCTACATTATGATTTTGAGGGCACATCAGACAATTTCCTCATAACTATCGAAGTCATGGATCACCAGGGTTTTCCATATTCTAGGTTTCATCCCACCCAATAAGTGGCCAACCATTCATTTGGGAGTAAAGACAAAGCTAGAGGCATATCGTGATAGCCTTCTGAAGTTTTCCTCACACACTCTAATGAATTGTTGTCTTTTTTCTAGAGGGAAAGGAAGTACCTTTCCATCTTAAGTTGGAGGGTGCGTGAAAAATATTTATTTAAAAATAGATTCTAGAAATCCTTCCTTTCTAATGCCACAATCTCCTCCTCAGGCTTCATATTTTTTTTATCAATTTCCACCATTGATCTACTTCTCCCTCTATACGATAAGCAGCTAGAATATCCTTCTCTTGTTCAGAACTTTGAAGGATGGAGAAGATATTTTTAATGGAGTTTATCCATTGTTCGACAATTGAGGGATCATATGATCCATTAAAAGTAGGATGCATTTTTCTCATGAAGCTCTCGATTGTGACTTTTTGTTTCCTGGGGGGGGGGGTGAATGTTCCTCTTGACCCATGTTTCCATTCAAATATTGAGTTAACTGATAGAGCATCATGACAAAGTTCGTGATTCACACTGCCAAAAGATTGGGAATCTAATTAGAATGATCATCACATTGATCTTTGCAATGGTTGTTAGCCTGAGTCCTCCTATTACTGTCTATTGGCTGGAATAAATGGAAAGTTAGGTGTAATAGATAAAGGGTAATCCAATGAAAAAATGAATAACATATAAATAACTTTTATTTCATAAACTTATGAAACTATGTGTTTCAATCTATGTTATCTATGATCTAATTCCTAACATATATTCTTAGAGAAATTTTTATAATTCCCTTAATAATGGTTTATACTAAGCTTATGAATTTACAAAATTATATCCCTTAGGAGTGTCATAACCAAGAGTTTATCAAGGCTTTTTTTGTGTACCTGGATACCCCGAGTCAAGATCAAAACTCTTTTTCAGAGTATTTACTCCTAGGTACATCTGTGCCAGAGCCGCCTCTACTTACTCATATCCAGATAGAGATGTATTTTCTTGATAAACCACTTATTCAATACTCCTCAAAACATAGGTAAATTTTTATTATATTTATTCTTATCCCTAATTCTTTCACTAGGGTTTTCTAATCCTAATCCCAGACATAACAAAACCTATCCTTTGGCACCAACTATAATAACCCTACTCTTTATTACACACTTAAACATGATTTATTAAATGAACATGAACATAAGACAACTTTGAGGATCGAGAGGTCTAGTGTATTGAGAAACTAGGAACATTACATAACAAATTATAACACAAAACACTGCATCTTTATTGAAAACCTCCTTTACATGACCACAACATTTCCTCGTACTTAGCATTTCATGGGATAACAGGAGGACATGAATAAGAAAAGGGTAAGATATAAATCCCAAAAAGGGAGTAAACAAGTCATAACATAAAGAATTAAATAAATTTTAGGAAATAGGCATATCAATGGATCATAAAAGTAACATGAACATAAAGGCATGATATATCATGATTATCATAACATGGAAATGTGGCGACAACACTTAACATGGTATGAGCATGAGCTAAGTATAATTACACATGGAGGATGAGTAAACCATAATTTATCTTGAATCAGCATGTGTAAAACATCATTACACATGATATATCATGATACTAATCTTTACCTAATGCATTGGAGTGCTATCCGGGCAAACCCTTCTTAATCATTTCATTTCATGTGTAAGTGTGACAATGGATCATACAACATGGAATCATAATCATTTATCCTAAAATATATGAATTTTTAATACATAAATGAAACTATATAACCAATAAGTAAATGTACATAAAGGTTAACACCCTTGATAGAGAAATGGGCATGGTATTAACTTACATAATGTCTTTGGCTTAGAAAATCACGGTGCAATTTCAGCAGCATACTTGTGTGACATAAAAATTCATAAAATGGTTTATGAGAGAAAAGGGGTATATCATCATATTTACATGAAAATTAAAGTAAGGAGGTTTTATATATACATGTCCTGACATAGGTAATGGAATTTATATTCAAAATATATAATAATTTCTTGAATGCAAATAAGAAGAGAGAAATTCCTTATGGAATTTCCGCATGGTAAAAGGTGTACATGAGAGGAATTAATGAGAGAGAAAGAGGTGTCTCATAATTCAGATATTAGGAGGGAAGTATGGGGGATGAGATAAATTATACCCCAACCTTTTTAATTGAAAACAAAATGGTTTAACATAATAATATAATTAGGAAAATAATGCGAAAGGAATGAAATCCCTTACAGGATTTAACCATGGTAACATGTGTACATGGGAGGAATTAATGAGAAAGAAAAGGGTCTCTAATCTTTCAAACATAAGTATAGAAATATGGCGGAGGTGAGAAATCATACCCAAAAATTTTTAATTGAAAACAAAATGGACATAACAATATTAAAAAACATGGATAAAATGAGAAAGGAAAGAATCCCTTACATAGTAGTGTGATCCAAAAGGCTTTAGAGGGGCTTGAGAGGGGCTTCTATGGAGCACAAGACCTTGGGAGGATTCTAGTGATAGGATGGTAGAGGTTTTATGAACTCTAAAGGCTTTGAGTGAAGAGGAAGTGGGAGCTTGTGTGGGTTTATATAGGAAAAGAGAGAGAATTATTTATTTTTTAGGTTTTGGGCACCACACATTAAACTAATCAATACCACAAACCAAACCATGGTTTTTGACCATAGTTTTTTTTACAAAGTAGAGTAGAAAACCTTATTTTATAAGGCCAATGGAATAAATTCTTAAAACAATAGGGTTTATTAGGTGTAGGTGAGTTACACTCTCAAGGAAATCAATTAAAAAAGTATAAATGTTTTATAAGTCTTGGACGGTTCACATAGGATTTGTAAAATAAATCAAACAAACCTAAAATCACATTATTTTAATGGTAAAAAATATATTGGCCTAAAATAACGTTTATAGTATTTTATTACATCACTATTGGGTCTTTATGATGTTATAAAACACATTATATGTTAATATGGTATTAAATTTTTACTCAAAATTCGACTATCTCAAAAAAATATGAAAAAATAAACATTTGATAATGTTGACATCTTGAATCAAAAAATAATATTCATTTTATCTAAATAATTTTATATATATGTGAATTTTTTATTTTAAAATAAAAACAGACATTTATCGACAATTCATTGGTTTTGACAAAAATAGCTTTCAAACATTAATAAAAATCACAATCCTATTCACAATAGTAATATTGTTATTTATATTATATAAAAAGTAATTTAGTAATAATCTTAATTTAAAATATTACCTATTTAATTTTTTTTTATTAAATCATCATAATAAATTTCTTAATTAACTAAAAATGCATTTTTTTTGCTTTAAAAACTATTTACTAAGTAAAAATAATAAAATGAATGTATAATCTTTATTATATAAAAAAATAATGAACATAATCATATTGTTAAGGTCTTGTTACATAACCCCTTGAAACACCTCCATAAGGCCAAAGGGTAAGGTGCATGTTGATGACAGACTCTTGGGGTGGCTCGAAGAACATTGCACGGGTGGAAATCTCTATTAACTTCCACTTCTCTCATAAGAGGTTCCGTTCGAGCCTGACGTGTTGAAGCTCAGCTTTGGCTTGGTCAAGAGCAATTCCCAGTGATGCCACCTCCTTTCCAAGCATCAAAAAATGGGCTTCATATGGAGCAATTCTACTGGATGATCCCATCACTTCCTTTGTCTGAGTAAATTGGATTTGTTAAAGTGCTATATTTATACTAATCAGGTGATCACTGTTCAAC
Organism: Viscum album; assembly: GCA_963277665.1. NCBI lineage: Eukaryota > Viridiplantae > Streptophyta > Magnoliopsida > Santalales > Viscaceae > Viscum > Viscum album. Next base: position 719,292,494 of record OY728159.1, on the reverse strand, counting down.
AACTATATTAACAATGGTATCAATTATTAACATTATTTTTAAATCCAAAAACATGAAACCAAAGAAGTTCATATGTTATATAACCATTTCACATAATATGAAATTTAATTAGATCAACATAAATTATCATTAATAAATGTTTGGGTCGTTACAAAATAATAGTTTGGGGGAATTCAATCCTAGAAAATAAATGTTCAAGGTGTAAGAGTAAAACTCAATATATTGAGATAAGAGTTACTGATATCCCTAATTTGAAACGTATTCCATGAAACATGAAACAATTCAAAAAGGTTTCATATAATAAAGATATACATTATTGGAGAATTCCATGTTGTAATGTCAATGTGATGAATTTACCCAAATAATATGAAAGAAGTTAAATGGAACAATCATAACATACTATAAGAAAATCGAGTTTTTAAAAACTCTCAGCAAAGGGATAACACATGAGTCAAAATACATTTGATGAAACGAATGTGAATTTTTGTTGTTCATAAAATGAAATACCATTTAAAAATTCATTTAACCTTCTCATGATTATAAATATATATAATACCATATAATGGAAACATGGTACATAGCATGTAACATGTTTCAGATAATCAGAATTGAAACAAGCATAACCCTTTTGTCTTGAGTAGCACTTTAATCAAAACCCCTTGGATGAGTGGTATTTTAACTTAACGCAAAATACCATGATTAAAATATAATTTATTATATTATTTTGAAAATTTTAATTATATAAAACATATAAAAAATTGGTTCATAATACCAAACTTGTCTCAAAGAGAGGAATTTTAATCCTGAAACCCTTACCTTGAACAAAATTCATTTTACAGTTACACCAAATGTATTGATTAAAAAATTAACTTCATTAAATATAAAACCAGGAATATTATTCATAACAACAACAATTTAAACTTTGCATTCATAATAATTCTTCATATAGATATATATTAGTGAGTTTGTGTCTATTATAAACATTGCGTGTAGGAAATATATATATTGTTTTCAACTAGTTTCATAAAAGAGGTATTAGTATATATTAATTTTCCAAACTCTATCAATATTGTATCATCTATGGTATAAGAATATTTGTTTTATGATATTTTATAAATATTTAATTTCATTCCATTGTATATTGGGTAAAAACCCATGAAATTTAAATCAATGATGTTTCATGTTTTAATGATTTATTATGAAAAAATGAGATTTTTAAATTAATGACATAAATATTGTCATAAATTTACAATAAACAGATTTTTTTTCTAAAATAATTAAATAATGTTTTACTATTAAATATGTTATCATTGTCATCTATTATATAAATTCCCATTATTTTTCAAGTATGCGGTTCATTCATCCAAAAAATGAACATACCCTAAATAATAGAATATTGTTTTTTGGTTTATTTATAATATCACAATATAAGAAGAAAAATAAAATTATTCAATGTTTCTTAGTGTGATAAATAGAAACATTAAAGGAGTAATAGGAAGATATTTTTTGTATAAAGTCATTACATTGAAATATAAGAACATTTTCCAATTATATTGTCAATTTTTAATTGATTGAAATAACAAAAATAATTTATTTATCATATCATTAAAAAGATAACCAATTTTTTATATTTTAAACATAAAAAAATAACAAAATTTATATTTATCCTTTAATATCATCCAAAAGATCATTCATGTAAAGAATTGTTGAAATTGGATGAAAATAAATCATTCCATGGAGGTGGCAGCCACACATATATATAGTTTATAATTTCATTTTTCATTTAATGATACAATGGATTAATATATTTTGTTTTTAATAATCATAAATATGAATTAAATATCGTAATTATTTATCAAAATCCACTTTTATTCCTTAATTTTATGGCGGTGAAGGAAAACAAGACACACTGCATCATGGAGATAGTAGTATGCACAATACAAAATTCACATCTTCATTTTTTTGATGGAAAAGGTGAGGATGTTTAATAATTGTACCATAATTTTAACAAAATAATAGTATTTTAATCATACTGATGTTATCATCTACATAATGTGAAACAAATGTTTCTCAAGATGAAGCATATAAAAAGATGTAGAAAAAGAAAGTAGAGGTTTTAAATTTTTACATCACATCATGGATTATCTTTTTTGAAGATGTGGTATTGAATTTGAAGTATTTTGTTTTGAGATTACCAAAACAAAATTAAATTTTATATAAGCGTGGAAAAGAGTACTTATTATAAATTTGGACAACATAATAGGCTATAATTGTGAGGGGATGTATGGATAGGAGAATAAATTTTATAATTGAAAATGGATGGTCGTATAAAAAATATATATATGTTTTTAATAATGGGAAGTCACACTCACTGTGTAATTTCATGGAATTGTTTCACTCAAAAGTAACATAATATTGTGGCAATGTGGCCTCAAGAATGCCTCTCTATATGAAATAGGTTTTTGACTAGTAGTGAGGTTCTAAAGGTGAGTAGTATAGAGAATATACCCTCTAAATGAGTAATAAATACAACAAAATAATAATGAAATGAATGTCATGTAAAGATAATAATAACTAAAAAGTAATAATTAAAAGGTCAATTCCAAATTAACCATCAATGGATGAACATGCAATACAAAAAATACCGGGAAGTCATCATACATCATGTAATATATGAAACTTGATGAAACTAAAGAATGAATAAGTAATTACAATACCCAACACTAGTAGGTATCATGAGTACATGCTCTACTAGAAAATCTATGTCAATCCCTAGTCTATAAATAGAAACATCAATAATACATAATTAAATGTCTTATATAGAACATAATAGGACTATCTTGGTACCAAAAATCACCCCAAATAGGGTGTGGTTAAAACTCAGTACTTCACCATGAATGGTGTCTAATGCATCTCCATTCAATGATAAAAACATGATGTATTGTGGATTTATAATCATATGTAGTGTGATGAATAAAAATATAACATGTGTCTTCTTGGGAACCCCATGGAACACCTAAAAATAATACATGCTTTAGCAAAATCAGGAATATATCTAGACATTAAATCTTGTATATATATATATGCACCATTGAGAAGTCGATGATTAAGACCCACTCATTAACATAAGGGTATCATACAGGACTCCTATTTTAAAAAAGGTATGGAATTCCCTAAAATCTCAAGTGAATGACAAAATATGTAATTCCCAATAGTTTTAGATGTATGATAAGGGAATACATCCCCAAAAATCTCAAATGAATGATAAGGGACATCATAACCAACAATTTCAGATTAAAGCTAAGAGATAACATTCCCATAATTAAAATAAGTTATTTTAAATGTCACATCCAACATCCAAATAAATGATATGAAGTTTAATGTACAACATCTCATGTTAGGGGAGTGTGTATCATGTGATCCAACACTTCCCATAACCATGTCACAACATCCAAAATGTACTATAATAACTAGTAACTAATCCTATCTTGTAATTCATTAACATAATCCAAAACATGGTTTTATTACAATTTAACATTTAAGATATAAATAAATTCCATGATGAAATTTGATACCAAGTAATAGGATTCATCATGATCCCTTCATTTGTCAATTAATTTACATCTAATAAGGAGGTCCATGATTAAATAAAAGACTTAATATAGTTTAATTGTTTCATTTAGGTCTATAATTAATAATGTTCAAGTATAAGGAAGAAGGATAAAGGATTAAGGGGGTTTGAAGCATCATGTACAACATCCCTAACAAATAATATCATTCCTTTATATTACCCATTCCACTTACATGTCGATAATATTCAGGAATCACATTTATCAATTTGAATATATCCAAGTGTAATTCATTTACATTTAAAAATTACATTACCCTTGTTAACCATTTCACTTATAAGGGTTGTATCAAGCCCAATATATAATAAATGATAAAGAACTATGTGACTCATTCACCAAATGTATACATAATTTAATTACATTGTATGAATGAGGGAAGTCAACACACCACAAAAGGTATTTTAAGAACCTAGTCAAGACATATGTTTCTTGGAAATACAATGAAAAAACACTAAGGGATGGTTCAAGAAGATGTAGAAAATATAAAATGATACAATTGTGTTTCATAGATAAGTAGTTAAATGTAATAATTAGTAATTTAATACAATTAATCATTTGGAAAGTGACACATAGAGATTACAACATGTGGTACAGTGGAACATTTTATTAACATGCATGAATTTGAGACAAAATCTATACAATTACTAACATATACCAATGAATTTTTAATCACATATTATCAACCCATGTTTAATGAAAAAATTAGGGAAATAAGAATAATCATCAAATACCATAGATATAATGCCTAGGAGATTTTATGAAAATAGAATCTAGTATATAGATATTATCTCGAAAAAGGAGGAAGAATCATAGATTTACCATTGGATATCTATTGTGAAGAACAACAACTGAATAATACATCCTATGAAGAAGACCCATTCATATCTAGTAGAAGAGGATAGTAGAGCCCAAAAAGTAACCTAACATGGATAAGTAACAATGGATAAGGGAAAAATAACCTTCTGTGTTCGGAAAACTGTTATTTTACTAATTTTTAATATGGTTCAATGTTTGGTTTCATAGATTGATTAACCATGTTCCCACTGTATAGAATCATTGTTTAAAGGAACATGACCTCTCATGGATAGGTACATAATTTGAAAAAACATTCATAACTTTTGTGGGTCACCTGCCTAAGGACCTCATCTCCTCACATGGCTAGGAACACAGTTAGAAAATCCAATCATAGCCCATGAAAATCCCCTCTGAAATTTTATAAAGACATCATGTATGGCCATGCATCTTCAACTACATGGTTTCATTTATAACATAAAACCCTTATAAGGATTTATTGTTGAGGGGAATGGTTAGGGATAATGGTGTGAAAACCATGTGGCTCCCTCAATCATTTCAATAAAAAAAATTTCGGTCCCAATGATCTCAGATCATCTATGAAATCTTGAGATACTTCTTGAGTCTTAAACATCATCCAAAACCGTGTTTTTAGGTACCCAACTATTGAAATTTCGTTCCAAATCTTGTTTCAACATTTTCTCTATGCAGAAAATGAAAAACTCAAATTCCATTGAAAATTTCAACCCTTCCAAAACATGGGACAATACACCCCCCCAATAATAAAATCTCAGCATCAATAATCCTTGGAGGAAAACTAAAACATCAACCAACTGACATGGGTCAGTAATTCTCACTCAAATGGCCACAATGAATTTATGAATTCCTAATTAACTCTAAGAAATAATTTAATAATAAAAAATAAAAATTGATAAAACATTATCCAACACACACATTAATCAAAGAAATAATATGAAAAATATGTCTCCATCTTGTCTAACCTAATACATGATCATGTAATTATCCCTTTTCATCAACTAGATAATGGTGATCCAAATCATAGTTTCTAGTCTTAAATGACCCGTTTTGACCCATGATTCTCCAATAATCAAAATTTCCTTTTGAAGTAATCTCTATGTTTCCTAAAAATTATTCTAACATATATAATATATTTCATATGAGGATAATACTCTCATTACTCATTATGATTGAAATGGTTGGACTCAAATGGACCAAGAACATATTAGTTTTACTAGATTTTCCTTGAAAACATTGAACATTAATAGTTAATGCATCCCCAAATCTATAGTTTGACTCCATTTATATGAAGAAGTAATTATTTTATTATGAAAAGACTAATCGAATTCCATACCAAATTTCTAATGACATCTTCTAGATAAACAATATCATGATCAAACCATCATCATGACACCACATAAGCATAAAAAACCCAATACAAAACACCCAGAACACCATGAGCTATACATTATCATATCACCCAATCAAAAAATTCCCCAAATCCATATTCGAACATGAAACAATAATCTTCCATGAAATCAATCCATTTATTGTACCTTTTTTCAAATGGATTAAATGATCCAAAATGACTATCAAACAACCAATCTTGAAGTCACATGAAAATTCTAATATGTGGGTCATCCACCAGTGATCAATGTCCCATTACACATCATAGGAGCATAATTTTCGTCATTCCAATGAAATGATTTTTCATATAACCACATCCCATTCCACATCAATCCATGTACATAATGATAAGGTAGGACAAGAACCCTCTCATAATTGGGAGCTAAGGAAAAAGTCACCCATCACATGTTCTCAGTTCCCAAGAATAATCTTATGAAAATAAAACGTGGTTGACTAGCCTCAAAATGATATTAGTATACTCTATTCATTATTGATTACCTTATAGCACTCATTGAGAACCACTCGTAAAGGTTCCCTCTCATCATATTTGAATAAAATAATTTGTAATCACTTTGTATACCTCACACTAACTTAATATAATTTTTATGATGTTAGGATATTAGGAATGATATCCTATAAACTATATTTATAATGAGATTACATTAATAGGAATGTATTGATCATACCATGTCACACACAAAATAATTAGTATTAATTTTCCTTAAAAAATTCTCAACTGCATATCTCTTGACCATGCGTGTCCTGGTCCAACCTAGACTCGACCTTCACAGAACACCCAATTAAAATCAAAATTAGTCCTCATCATATGGTAAAATCTTTTAATCTACCCTAATAATAGTACCGCCTTTCCCTATAGTTTCAAATTTGAAACTTTCGATCCTTATCCATCACCAGGACTCTTACTAAGGTGATGTGTGAAAGAGTTTATAAATGGAACCATAGAAAACTAAAATCACCATACAAAATGGGTGTAATTATAATATCAAATGGTTCAAATCACACTCTTGGGAGTCATCCACTAACATTTCCAAGAAAAATATGGTACCATTCATGTTAGTCTCATTAAGATTGATGTTCCCTTGGAACTCTAACTCATAATCAGGCACCACTCATATGCCATAACTTATTGTAGAATAATCATCCCCACAACATCATTTATGTAGTGTAATTTTCAAAATCACCACTATTGATCAAATATCACAGCTACATAAAAATTTTTACCCATTGAAGCCAGTCTTGATACTCAAACATGCTAGGTGCTTCCTCTAAAACTACAAGCACTACCATGACGAAATTGAAAAATATTGAGCACCTCCCATGCATCGGTCTTAAAATTAGGATATACATATGCTCAATGCCTCAAAGACATCTACAATCCTCTACAAACATTTATCACAAGGAAACCATTACTAATAAAAAAAATCACTAACCTATTAGAGTCCATGAAAAATATAGGGGCCTCTATGTCACCCACCTACCCTAACTATCAAAACTCAAAACATGTTAGTTGGTTCGTCCACCTAATACTAAGGTCCCTCAACCAAGAACCATATTCCACCAAAGTTTCTTTATGACATGGAATGAAAAAATCCTACAAATCCTCTCTATTTGAAGTATAATTGAAGAAGGATAAAAATATTATTGGAATCCAAGGGTAAATCTAGTCAACATAAGAATAAATACACCACATTACAAGAATTGAGCTACAAGGCCCAAATTTTCTATGATAACCCTCAAAAAATCTACTCCCAAGAAGATCATGATTCTAACTTAAATGTACAAGGAGTTGAATCTAAATGGGTATCCATATATGATAATAAATTTTTAAGATTAAACCAACCAGAAAACCACCAAATGGTAGGTGGCGTCGTTTCATAATCTAAGTGTCCAACCCAAGTCAAAAGGTTATATGGACACTAATTATTGTAAAAATAACTCTTCTCAAAAGTCATATAATCTTGGATTTCTAATGAAATTACCTTTATTGGGATAACCCCCCATAACATTGTTATTTTTTTATTATAAAGAAGTCCATACATAAGTGTTCACTGTGATCTACCACATATCCTTTAAAACTGACTTAGAAGAATAAATCCACATATAACTATGAAAAATGTCTACATTTCCATAAAATGTAACCCTCAGTTGAAATCTAAATCTATCACTTACACAAGGGTCCATCATCATCAACACCTTTTAATTGGTTTATTTAATATTTTACATCAATTTACATTCATTTTGAACATTACAATGGATTATATGAAAGATATAACATGTAAAAATTATAAATGATCTCAAATAAAACATAACAATTTTTTTCTCTTACACCACATAGCATCTGGAAAATTATCTGTTGGGCAAAAATCCCTCAAGGTAACTTTGCAGTATTTTTGGGTTGATTGTGTTTGTTGACAAAGCAGGTTTCCATGGAGAATTGTTGAGTTCCCGAGAATTTGTTGACATTCCATGTTGACAATGAACTATGACAAAGGAAAGGACGATCTGGAGGCGGTACAAAAGAGCAGTACAAGGTGGCGCCGTTTTCCAGTGTTTGCCAAATTTTTGGGGTCCAAAATTTGGAGTTTGGTGAGCATCGCGAAAAGAGGATTTCAATGAAGAGCATAATTTAATATGGAAAAGGCATGAATTTCGCGAAGATAGGATGCATGGTTTGGAAATCGCGAAGACCAGAAGAATGGAGGCGGTGATGCTTCGCGATTACGTCAAGCTTCGCGAACGGCAGATGCTGAAGCGCATCGCGGCGGAGAAGAGCTTTGCGAGGGAGCTTCGCGGCGAAGGCGCGAGCCGCGAAGGTAAGTTGACGGTGATTCATCGCGACTACGTCAAGCTCTGCGAACGGAAGATTGCGGTGGAGCTTCGCGATTTGGACAGAATTCCGACAGAAACTTTGGAGCTTCGCGATTTGAGATGACGTGGCGTTGACTTCGCGCGGAAGGGACGAGGGTCGGTGGAATCGCCTATAAATAGAGGCCGACCCCTTCAGGCGAAGCAGAGAGAATTTTCAGAGAAAATACTTTGCTCTCGATTTGCGAAGGTGGTTCGCGGAGCCAGTGTGCTTCGCGAAAGAGGTGCTTCGCGGCGGCTATTGTAGCTCCGCGAAACCTGCGAGCTCCGCGTTGGCTTACTTAGCTTCGCGAGGGTTGTTGCTTTGCGACGGCTTGAGCATCGCGAGAGTGCTTCGCGAAGGAGCTTCGCGATTGAGCTTCGCGAAAAGGCAGGAGCTTCGCGAAGGCTTGTTTGAGCTTCGCGAAATTGGGAGCCTCGCATTGAAGGGTGCTTTGCGAAGGTCTTTCCAAAGTGAATTGCCCAGTGATTAGAGGCAAAGAGGTATTCATCTACGGGTGAAATTTGAACATCAACAGAGCATCTACATACAGAGAAAGATGCATTCCTTAATGGAAATGAAGAGACCTACAGGTCTATAAACTGTGAGAGGATTCCCTTCCCAGAGCAGTGAGCTTAGGAAGAGGAAGAAGGTGATCCTCTCCACCGGCAGTGAGCCAGAGAGAGAGAAACAGGGAGTGACCCTTGGGAAAGCAGTGAGCTGACCCTAAACATTGTAAAGGCAGTGAGCCTGGGCATAGAAGTGATCTAGCCCGAACATTGTAAACCACAGCTAGTGAAGTTAGTGGATCTTGGTACGAACCGGCAACTTGTCGGCGTATGCTCCTTGGACGTAGCCCTTAGTGGTGAACCAAGTAAAAATCGTTGTGTCTGCCTGGTCGCTTCTCTGCATTGCACTCAAAGCATTATCATCAGATAAACTTGAAAAGAACTGAGCATAGTATACACACAAGAGCAAACAAAGTGACCCTTGTAACAAAGAGGTCAAGATCCAGTGGGGCAGGAAGTATTTTGAAAAGAATATCCATACCCTGATTCACCCCCCCTCTCAGGGTACATAGGCCCCTATTGGCCCTAACAATTGGTATCAGAGGGAAGGTTGTTGTTATCAGATTTGTTTGCTCCAACTTGGTGTAGTCGATCTGTGTGCATAAAGAATCAGTCTTTTCTTATCTCAATCAGACATGGCAAAGGGAAAAACATCCAAGAACAAGCAGAAGTCAGGTGGTACTCCTCAGTGTGGAAGTGTATATGGAAAATGTGTGATTCAACTAAAGGAATCAAACAACTTGCTGAAGGAAGGCTTGGATGAATCAGAAAGGGAAAAGATTGATTCACTCAATCATGATGTTGGAATGAGTAAAGTACATGAGCATCAGAGTGATACTGAAACAGAAGAAGAAATTGAAGGAAGAATAGATATGCGAGCTGAGTTATAGGCTGCTCTTGAAGAGATAGATGTTTGGAGAGCCAAAACCAAGAATGCTAACAAAGTTGTTCGCGATGCCAAACTCTATATGCAGCAGCAGGAAGAAGAGAAGTCCGAGTTGATAAATAAAATTGAGAAACTCAAGTTATCAGCACCAGAGAACTCAGAATCAGTTAGTGAGTATAAGCTTAAGATTGAAGAACAGAAAAGGGAGATCGATGGCTTGAATAGAAAAGTGAAAGATCAATTCAAAAGCATCGAAGAACCGAATATTCCAAGTGACGTTGGAAACACTGAAGAAGCCAAATCTAAAGATATCCGGATCAAGGGATTGGAGATTGAGGTCAACAAGCTAAAATGTTTAAATCAAAGGCTTATTGATATAGTTACTGACCTAACAGAGAAGAATGATTCACGTGCTGAAGAGCTGCAGAAGATGGCCAGAATGAAAGGAAAACAAAAGGCTAGGGATTATGAAGAGAGTCAAATGTCAGATGAAGCACAGAATCTTAAAGCCAGAAATAATGATCTAGCAGCACAGTTGTCTGCAGAAGTTCAGAAAAATCAAAGGCTACAACAAGAGAATGCATGTTGCTCTGACTCTGTCGCTCAAGAAAAATTGAAGGTAAAGGAGAAAAATGACATGGTTGATAAGCTGAAGCATGAACTGGAAGATGAGGTAAGTAGAGGGAAGCTTCTCAAGGAAAAACATGATGTCCAACTTGAATCAAGGGATATGAAGATTCAAAAGTTGGTAGAAGAGCTCGAATCAGTCAAGCAGGAAATAGAGAAGTCTAAATCCAAAGATAAGCCCATGTTGAAGGATGCACTGCACTTTCTATTTGATCATCCTTCGACAAGTGATGATAAAATGAAGAACAGATATGCTGTTTCTGAAGAGAAACAACATAATATTTTCTCAGCTCAAAGACCAGCAAGTTTTGGAAATGCTGGCATTGGATATGATAATTCCACTCCTATGGATGATAAGAAAAATGCAGTGAAAATTTACAAAGGTAAGAAAAATCCTGTAGGTGCTGGAGATAGGCCTATGAGGATAGTTTCAAGGAGTGATGATGTGTGCTATTTCTGCGGAGTTCATGGCCACACATCAAGATTCTGTACAGAGGCTCTGGAGTACATTTCAGGCTGTGAAAAGAGAGACATTAATAAATCTGAGAACAGGAAGAAGCATCATGAGAAATTAGAAAGAAGAACTTCTCAGAGGAAAGCATATATTAGATGCTATTATTGCGGAAGAATGGGACACACCATGAGCATGTGTCAGGAAGCTCAGGAGAACAATATCAGAGGAAGAACTCAAGGTGCATCAACATCTCAGCAGAGAGATGATGAAATGAGGTATGCCTTTGAGGGAAAATGTTTTATATGTTCTCACTATGGGCACATGGCGAGACATTGCAGTAAGAAGAAAGCAGGAAAGGGAAAGGAACAAGAAAAGAGATCTCAACCATAGGAAGTGTACAAGAAAGAAGCCTGTACTGGGAGACAAAGTGGTAAGGAGAAGAATAGGCTTCGAGCCTCAGGGAAATCACGTGGAGCTGAACGAAAGGTGTATCAGTCACCTCCTATGTCATACTCACAACAGCTCTCAAGGAGAGAATGTGAGAAAATCTGGAAGATTAAGGGGAGATCTACTCCAGTGGTGATAAAGAAGAATGGACGTTCAATGGAGGACCGACCACCAATGAAAAATAGGGCGGTGACTCATAAATCTGATAAAAGGCAGATAAGAAAAGAATGCATCGAAAAATCCACATGTCGTGTTTTGCAACGAGAAGTGGAAGAAAAAGGCAGATCCCGACAATGGACAAAGAAGACAGGGAAGATGACAAGAAAGGAGATTCCTGCACCGAGAAACAATCAAGGGAAATGGAATTTCGGTAGAACATCAAAGATCGAAATGTGTACCAGTTGGTCTAAACCCCAGATTGTGAGAAAGGCCAAGTCTGCAGAATCTTCATATCAGAAAAAGGCTCAAAATGTGAGCAAAGAATGCCTAGTCATATGGCCAGAACAGTTGAAGTTGGTCAGGCAGTTGGAGGAAGCAAGAAAGGAGTGTGATGCGCTCCAAGAAAGAATCAAAGGGTTGACCCATCAGGATCAACCATCATCCTCATGTTGAGGATTCTAGAAGAAACCCCTCTCCCTATGTATATAAATGCTATTAACTGATGATTCTTGTGTTTCAGGTTTTAGGGAGATACAATCCAAGGGGAGGTGGCATCTAAGGATGCGAAGTGAAGAAATGATATGCTCTAGAGTTTCAATTGATTCAAATCAGATACTAGAGTTGAAGAAGGAGAGCAACAGAGCACAATAGGAAGTGATTGTGTTATTAACTTTATCTCTTGTTTCCTACACCGAGTTTCAACTCCGTAGGCTTAGAGATTTTGTTAGTGACTCAAATCTGATTGGAAGATGAGAACGAATGATACAGGAGGAAAATACGTGTTATGGGTCTAAACTGTTGGGCCTAACCCCAGGAAGGGTTGCATAACATAGGGGGAGCATTCAACAACAAAATCAGATGCCATATCCATCAAGGAAATAATTGGATGACCCAGCTCAAGAGTTGTCTATCGAGAGAAGACATACTATGAGAGAAGCAGCAGTGATCAAGCATTTCATGCTTATTTATTTTGATCTAACATTGTGGTATCAGCTGACTGTTTTTCAGGATATCAAGAAGCTGCGAAAAGTAGCTGAATGAAATGAAGCCACTGAAAAATGAGTCAGTGAACAATTTCCTGACGAAAGTGTTGAGGAAGAAAGCAACACAGGGGGAGAAGAAGTGGCTGAGGGTGACTCAGAATAAGATACTGATGATGAGTAGAAGGATGTAAAATCCTTATCTGCACAAAATACAAAGAATCGAGCTGAAATTGACAGGCAGACTATCATCAGTGATCAGTGAGATCCAGTTCAGACAAAGAGAATGAAATCACTACAGCACACATCATTACTATCTCAGGTTGAGTCGAAATGCTTTGCTGATGCAGCTGAAGATGAAAACTGGGATCATGCCATGAATGAAGAGATAGGTCAGAATTGAGAAGAATCAGACCTGGGAAATTGTTTCGAGGCCAGATGATAAAAACGTCATCAGGACAAAATGGGTCTATTTAGACAAGATGAACGAAGATGGCACAATGATTCGAAACAAAGCACGACTGGTGTGCAAAGCATACACCCCAAGAGAATGGTACTGAAGGCTATATCAGTATTTGAAGAAGATTGGTTTTCAGTGTGGGGGATTTGATTACAATCTTTATTTCAACAACAATAGTAATCAAAGGATGGTGAGGCTGGTCAAGGAAGAAGACATAATATTTGGAAGATCAGATGAAGCATAGTTACACAAGGCAGGAATATAACATTCATTTCTGAATCCGAGTATGCCAAGGATGCTTTGGAATGATTTGGAATGGAAAATTCCAAGGAGATGAAGACTCCGGTTTCTACCCGGATGAAATTATCAAAAGATGAGGATGGCAAGGCAGTTAATATCACAGAATACAGGCAAATCATTGGAAGTCTGTTGTACTTAACCGCAACAAGGCCTGATATTGTTTTCGCCACATGCCAAGCAGCGAGATATCAGAGTAATCCCAAGGAAAGTCACATGCTCGCAGTGAAAAGAATACTTCGGTATATTAAGGGCACGGTGGACTTCGGCTTGACATACAATGACAAATCTCAGACAGAGTTATTGGGGTACACTGATGCAGACTGGGCCGGTTCAACAGATGATAGAAAATCAACATCTGGAGGTGCATTTTATCTTGGCGGACTATGTATTGCTTGGTTGAGCAAGAAGCAGGATTGCATTTCATTAAGCACCGCAGAAGCTGAGTATATTGCGGCCACTCAAGCATGCACACAGTTATTGTGGATGAAGCAGCAGCTTGAAGATATGGGAGTTGAAGTGAAGTCTCCGATCGGAATCCAGTGCGACAACTCAAGTGCTATAAATCTTAGCAAAAATCCCGTCCATCATTCAAGGACAAAGCACATTGAGATTAAGTATCACTTTATCAAGGAGAAGGTTGAGCAGGGGATCGTGAAGTTGGAGTATGTGCCTACAGAACTACAGGTTGCAGACATTCTAACAAAGGCCTTACCCAAGGAAGCTTTTGAGAGGCATCGACTGGCTCTGGGAGTTCAGTCGACTCCCTGCACTTGAAATAGTGGGGATGTGGACCCCCCCCTCTCCCCGAGGTATGGTGTGTTTTTCCCTAATGTGCTGATATGTGTTCTCTACTATGTTACAGACTACAAAGGCGTGACCTTTGGGTTCGTTGACAAAGGGGGAGAAAAGTGCTTGAAAAGTGCTTGACAAAGGGGGAGAAAAGTGTTTGTTCAAGAGAGAAAATAGTGCGGAGATTTGATAAATCATAATTGATACGGGGAGAAGCTGACAGGTGGAGCAGCCAGAAAGGGGGAGCAATGAGAAAGGGGGAGCGATTTTTAAATCTGACGATGCTAGAAGTGATCGTTCAAAGCATAGAAATCACGACAGCTGAGGATCGTGATAAAAGCAGAATAGTGATGTTGGAATGGTGTGAGACGGTGTCCAGCTATCAACAATTGGTATCATCTTAAGAATTCACCAATTGGTATCAGTGTGGTTCAACAACTGGTTTTATTTTAAGAATTGGTATCAGGGTGGAATCGACAATTGGGGTCTGACATGAAGTGATTCATTGATGAACTTTACATACTACTCTTGTTTCTTACGCCGAGCATTGCTCATGTGGGCTTAGAGTACGTGTTAAGTGAATCCTTGAACACTATCACAATCGCAAGAGGCGAATGGTGGTAGCAGCTGGAAGAAGAATCAGTGAGGTATCACAGTGCAGAAAATCATCCTGAGCAAAATTGTGAAGAGTTGTCAACAAACCCAAAGGGGGAGATTGTTGGGCAAAAATCCCTCAAGGTAACTTTGCAGTATTTTTGGGTTGATTGTGTTTGTTGACAAAGCAGGTTTCCATGGAGAATTGTTGAGTTCCCGAGAATTTGTTGACATTCCATGTTGACAATGAACTATGACAAAGGAAAGGACGATCTGGAGGCAGTACAAAAGAGCAGTACAAGGTGGCGCCGTTTTCCAGTGTTTGCCAAATTTTTGGGGTCCAAAATTTGGAGTTTGGTGAGCATCGCGAAAAGAGGATTTCAATGAAGAGCATAATTTAATATGGCAAAGGCATGAATTTCGCGAAGATAGGATGTATGGTTTGGAAATCGCGAAGACCAGAAGAATGGAGGCGGTGATGCTTCGCGATTACGTCAAGCTTCGCGAACGGCAGATGCTGAAGCGCATCGCGGCGGAGAATAGCTTTGCGAGGGAGCTTCGCGGCGAAGGCGCGAGCCGCGAAGGTAAGTTGACGGTGATTCATCGCGACTACGTCAAGCTCTGCGAACGGAAGATTGCGGTGGAGCTTCGCGATTTGGACAGAATTCCGACAGAAACTTTGGAGCTTCGCGATTTGAGATGACGTGGCGTTGACTTCGCGCGGAAGGGACGAGGGTCGGTGGAATCGCCTATAAATAGAGGCCGACCCCTTCAGGCGAAGCAGAGAGAATTTTCAGAGAAAATACTTTGCTCTCGATTTGCGAAGGTGGTTCGCGGAGCCAGTGTGCTTCGCGAAAGAGGTGCTTCGCGGCGGCTATTGTAGCTCCGCAAAACCTGCGAGCTCCGCGTTGGCTTACTTAGCTTCGCGAGGGTTGTTGCTTTGCGACGGCTTGAGCATCGCGAGAGTGCTTCGCGAAGGAGCTTCGCGATTGAGCTTCGCGAAAAGGCAGGAGCTTCGCGAAGGCTTGTTTGAGCTTCACGAAATTGGGAGCCTCGCATTGAAGGGTGCTTTGCGAAGGTCTTTCCAAAGTGAATTGCCCAGTGTTTAGAGGCAAAGAGGTATTCATCTACGGGTGAAAGTTGAACATCAACAGAGCATCTACATACAGAGAAAGATGCATTCCTTAATGGAAATGAAGAGACCTACAGGTCTATAAACTGTGAGAGGATTCCCTTCCCAGAGCAGTGAGCTTAGGAAGAGGAAGAAAGTGATCCTCTCCACCGGCAGTGAGCCAGAGAGAGAGAAACAGGGAGTGACCCTTGGGAAAGCAGTGAGCTGACCCTAAACATTGTAAAGGCAGTGAGCCTGGGCATAGAAGTGATCTAGCCCGAACATTGTAAACCACAGCTAGTGAAGTTAGTGGATCTTGGTACGAACCGGCAACTTGTCGGCGTATGCTCCTTGGACGTAGCCCTTAGTGGTGAACCAAGTAAAAATCGTTGTGTCTGCCTGGTCGCTTCTCTGCATTGCACTCAAAGCATTATCATCAGATAAACTTGAAAAGAACTGAGCATAGTATACACACAAGAGCAAACAAAGTGACCCTTGTAACAAAGAGGTCAAGATCCAGTGGGGCAGGAAGTATTTTGAAAAGAATATCCATACCCTGATTCACCCCCCCTCTCAGGGTACATAGGCCCCTATTGGCCCTAACATTATCACATAACATCCTTCTTTTAACAATCATTTGTTTCTCCATATATTCTCAAAACTTGATTAGTTAATTAAAATAAAAATAAAAATCTATAATAGAAAACAAACTTTAGTTTTAAAATGGAATTTTAATTAACTAAATCTTTATAAGATATAAATCCCAGAATAAGAAAAGGAATTTAATCCAATAATGTGAATAAGGTTAGTAATATGCCACATAATAATTTTATGTAACACTGTGTAATTGGATGAAGATAGTTTAAATGAACATATTAATTTATCATATGAGTAACAAAAAGTGGTTAAGTACCAAGGATTATAATGTTAAAAGCAATCTATGAGGGTCCTATCATGTAAAACTAGACCCAGTTATATGGGAATTGGTTCAAAATCTATAGATTCAACATTCTATAAACTACACATAACATCAAATTTATGTTCAAACCATTAAAGTAATTTTATTTATTTTTCTAAATAATCGTTGTGTGTTTATCTCTTATGTATTTAATGTTAATAATTGCCTACTAAGCCCATGTAAATTATAAGGATTAAGTTATATTTGTAACAATTCCAATGTTATGATGGTACAAACCATTATATTTTAAAATTGGAACAAAATCTAACTGACATCCATCACTGATCATTATAATATATCCAAGGAAGAGATTCCATATTTGTGTCAGTTATGTGGGTATCCATTCCAATGCTATGGTGTAACCCACTACATAAGATTAAAGTGTAATTATGTTTTATTGATACCCATAAAAAATAACTATAATTTGTAAAAAAAATACATTTCTATTATCATTTTATGAATTTTTTCAGGATAATTCAGTAATAAATTCAAAAATATATATTAATTTAATTAATTAATTTCTGGTTGATTATATTCAATTTATCCATAAAATATGTGGGAAAACACCATTTAGGTTGATGCACACACATTATTTAACCCTCCATATACTAAAACTATAATATAGGAGGCTATCACATCAGTAGAGAACACTAATTGACATGGAAATAGTCAAAAAAGAATAGTATACAAGTAATCATGCTAAATAATCACCCGTGATGGTGAATAGGGAAAAAGGATAAATAATAATAGGAACATTATATACAAGTAAACATGGGACATAATCCCATGTTCATGCTATACATATAAGCTTGATAATGACATGTGAATCATATTTTACAAAAAAGGTGACCTAACACACCACATCTCATTCCTTAATATTTCAATAGGTAAATTTCATAAATTAGTATGTAGTGAAAATACATCAATCATAAAAGGTGAAATTATAATTATATATAATAATGAACCCTAAAAAACAATCTCATCCCTAAAAAAATTGATCATCCCCGCATGTGTGTCTTGGATAGACCTAGTCATGAGCTATTTACCAAGGGATACCACATTTATAGTCTCTTATTTACCATACAAAAATAGTGATTCAATGTTAAAAAATAAATCATCGATGCCATTTGTATCATCCAAGAGCCAAATCACTTATAAGTATCAAAATATAGTTGACCACACAGACTCAAGTGCACTTCCCTATATTCCATAAGCTACATTCTAGAAGAGATGGTGTAAATGTAGTAAAATTGAGAAACCATACAAATGGTATTTTTTAAAAATACTATGGAAACATAATGAAAATAAAGGGAACATAATATAATAAAAAACAAGTAATAATAAATAGGACAATGCCAAATAATCCATCCACGAATTAACTCGCTATGCCACAAATATGGGGCATTATTTATAAAATAAGTAATAGATGAAATAATAGTATAATGAAAAAATAAGTAAATAAAAAACCTAACTCTAGTAGGAAAATTATTATATGCTATTCCCCAACCTCTATTCCATGTCCTCACCTGTAAAGAGAAACAAAAACAAGAACAATCCATGGTCTTATCTAAAAAATAATAGGCCAATCATGGTGCCAAATGACAGATCATATAGTGTGTGAGATAATATTTATAGGACACCTCCAGTAGTGTCTAATATATTTCTAGGTAGTTAATATAAAATTTATTAGTATGAAGGTACAGTGATAAGAAATGGAAAGAATAAAAATATATCACATGTCAGCTCAGGTTCCCATGGAACACATAATAGACTATACTTTATTCAGTATAAGTTATACTATCTCTAGAAATTATATCATATATATATATAAATACACACACACACATAAGATGCAAGGATTAAGACCCATATGTCAACATAATGGTATAAAAAAGTCTCCAACATCAAATAAGGGACACCATTCCCATCGATCTCGTGGGATTTATATGGGATGTCATTCCAAAAACTTTTAAATGAATTATTGGGTACATCATTCCAATTGTTCTAAAATAAATGATAATGGCTTCCATGCCCATCAATTTTAGATACAATATTAGGGATTTGATTCTAAAAATCTGAATAAGTGATGTAAAATTTAATAACTAAAATCAAAATAAATGATGTGTGGTGTAATTTATAACATCTCATGTAAATAGAGCTTGAGGAATCATGTCTAAAAATTCTTTTAACAGTTTTACCACAATCAATATGGAGTAAAATTTCCAGTAACAAATCATTTCATGTAATTAATTAAAATAATACAAGATAAGGTTTTCAAACCAATTAACTTTTAAGATATAAATAAAGTCTATGAGGTAAGTCCATGCAAAACAAAATGATTCATTGTTATTGTTTCATTTTTTAATTCATTTACAAGTAATAAGTAGGTCCATGTTTAAATAGATTTCTTAATATAATTAAGTTGAATTATTTAATTCAGTTCATCATAATGTTCTAGTATATGGAAGCAGGATCAAGGATTACGAGGGTGTGAAGCATCATGATCAACATCCCTAACTAAGAAATTCATTTCATTATAATACCCATTCCACTCACTAGTGGGTAATAGTGAAGCATCTTTTTTAACAATTTGAATATGGCCAAGTGTAATTCCTTTCAATTTAAAAATTGCATTACCCAAATTATCTATTTCACTTATAAGGGTTAAATCAAGTATAATATAAAATAAATGAGAAAATGAAAAGTGATTCACTCACAAAATGTATAACTCATTAAATTTCATTAAACTACATCATATAACAAGAGGTAAGTCAACACAGCTCAAAATTTGGTTCTAGAACCTAGTTAATATATAGTTTTCACAGTTATATAATCATCAGACACTTAGGGGTGGTTCAAAATTTTTTATATAACCTCAAATTATGGAATTGGGTTTGAAGGATAACCAATTCATGGAACTATATATACATTCAAAATAATTTTACATTTATGAATTGATTCATAGAGTATATTGTGTGCACCAAAATAATAACATATTATAAAAATGTAATAAGTTGAAAAAAATACATAGACCACCTACATTATACAAATTAATCATTAATCAACCATTATCAAACTTTTCTTCATAAAAATATTATAGAAATTGGAAAAATCAACAAGATCTGAGAATATAGGACATAAGAGATCACAAAAAAATAACATTCATCTAGGTTAGATAAACTAGAAAATGAAGGATGCAGAATCATAGAAATTACATTAACTATCCAATGTGATTAATGATTTCCAAATCATAATTTTTATGATGGAAATATTTACCAGCCTTGTGCGATAGGGGAGGATTGTTTGACTAGCTACCTGGTGTGGAGAAATGAGAGATGAAAAAAGTAGAAATAACTACAAGAAAGATATGTGAAAAATAGTTATTTCACCATTTTTTAATTGGGTGCATTGTTTGGTCACATGGTAAGACAAACCATGCACCAACCATATTACAAATCTATATAAAGGCATACAACCTCATGTGTATATGTTCATGGTTTTCAAAACCATTTAGATCCCTTACAAATCTATTGTCTATGGATCTCACCCCTGCACATGGATACACACAAGGTTAGGAAAACTATGTGTAGCCCATGAAATTCCCTCAATAGTTTTCTATAAACATATTTCACAGTCATGGGGTATTAGTTCCATGGTTTCATAATCCGTAGGATGACTTTACAATGTCTTACGATTGAAAATCATGGTTGGAACTAACCATGAACTAACCATGAACAACTCATTATGTTTTCAAAAACTAGGTTATTAGAGGCCGACCCCATGAGAACCTATTTGAACACAAAATACATTTCTTCTTCCAAAAACCATTTATTAAAAATATATTTTAATGCATCCAAATTCTCTAAATTCTATTTTGGATCTTCGTTTACCTTATGTTCCATCTACCAAATAAAAAACTCAAATTGATTTGAAAATTTCAACCCATCCAATACATAAGATGTTTTTTGAAGAAAGTAACTATAAAATTGGTAAATAATGGAGAGTATAATTGATATCATTGATAATGAACTCAATCATTAATTCCTATACATTCCTTAGACATGTTTGAGGTCTTCTTCTTTAATGTTATTTAATTTTACTATTTCATCTTTTACTACGGTAAATAAATTTTACCAAAATGCATCTTAACCTTTATTAAAATAAATAAAACCACATATATTATATAATTTGGAACCAATTATTGTAAATTATTTATCCAATTTATTTTACTAAATTATAAAGATTGATAAAAATGATATTAAAATAAAAATGTGTAAAGTATTAAAATAATTTTATAAAAAATATTACATCTATTCTAAAATATCAAATATAGGATGGTATAGTAAAAACAACTTTTTTAAAATTATAAATTCATATATATAATAATTTTTTTGTTATTATGATAATGTATCATTAATTTATAATTATTTTATAAAACCTTATAATGTCCCAAAATCCATTTTATTTATAAATACAATATTTTAGACTATTGACCTAAAATCATTAGTTTTAGATAAATATAGAAAATTTATCTTAATCATATATAAATAAGTTTTAAAAATAATATTAATTTTTTAAAATTATATTTTTAAAATTCGAGAATTCATTATTTGAATAAAATACCTAAATATAGTGGAAAACTATTCCAATTAGAAATTACCGTATTAAAATTTTTAGTCATTTATTCACATCTCATATCAATTAATAAATAATTTACTTGTAATATATTATTCATTTTGAGAGTATATTTTATTATTATAAAATTATAATATACTTTGTATCTATAAATAAAAAAAATCAAAAAAAATAAAATAAAATAAATTCTTAAGTAAACAATAATTTTATTAGTTGTTTTAGCTATACTACTTGAATTTCATTCTTATTAGAATTAGTGATTATTTTATTTCAATATGTATTCGATATAGTGGTTTACCATATTCATGCTCACAAATTCAAACACTATATATTAATTATCACAGATAATTTTTTTATTTTAATTATTGTATATCACAGTTTTTTAGTTATTCTTTGTTTGTAGACAGAGATATTGAGTGTATTGACTTATCTAAAGGTAATAATATTTTAAAATTTTAGGATGTCACATTTATGGACCTTAAATAAAATGTTTTCTCACAATTTTATTTATCATGTAAAGAATAATAGTACATATGGTAATTATTAATATATTTATCATTTGGGTTATAACAATAGATAAGACATTTACCTTACCCAACTAAGAAATATTATGTTACTTATCATTACTCAAACATTATTAATCCATTTGTAAAATCATATACCTAATAATATAAACACCATAATCATATATTCTTGAAAACACACATTTCACAAAACCATATAAATTGCTAAGTCAATAAACATTAATTAAGTTATATATTCTACCTTGTAATCATCTTTATCATAATCCCTCAAATAGTATTAGCCATTAGGTTATAATGTCACATGCTGGATGATATATACCATAATATTACTAATTAGACAAATATTTCCAATGAATTGTCATTAATCCCAAGGATATTCATACTATATAATTTACATTTTCCAAATCACTAAACTATTTATTATCATGACATCAAAAATATACTAAACATAAGACATATTTGTTACTCAAACATCTGTTCTTAAATAGATATCAGTAAATGTACTAGAATTACATAAAATCATTTGTAAAGGATATTGATTCCATTTAGAATATGATTTTTGAGAATTAATTCAAAATAACATATGAATGATCATTAGATGTTTCACATAATCCATAATAATATTTATTATATACCTAAATTTAATTTATAAATATAACATCACTAAAAATAGTAATATGGTCATTAATTAATTTATATTATGATATAAAACTCACTACCCTATATAACACTTGAAAACTCACCTATTCCATCATAATAGGTATTAACCATCAATGTATTCTCCCTTATTTTAATATAAGACATAGTGGTTTCTTGGTAAATACATCTCTCAACTTCATTTCGATGATCTTGATTTATCCGAAAACTAAATTAGAAAATGATTATGATAATATAAAAAATTTTATATTAAAAATAAATCTGATTTTATATTTCATTTTAACACATTTTTTAAATATATGATTGTTCTTGATAAATTTATTACTCTCTTTGTTTAGTACATGGTTATCCCTGATCATTTTTCTATTGGATTATCCAATCTATTTAGATAAAATAAATCTTTAATTAATCATTATTTTTCATAAATATATTGTGTTTAACCAAATGTTAACCCACTATGACTATCAAAACTGGTGTTATAGTTAAGGATATTTATTAGGCACTAGGTGATGACCAATTTATTACACAAACCACCGTTTTTATGGCTTTTACCCTTTGGTACATCTATGCGAGAGCATGTATGAAATTTTAATATTCATTTAGGGATGTAATATCATGGAGAACCACACAATATCTACTTTACCAATGAATCATGATATTATCTTATTCTTTGAATTTTATCTTAAACTTATGCCTAAGAGTTTCAATAATGTTCTCTTATCCTTATACCTAAATAAAATATGGGTTATTAAATAACACTAAATTATATAATAACTTTATTTGTTATATATTCACTTGAAGTAATGATCAAATATAACTTTTCAAAACTTATATCATTCTAAAAAACCTCCTAATATCCAATGTTAACAAAACTCTATTCTGATACCAACTATTATGCCACAAACCCACGCTCCCAATCCCAATGTGATAATTACCTATGTTACAGACTTTCTCTGATACCAGCTATAGATTCTAATACAAAAATATTCCATAAATACATGACAATAGTGAAATATTTCATTAAATTTAATCCAAAAACCATTTAGGTTTAGGGACTTTAAGAATCATGAAAAATCATAATCCAATAATTCCAATGTATTTCTATACAAATTAAAATTTATTCCACTATAAAAGATACTACTTAATCAATATTAATTGTTTAACATATCCAGGATAATTACCCACAGGAGATATCATGTTATGAATATCATGTGTAATAAATTCATTATTAACAGAGGGAAATGGAAATATAAGTACAGGTGAGATCAATCACTCAATAAGGGAAAACAAATATCACAGGTAATCATGTAATAGACATAAAATAAATATCATAGTATGAATAAGTAGAAAACATGAATCTGAAATCAACTATAACTATGGGAATGATATATCAATGATTATAAATGGAAACGTGGATTTTAATAATACTGATTTCATTATGATGAAATAAATAATTCCATATATCAAATATCTGGTTTCAAGTCCTTGTCCCAAGACACAATCCTTTAATGGGAAGAGTTATTCAGATAAACATAACATATCCTTTAATAGAAGAATGATTGTCTGTATAATGATGAATTTGAATATCAATATATAATCAAACAGTGTTAGCAGTCTATAGTCACACATGATTTCAATATATTCCAACATTTAAATAAAATGGATAACATAATCTTACCCCATATTGAGAAATAATGGTGATGTTTAAACAATACATATTAATATTGAAAATAATCATCCATATTAGAAGAAATATAAATGGTATGATAAAAATTTTCCCCATCCCAATCTAATAATATTATTCTATGTTAACAACATTCAATCTAACTGATGTGAAATTTAGTGTTCACATCAAATAGAGAAAGAATAATTTTATTAATCCAATATTAGAATAAAATGATCATAAGAAATCGATATAAAGAATATGGATAGTTTTAATATAATACATACTTATTTAAATAAAGGAAACAAAATAGAGTGTTTAGGTAAATGAATAACACCCTCAAAAAAATAATTCTATGAATGATATAAGAAAATAATGGATATATAACCAAATTGTTTGATACCCTGAATTTAATCCGCCCAATGATAATAGATATGTTACCAAATAAATCATGAAACATAAAACAAATTAGGGGAAAACTGTTGGAAATTTTTTAGTATTATTTAAGTGAAAAATAAAATTATATTTTAAATTTTTTTTAGCATTGATGTAAGGAACAAATTTAAATGTCTCTTTTAAATTTATAATATAAACAAGTGATGTGATAGCCTTTCAAAACCAGTAACTCTAAAATTAATCTCAAATAAGGAATCCTTAAAAATTAATATTTCATATCTCATAAAAATAAATACTGGAAGAAAAATCATGTGAAAGTGAGGGTAATACACAATTTTCTTATTTCTAATATTCCATTTTTTTAAAATTCACATTTTATAAAGAGTAAAATTAATCATTTGTATAAAAAGATAATTTTTCAAAATGGGATTATACAATAACATATATAAAATAATAAGATTGGATAACCCAAAAATGGAAAATAAAACCTCACTATGAAATATTGAAACTCAAATAAAATATTTTTTAGTTAATAATAACCCTTACGGGTAATATACTACATGAGGCATGAAAATTTTAAAAGGGGTTCAAATTGTAAAAATATAAACAAATTGGGAATCCTAAATAATACATTAAAACTGCATAATGTGTGCATATTATATGAAATAATAACATGTGAATGATCATAATTTTATAAATGGGAATTGAGTTAGAAAAAACAGCTTATCTGTGGTTACAATTTAGAAAAAAATTCATTTTTTGAAAAGAAATAGATTTAGTGTATTTATAATATGAATTAAATGAAAATTAAATATAGAAAATTCATGGGTTATTAAATAAAAAAACTATTGAAAAGATATATGGTTTATAAAATGTAACATTACTCAAAAATCAGAATTAAAACTAAGAAAACACTTAAAAATTGAGTAACACATTAACCAAAGACCCTGGAAAAATCATAGTTATAATTTAACAAAAAATAACATTATTATAATCTACCTGATGAAATGAAATCTATGACTGATATTAAATACATCATATAATTTTAATTGTTTCCTTTATAGAAAGAATGTCTCAAAGAGTGGTATTTTCAAAGAATACCCTAACCTTGTTCCTGATTAGTTCTGAATTTCAACAAAATTTCCTAAATATGTAAATTATTCATATTAAATAAAGGTCGAAGATCCTTATTCATAACTATAACCATTTATAATCCTCATTTATATTCCTTCAAGTTTTATATTTATTTTGGTTTTATATATTTTTAACATTGGGTGTATGTAATGTTTATCACTTTGAACTAGTCTCATAAAAGGGGTGTTGGTATATATTATTTTTAATAATTTAATCACTATTAGATAATAGAAGGAAATACAATATATATATTTAATTATTTAATTTAATTCTATTTCATTATTGGTAACATAACATGTAGATAAAATCATTCATGATCATGTTTCTGTGATACCTAACAAAATAATGGTGTTTTGTCAATTAATGAATTATTTTTTGATAAATAATTTCAAAAACACAATTATTTAAATATGAATAAAATAATTAGAATTTTAATAATTTCACAAATTAATCCATGTTATAAATTAATATTTTTTTCAAGTTGTTGGTTAAACTGACTAAAACATGAACCTACCAGGATTAATGGATGATTATTAGGCAGCGTAGTCATTATATCACTATTATAGAAGCATAATAACCTTATTTACACTATATTAATTTGATATATTAGAAATTTTTATGGTTAAAAAGGTAATATAATTTATATAAATCCATTACATTGAAATAATATATCATTTTTATCTTTGTTTTATCATTTTAAATAAGATAATTAATGATAATAGTTTATTGATACTATCATAAATAAGGTAAAAAATCATTCTAGAACATTAAATAGTTATTAAAAATAATATTTTTACACTAATAATATTTTTATTTCAATCCATGTAATGTGCTGATGAAATGAAAAATCAAGATTAGTCATTTTGTAGAGGTATTAGTCCACATGTATTCATGGTTGATGATTTCAATTTCCATAGAACAAAATAAAAGTGTAATATGGTTTATTATTTAATAATAATAAAAATTTTATAAATATAATAACTATTTATCAATTTACCCTTATATAAAATCCCATTATGGTGTAGGTGTAAATCGAGTAACACTGCATTGTGGGGTGGCATTCTTTATAATGTGCAATTCACAATGTCATTTTTAACAGAATATGGGGGTCAATTAATGGTTTTACAATTATTTTAATAACATAAGAATATCATATTGTAACTGATATTATAATTTTAATTATTTTAAATAGAATTTAATGATGAAAAAATTCACTTAATTAAATATAAAAATGAAAGGAGTGGTTAAAAATTTATACCTCACATCATGGAATATATCCATTGAGATTGGAGTTTAGTCTGTAGGGGATAAGATTTTCAAAAACCAAAACCACCCAAAGTTTGATATCAATACGAAGGAGAGTACTTACATGATATTGATCAAAACTAATTGGTTTTTTGTGTGAGTGGATGTGAGTATTGGAGACAATAATTTATAATTTTAAAGGGAAGATATTTGTTTAAATACCAAATAGTTTCTAATAATATGAGTTAAATATCTGTGATATTGGAAAAAAAATTAAAAATAACTGATATATGAAGTAATGAGGTAATAAATTTACTTTACAATATAATCTCATAGAAAATTTAAGTTATTTATGGTTATTTAGTTTATGATTCATTACTTTTACTATTTTACCTTTTACCATCGTAATTAGTCTTAACATAAGGCAAAATAACCATTTTTTCCAACATTAAATTTTTATTATTATATAATATTCACACACTAAATATATATTTTAAATATATTTCATTTGGTTAAATTTATAAATTATCTAAAAACATAATTTAGATATAAAAATATATAATATATTAAAACATTTTGAGAGAAAATATTACAAATTTTCCAAAATAAAAAATATCATATTTTAAAACTAAGAAGCATTTAAAAAATTATTTATAAAATCATTAAATACATATTGTTTCTTATAAACTTATTTCATCAATTTTCAATTCATGCTAAAGTACTAATGATCTTATAAAACCCATGCCATTTTAAATAAAAATATTTTTTTGTTTTCACAAAAATATTTTTTTAGGAAAACACCCATCATAATACAATGTGTATATTATTATGATTAATCCAAAAATTATGTTAATTTTTTAAAATAAAATTTTAAAAAATTTATATTTAAATATTTAAATAAAATCCTAAAATAGATCAGAATTTTTTTTGAATGTAAAATAACATTTTAAAATGTTAACTATCATTTATCAGCCTCTCTAATTAATTAATAAATAATTTATTAGTAATATATTACTCATACTATCAATATATCTTACTATTATTTGTTAAAAATACTATTTGTTACATTAAATATAAAAAGTAATATTAGAATTATATTTTTAAGCATAAAATTATTTTCTTAGATGTTTTAATGATAGTAATTCAATTTAATTCATAATATTAGTAGCCAATAAATTATTTCAAAAAATATTTAATATAGTGATAAGAGTTATTTTTTTCATACTAATTCATTGTCTGTCGGTCAACATTCGTGCATAATGGTTATATTTTTATTGAAACGTATCACAATGTCATTTTAGTTTGGGATTCTGTTTGGAATATGCTATCGAACACATTGACTTGTATCTAGGAATTAATTTTTTTTAAATATATGAATTAAAAAACTATATTTTTTATATATTATGAGAAATATCTTGGTTTAGGATCAATTATGATTAAAATATTTGACTAAGAGTGTCCTTGGAATAGAGCATCCATAGATAGGAACTTCTATGAGCAGGTGGACTAATATTCCACATGAGGATCATAGATCATCCATTAGTATATGTAATAACAACATCGAGGTTACCAGTCATTCCATAGACATCTATAATTGAATAATGAGTGGCCAAGTCATATGATAGTAAAATACATTATGAGTACCAAAAGTAAGGTTGTTCGGAGATTGACTAGTGATAATGATGAGAAATTTAGTGCATGAAAAGTGTTGTATTCCTACAAAGATAAAATATGATGAAAATACATATCCTGATTCTGATAATAGGTTTCATAGATGATGTTTAAAGTATGGATGGTGGTAGAATGGTGAAGAAGATAAATTTAAACATTCTATTTGAGGATGTGTATAACCACATATGTGATTCTATATATGTGTTGCACATATGATATTTACTACATAGATGAATCTAAGTAACTAAATTGGATTATATGAATAAAAATATCCATGTCAGGTTTTTTCTTATAGAGGAGATTTTGTATTGCAGAATAAACTATCACATACAAAAAATGGCCATGAATGAAAATTTTCTATATATGTGTATGGACCACATTTCCAATAAATTAGAATAGAAAAAAATTCCCTATATGAAAATTAGAACATGTGATAGGTCAATATTGTAGAATATTTCATGAATACAAATACAAACATATTGAAATTAATGAATGATGTTTGATGAAGATAAATATCTAGAAGACACCAAGTTAGATTTTATTCATTGAAATCATAACAATGGGTATTATTTTTAAGATTTTATTTAAGAATACATAATGATCAACTGAATATATGAGTAGTTTATGATGAAATTATCCATAGAATTAGGTTATAATTTTTAAAAATAAGAAATCTCTATGAATACTACCTGTTCATGAGACTATTCAATCAAATGAAGAACTTTAGAGTGGTTTTCATTGAATGATGAAGAAAATGTTCTGTGGTGTGTGCCGCAAATGAGGAAGGATCTATGATTATATTTAATGGCACAAATTCAAAATGATAAATCCATGTCAGTTTCTATATATTAACATATGGATATTATGTGTCATATTAAAATAATAATTTATATCATAATTTCAACTATTGTGGGAACATTTAATGTTGGGTATTTAAGAATTTTAGATGATTAGGAAGTAATGGAAAAATAATTTGTATTTATTTGATGACATTAAATGTCAAAATCCAAAGGTGTTGAATTACTATTAATCACGGTAATTCAAATGAAATATTAACCTGGGATTATGAATACATAAAAAAATAAAATAGATGAATAATTTAATAGACATTGTAACAATTTCATATTATATATATTCCTATACATCATAGAATATGATTGTGAGAAAGGATCAATACTGAAATTTTAGAAGAACATTTTTGTGTAAGGAGAAGGATACTAGGCACTATGATCATCATCTTAATACACATGTTATGAGTCAATGATAAAAGAATAAGAACTATTATATATTTCATACAATGAAAAAAAATATTATAAGAGAATAGGGAAGAAGATAAAGAAGAAGATGTATCTATTGTTCAAATTATTCTTTAAAGGATGAAGTGAATGAAGGAGTGACACTATGACATTTTGATGAGAAGAGTGTATGCACTATTTCTTATGAATCGAATGTTGGGGATGATTATCTTTCATGATGATGTGTATGTAATAAAATAAAAATATATTGGAGAATAAATAATCACCACAACATCAACATAAGTCAGATCTAGTGGAGGACATTCATGATGATATAATAAAATTGAGGAAGTTAATGACTATATATAGTGGAATAATAAAGTCCTAGTGAGGATCTTTAGTTGGAAAAGTTTATCACTAGTCTGGGTATTAAAAAAATCATCACCCATCTTGAGTGTATGGTACCATACTTTGGGTTATGGAATATTTTCTGTTTTTCCCACTATTATTGATTTCTTGTTTTTATGGTTTGTGTGATTGAGGATTATTTCCTAGTTTCCCAAAGGATTAATTATTATTATTGAATGTTGAAGCATGTAAATATACTATCATATTTGTTTATATGATAGTGAAAAAACTTAATATAAGAGAACAAAATAATCACTATCTTAACTAGTAAAAGCAAAAATGGGATAAAATTATTAAATTAGATAAAATAACTACAAAACTGATTCACCAATCCCATATAGATAAGTATATCCCATGTGATCATATAAATTCATAAAAAAAGTAAATTCACCACTATTGGATTCTATACTTTAATGTCATCATATTATTGATGATTTGTATCTCATTCCTATATTTTCAATTTATTGTAGTTATGGAGAAGATTATTGTATTTAAAATCTTACTTCAAACACTATAAATACAGTGATAAATATGAAAATTAATGAAAAAATTAATATGAAGAAGATTTTACCAATCCATAATTTTTTAGTGGAAATTTCTTTCTCATAATAATGTCATATAGTGTAAATTGCAAACAACTCATAGAGAAAACAACAAAATATAATCCTCATAAATGAACAATGATACATTAGTGAGAAAATGACCAATAATAATGACAAATATTATAGCAGGAATGTAAATAAAAAATAATATAATAAGAATATGAAAATTAGGGTCTCCTCAATCCACTATAGTGACTATTCTCATGAACAAATCGATAGAAATAAAATATAATGTTAGTAATAAAATTTCCATTTTAAAGATGAAAGTATATATAACATTGGAATAAAATAGAAGTGAATGATGAATGTAATTATATTTATTTTTAGGAAGTATTAATCCCTTATGATCGTTAGATACTTGACCATTGGAATAATAACACGATGGTTGGAATAATAATGTGACTATTAGGAATAGTAATCTTGCCACTAGAATATTATCCTCACATATTAATGTATAAATAAAATTTGGAAATCTTATAAATTATAATATGATATATATATATATATCATTTAATAAATAAAACAACCCAATATTTTATGGTATGTATCTTTCTAAATAAATTCAATTTATTTGACAACCTACATTGCATGGAGCAATGAGCATACAAAAACATGATATACTATTAAATTTTAGCATAACTATGGGAATAGTAATGTAACTATTTGGAATAGTAAGGTTTACATTTTAATAATAACCTAACCTATGAATTTAGAAATAAAATTTAGGTATCTCATAAGGAGAATATAATATATTTATATTATGAAATAAGTAAATAAATGTTTCAAAATTGATAAATAAATTATAGGTATTTTTTTGAAATGTTTATGTTAATTTAAAATTTTCTAAATAATATAAAAATATAAAAGAAAATTTATTATCATAAAATATATTAATAAATTAATATTTTTTGGTATTATAATTATAATATTATTTTATGAAACCATAATTTACATTTTAATATATCATAAAATCAAATATAGTATTAAAATAATAATTTTTTTGATCAAATGATGATTTTGATAAAAAATTAAATTTATAATATTTAGGAAAATATTTTCATAAAATATAGTCCATTCATTTAAATCTACACTGTTAAAAATGGTTAGGGTGAATTTTTCTGTTTTTTTAATTGTTAATTTTTTGTGAATTGTGAAATATGGTAATTTATGGTATTTCACATCTGAAGTCGAATACATGAATTTTTACATCATTAATGATGAAATAACACATTAGTTGGAACTGACATACACTATTTACTATGATTTTTAACATGAATCAACACTATCAAATGATTTTAGCCAAAATAATACTCAAATGAATAAAATTATCATAAAACACTCCTCTCCTCCGCTATAAATACCACCCTCACCATCCCATATCCTCACACATTCTTAGCCTTGATATTTTCCTAAATTCTATCCAGTTGATTTTTCAATCCTCTTTCACATTTATATGACATTATGGTCTTACCAAAATACCAAAACCAAGTAACATAAGGAGGTTCTTTAGGAAATGATATTCGAGTGGTACAATACTCCATTCTATTTATTTTTATCACATCCTCTACTAACCTCCCCTATCAAATATATAATAGTAACTACAATATTAAATATATATTTTAATTTTATTGTGTTAAAGGATAACTCATAATCAAATCTATTCTCCTCTCCTTTATCTTTTAAAATGAAAACATCATCGGTGAGGTGTCGATTCACCACCTTCATAGAAGATGAGTTTTTGTTTTTAATTACCACCAACAAGGATGGTCATAAAACCCTTTTTAGTTAAAAAATAATATAAAATGTATATTAAAATTTCTCTAATTTTTTAAACCCTTATATAAATATAATATTAAATAAAACAATACTAGTCTTTGATGGTCATAAAAACTGCCAGAATAAACTAATCACTTTTCATTATGGGATCATCCCGATAACATATAACCAATTTATATATGAGGAACATTTCAAATCTTATAAGTATATTAATAATATTCTATTAAACTTTTTTAGTTTTTCTTTTATTTTACATGAAATCCAAAAATTATACAGAAGGAAACCAACCATAAAACAATGAAATAAATGCTCCAGGAACAAAAAAATTAAACATTATAACTTATTGGAATGGACATAAATGAACATAATTAAACTATAATAAATCAAACATATGTGAAATTAGATTTTAATTATGTATTAAATTAATATTATTTTACTATGAATTAAATTAATTACAAGTGCAGAATATATTCAGACATAATGAAAAGGACGTCATCTCAATCTATATTTCATTGAAACTTACATGGTATTGTGCACCTAATAATTTTTATGTGTTGTATCTTCTACACTTTTGATATCTAATTTTATTTTAAATTATATTTCTCTTAAATAACCATATTTATTTTATCATGTATATGATTATATTCTAATCCATATTCCGATTTTGAACATATGATGTTTACTTTAAATGTTATTTTATTAAATTAGAAAAAATATTAAATAAATAACTTGTTCTTAATAAAGGTATTCATTGATAAGGAATGTTTATTTCATGAATTAAATCTATCATTTCATTATTTTATGAATTCTGTAGACATTCAGATATGGGTGGGTCCTAGTTATAGATAACCCCTCATGGCATGAACATGTCTCCTGAGATGAAATAGTTGGCGAAAAACCATTTTTGTTTATTTGAAAGAAGAATCAGATGGGTTTCTACCTATATACATAAACCATCTTGTAAAATATCTTGACGGTAGTAGTACACGTACCAGATACATGATGTCAACTAATTATGCATTCCATTAATTCTGTATTCATTTATTATAATCCTTAATATTTTCACTATGACAAAATATATGGATTCATTTTCATCTTCTTATTCTTTAAATGGAATATGATTTCCCATTATTTACCATTCCATTATAATTATTCCTTATTTATTATGCTTCCCTTATTATTGATAAATTTTTCTACTATATATAACCCTTAATAAAAATTTGGTCTCACCCTTTAATTTTATTTCCTTCCCCTATTTATAAAGATGAAATGTTTGACTAAGTGTCAAGAAATAAGTTTATTTTACTTTTTTATGTTCTATATTTAATTAGAAATTTAATAAGAGAAAAATGTATGTATCTAGTTCTTCACTAATATAAAACCGATCGATCCATGGTGATGCGATCACTTGTATCTATGCTATTGTAATAAATTAACCACCGACTCTAGGATAATGTGGTATGGGTTTTTATAGTTGGTATCATATTAGGTTTAGTAGAATTATATGGAACTATATGTTAAATAATGATGTAAATTATAATAATTCCTTTTATATAATTATTTTCTCAATAATCATGATGATTATGAGATAACATAGTGCATTACAATATTTATTGATGGCACCTAATGGAATTATGGGAATCAATACCAGCAGACAATGTAGGGATTTCCCTATTGATAAATTCATCATAGTTGCTGTTAGAGGTGAGTAGATCATGACCATATTAGGATATATTAATTTGGTTATGAAAAATAACCATAATACACCTATGTTGGGTTATTTCATGTAGCATAACCCCCATAATTTAGTGTGACTAAAAATCCTATGGTAGCTGAGAAAAGGATAACGTTCCTTGAAAATATATTTATGTTATTAGGTTGTGATAAAAGGGAAATACTAGTAGTAGTAGTACATATCCTCAAGGATGATTCTGATCAATGGTGGTCATTGA
This sequence comes from Viscum album, assembly GCA_963277665.1. Lineage (NCBI taxonomy): Eukaryota > Viridiplantae > Streptophyta > Magnoliopsida > Santalales > Viscaceae > Viscum > Viscum album. The sequence goes on along the minus strand of OY728159.1, from coordinate 719,257,550 downwards.
TCCAAAATTCTATGGAGGAACATAAAATATAATACATGGAATGGACAACTTTTAAAGAAACCTTCTTTAACAAATTATTCACTCATGAGAAAAAACTAAAATGAATATAAAATTCCTTATCTTAAAGAAAAAATAGTAAGAGAGTGTTTTAGAGAATGAGGAAACCTTCACAAGACTATCCTGGTAATCTACGGATTATATATGTGATTTTTAAAATGGTATTGATCATTTATTTTATGTTCTTAATCTATTTCATTAAAGGAAACTATTTTTTCAAACATTTTCATTATATGATGAAATAGTATTAAGTACCATAAAAATGGATATGGAATTGTATATCTTTTATATGTTCCTGGTTAATCAATAGAAGATGAGTTATCTTGATAACTATGAAAATTATAAAGCCTCAAACAATAATAATGGAACAAAACAATTCCCATTATGTGAGAAATTTTGGAAATATTTATATTGTGAAATTCTTGAAATTTATAAGAGTTTGTGTAATGTCCCTACCAGGATGCCACTAAACTGGTGCTCCAAGACGATGGGTTACAAGGCCTTAGGCAAGCCTCCCCATATGATAGAAGATACTAACTAGCTGTGAGGTCCTAGGGTGTGATAGTGGTGAGACTATGCACTCATATTAGAGTATGAAACAGTGGAAAATAGCTAAGTATCACACCCAAAAGAATGTAAAAGGATAACAAAAGCAGTAAACTGAAACAGAAAGTTGTAATAGTAAAATGCTATAAAAATACCAAACAGAAATGAAATACAATACAAGACTATTTGTCCACTGGTCCGACTATACAGATACAAGTACACAGAAACTAAAAGTAAATGTACTAGGCTCAACTACCAAATCCAATCCAACCCACATACCTGATATACAAACATTTTCAAACTACAACAAACCGATTTGTGGAACCGCTCGAGCAGCTCTGCTCAATCATGAAACACTGGGCCTCTATCCTATCCTCCATAAAACGCGTTCTCAACTTGAAAAAGAATACATAAGGTCTGCACATACACTAAGGTGCACTTGAAGTGGTGAGAAAGAACCTCATTAGGCCTCCTCAATAAGTAACCTATAAATGTGATTTTATAGTGTATTCCATAGAAATGTGCTCAATATAGATGAAGAAAAACTAATCAAAAGGTAAAACCACCATGAAACCATGTTCAAACTCAGGGTCTATAATCTTTTTCAACTGGGTACGTTCCACCATGGATGTCCATAACTATATATATACACATGTATTGTCCAATACCTATATGTATATAAATATATTTGAATATTCATTAGTATGTGTGTCAAACAACATGAAACCACATTAACAGTCCATCCTTGGTTCTGTAATCATGATAGTTTGTACATCCTATGCAAGGGCATTGAGTTGGATGTAATACCACTCAATTCGTGTATCATTAAGACAATATATAGGTTTTAAATCCCACTGATAGTTAACTTCTTCAGAAAATGTCAGAATCATATATCTGATCAAGCTACGTCAGCTCAAGGGGATAATCGTCCTACACATGGGAGCATCTGTACCCACCTCTAATAACTAAGTAGGATACCATATACTGATGGTCAATCCAGACTGATCTAGGAGAGCATAATCATTCTGGTCATAGGATGAGGAGAACGTAATCATCCCCACCTATAATGAATGATTCCATGAATCATGTATGGAAATCCTATAAATGGTTTCTGAGTCAATATCTATGCTTCTCAGGCCTATGAATCTAGTCCAGTGTCTGATACCCAGGTCTCGGTCCATAGGTCATCACAACATTCGAAACTCAGATGATCCCTAAGGGGATTACCCACAGGCGATCTGTTAAGAGAGAAATCTCTGTTGAGTCGTAATGCTACACCCATGGAGTCTCGTAACTGATCAGAAGAGCGTAATCATTACGACAAAAGGCATAAGATAGCATAATAATCCTAATAATTTATAAGTTTGTAATCTACCCATGTCTTGGGTCGTAATGCATAAAAATGTGGGGAATCTAATCATCCTCATCAGACCACTAATTCCATCCAAGGAATTACTATAATGGGAATCCAAGTGTCAGTTATGGTATATATAAAAACTTCCCACTAATACCATCCAAGGAATTCCTACAAAAAGAATCCAAGTATCACTCAGGGCATAAAATTCAACACGTATTTCTCAACATACAAATACCAGGAAGCACCTCTGGACATCACAAAAAATATATATCTCACAATATATAAACATTTAATCTCATCTGCCAAGTCCTAGGTAGTTCCTATGGGTATAGTAAATATCAGAAATAGTATTGCTCAAAATCCGGATACCAGGAAAGAACGTATGTCATCCCAACAAGCAAAGTGGATCCCAGGAAGAACAACCAAGCATCCAAATAGAGAATAACATGCCTCACATCAGGCTCAATAGTCACAAACCCGGAAGAACCTTTGGTGGACATCACTACATCAACAATAAAAAAGTGAACATAATAAGGAGTGTAGGTGGCTTGAACGCCCAACCCAACACTACAACCATATCCCCATGGGTGTATCAGTTTGGCACGGGTTCTAGGTGACACCAGAACACCATCTCTACCAAAACCCAATGTAAAACTCAGTGTCGGTCAAAGAAAAAGGCCCCTTTAATGGGTTCCTTAGGTCAAAAAATAGATAAGGAATACTACTTGGTATCATTAGCTAAAATGGTAATGGAGGAATCCTACTAGGGATCCTCTAACAACAATAGCTATAAGGATCCTACAAGGGACTCCCTAGGTCAACACCTAAGAAAAGACATCCCTTAGTGGATCCTTAGAAGTATCGTGTCTCACAACCTAGTATGACAGAAGGGAACATCTCAAAAGGGAAATGTCCTGAAAATCATAGGTCATGGGAGATATCTGAGATCTTATCTTAAATACACGACCTCAACTAGGTTTGTCCAAACACCCAACCTATCACCCACGCCAAGTGTCACTCTCAGGTGACGACTGAACTTGATAAATAGAGGGAGAACCTCTATATTTAGATATAACCCCCACACCAAACTATTTATATGATATCTAAATGTCAGTAGGATTCCATCATTTCAATCTACATGAAAAACACTCAAAATGGACTACTCATATACCCAATTATGACTTCTAGGGCACCAAATACCCCAAACCTCTAAGCTGGAAAAGTGCATAGAATGTATTTTAGAATACATGGAATGTACTTCTATCCCTCCCCCTTTCTATGTAATTATACAGGTCCAGAACAACTTGGGTTCTGCCTGTGTAAAAGTACACAGTGTGTACTTCAAAGTACACAATTTGTACTATCTAAAAACCAAAAAATAGTGTTCCTTTTTCACATGGCCAAGACACATGACCATGTACCCCCACACAGTGTGTACTTAGAGTACACAGAGTTTACTTAAGAAAAATTATACTTCCTTGAATGGGATGAACACAAGACATGGTCCCCTAGAACACACACTGTGTAACCTAGTTTTCTCGATGGGAAAACCCTCGGATCGCACAAAACCCCAGTTTTTTCCCCCAAAACAAAATATCGGGCCTTAAGAGGGCACAAGAAAGAAATATATGACTATAAAAACCTAAAACAACCAATTTATAGGGGATCTATAGTGAAAATGAAAACAGTCCTACCTTTAGGAGGACATCACCAAAGCATTGTTTGATTTCACTATCCATGATCAATATATGCTGTATCAACGCATCGAGGGCTTCACAATGGTACCACTCTTAGCTTCCTTCCCTACCTATATCAATCAAAATTTTCTACCTTAGGTCACGATGAAGGATTAGAATCACAAGAGGCATGCACAACATGGAGTAGGAAGAAAGACAAAAGAAATAAAGAAAAGAAAAGAAAAGAAAATAGGGCTCGAGTCAGCCTCGGTGCCCGACTCAAGTTTATGACTCGCTTTAGGTAAACACCTATTTTAGACTCAATGATAGAGATGGAATCTAAATGCCACACTCTTTTCAAAAATTCATTCCCAATGAACCTGCATGAATAAATTAATATTTATTTTAGTAATATTAAATATTAATTATTCCGCTAAAACTTGAACAGCTCAGATTTCCACCAAACTCATGTACATGGTTTAAAACCCTATTACAGTACCAATATAGGGGTCAAAAAAGTTATATGATATCATATTATAGTGGTAAAAGACCATTTTTTCCTTTTACAAGCATGTGATAGAAAATTTGATTTTCTACCCAAAACTATGGTCCAAAAAAGCACAAGTCCTAACAAAATCCCCACCATAAACCATCTCATCCACAAGAAGCCTTGTGAAAGGGAAAGAATCCAATATCCCAACCTGAGAATTTTCACAACCAAGCTATCTTGACTATCCATAAACCAGAATCATGAGGTTAACAACTGCCTTCAACATAGATGACATTCAACTGTGATCGTCCTGGTACTCTCCACCATAGGAATATCCCTATCATCATCTCAAAAGAAATCTTTGAGATCAAAATCCCACTAAAATCACTAATGTTCAATTGAAAACGAGGTTCACCCCCCTAAAACAACCATTGGTGAAATCCCCACCAAACAGATTGCCTTACAGTGCTCCAGGAGCACAACCTTAATAGGGTTCCCTCTTCCTCACCAGGGAATTAATTAAGAAGAAAAAGAAAAGGAGCTCAGTATAGGGCCTATGCTCTCTCAATATACTCAAGATGAATCATTTTTTCACATAATCATCTCTAAATAGGATTACACTGTGATTGTAGAAAAAGGCATGTACAAATCCCTCTAAGCCACAATCACATCCTATTAGCATGACTAGGATTCATCCACGGGTCAACCTTCTCCTGATACCTGATTCATTAAATGATGTTGAACCTACTAGAGAGGGACATTCCAATACCAAATTTGATATACAATCCCACAACATGTCTTGAAAATCATCAATCCTTGGCCCGCACCTGGCTAGTCACCGATTTAGATTCAAACAATACCAAGTGCAACAAGTGTGTATCTTAACCACCTAACATGTACACACGGTGTCATTCCAGTCATGAGAATCTACCCATTATCCAACTATAGTAGATACAGTATAAACCCTGGTCAACATGGTGAGGCACATAAACATCCCTGCTCATTGAAGCTAGTCTCGAAAAGCAAGCAGCCAAGGTGCCTCAATCAAAATTTGAAGGCATCATCTTCCCTACAAAACATGAGCAGCTTCCATTCCTCGATCATAAATAAGTGTAAACCAAGATCACCACAAAAAATGCATCAGAAAACATAGGCCAAACTATCACATAGGTTTCACTAGGATTAATCATATGTCGACCTACAAAGGTCGGAGTCTAAATGAAGGATCTCATGGTCTCCCACCGGGCCCAAAAGATCCAACCTCTCAAAGAAGGTAAAGATCACAATTACCTACAAAGATCAAAATTGAAAACACAACCTACAAGGGACCTAATTTTCTCCAAGCATCCTTAGAAGTATGTTCTACATATAGGTCAAAACCCAAGAAGAATAAAAGCTGAAGTGACACTCATTAGGTATCTATATACGTCAATAACTTCTTAAAGGTCCAGTTCACAAGAAATGTCCTAATACATATCAGAATCATACTCAATGATCCATCTAGTTAACCAGAGTCCATAGAGAGAACTTCAAAAAAGGGTCACATCAAAAGGGCATCATAGTCCATATAAATCTACCAGGGTCACTTTACAAGAGGTGCATAAGGACTGAGTCATCACCCATGAACAAAAACAACCAAACGTAGATCCACATAACCTTCCATCAGAGTAAAAAATATGTCTAATCGGACCTAAAGGTATCATTAATAAATATAAAAACACACTATCAGGACCATATTCTATGAATCCTATATGCCTAGTATGATGCATGAGACACCTCTTTCCCTTGCTAGCCAAGAGTCAAAGAACATCCCTAGCGCCTTACCAGTGGCCAAGATCTAGAGATCCATAGTAAATGACAACATCCAAAAAACATGTGTGTCACTCAAGGTGGAATCATACACAATTTCATCATCAAAAATCAGAACATCAATCTAAAACCCATGGAAAACTGGACATCCCACCAGAACAAGTGTTCTCGACTCCCAATTCTATTATCCATCACTGGTTCCGAAATATTCTTAATACCCATGTCTACCATATCCAAATTAGTAAATAACTAGAAAAGGAAATTGTTCTAATACCACATTGTAATATATCAACCCGGATTCCACTAAACCGGTGCTCCAAGCTAGTGGTTTACAAGTCCTCAAGCGTGCCTCCATGTATATTAGAAGTTGGAAACTTGAATTGACAACCTAGGGTGTGATAGTGGGGAAACCATGACCTCATAATAGAGTAATAAAAAACATAATAATATATTTTTATCATACAAAGGGGAATGTAAACATAGTGTGGCATTAGTAAACTGAAATATAAATCTGTAATAGGAAAATTCATTAAAAATCCTGAACAAATAAGTAATATAATACAACACTGGTCATCAATTGGGCCACCCATAAAGATAAAAGTATAAAGAAGCTGAAAGTAAAAGTACTAGGCTTAGCTACAAACTCTGATCCAACCCATATAAATGATCACTAGAAACTATCAAACTGCATCATCTCAATCTATAAAACCACTAGTGCGGCTCCACTTGATCATGAAACATTAGACCTCTGCCCTATCCACCAAGCAACTCATGATCAACCAGAAAAGTAGACATACAGTATATACATATACCAAGGTTCATATGCATGGGTGGAATAGAATCTCAGTAGGTCACACCAACAAGAAAACTATAAATGTGATGCTACTGTATGCAATAGAAATGTGCTTAGCATAGCTGGAGCACAACTAAAAAGAAGGTAAAACCTATGTGAAACAACGTTCGAACTCGAGGTCTATAATCCATGTCAACTAGGCAAGTGCGACCATGGATTTCTATAACTATATATGTACACATGTATAGTCCCATACATATACATATATATATATATATAGATTTGAATATTCATTGGTATGTTTATCAAACAACATGTAACCAAATTAGAAGTCAATCCTTGGGTCCATAATCCTGATCGCCTAGAAATCCTATTAAAGGGCATTGATCTAGATATTGTACCAACTAAGCCATGTATCATTAACTGGATCTTTGGGACTGAAATACCATCAACATATAACTTCTTCATCCAATGTGGAAATTATATCTCTTGGAAAGCTACGTCACCATAGGGGGAGTCTTGTAAACACCAGTGATCATCCATAGTCGCCTCTAATCACTAACTAGGATATCATATACTGACAGTCATTCCTAGATAATTTAAAAAAGACTAATCATTCTGATCATAGGCCATGGAGATCGTAATCATCTCCACCTATAAATAAAGATTCTAGGATGCATGTCCAAAAATATTGTAAATGGTTACTAAGTCAGCCAACATCCTTCTCTACCATATGAATCCTGTCCAATGTATGAGCCTTAGGTCTTGGTCTGTAGGTGGTCACGATATTTAGAACTCATATGATCCTTAAGGGGATAACCCTTAGGTTATCTGTAATGAAATAACTCTATGTTGAGTCAAAATGCTACACTGCTGGAGTCTTGTAACTGATTTGAAGAGCATAATCATTCCAATGAAAGGCTGAGGAGAGGGTAAAAATTATTACCACTTAGGAGTGTGTAATCTACCCAAGTACTGGGTTATCATTCCCAAAATCAAGGAGAGAATAATAATACTCATCATACAACTAAGCCTATCCAAGTAATTCCTATAACAAGAATCCATGTATTTCTTAGGATATATACCAAAAGTGGCCACTATGCCCATCCATGGAATTCATACAACAGGAATCCAAGTATCACTTGAGGAATGAAAGTCAACATCTGAGGCTCAATAGACGAATACTCAGAAGTACCTCTGAACATAAAAAACTATATACCAAAATATATACACATTGAGGCAAAATAGCCAAGTCCTATGTATTACCTCAGGGTATAGTAAATATCAGAAATAATATGGCTCAAAATACGGATAGTAGGAAATCATGTTTGGCATCCAAATAAGAAAATATGATATCAAGAAGAACAACAGGTAATCCCAATAGAAAAAGTGACCCCTCGCGTCAGGCTCAACATCCACCAACCTGGAAGCACCTCTCATTAAAATCACTGTATTATTAATAAACTAGTGAACATAAAGAGTAGTGAGGGTGGACTGAACACCCAACCCAACACTACAGCCACAACCCCATAGGAATATCAGTTCAGAATAGGTTCAAGGTGACACCTGAACACCATATCTACACAAACCCGATGTAAAAATCATGGTAGGTAAAAAAAAAAGGGAACCCACAAGGCCCCTCTAGTCATACACATGTGAAGGCATCCTACTTGGGATCCTTATCTGAAAAGGTAAAGTGGGAATCCTTCAAGGGATCCTCGAACAAAAATAGGTATAGGGATCCTACAAGGGACTTCATAGGTCAGAACAAAATCAAAGGCTTCCCTCAACATATCCTTGGAAGCAGCCGATATTAGAGCCTCATAGTCCAAAAGGGAACATATAACAAGGGAAGCATCCTCAAAAGAATAGGTTACGAGATATATCTCACAACACAACTCAGATCAAAGGTCACAACTAGGTTGGTCCGAACACCCAACCTATCATCCATGCCAAGTCTCACTCCTAGGTGACAACTAAACTTGATAACTGGAGGAAGAACCTCTCCATTTAGATATAAACCCCCTAAATCACCATATATATAACATCCAAATGTCAATAGAATTCCACCATTGCGATCTACATAATCAAAAACTCAAAATAGACTACACACATGCCTGATTCTAATATCCAGGGGACAAAATAACCCCAAAATCTAAACTGGAAAAGTATGTTGAGTGTACTTTAGAGTACATGGTGATTACTCTTATCCCTCCCCCTAGATGTGTACTTATACATCGCCAGAACAACTTGGCATCTACCTATGTAAAAGTTCATGACATGTAATGTTTAAAAAACAAAAACCTGTGTTCTTTCTCACATGGCCATGTACCACCACACATCGTGTACTCAGAGTATATGAAATGTGCTAAATAAAACTTCTTATTCCCCAAATGGGAAGAACACTTGGTGTGCTCCCCTAGAACACATGTCTTGTAACTAGGGTTTCCTAACAGGAAAACCTGTAGATCACCTGAAACCCCCGTTTTCACTCCCAAAATAATAGATCAAGCCTTTAGTGGCCTTAAGAAAGAAATATCAGAAAAAAACTTGAAACAACCAATTTAAAGGTAATATAGGGAGAAAATGAAAACATGCCTACCTTTGTGAGGAAACTGTTGAAGTTTTGTTTGATTCCACCATCCACGATCGCCATAAACCGTATAAGAACGTCGATGGATTCAAAATGGGACCACTATTCCCTTTCTTCTCTACCTCTTTCCCAATATGCATTTTCTCCCTTAGGTCACAGTAAAGGAGGAGTAACATAAGAGTCATGCGCTAGAAGGAGGACGAAGGAAGAGAAAATATAGAAAAAAAAGAAATGGAAAGAATAGAAAAAGGGGCCCAGGATGGCCCTAGTTCCCAACTTGAGTTTATGCCTCGCCCATGATAAACTCCACATTATGGACTCAACAATGAAGAAGAATGTAAATCAGACACTCCGTTCAAATTTTTTCTCCAACCAAACCTGTGTGAATAAATTAATATTTAATTAAAAAATATTAATTATTAATTATTCAGCTAAAATTTGAATAGCTCAGATTCCCACCAAACTCTTATCTGAGGGTAAACACCCTATTACGGGAACAACTGAGTGGTCTAAAAAGTTATATGATATCATATTCTAGTGGAAATGTCTTTTTTACCCCTTTATAAGCATGTGGAAGAAAAAAATTCAAATTTCTCTCAAAACTACGGTCTAAGAAAACACAAGTCCTTACAGTTTGTTATAATTGTAGAGAACAGGGTCATCCAGGTAGTGAATGCAAGGGGAAGAAACAAATAATGATGTTCAATGTTTAAACTATAAATAAATCATACATTATTCAAACAAATATCACATTCTCCAAGGAAGACCAAGCCACATGTACATTGGACCATTTGAAATTATTGACTGAATTGGAGTTACAGCATACTGATTAGAAATGTAACCAAGACTCTCCAAAGTTCATGATGTTTTCCAAATATCATTCTTATTGTAGTATATGCTAGACCAAATGCATGTACTCACTAATGAATAAATATATTTGCAATCTAATTTTTCTTACTATGAAGAGCCTATCAAGATTCGTGATAATAAAGAGGAATTATTGAGAAATCAGACGAATTTATTGGTGGAGGCTCTTTATAGAAACAATAAAATAGAATAAGCCACATCTAAACTAATGGATGATCTGATGATTCCCACACTAATTTTTGTATAAGGAAAAATTAATAAAACATTTTGCGGATGAAATTTTTGAAGGAGGGAAAAATATAAAAAACCCAAATTTTACGATATGTATCTTTTTAAATAAAGTCAATTTATTTGATACAATCCATGAAATACAGAGCATAAAAAAACCATGATATACATTTAAATAATGACAGGACAATTGGAATAGTGACGTGACAATTAGAAATAGTAATATGTATATTAGAATAATAACCTCACTAATAAAATTATATATAAAATATTAGTATCTCATAAATGAAAATATGATTCATTTATATCATAGAATAAATAAATAAATATTTTAAAATTGATAAATTATGTGTAGGTATTTTTGTGAAATGTTAATTTTTATTTAAAATTTTATAATTAATATAATGTTTTATAAGAAAATTTATTTTCAGAAAATAGATTACAAATTAATATCTTATGGTATTATAATTATAAGATAATTTTATAAGGCCATTAATTTTTCAATGTTTCATAAAATTGATATTTCTTGAATAACTGATGATATTAAATAAAAAGCAAATTTTACATATTTATAAATTTATTTTCATAAAATGGAATCTATTTTTGAAAACTACATCTTGAAAAATTTTTAGGGTTAATTTTTAGTATTTTTTCTGAAATATTTGAGTTTTGTGAATAGTGAAATATTGTATTTTATGGTATTTAACATTTTATGCCAAATACAAGAATTTTGGGTTAATTGATGATGTAATCACACATTATATTGAACTAACATGCACTAGTTACATTACATAGTCCCAAGAATCAACACTATTGATAGTCTTTAGCCAAAATAACAAACAAATGAATAAAATAATCACAAAACACCTGTATCCTCCAATATAAATATTAAGCCTTATCCTCACACCTTATAATCCTGGATACTTTTCTAAATTCATCCAAATTCCCTTCCCAAGACTCTAACCTACTTCCAATAACTTATAGTCTAACCAAATGTAAAATCTATGTGTCTAAAAGAGGTTCCCAAGGGGATGATATTTGATTTGTAAAATACCCCTTTAATCTCTTATAATTTTTTTTATCCTCACCCCACCTACCCGACCCATATTGGAATTTTAAATATATTATCATATATATACTTTAATTTTATTGTGTTAAAGTAATAATCATCATAAAATCTCATCATCTCACCATTTAATTATAAAAAGTAAAGCATCATCTATGAGGTGTTGAAGCACCACATACTTGGATGGTGAGTTTTAATCATTCATTACATTAGGTTTTAGGAGCCCTGAAAGAATATTATGGGTCATTCCCAACATTTCTTTCTTTCATGATAAATGATAATCCAAGATTTAAAAAATGAAAATCATCATGATCTATGGAATTTAATCAAAAAATATAAACAAGGGATATAATACTGGAACAAGAGAGTGGATCAACACATATTATTTTAATCAATTTTATTAAATAAAGAATTACCTAGTTGCAATTATTTCATTATTGATGAATCTAAAAACAGATCTACATTTTATGATCATTGAGTTGTAGGAATCAAAGTATATTACCTATATAGGTGATCACACATGTTCCGGAAATCTCTGAATGTAACTGTAGGAATATCTGTGTGCTAGAATGACAGATCCCATCGCTTGCATCCTCCACCTTTGATCACATAAATAATCACTTAAAAAGGATTCTACATGATCTCTCTTGTCTTGAGATTGAGAGGTGGAGGAAGATCTATTTTCTTTCTTAGGAGTGTTCTTGGATATGGGAGCTCTCTAGTGCTTGAGAGAATTCTCTCAGTCCAATGCACACAACCAAACAAATGAAATTTCTTGGCTATAAAATAATATAATTGGGTTTAATATATCACTAAGACTATATATAAATAATTGATAAAGTTCCCCTAATTATTTATTTAATCCCTATGAAACCCCAAGTCAAATAATAATAATAATATTATTATTTCTCCACATTCTCATAATTTGTGAATTAAATTAAATGTTAATTAATTAAATAATATTCAATATTAATTATTTGTTACTGTACCATTAATCTCAGTTTTTCTTCCATCCACAATATTTATAGGGCATTTAATAATGAATATTTATTTATTAAATAAATATCACTACTTTATTCACCAACAAATAAATAATTATTATATTTACTAAATAGAAAATAAATATTTTTTAAATACATTTCTCACATTATATTCTATTTAATAACTAATGATGGATTAAATGCAATCAAGAAGACAAGAATTATTATTAAACCACATGTGGGAATAATATTTATTCAAGATGTTATATAATAAATAATAATATATTATTTAACCAAAATTATGGATACACTTATTGTGTGAACCTCTTGGCCTCTTTTATAGCGGCATTAGTTGAAGCAACCTGAAGTGCAATGCTAAATCTAGAAACACGCAAAAGAACCCATAAATAATGATGTTAATGATCCAATGATATAATACTGCATATGAATGTATAATAAGTAATATAATCTCTTTATCATGATGTCTCCAATCATGTAGATTGCATGTCAGTGCCACCAACCTATGTGCTTGATGTCTCTTTACATGACTTCCTAAAAATTGAACTTGCCTAGAGAACAACATGACCATGGATATTTAGTCTATATAATTTTCATCAAAGGTCCTTAGGCATAAAATTTTGTTAATGAACATAAGGGACAAATAAATTCTCTCATAATTCATTAATGTAATATTACTCATGATGAACCCAATGTATTTAACCTCACCATGAACATATGTCATCATAGATTTCATTAATACATCATTGTACATGACTCAAAAATACTCATTAACATGTGTATTAAGATTTAAGGATCAATACACTCGTATGTAGATAAGATTATCTAATGACCCATATAAATTGCAATTTCCTTCTAGCGGATCCCATTCTCATAATATTCTATTGAATATTACCAAGGTCGTACAACAAGAGAAGGTTACTAAATGTCTTATGAGTCTAGGAACTTGATATTTTTTTATCATTTATGTCCCATAGATGAAATAATCTGGATATAAAACATATATTAAAGAATTGTGTCATAGAACATTTAGGTTCTCATCATAGCAGGGAACTGCTATGACCTTTTTGTGAGATATCTACTCTTTGGACCTTATCATATACTATGTTATGTAGAAGGAAAATAATGATGTGAAAAAGAGTTTATTAATATATAAAACTATGAACAATGGTTGTCATAAAGTTCATATATGTTTGTTTGAGGGAACCGGCTATAATAGACTCCCATTATCACTAGATCCAACTGGTAACAACCTTTAGTCTTCTAGCTCTCATAGGATACTCAAGTATCTTCTAAGATAGGACTTTAGTCAAGGGGTCCTCTCTGTTCACTTTTATGGGTATTATTCTCAATGGAACTTCACCCCCATGATAACAATCTCTGAAGTGGTGATACATTTTGAGTATGTTCTTTTTCTATTAGTTTCATCGTTGCTCATTTCCAAGATCCACCATTATAGTATTAGGAAAATAAAATGTGATAAGTTATTTACTTCTAGGTATCACATCATGATACATAGAAATATTTGATATCCAAATGGATTCCTTAGCTAAAATCATCCATTTACTAAGACTCCACTATAAAATCAGAAACAAATGGCTTCTTTGAAATTTTCCAGTTCACAACTCCTCCATTGTGACCGAAAGCATATCCTGACTATGAAAAAAAATCACTCTAATCTATCTGAAAACTAGAATCAGTATAACCCTTGATGAACATATCTATGTCTCCTCTATAAAACAAGAACATATCCTTATTTCTCCATAGAAACATAAGGATAGCCTTAACATCAGACCAATGTTGTTCTCTTATATCCTCTTGATATCTTCCTACCACGATCAATGCATATGAATCTTCAAGTGTAGTACATAACATGGAATACTTTATTGATCCTATCATGGAATTATATGGTATATTAATCATTCTACCTTTCTCATATTCTATCTAAGGAAACATGTTTTTGAAATATGTAAACCACGTGACACTAGAAAAAATCCCCTCTTAGATTGACCCATACTAAATTTATTTAGTACATGGTCAACACATGTACATTGACTTAGTCCATGAGGCCACTTGGATCTATCATGAATGATCTTGATCCCTAAAATATACGTGGCTTCAAATATTTTCTTTATAGAGAAACAATTTCCTAATGAGTCCTTAATAGAATATAAGACTATTATTTCATTTCCACTGAGTAATTTGTCATCAAAAAATAATACTAGGATAACGAAACCATTCCCACTAAACCTTCTGTAAACATATGGCTCACATTCATTATTAATTAAATTGAATTCTTTAATGGATTCATCAGATCGAATTTTCCATGACATGGAATCTTGGTATAATCCATTAATGGATCTTTACAACTTAAAAATACTTTTCTGCAATACATGAAGTCCCAAACCCTTTTTATTGTGTCATATAGAAATCTTCCAGAAGGCTTTCATTAAGTAATGTGATTTTGATATCCATTTGAAAAATCTCATTTTCATGTTATGTTATAATATCAAGTAGAATTATAATATATTTAAACATGGAAACTGGGGAAAAGGTTTCATTTTAGTAAATTCACTGATATTGTTTAAAACTATTAGCCACAAGCCTCACATTATATGTATTTACATCACTTTCCATGTCCAGTTTTCTCTTGAATACCCATTTTCACCCAAAATGATTTATATCAATTAATGCATCAATCAAAACCCAAACATGGTTCTGATATATGAAATCGATTTAAAAATTCTTGGATTCTTTTCATCTTAATTCTTATAAGATCTCTACTTCCTATTTATAGGATATAGGTTCATCATTTTCAATAAATATTGAGTCACCATATTCAATGACTAGAAAACCATATCTATATAGTTATCTCACCTCTCTTGTGCTCCTACATTGTACTTGTGTTTGATGAACTACTTCTTCTATGGGGACCTATAGAATTTTTTCATATACCAACTCTTGTATATCTTGATAATCAACTACATCGAAATCAATATTGATCAAACTATAATTTTTGAGTATGTTTTCCCTCTCATGAAAGATAGCTTCTCTAGTGATAGTCAATTTATTTTCCGCGAGGTTATTCAGTAGTATACCGTTGTTTCCTTTGGAGTATCCATTAAAGACACAATTTGTGCCCTAGGGTTCAAGTTTTTTGCCTGATAGTGCCTTAACAAAACCCTTATAACCCCATACATGTTTATGAAACAAACAAAAGGTTTCTTTCCACTCCATAACTCGAAGGTAATTCCATTTTACACTTTAGTTGGTACTCAGTTTACTGTGTATGTCATAGTTTGTTATGCATATCCACAAAAGAATAATTGAAGATATACAAGACTCATTGTCATCCTTACCATTTATAACTAGGTACGATTCCTCATTTCACTAAAACTATTACACTATGGTGTGTAAGGTGGATTCAGTATAAATAGAACCCCAAACTCCTGTAAGAAGTTGATAGACTCTTAGTTAAGATATTCACCACCTCGATCCGATTGAAGTTTATTTATCTTTTTTTCCATGCTTATTTTCAACTTCATTATTGAATTACTTGCATTTATCAATGGTACAAGACTAATACCTCATCAATTACATATATCCCTTTATAATAAAGTCATCATTAAAAGTTAAGAGGTAAGAATATCCACATCCCGATTTTACTAGAAATTTTCCACACACATTAGTGTGTACCAATCCAAGAAGCCTTGTGGCACTTTCACCCTATCAACCGAATGGAGGTTTAATTATTTTCACTCATAAAAATGCATGAAATATTTGTAGTGGTTTTATCTTAGACTATTCTAAATAACCATATTGACCTTGATTTTTCTAACACATATTGTTTAAATTAATAAGACAGTGATTCCATAGCTGGGTGTTATACGATTCATGTGAACATGATTTGTTATCAATTGACAATACATGGTTTTCATAATTTAATATATAAAGACCATTATTTAAATGTTACACACCATAAAAAATTTTGTAATTATAATAAAAAAATTATTCCAAAACTTGAAAATAATCCCATCTTCATTTAGGAATGATACAAAAATTATGTTCATGGTAACCATAGGTACATAATAACCATTTTTTAAAAGCAAAATAATTATCATTGTAAATGAAATTTTGTAGTTAGTAATTTCAAGGGATGATATAATCTCACCATTAGTAGCACTAAAATCCACCTCTCCTCTTTAAACCATTTGGATTATACTTGGATACTATATTTGGATACAGATGTAAGCATGACATGTTATATATAAAATGTGTAGATATTGAAATATTACACTCAATAATGAAATCACCTTTATAATCCCCTTGATTTTTGGTATAGTTCCTCTTTAAATGTCATATTTTTCAATATTCAAAGACAACTACCTCCCTTCCATTGTCATGCCTCTAGATATTCCTCTTCTTGGACGGAAGGTTTTTTAGAGCTTTATACTTGTTATGATTATTAGGAAACGTTTCCTTGTTCTTATGGTTATTATTCACCATAAGGATCACAATTTTATCATGATACATGTCTTTATACACTTTTAGAATCAAATAAATATTTTTTGATAGAATCTTTTTATTATTTTTCATATTATAATTAATAACAAAATAGGGGATGGTCTTGTGCTATGAAAAAAGTATGATATCTATATGCAACTCATACAAGATTTTAATCCCTAAGATGTCTATGAATTTAATATATCTAATAAGCTTCACTACCTGAGGCCCATCTGGCATAGAATCTCCATGAATAGTTATAAAAAAAGCATTAGAGATATCATACCTTTCTGGTCTCTCCTTCTCTTGATAGAGATCTCGAAGGTGAGAAATCATGCTATACGTATCCATGTCCTCATGTTGCATCAAAATATCAATGTTTATTGGTGATATCCTGAAACAATGAATATATACGGAATAATTAAAATGTTTTTCATAGAGTGATAACTCTTCATCACTTGACTCATTACGAGGTGCATTATGAATATGTTATTCTATCACTGATAATTTTCTTTCAGGGTGAAGGATAATGTGTCAGAACCATTGTCACTCTTGGAAATTTGTGCTGGTGAGATGGTCATCCATCTCAAGTATGTATCACAATGATATGTTTGATCTCATTTTAAGGTTTTGCACAAAATAATATCAAAACAATCTTAGTACTTTATCTGATATAATCTAGAAAAATAAATAGATATTATATTTATTAGTCTTCAACTATTTTATCAAAACCCAATAGCCATCACTATTGGATTCAGAATAACATATTTGATGGACATTCTAGTGGAAAGGATCCATATTACCCTTATTATTTCCAGAAAATAGGCTAGTCAATAAACCTAAATGGTTTTAGGTAGATATTATAACTTCCTACTAAATTAACTCACAATTCCTTGATCTCTTGGGTGGACTCCCCAAACATGAAATCCTTAAATTTTATTTCCTCAACCCTTAAATTTTAGTTTCAACATGTCCTTCTTTTTCAGTCAACCCTTGATGTGAATTAATTTAAGTCAATACAAATCTTTAAGTTAGGATTCCATGATAATTAAATCAACCGGAACATTATCAAGTTAAACACATTGAACTATAATTTAATTTTAACTAAAATAGAGGAACACTATAAGAACTTAATATATATAACTAAAGGATTTTATCCTTTTATGTGTAAATTTTAAATTATTATCTTTTATCAAATTCATTTAAAAATTAAGAGGATCTAATTAATTCATTAACAATGTCATAAATAATATTTAAGGGTAATCTAATTTATTTTAGTTTTATCATTCAAGCTCATTAATTTCATTATTTCATGTGATCACAAAAAAACATCCATAATTAAATAACCATGAAACATGAAAGAAATAAAACAATAAAGTTGTATGATCATGAACATTTTCAAATGGTTATCTTATTTAGTTGTTGATAAACTGGTCGTTTACCAAGGGGAAAATAACACGAACCAATTAATATTCATGTTATAGCTTTACAGTTTCCCACAAATATATCACTCTAGGATTCGTTTCCCCTCACCTCCAAACATAAACCGCATTGACTAGTTGTGGATCATTATCCATTACATATACTTTCACATGCATGTAGGTGAGGGGGAAAGTTATTAAATAAAAGAAATAAAGGGAATGTAGGCCCTTACATAATAATAGGAGAGAATGTCCACATTCCAATAATTTTATTTAATAAGGAACTAAATGAAACCATTCACATAAAAGGTATGGTCTATCCTCACAGTTATCCAAATACATGAAACAAATTTCGCATTTTATGAAACTAGAATTCAATTCTTAATCATTATTATTTAAGATAATTTGTGGTTGAATAAATTAATTATCATATTCAATTAACATAATCAATTTTCTTATTTCTCATCTGAATTTCCATTGAGATTCACATCCCTTGAAATTTTGAAGAAAACAAATTTATTTAGAAATAACTGTGAACATAAATTTACCATAGAGGAAAAATGACAAATAACCATATGAATCTACCCAGCATCTATTATATTCATGTACTTCTAAGTCTTGTGGCATATGGTATACATGACATGTCACATACCTTCATGACATGTATTATCAACTTAATGATTACATGAATTACATGATATTTTGGTCACATGTTATGCTTTAATTACAATAGTGTAACAACTATAATATGAATCATACATGATATTCAAAACTAAATATTAAATAGTTATTAATTAATCAAACACACACACATATTAAAAACCCATCACATGGAATGTATAATCAACTTAATGACCACACACAAGCACATGTTAATAAGTTTTACACTGTATAATAAATAAATTTTAAATCTATGTAATTTGGAATAAGTAAATGTCATGTATAGATGAGTTACATGGAATTTAAATATATTACCATCTATCTGAGGCACACTCCTTGGGACTCTATGTGTAAACTCTTCCATAGACAATTGGAGTACATGACATGTTTAAGTGACTACACAGTGTGTGGTCTTCGAGTAACATGGCCACCAATCTGGTAGATCATGTATAGTATAATAAATAGACCATTTGTGATTCAAAATGTGTATGTGTGCTTCACTACATGCACTTTTGTTGACAGTGTGCCAGTCTAGCCTAGTCAAAATGTGGTGTAAGAATTAAATACATTGTGTGTAATTAATGCACAGAGATTGAATTAATTTCTGAATTAATTCCTGATGAATTGAACAAAAGTACACAATGTATAAATCCAGTCACATGTCCTATACTCATGTGTTATCTAAAAAAATCCTTATAAATTCCAGATGAGTTCCTCAATTGTATTTAATTCATAAAATTAATCAAATTGATTAGATATAAGAGAAATAAAGGGGGAAGAAGCATATCTCACAATTCAGATTAATATAATGATTAAACTTGAATTTTATACTAAATCAAACATGTGTAAATAAATTAATTATATTAAAATAATTATAAATAATTATATGACCACTATGATACCACTTGTAGTTTCTGGGTGTAGTAAAATCATGTGATGGGTTGTGCCAAAATTTCTTTTTTATCATGATCTATGATCAATATGAAATTTACACAATGTTAAACGTCATGATCTATTGAATTAAATCAATGAATTTTGACAAGTGATAGAATATTACAACCAGAGAGAGGATCATTTCATATTATTTATAATCAATTTAATTAATTAATTATTTTCCTTGCTGGAATTATCACTTATTTAATGAATTTGAAAATTGATCTACATTTTATAATCATTTCATTATAGGAATAAAAAAAATATTAACTCTAGAAGTGATCGACACAAGTTTTAAAACTCTTTTAACAACACTGTAAGAATCTCTTAGTTGTAGAAAATAAAATCCTATTGGTTTTGTTATCCTCTTTTGATCTCCTTCAAAATTACTTCTAATGTGTTATCATTGATCTCTCTTGACTTAAGAGAGGTAGGCAAAGAATGATTTCACACCATTCTGGGGAGCGTTCTTGGAGAAGAGAGCTATATAGGAATTGAGATAATTATCCATGTATGTTTTGAACAACTAAAAAATTGAATTGGCATGGCTAGAAAATAGTATAATGGGGTTTATATATCACTAGGGTTAGAAATAAATAATTTAACAAGTTATCCTTATTAATTATTTAATCCCTATGAAACCCCATGTCAAATAGTAATAGTAATAATAATATTATTATTTATCATCATGAAATTAAATTGAGAAATAAATTAAATATTAATAAATTAAATAATATTCAAAATTTATTATTTCACACCGGGGCATTAAACATTGTTCACCATTACTCCATAATATTTATCAAGGCTTGAATAATGAATATTTAATTTTTAAATAAATACCACTCCATTATTCTATAGTAAATAAATAAATATTAAATTATATAAATTGAAAATAAATATTTTAAAAATATACCAATCACATTATATTCTCTTGAATAAATAGCAACAAAATAAATTTGTTCAAGAAAACACGAATAATTATTAAACAATATACATAAATAATATTTATTCCACCTATAAAATAATAAATACTAATATACTATTTAACTAAAATTCTAGATACACTTTGGGTTTGGACCTCTTGGGTACTTTCTTAGTGGAATTAGATTAAGTGGCCTAAATTCCTAGATTAGCATCTAGAAACATTCCAAGGCACCCATAGAGAAATAATTTGATGCTGCAATGATATAATACCTTATATGGATTCTTACTATGTAATATAATCCTTTTATCACGATATCTCTAATCAAGATGGTTTTATGATAATGCCACCAACCTAGGTGCTCGATGTCTCTTTCTGTGAATTCCAATAAGTTTAATTTTTATGTTGAACACCATTACAATTGTTTTATTTAGCCTACATCATTTCTGTTAAAGGTCCTGATATATCAACATCCATTAAATAACATAAGGGAAAATCCTTTCTCACATTAATTATTAATAAAATATTACTTATTATGCACCCAATGTATCCTACCTCACCATAATCATATGTTGTCTCAGTTTTCATCCAAATATCAAAGTACAAAACTCATAATACTCATTAATAATAATTTTAAAGTGTAAGGACCAGTACACCTATCTGAAAATAGAATCATCCAATTACACATATAAATGTTCATTTCCTACTAGTATGTCCCATTGTCAAAATAAATTACTAGATATGACCAAGAGTGTACATCATGAAAAGGTGCCTCAAATACTAATGAGTCTCCACCCCTAATTGCTTGTATAATTTGTGTTCCTCAAATGATATCATTCGACTATATAACATATATTTATGAATGGTGTCTTAGAACTTTCGAGTTCTCATCATAGCAGGTACCTTCAATGAAATTCTAGTGTAATATATTCTATTAGGAAATACTAATATACTATGTTACATATAAGAACAATAATTCTATGGCAATTATTTTATTAATATTCAAAATTGTGAATAATGGTTATCATAAAGTACATAGATGTTTGTTCAAGGGAACCAAATCCATCAATTACCTACTTCAAGGCTGGTTGTCAAACCTTTTTATTATTAAACCATATTATAATATGTGTATTACAACTTATGTAATGTTTTGGAACAATTATATAAAAATAAAATTAATTAAAATGATACTAGTATGCGATGGTCGTAAAAACCACCAAAATAAACTAATCATTTTTTCGTTAATGAAACATCATGATACCATATATTATAATGATATGTGAAGACCATTTAAAATCCTGGAAGTATATTAATATCATTCCATTCCACTACTAGATTTTTCTTCCATTTTAAAAGTACTATAATAATTATACACAGGGGAATCGACCATAAAACCATGAAACAAATGCTCCTTGACTAACAAAATTAGACATTATAACTCATTAGAATGGTCATAAATATATATAATAAAATTCTAATAAATAAAATATATTTTTCCGATGATATGAATTAATTAATTACTGAATATAATATGATTATATAGTATATTGAGTATAAGTGTGTAATGATTTGGGAGATAAAGTAAAGGACTTTATCTCAATATCCATTTCATTGAGACTTACATTGCAATGTGCACCTAATCATTTTTACTAGGTGTATCTACTACCATTTTGATATCAATTTTCATTTTAAATTTTATTTATTTAAATTTAAGTATTTATTGTATCATTGATATGATTATTATCTAGTCTATATACCTTTTTTACATACAACTTTTAATTTGAATTTTATTTTATTAACTAGAAAATAATGTTATATCTGTATATTTTACTCAATAAAAAAATTCTTTTATAAGGAATATTGAATTCATGAATTAAATCAATAATTTTTATATTTTTGGAATAATTTAGACATGAATGTAAGTGTGGATCCCAGTTATATATATCCCTTTGATGCATTGATTGGTTTTATGAGAAAAAACTATCGGCAAAAAACACTTCACGTTTGATTCCAAGAAGAATCAGATGGGTTTCTACCCAAAGGCATAAATCATCATATGAATGGTATTGATGGTAGTGGTTTGTGTTCCATATACAGGATGTCCAATAATTAAACATTCCCTTTATTAATTATTCAATTAATATTATCCTTGATATTTTCACTATGGAATAGTCTATGAATGAATTTTCATTATCACTTTATTGATTAAATGGAATATGTTTTTTCAGTTATATACTTTAAATTTTTTATTATGACTTATTAAAAATTCTTATATTATTATTAATTAATATTTATGTTTTATGTAACCCTTACTGATAATTTTATCTCACCAATTATTTTTATCCTTACCCTATTTATGAAGATGAAATCCTTAAATAAGTGTCATGGATGCTGTTTATTTTCCATTGTTTTGTTATATGTTTCATTACCATTGTAATAAGGGAACCATTTATGTATCTAGTTCATTAATACTGCTTAAAATATTGATCATTAGTGATGTGATGTATTGTATCTATTTCATTGTAATAAAATAACACCTAACTCTAGGCCACTAGGGTCGGGGTTGTTATAAAAATTAAATAAAATTTTTAGAAATGATAAATTAAGTGTTAGTAGTTTTATATCAAGTTAATGTTTATTTAAAATTTTATAATAAATATTATTATTTATAATAATTTTTTTTAACCTAAAATAGATTCATATTTTTTTTTCTTATAATCATTAGATAATTTTTTGAGTCATTAAATAATTTTTCAATGTGTCATAAAAATCATTTATTGAATTAAAGACATTATTTTTCAAATAAATGATGATTTAAATTAAAAATTATATTTCACTTATTTGTAAAATTATTTTCATAAAATGAAGCCTATTTTTGAAATATACAGATCCAAAAATTGTTGTGCTGAATTTTTCATTTTTTCCTAAAATAGTAGAAATTTTTGTTATTAATAAAATATGGTAATATAACCAGCAACTTCAGTTAGAAGCTAAGCTTCTGAACAGTTATTAAAATAAAAGAAAAAGTACAAAATAGATGATCAGGGTCAAACATAAGAACTTTCCCTCATCCATCATGTACAAAATTATAGATCATAATAAGACATGTCATTCCCATAGTCAGAATCATCACATTTTTCCCATTCAGACTGAGACTGGCCCTGGTTTATGATCATAAGTGTATCAGAATTGAACTTGGTTGACAACTTTGAAGAATCTCGGGTAGACATAGTGTGAGGTGTGTTATAAAAGTCCTTCGTCGGCCTTCTCTTTGAGGGAGCATGATTGACATCTATCCTCCCTTTTTCAGATAAAAGTGCATCCTTAAAAGAGACCGGACCAATGCTGCCTGTTTTCACCCCTTCCGCATCAGAGATGTCACCCCACTCCTCAGCAATCCTAGGAGAGTTCAACAAATTCTGAATTTCATGGTGACAATGAACATGTTGAGTAATCCCAATGTGGTCATCCAATCTAGGATTAGACACACCAGTCCCATCACGGATCAGAATAACACTAGGAAGCGTGGGAGGATTTGAAGTGTCAGTACAAGTAGGATGCCCAACAACAGTGGGGAAAGAATTCTCTCCAGTCTCAACTCAACCATCATTGGATGAATTCTCATTAAAAAGTCCAACCCAACTAGTGGAGGGGAAACTCATTGGAGACTTATCCACCATAGGTGCTTTTCCTTTCAAAATAGGCACCTGAGAGATATATTTATCAACAGACATCATATCAACCTTAGTAGAAAATGATTTTTTGATAACATCCCCATCATGATCAAGAGACTTTGAGAGTGCAACATGCTTCCTGTCCGGTTTCCTTCTATAGAGGTCCGCCTGATGACCCTTCAACCCACATTTCTCGCAATAAATATTCCTCCGACATAACCCCAAAGAATGCCCAACAACCATACATTTGGTATAGAAGATGGAAATTCTTTCATATTCAACATCAATATGAATATTATTAGAGGGAGTAGAGAGAGTTACATTATCAATCAAGGTGGAGCTCAGATCAATCTCCACCAGCATTCTGGAAAAGTGTCCAAATTGCACAACCTCAGTTTCCATATCTAGGCGTATAGGAGTCCCAATTGCCATGCCAATGTCATGCAAACTTTTTGGGTGCCAAAGTACCCAATTAAGTCCATACCAACGAACCCAAACCTGAGAAAAGGAATTCCTTGCACGTGAGGCATTGAAGTCCAAGGACCATTCATGTAGGTGAAGACATCCCAGTTTTAGAGACAAAGATCTGATGCCCCACACATTTCTTTTGAAATCATTTGATGGGAAAATACAATGAAAGAAGCCATGACCAAGAGAGACACATCTCCAGTCAGAATAACCCCACAAAAATGAGACCCTTCTCACCAGATACTCAAACCTCCAAGACTTCTCGCCCTTCAGTAAAACAAGACGCGCAATCACAGAACTCTTCCCAATTGCAATCCTTTCAGCAAACACATCCGGATTAGCCTCAACATGGGCTGATGACTCTTTTCAAAGAATCCTTCGAGATCCTACGTCAAAGAAAGAGGAAAATGGAGGTGCGTTTGGTTCTTCCACTACTCCAGTGGGAGCTTTAAAATAAGAACTTCAATTTGAGGCCTTCAAACCCCCTTTCGATTTCACCAACAGCAGGTCAGAAATCGTATGAACAGAGTTCATAACAACCGGAAAATCATCTGCCCGCCTATCACCATTACCGAGAAGATCACCAAATATCTGAGTGTCCGAAAGAGATCTAAAAGTAGTGTCTTTATATGAAATCAGACGAGCTGGAAGAGATGGACCGCCTTCCCTAACATCGTGCTGTGCAACACGATCCACAACAGGTGATTTTTTCCCCGCGACATCACTATAGATAACGCTTCCTCCTCGCAGATCTTGATTCCATGCCGATCCAATCTCACCAGCAATAAGCACTAAACCCAGAAAGTGGGGAAGCGACATCCCTTAACCCTGAAGCAGATCCGAAACTCTATCGCGACAGAACATCAAACCCTCCCCGAAGAACCGTCATTTCCCCCACCCTGGTCAATTCAAAATATGGTAATATATGGTATAAGATAAATACATGATTTTTTTTTCATGGTTGATGTATAGATGATTATAGAACCATTATATCAAGATATAATTAATTATTTAATGATTTTGAGTGAAAAGAATCAACATTTTTGATAGTCATGTGCCAAAATAATAAACTAATGAATAAAATAATAAAAAACACCCTTATCATACCCAATAAGTACCATCCTCACCACCTCTTATCCTCAAAACCTATAAGACATGAACATAATCTAAATTACACAAAATTACCTTACTAATTCTATTCCATGTGTATATGAGCTTCTGGACTTGAAAAACAACCAAACCCTAGTGCCTTAAGGTGGTTCTCAAGGAGACGACATACATGAGGTAAAATCCTCCAACTTTCTCTTCTAAATTATTTCTTTCTTCAACCTCATAATTTCATCCAAAATTCAAATTTACAATTTAAATAAAATATCATATATATATATTTGAATTTTATTTTTTCAATGGCATATCAATAAAAAAATACCTTCTCTTTTCCTTTTATACTAAAAATGAAAACATCATCCATGAACTATCGATTTACCACCTTCAAGGTCGATGATTTTTTGTTTTCCATTACCACCTTAAAGAATGGTCATAAAACCATTATTATGGTTAAACTAGATTGAAAAATTTATATTAAAACTTCTTTTAGGTTCTTTACTTAATACATATACATAATATTAAATACAAACAAAAACTAATTTGTGATAATCAAAAAACCGCAAAAATAAACGAATCCTTTTTCATTAATTTTTTATATAATGACTCGTTATCATATCAGAAAAATAATAATAAATATGATAATTTAAAATTATGAAATTATATTAATACTATATCATTATACTTCTATAGTTTTTTATTCATTTTACAAGTTCCTCCATAATTAAACTCACGCGAACTCGTCACAAAATCATTAAATGAAATCTTCCGGAATGAAAAAATTGAATCTTATAACTCATTAAAAAGGAAGAAAATTAATGTAATAAAATTAAAATAATCAAAATAAATTTATAATAGGTTATGAATTAATTAATTAATATAATATAATTTTATAATCCTGGACATTAAGTGCATGTTCCGAACACTTTCAAGGATAAAGGGATCTCTTAAAACCTCCAAAGTTACCTTTAGGTTACACTTTCTCTCTATTTATGAAAATTAATTTATTAAATCTTCTTATATAATTCATTTAAAATATTTTATAAGCTACAAAATTATGTATCTAGATCAATTAATCCTTCTTTATTATGAAAATATATTTTAGAAAAGGTTCCCTTCTCAATTCCTCTTGATATGAAAACCCGATCAAAGTGAATTTCCCATTTTATTAACCATTTACAAGAAAAATCCATTATCTTTTTCAATCCACCATTATTTTTTTAATATCAAATATTTCCTCATGAAAATATATATTTGTTCATTTAGGGTTTTATACAAATAATATTCCTTTGTCCTCCTTAAATTCTCATTAATAAGTTCCCTTTAACCATGCTAAATAGTCTCATTTATAATGTTTTTGAATCAATATTTTTACATGTTTTCACTTTACATAGTCATAATTTATCTTGATATATTCCTATTTTCCCTCATTAATTTCCATATTTTATTTAAATCCATTCTTTCATTCACACCATTATGATAATCCTATTTGTTATGCATTATGACATGATTACGATACCCATTTCTTTCTGTGGGTAACCCTTATGTGTATTACTTATTATTAATAATTCATATGTCATTTTTTTATGAAGATGATATGATGATTTAACCCATATAGAACTCCAACTAATTGGATAATGTTTAGTCTCATGAGACATCATATATGGTATTAGGGGTAAACGTATTCCATTATGGGTCTTGGTCCACCATGTGAATAGTCATAGAAGTTATCCTTGAATCATGTTTATGTGAGGTATAATATTTCTTCCATATTACTATGTAAATATGATCATATTATTACATTATCTATTTGTTATTCTTAATTATGATTAATCATGTCTCGTGCCTTTTTATGCCATCATGTTATGACTTCTAATTCAGCGCTATGATTTATTCTATGGTTTATTCCCATGATGATATTTTTAGCTCATACATTTGTTCATGTATTCCATAGGTTATCCAATGTAGATGTAGAATCTCAAAGTATGTTAAGTGATCCTTATGTATATTTACCATAAATATGTTTTATTCTAGTTAAATGTTTTCAGTATTATGTACCTAATCTTCCAGAGACACAAGAATTTATGATCCTTGGTTTGTATGTGATGGATAATTATGCCTAAAATCATATAATAATATGTGTAAAAGGCTAGGTTCTCTATAGTTGAAATAAATTCATGATCGAGTTATTTTTTGTGATTAGGAATAGAAAACTTTAGTAATAACAATAGGGAAAATTAAATCACCCTGGATAATGTAGATTCAAATATATGGTATCACAAGTTATGATATACTTTTCATTTATAAGTTTATCCTTCTATGTTCAATGTTTTATTCTTATATTCTAATTAGCTAATAATTCAATCCACCTAATTGTACATTATATTTCTTATTAAATGAATATAAATAAGATAACTAATGCTAATAATAAATCTAATAGGTAATGTTGTGATTTCCCTAATGAAATTCCAAAAATGGTGGCAATTGGAGCCCAAAATATCATGACATCACTATCTTGATAGGATCATTTTATGAATAATAACTTCAGCCATATAGAACTCCCTTCTTATACTAAGAAATATAAAGTTGTGGTTCCTTCCTTCATGCAACAAAGGCCTCCTATGTTTAGTGGATATTATGATCCCCTCATCAAAAAATAATGGATTAACTCCATTGAGAAGATATTACCTATCCTCCAGTGCTAATAAAAATAGAAATTTGTGTTGGAGTTCTATCATTTTGACGGGGAAGATGATCAGTGGGGGAAAATGATCAAAAACACAATTTATAAGGTGGAAATTGATTCCAGGAATTGATTATGACTCAATAAAATATGTATCAAAAAATATTTTCCCCAAACTCATCATCTTATGATGGAAAGGGAGTTCCTCGAACTGAAGAAAAAGGAAGAAGAGTCTATCCAGGTGTGTGAGGAAAATGTTACAAAAATTAATGATATGTCCCTAGAATTGTCTCCAAAGATTAAATAATGATGTATTTCTTGTTTAATGTAATAACTCCAAGTCTATAAAAAGAGTTTTTAGTTGAATACATTCATTTTTACGAGGAGATTATATGTTGGACCCTTAATATTGATATGGGGATTAGAGACTCTCAGTGGTCTTATAAAATTGAGGAAAAAAAGAAAAAAAATGGAGTTTAATATGGGAGGATCAGTAGTTAAAACCCATGATGGAAAAATAATCCAACATCCAATATGTCAAAAGTTTTGGAAAAAGAATCCTGAGAACTTTATAAATGGATCAAGAGACACTTAAAATATTGAGGAGAGGGGAGCTGTGCTAATTAGTTCCAAAGGGATATAAAGAATCACATAAATTCGGAAAAATAATGGAATGTTTAGAACAACAGTCATCATGTAGTAAAATGTTTGAACTATAAGTAAAATTTCCATTATAGATTCCATTTTCCTAATCAAATTGTTTTTTGAGGCAATCAACCACAATAACATACATGCAAGCAATGAAGGGTTTATGCTATCACTACTAGTTATGTTGAACCTGAAAATGATGTGGTTATTGTTAAACGGTTTATTTAGTCAAGAATAGAAAGCATACTATTTGATTCTGGTTCTATGTATTCTTATATATATTTAAAATTTAGTATAACTACTCAAACACCGCCTAAAAGATATGGAGGTTGAGTTTTCTATGAGAACAAAAAAAAGAGGAGCTGTTTCTTCCAAATTATATACTCCTCCCTGATTAATTTTTGTGCACTAAACTTCCCATATATTCTCATCTTACTTCATTTTGTGGGTTTTGATTCTATTTTAGGAATCTATTGGCTGTATTTATTAAATTACAACATCAACTGTCATGAACATGAGATCACCCTTCACATCCTAAGGCATCCTCTAATTCTACACATGTGTAAGGAGGTGGATGAGAATCCTTCAGAATTATCATCTCAATTGTCTTTATTATTAACTTATAAGAAACAATATATTTCTCAAATTAATAATAAAAAGGATATTATCATGCTTTAATACATTACCATTATGAAAAACAACACTGATGTGTTCCTTCAGGAATTGACTTGTCTTCATCAAAAATGATAGTTTGAGTTCATAACTGATATTATACATGGATCTCTTAGCATATCAAAGTGTACTTATAGGATGTCCACCATTGAGTTGGAGGAAATTAATAAGTTGTTATAAGATAATCAAGATAAAGATTTTTTATGCTTGAGTGCTTCACCACAGGGTCTGCTAGTCCTTTTCATCAAACAGAGGTATGGATCAATTTTCCTCTGTATTGATTATCACGAGCTCAAAAAAATCGCGATATTGAACAAGAATCTTCAACCCTATATAGATGATTTTTTTGATCATGTACTTGGGGACAATTATTATTCTGGGTAAATCATTGGTCGGGATATCACCAATTAAAGGCGAGGAAGGAATTTGTTTTGAAAAATTTTCTATTGAACAGGGTATTGACACAATGAGTTAGTTTTGATGCATTTCAGACTCACTAATGCTCCAGAAATATTCATGGACCTAATCAATAGTATATTTTAAAATTACATAATTTTTCATTGTAGTATTTTTTAATGATATTCAGATATACACCAATAGCAAGGAGGAACATGGGGAGAATTTTAAAATTGTTCTAATGAATTTGAAAAGGGATAAAATGTTCAAATGTAGTGTAAATGTGAGTTCTCTGTAAGAAAAGTATCATTATTTTGGAATATTATCACAATACAAAGGAATATATATGGACCATTCTAAGATAAATGTAATCTAAGTGTGACTCACGACAACATCTATAATGAAGATTCATATTTCTCTTAGTCTATCTTTGTATTTTTGATGATTTTTGAAGAAATTATCATGATTTTTGATCTCATTAACAAAGATTAATTGGAAGGAATTAATTTTTTTCTTGACCAGTGAATGTGAATACTTCTTAATATATTTGAAAAGAGGCTTATCACTGCCCCAGTACTTACAATACTATCATGTGGGGAACTCTGTATGGTATGTCGAGATTATTCAAAGAAGGGATTAGGCTGTGTACAAATAAAAAATGATAAATTCATATCCCATGCCTCATGTCCATTGAAATTTAATGAGAAAAAATGGCATGCATGATACTGAGTTTTCATCTATGATATTTTTATAGAAAATATAGTGGCATTATCTATATCAAGAGAATTTTGAGATATATACTGATCACAAGAGCCTAAAATATATATATTCAAATAGAAGGAAATTAATATGATTCGGTGAATATGGTTATATATTATCAAGGATTATGAATTCTCAATCCACTAGAAACCTAGTAAATCAAATAAAATAGAAGATTCTCAAAGAAGAAATGATCCTACAACTATATTAATGATGAGTATCAGGAAGGATCTAATCTTCTTATAATTTTAATATATGGATATGGGAATCATGAAATAAAGATCATAATATATCTTTTATCATATTATTTCTTGAATATCCAGTATGGAGAAAATAAATGATACTCAATGAAAATATGGAAATCTAGAAGAAGATATAATACATTATAAACAAGAAATACTTAGATTTCAAAATTTATGAGAAATGAGTCACATGATTTGCTTCAAAAATATGTGTACTAATGAATACTATGATAAAGAAAATAATTTTTAATGATTCACATAAATTAACGTTATTTATTCTACTATAGATCACAATGATGTATCAAGATCTCTAAGAGAACTATTTTTGGGGAAATATGAAGAAATAGATCTCTTAATATACATAAATATTCTTGGTATATTAGAAAGTGGAGGGTAAATTGAAAAATTATAATGGGATGATGCAACCATTACCTATAGAAACATGGAAATTGGAAAAGATCACCATCAAATTTTTGACCAGATACTTGAAGTCATCCAGAGGAAGCAATACTATATGGGTTGTTTTGGATCATCTTACAAAGACAACTCACTTTATTATAACACAAGGGGAATTATAACTCAAAAATAATTCACATATATAACTCTGAGTAGTAGTTTCCATACATAGTGTACCATAATCAATTATATCTGATTGTGATATAGGATTTACCTTCATGTTCTGGAAAAGTCTCCAACATGCTCTAAATACTGAGATGAACATCAATATGACTTATCATCCCCAAACTAATTGAAAACTTCAATGGACTATTCAGATACTGGAATACATGTTGAGATCATGTTCTATGGACATCTAAGTAGTATGGGATCAACATATTTCATTGGTAGAGTTATTATACGACATTAGTTTTCACTCATGCATCTAAAAGGATCCATATTATTACCTTTATGGGAAAATATTTATAAGTCCTTCATTCATGGATGAACTCAGTTAACACAAGTTTTTAGGACTTGAGATGGTCGAAGAAATGGTTAAAAATGTGAAAAACATTCTACAACACATCAAGGAAGGCCAAAGTCAATAGAATATATTTGTAGATAATCATATAAAATATATAGATCCTGAGGTTGGTGAAAAAGTCTTCCTAAGAATATCTCTATGGAATAGGGACATGAGATTTTTGAAGAAAGGAAAGCTAAGTCCTAGGTACTTCGACCCCTTTGATATTCATGATCGCGTCGCAGATGTGGCCTATCAAATAGCATATCCACCAACCATTTCTCAAATGTATAATGTATTCCATGTATCCTTATTGTGGAATTAAATTCTATATCCCTCATATTTACTAATTCCAAATGTCTTACAGCCACAAAATGAAATCTCTTTTGAGAAGAATCTGGTGAAGATCTTGGATTGTAGAGATATTGTTCTACACAACAAGACTACTCACATGGTCAAATTGCTATGGAAGTACCATAAATATGAAGAGGTGAAATGAGAACCATAATAATTGATGAAGTAGAACTACCACCACCTTTTTTCACTATAGTATGTAAAAGGTAATTTCAAGGGAAAAAATTCATAAGGGGGAAGAATGTAATAATCCATAATTTTATAAAAAAAATATCATCATATAACTATATAGTATACTATAAATCACAAACAAAAAGTAGAGAAACCAACTAAATATTATCATCTTAAATAAATAATGATTCATTAGTAAGAAAAAAAACCAATAATAATTTCAAATACTATAGAGGGATAGTAAATAGGAAATAATATAATAAGAATGGGAGAATTTGGATATTCTCGATCAATTAGAATGACCGTGCTCGTGAACAAAGCTATAAAAAATCGTAATGTTAATAATAAAATATTATATTTTATGATTAATACATATATAAAAATGGGATAAAATATAAGTTAATGATGAATATCATAAGTAGTATTTATAATAAATATTAAACCCCATTTACTATTATAAATTTTATTGTTGGAATAGTAACCTCACCATTAGAATAGTAATGTGAACATTAGGAAGAGTAGTCTAGCTGCTAGAGTAGTATCCTCCCATAAGAAAGTATAAATTATTTTTTGACAATATAAATGAAAATATGATATAATTATATCACAGAATAAGTAAATAAATGGTTAGTAATTGACATATTAAGTGTCATTATTTTTATAAAAAGAAAATATTTATTTAAAATTTCATAATTAATATATTGATTTAAAATATTTTTTTTGTAATAAAATATATTAATAAATTATAATTTTGTTTTTCTTATAATTATACTATAATTTTATGATACTTTAATTAATTTTTCATAGTGACATAGAATCAGTTGTATTATTAAAATCAGAATTTTTCGACTAAAAGATAATTTTAATTAAAAATTAATTTTTTCACAATTAGAAACATATCTTCCTAAAATAGTGAAATTTTTTTAAATATTAATTACGAAAAATGGTCATGGTGAATTTTAGGTATTTTTCTAATACAGATGAAATTTTGTGAATAATGAAATACGATAATTTACGGTATATGCAAAATGTATGAATGTTTTAGTCATAGTTTATGAATGGATAAAGAAATAAAAATTATCTCCAACTATAACTCGTTATTTAATTTATTTAGTTATATTAATCAAAACTATTTATATTTCTGATCTAGAATAATAAACTATTGAATTAAATA
Source organism: Viscum album (assembly GCA_963277665.1). Lineage (NCBI taxonomy): Eukaryota > Viridiplantae > Streptophyta > Magnoliopsida > Santalales > Viscaceae > Viscum > Viscum album. The sequence goes on along the minus strand of OY728159.1, from coordinate 719,223,328 downwards.
ATAAAAAAACACCTCCCCTCCTCCCTTATAAATATTGTCTCTCCCCACCTCTTATCCTCACACCTTATAACCCTTGTATCTTGTCTAAATTATTCCCAATGCCCTGCCAAATCATATTATTCACATCAAGGATCTTATGTTCTAAAAACATACCAAACCCTAGAGCATTAAGGAGGTTCTCAAGGAGATGACATACAAGGGTTAAAATCCTCCACCTTTCTCTTTTAAATTCTTCCTTTATTATACCTCATCATTTTCTCTAAAATAAAAAGTATCATGATAAATAAATTATCATATAAATATATATAATATAGTTTTATGGTATTAATGGAATAAAAATCATCAAATCCACTCACTTCTCCTTTTTACTTTAAAAAACCATCTTCTGTTAAGTGTCGATTTACCACCTTCACGGATGACTCGATTTTTTTTCCATTACATCCTTCAGGGATGGTCATAAAACCATTATTATAGTTAATATATATTGTAACATGTATATTATATCTTATTTAATGTTATGGGACTAATATATATACATAATATAAAATAAAACAACAAAAGTAGTTCATGATGATAGTAAAACCTCCAAAATAAACTAATCATTTTTCAATAATGTTTTTTATAATAGAGAATTCTCATATCTGAGAACAAAAATATATATGAGACCATTTAAAATTATGGAGGAATATCAATACCATATCATTCTAACTCTGGGAATTTTTTTACATTGACCAGAACTCCAATTATTAAACTCAAGGGAACTAGTCATAAAATCATTGAACAAACGCTCCTAAAATGATGAAATTAGATTTTATAACTCTTAAAAAAGTCACAAAATTATCTCAATAAAACTCTAATAAAAAAATACACTTAAAATATGTTATTTAGTAAATAATTAATGGATTTAATTTTATTATCCATGACATCAAGTGCAAGTATGGAACATTTTTTCACATAATGGTAGGTATCTCTCTCAACCGCTATATTTACCTTTATGTTATGATTTATCCCCCTTTAAACCAATTTATTTATTCATCATTAATATATAAATCTTTTAAATTTTTGGTTCATGTTGAAAAAATATGCATCTAGTTCAATTAATCCTTCTTTTAGGGTTAAATACATGTTTAAAAATGAATCACCTATCAATTCCTCCTGAAAAGGGAACCTGATTAAAGGGAACTTCCCAATTTCTTAATATTTTCAATAGCACTCCGTAGTCTATTATAAGACACTATTATTTTTTTAAATCAATCATTTCAAAATGAATTACATAATTAGTTATTTTATGGTTTTATATTAAAATTAGTCCTTTTTATTTATAAAATTATTTTTAATATGTTCCCTCATCCTGCACTAATGTGGATCATTTCTAGCGTTTCTAAAACACAATGTTTAAAATTTTTAACATTAGTTGGACACAATTTTACATGATATATGCCAATTTTTTTATTATTGAAAATATATGATTTAAATCCATACATTCATAGAAACCTTTATTATATGACCATTTTTTATTCCTTATGACATGATTACGATAGACATTTCAATCGATATGTAAACCGTATATTTATGCCTAATATTGATTCTTCATGCGGAACAAATATTCTAGAACATGTCAAGATGGGTGGGCCTAGATAGAACTCCAATTAATTAGATAATGTTTAGTCTCATGATATGTCATGTATGAGATTAGGTAGTAAACTTAATCCATTATAGGACTTTGTCAACCATGTAATACAGTCTTGGCAGTTAACCTTGAATCTGGTTTATTTCATGTTGTATATTGTTACCACATTCTTTTGTTACCAATATCATATGATTCCATTTTCTATATTATATTATTTTTTATGATTATTCATGTTCCATGCCTTTTTATGTCATCATGTTATGTCTTCTCATTCATGTTATATGGTTTATTCATATTTTTCTTCCCTTACTAGGATTTTTATGTCATCCACGTGTTCACGTATTTTTTCTTATATCCTATTTAGTTGTAGGAGCTAAAATAATTTAGTAGTTAATTATGAATTATTATTATAAATATGATTTATTCTACTTCCATTTTTTCAATTTTATGTACCTAATCTTTAAAAGACACAAGACTATACAATCCTTTGTTTGTATTTGTTTGATAATTATTCTTAAAATCATGAAAAAATATGTGTAAAATGATATGGTTTCTATAAATAAATATATATTATTCTTAGAAAATTATTATATATTCTTTGTTATAGAAGAAGAAATATAAGGCTTGTAAAGAGAAGAACATGTGGTTTAATCTACCGCAATGTAGTTTTATAGACTCTATACATCAATTCGGTAATGAAACTTAAGTGATAAATATGTAGATATTGAAATCTTATAGAACATTATAAAAGAATAACCATGAATTAGTGGAATAGATAAGATGACAATAGATTTTCATTTTAATATAATAAATTATTTTCTAAATTTCATTCTCAAAGAGAAATTTTATATTTTGTGTGGATTTTTTTATAAAAATAATGAATAAAATTCCCAGATTTAGGATACAATAGAGAACATAGAGAATTATTTAATAAAATAAAGTTTTTAAATTTAAAAATTAATTTAAGCAGGTTGTATCCCTAGGAAAAATAAAAATGGGAATTGAAATATTTTTCTAAAAAATTGAAACTAAAAATCTTAAAGAACATAATGAGATGGAAGATATTGAGATGAATCTTAAAAGGATAATAAATATATATGAATTAAACAAAAAGATAGAATTTATTTCAATAATGATAAATTATATATTTAATGTAAGTAGATCATAGATCATTAAATGTTAGTAAATGAAATAAAAACTTTCAAGAAGAGGAATAATTAAAGAAAAATTTATTGGAATATTATGTTATAATAATTGAATACAATAAGAAAACACTCAATAAGGAGTGTTTAGGATTAGAATTAATATTGGTCAATATGAAGAAGATAAACATTATGTCTTTTAAAATTAAATAAAAAGTTTTTTCTACCACAAAATTCATAATAGAGTATTCTAATGATATAATTCCTCTAACATATGACATCAAGACAATGGAACAATTTCACAATGAACCTGAATAAAATGTGAAGTGATAAGCTATCTTCAAGAATTTTTATAGATCCTTTCTTAAATATGTTTTTATGTATAAAATGGGATTGGAAAAACCTGTATACATGTATGGATGAATAGAAGTACTGATTAATCTACCAACCTGAAAATTATGGATAGAGGGAAATGTTTGTCTATTGGTACCTGAATAAGAGCACAGTGAATGGAAAATAAGACTCTAGAAGGGATATGTTTTAAATTTAGATAAAATCAGTACATGAAAAAAGAGAATAATATGTTGGGTAATTTTGGCACTGAAACCGATTTGACAATTTTCATTGAATTTTTTGTCCAATATGGTAAATGATAAATTAAAAATTAAGACTATTCCAAAATGGATAATAATGGATATGAATATGTAATATCTATAGAAAATAAATCCTTGTATTTTATAGAAATAATGAATTTTGGTTAATATATATGATTCATGAAATAGTGGTGGTAAGACAAAGTTTATTTGTTCATATAAACAACTATCAATGAATAGTGGTAAAATATTACCATAGAAGTTGAAGGATAAATAAGATAGAGATTTGGTAATAAAAAAATTGTTCATAACAATATTATCTCAAGAATATCTTGATGAAAATTATGTCACCAAAAGAAATCAAACAATAGAAATGATATTTTCAATAAAAGTTAATTATGATTAAGATGTGTGATGAATAAAAAATAATAGTTCAATAATAAGAACCCTTAAGGAACCATGTGAATTAAATAACAATGTTTTCTATATTCCTAATGACACACTTAAGATATAGCAAACATATTTTGGAAGATAAAAGAATATGAAAGAAGCACAAGAAAGGGATATAGGTAAAGGTGAGGATAATAATCCACAACATGATCCCAAATTTCATGAGAGTTTTTCAATTTAATAAAACTTTTTAGATAAATAAGTGTTGTTTTTGAGGTGAAAGATGGTTATACACACTCCTAGAGATTTATTAAAAATATTTCAAGTATAAAAAAAGTTCTTAAGAAAGATTAAATTTTCACCATGTGTCATATGATCCATAATTACTATGGAAATGATAAAATTAACATGTAATGATATTGAAAACCTAGTGGGATCCATGATACCAGAAGATAAATTAGTGTTGATTTTTAGATATGAAATCATCATGAGTTGAGGAGAAAAAGAAATATGGTCAAGAAAAAAAATATCAACCATGTTTTTCACATTGAGGAAAAGGAAGAGATATGTTATTCTCTTAACCATTGTGTTTTTTATTTTTTCATACAATTCATGGAATTAAAGGTGATGCATGATCTCAGGTGGAAAACCTGAGTAATATTATTGAGTATAAATTATGAATAGCCTATATGAGGTTTTGACTATTTAATATTGATCTATAAATTAATATTCTATATAAAAACATTTAATATCATACCAGATATTTTTTAGGAATTAGTGTCAACTAACACTTGATAGGGTAGAGAAAAATATTCCATCAATGAATGATCATACAATTGGTATTATAAAAAAATACATCAAATAAGTTCATGATTTATTTTCATGAGGAAGTCATCAAACTTGTATATCCATATGAAGAAGATCAATATCTAAATATTCTCTACATTTGTAACATTTTTATTCCACTTTTTAATAGATCTACTACTATGAGGTTCACGAGGAGTGTATCCATGATGGAATGATAAGTGATGAAGGATGAAGAAGCTTCTAAAATTTATATTTCATTCAAACCAATTTTTCACGATAATGATTTATGATCATTTCATTTAATAGTTATGCATTTTATATCTCTTATCATTTATAATTAAAATATAATTCTATAATTAATGGGATGGCCTTGAATTATTCAACAACATTTGAAGATTTTAAGGATGATTAAATACCAAGGACATTACAATTTTTTCTATTTGTTCTTGAATATGTTTAATATTTTTGTTGATGTGAGTGTAGGAGAATCATGTTGATTTATAATATAGTTTTTATATCATAATTGGTATATTAATCCTAGAATATAGTTCAAAAACCCCTGATAAAAGGTTCCTAATTAGTCAATTTCATTTGGTTTCATGTTCAATTATAAAATGGGTATGTCTGTTTTCTTAATAAATTATTATTTGTGTACACCGAGAATTTATCACATGGAAATATAGTGAGATGATTGAATTCATATTTTCTAATAATGAGTTTATACCCTATTCCCAAGTAATTTATATTTAATTAAAATAAGTATGATATAAATTAAAATGAATGATTGATATGAAAGAGGGAGTGTATGAATAAATAAATCACATATTGATACATCATTTAGAGGGTATTTCCAATAAACACAAAGTAAAAGATTGGTTATCCCCAATTGTGTGAGTTATTTTTTATATCATGGTATTATTTTCATGGAATTTGATTTTTTTGATGATTTATAATTATGTTGGAAGTCAAATGATGTATTTTTAATTAAACCTTATTATTTAATAAGAGATTCCATAAATTGTGTCAATTTATATCTAGGCAATTCAAATTAGAAGACACATCTTGGATGTAGAGTTCGGTGTTCCAAATTTTATAATAATTAGATACATATTTATTATAATTAGAATAGGATCATGTAATATTTTAATAGTTTTATTTTTTTTTATGATTTATGGATGAAATGTGTAATTTGGGTCTCTCATGGAATGAATCATACATAGATAGAAACTTTCATGATTAGGAGCATAAATATTCTTTTTGAGAAGAATAGATGTACAATGATTATATGAATAGATCCTCTGTTTGGATATAAATAGACCATATTCAATCTATAAGTGATGAAGGAGTGACTATTAGTATTATACTATTAATATATATCAGTATTTTTACATAGAATGTGTCTTGAAGATCTATCAAAGAATAGGGCATGAAATTCAATTTATATAAAGTGAGGTATTACTACAATGTTAATATATCTTGATAATGGTTTTCTATATTATAGAAACATTATTCATGGATGAAGTGTGAAGAAATAAATAACAAATTAAAGAGAAGAAGATGATATTACGGATGTTGTTTAAAGTAGTTCCTAACCATGTACTTGAATATGAATATGTTCTCTACTTATGATATATCATCCCATAGTATTTAGTATAATGAATAATATGAATACCTAAATAGGATACTAAGTATAAGAGTATAAAAATGAGGGTTATCTTATAAAATGGAATATATGTAGCTAAATTCACTATCACGTACATGAACTATTATTGTATGTGAATGAACTACATATGCATTTTGATAATTTATGCAAATAAATGTGAATTTTTATAATGTATGAGATTTTGGATACATTTTGGATCAATATTAGTGAGTGAATCACAAATATGAATCTATTTGAACTGTGATTCATGTTTAATGTTCAATGAAGAGAAATATATAAGAAATTCATTGTATGATAGAAATAATTGAAATAATAATCGTGAGACTTTAGTTTAAACTATTATTTAGGTCGACATAATGATAAAAGGAATATGGGATCCCTTAATCATGAATGAAATATAAAAATTATTGATCCTTTTTCCTAGATATAAGTACTAGAACTAAAATAATTTCATGAAATCATGCATACATGCCATTAAATATGGATAATATTTCAGGTAATGAGAAATAAAATGGTGAATGGTATGCACTAAAATTGAAGAAGGATCCATAATTGTACATATTCGAGAGGAACACAAAATGATGATTCCATATTAAAAATATATTTTTAAATATAGTTTTTTTGTTTATTTATTAATGTAGATGTTGTGAGGTAATTTATATTATTATGGGAGAAATAATATAGAGTACTCAGGTATTTTAAAAAATGATGTGATAATGGTCTATGATTGTGAATCAAGTTGAAGATAATAAAGGATATGATCTAAGGGATTTGAATTATCAATATTAATGGTAGTTCAAATCATGTATTCATGATGTGTTGTTACTTTGTAAATGAGGAAAGGGAAAGAAAATAACTAACTGATACAACAAATATTTTTTATTTTTAAATTTTTTTCAAATCATAAAATATGTTTTAGTGAGTTCTTACATTATAATTCAATAAATAAAATTTTTGAGTCAAGAAAAAGAAAACCCAACTCTATGATAACTGTCCTTATAAAAATTCCATGATTCATAGAGTAAATAATAAGAACATATATATATATAATATGAATTGATAATGAATATGAGAATAAGGTTATTTGCATATCGGTTTTCACAAAAAATGTGTAATAATAAAACATTCACAAGAAAAGTGTGTGTACACTAATATACATACAATAGATGAAGGGGTGGAGATTTATGAATAATTCTATTAATTAATATAATAATTATAAGGGAGTAAAAAAACAAATAATCACTATAATATTCAAAATATCTCTCATCTGTTGGATGAAATAATAGATGTTGGAAACATCTTGACGAAGTTTAATACTCTATATTGATATTGAATAAATAAACAATAAGGGGATATAGTTGGACTAGGTTATCACTAGTCATGAGACCCATGATTGTTTTCTATTGGCATCTTGAATATAGAGTACAACACATAAGTCTGAAGATGTATTTTTTTGTTTAACAACCATAATAGGTATCTCATTATATTCTCGATGATTTTTTCATGATTTCAACAATGAATTTCCATTATTATTGAAATTGAAACCAGGTAAATCTCATATCAATTTTTTTTTCTAATGAATGAATGAATTCTCAAATAATGAGAAAATCATGACCGTAACAATTAAAATAGCTAAACATATAATAAATTGAAACTATATAAAACTATACAGACATTGATTCACCCCCACTATGCTCAATGTTGAGTATATCTTTAGTTTTCCATTCAGGGAGGTGATTATAAAGAAAAAAAATCATATAAGGAGGTTTATTTTAGTGTAATGATATGTTTTACTCTATGAGAGGTACATTATAATGTTCGTTCATGGAATATGTATTTGTTTTGTAATGTGACTAAATCCATCATAATTAATGTCACAATATATTGGGTTGGATTCCAAAATCATGGTGTGGTTGGAATGGTCAGGGAATAAAAGGGCTTGGAGTAAACTTTCTCAAAGTAAAAAAACCACATATATTAAAGGAAACATTATATATGAATTAATAATCATATATATTACCTTTTCTATAATTTTGGTTGTGTAGTGAGGAAATTACCTCAAAATATGAAGACTTTCACATCAATTCCCTTATGTTTTCTTTGTTGTGAGGTTTTTTTATCATGATGTATAGTCTATACTATGAGCCTGGTCATGGTTTGGTTAGGATAAGTATGAGGTTTTTAGTTGAGCCATGTTATTTGGATTTTCAATTCTACAACATGAGATCAATATCCTCATTATGAATAACATTTTTATAATAAATTAAACAATAACTGACATTGAGATTAAGGGGTGCAGCTTTAGAATTGTAAGTTGTGATGCTCATAACATGGCCCATTATGGTATGATGAATACTTTTCAAGCAGTTATGTAGTGTCTTCAAGTTTCTTTGAAAAAATAATTTTATACACGAATTCATTCTATTTATTCATTCTTATCACAAACCATATGTGGATATTAGAACATTTTGGATAAACCTTAGCCCCTCTTACCAATACCTGATACTTTCCATTGGGAAACAACTACCTTCAATTAAAGTTATCTATTTTCATATGTTAATTTCATTAATCCATTAATTCCTAGTGTATGCTGTAATATCATCTCAATATTTTATTTTTCTTATAGATGATTGATAACATATTCATGATGGGATAATTTAGTTAGCTTTTATTGGATAATTATGAGGTTTTGGGTTTCTGTTCTTCATCCATCATCCAATTCTTGTACTACAATCATTATACAATTGTATTATGTCATGGTATTTAATAAATATAATATTTAACTATATTTATAAACATGATTAAAATTATTTGGATTCATATGCACATATAGTTGATATTTACTTAAAAAAGTTAATAATCTTGATTTAATTAATTGAAAGGGATGTTAGTGTATGTTAACACGAAGTAATTTTATTCTATAAGGCATTAGATCCAGATATTTTAATAGATAATGGTATGAACTATTATTGAGACTCTAAATTATTCCATGCATATTTAAAATTCCTAAAACTTTACAACAAAATTTAGGTTGGTAAAACATGATTGAAAGAAAATAAAAACTCCATTAATGTTTCAATTTTCCTCAATGTAAAATAAAGTTATTAAGTGTTTTATTGATCAATGTTATTTGGAAAATTATTTTTGTTATTAATTTCATTCATATTAGGTTTTATTGGATATTAAAACCTACTCATAATAAAAGAACATAATAATAATGTTAAATAAGGATGATTATATATGGTATTAATTCAAATGGATGAAAACATTCGGTCCTTGTTTTCTATAATATTTTAAATATTGATTAAAGAAGGTAGAATTCTCATTTGAGTTCCATCTATTGGAATTATTATTTTATACAATATATATAATTATTAAAATATAGTTCCAATTTAATTATTTTAATAGAAATGTAGTATAAATAGTTTATATAGTGATGGTGGAGTTTGTGTCATATAATAGTTGTGGAGGCAATATGTGGATGATGGTTGAATGTTACAGATGGTGTTAAATAGGGTTGAGAATTTTATTGGGATATATGTATAATGTTAGAATCCCATATATGTTTTTTATACATAGTCCATGTTGTTTAGTGATTATTCTTTTTCTTATATATCCTCCCATTATGTAGGCATTATTATGTCATAGTGCCTCACATCAAGGATGGTAATAATTAATTAATAAATTATAGAATGATGGTTCTTAAAAAAAACCGATCAAAAGTGAATGTAAATTAAAATTTTCAAAAAAAAAATGAATAAAATTACTATCTAATTAGTTGATTAAAATTATTTTTTATCATGAATTGATTATTGGATATTATACATCTCTATCCTGAAGAAATTGAATTACATTATTTTATCACAGGGTAATATTTTCAATAGTTTTATATGTTACCCATACAATAAAAAATGGACCAAATTATATTAATCTAATTACCATAGGTACATAGGCCTTTAAATTTTTTGAATGCTGGATACAATCCCCTTCCATAAAAACTTCATGTATTTGTGCCTAGTTTACCACTGACAGTGTAGTTGGTCTTATAAGTTTCCCATTCATGGGTGTATGAGGCCTAAACCCAATGGAATGACACCTTGTCAATATCATTATACACTAAACACTTATTCAGTGACAACCATATCTCTATACCAATCCAATAATGTCACAAATCAAGATGGGTTATTATCTAACCAGACACCCGATTCGTCCCATTCCATGGATCGAAGGGTTTTCTCGATCCCCACGGTCCAGAAAATATTGAATGGGAATAAATCATTACCATTGGGGAATGATTTATCCCATGAGAAACAACCATAAACCAACCACAAGAATAAAACATCGTATCATAATTAATAACCATTTTCAAGATAAATACACCTATCACAAGCTAAACAAGTTTAAATACTTAATCAAAAAACATAATACCAAAATAGGGTTGGGATCAGAATACAATACCAAACATCCATAAAACGAAAGGGGAAACACCCCCAATTCTAAACCCACTGACCCATGCTAGAAGGGAAACCACTAGAAACTAGATCTACCATCACCACCACATAATAACTTTATTTTACCTAGATCAAACATAACTAGGTCGACATAAACATGAGGGTGTATATAAGATGAGAGATAATTCCAAATAAAATGACATAAAAAGGGATTCCAAGATATAATATTATAAATAAAATAAACATGCTAATTTTCATATAAATATAAAGAAAATAATTTTTAATGAAACGTGATCTAAAATTGAGAAGGAAAATAAATACCACAATAAGATACAAAATTTGCATATTATCACATGATAACCATACATAATCCCTAAGGTACTAGGTTTAGTGTTGTACTAGGATTTTCGTACCTTGGTAATATGTACTACAAAAACCCATAGAGTTCATGTGCAGGATCGAGTAGATTGGTATCACATCCCAAGGTCTAGTGGCCTCCAGTCATCATGTTATTGATTATTATTTTTCTGTCAATCATTCTGGGGGAACTAGGCCTTGGTCCTTTTAGATCACCTAGCATACTAGACCTAGTCTACCAACAAAGATACCTAGGATTCCCTTGTTCTCAATTTCATTCCCTTTTTCCAATTACCCACCATTTACATACACACACACATCAAACAATGGAGACACCCACAAAGATTTTTTTTTCAAAAGTCAATCCATTTTCATAACCATATGCACACCAAAACCATATGAAATGATGATTCACATCACCCAAAAAATAAATAGGATGCATTTAAAAAGAATAAAAAGAAAACTAAAGTCATGCAATAATTTTAAATCATGGAGTTAACTACCATTATCTTGGAAACTTACAGAACAAAGTGGAAACCAAAAACACATCAAGTCAGACCCTAAAAAAGAAAGGGATGCCATAATAAAAAAGATATAAACCAAGGAAAAATATGTTAAACCCACATTAAGGAAACCAATTTGAAGGAGAAGCGATAAAATCATATATAATAATAAATATCCCAATAATAAGGAATAAAAAAAGAGCGGAGAGGATTAAAAATATGTTTATTTAATAATCCACACCAAAACACCAAGATATGGAGGTCTGGGGGGGGGGGATAGGGGGAGTTGTTCTTATGGATGGAAATCAAAAATTAAGACGGTTAGGGGTGTTTAGGGTATGAAAATTGAAGTGGGAAAATAGGGAATTCAATATTTTGAATGTTATAGGAATGCCACAAAATTTAGATGCTTGGTTTTCCAAACCATGTGACAACCTTATAGAACCACTTTTAAACGATCAAAGTGTATGTATAGTTTCATGGGTGAGGGATCAAACCTATATGGTAAACTATGCACCTGAGACTGGCCAACTAACCTTTGAGCATATTTATCCTACATGTCCATCCAGGAAGCTGTTCATCATAAATAGTCCTACTATCTAGGGTGCAAGGTTTCCACTGGGTTGGTGCATGGTTTCTACTAACCATGATTGCATTGTGTGTCACCTACTGTCTGTCCAAAAATTTATATTTTTTCACACATAAAACCCCAGGAAATCCAAAAGATAATTATAAGACAATAATGAAAAAGAAAAAACCAATTAAAATGAGACCATGGATGTGAATATTCTACCAACCATGAAAACTTTAGATCCTTGGAAAGTCGCCAAGAAGCCTGATTAAAGAATATTAATGGGTATTGGTCCTAAACATAATACTTTTGATCCCTTGTATCATGTTAATCATTACCATGATTCCAAACAACCTAACCCAACAATATAGATTTCCGTAAAAGCACATTCATCTAGGAATACAAAAGTTGTACACGCTTCTCAAACATATATAAGGCATATTCCATCTCTAAATCCTAAAAATTTATCACAAGAGATAGATCTAGTGGGTAGTTTTTTAATTGTGAGACATTGAATACAAAATGAATTTAAGTTAAATAAATGGAAAATGTTACTAGTGTGGAATATTACCATGTCTTCCAATAATTTTAAAAGGTTTGACATTCCTCATCATCAACTTCATTTTTATCCAAGATAACAGTGACCCAAGCGACAGAAACATTATGAAACACCCATCAACCAACTGAGAATTCCAAGGCTTAACACTACATATCATCATATTTCATATGTAAGATATATTATATCAGTAATCACTAGATAATCAACTGAACATTATCAGATGTCCCCTACACAAGGCTCAATTACAATAATGCAGTCTAACCCACCTCAACGTAGTAGAATGGAAAACAACATGGAAAAACATTATTAATCTTAAACTGATCTAATGTTATTGAAGACTGGTAACTATTTTTAAACACAAACTCCACTAATCCCAAATGTTTACCCCACAATCCTTACAAATCCAACACACAATCCCAGACCATGTCTTCTAAGATTTGATTTTCCAACTACATTTGGAAGTCCATTTGAGGATAGGATGTTATGATCAATTTGATTTTGGGACACCATTTCCATTTTAATTCCTCCCAATAATGAGAGGTTAAATGGGCTTCCCTATCTAAAATGATAGCTGATGGAATTCCACAAAGCCTCCTGATCTCTTAATCATTCAACTAGATGAACTCATCCACATTGGATAAACCCTTGACTGGGACGAAATGACCAAAATTTTCAGATGTTTAGTTAATACCCAAATCATGTTTCTTTCCTGAGGTGTATGAGGTATTCCATTAATGAAGTCCATGGAGACCTCATCCCGCTTTCAGGTAGGAATCATTAGGGGATAATAAATATTGCATGGCCTCTAGTTCTCTTAATTAAATTGGTGAAAGGTATAAAATATAGATATATTGTTGGATATAAATCATCTCATACCAAGAGACCAGAACTAATGATGCACATCATAAAACATCTTGGTGGTTTTGGGATTAATGGACCACTGAGACTGGTGGATATCCTACATCACCACATTCTACAAAGAAAACGGAACCATGAGATGACCCTTAAAATATAGAACACCCATAAGAGTCAATGACCATTCAATGGGAACATCCCCACCATTTAGAAACTATATATAATGCTAGAATAGCTCATCACTTGGATGATCCTACCAAATTTACTTTGGAGGGGAGGGCGTCAGCTTAACACTGTCAAATAAAGCACCCCCATTGTGCCCCTTGACTTCAATATGCATCTAGAAAAAATGTCTCATCAGGGTTCACTCATCATTTGACTCTTTTAGAGATTACACCTGAACTTTCTATCTCAACGAATCTACTACCACATTAGGTTTTCCCATGGTATATACGATATAAAAATTGAACCCCTAAAGGTACTCAAACCAATGGAACTACCTTATATTTAGATCCTTCTTAGAGAAACTTTAGGCCTTTCTCCTATGATCTAAGTAGACTACAAACATCTCTATTAAAAGATAATGATTCCATGTCTTTAATGTGTGAATAACCACTACCAATTATATGTAGTGGGTTGGGTAATTCATTTTGTGCGGTTAAAGGTGGTGAGAACCACAGACTACCACATGCTCATCATGCATAAATAAAGACCCAATACCCATACCCAAGGCATCATAGTAGAACTTGTATCACTTTCCAGGTTCTAGAATTATTTAAATAGGGGTTTTGGTCAATAACCCATTAATATCTTCAAACTATTCATGAGATTATAAGCTCCATTAAAACCTTAATGCATTCTGAGTAAGGGAAATCATTGGAGGAGTAAGATGAGAAAAACCTATGAAAACCCGCCTATAAATCTCTACTTGACCTAAAAATATCATAAAATTAAAAAAAATTACGGTTGATCCCATGAAATCACCACTTTGATCATCGAAGGGTCAACTAAAACATAACTTTCCAAGAACATGTGTCCTATAAAATTTACTTTCTTGATCTTGTATGTAAACATTGAGATATTTTCATAGAGACCTTATACCAAAGAGTTCCCAACATTAACCTCATGTTTCGACCTTAATATTAATCATCCCCAGAGTATAGCAATGTTTTTTTCAAAAACATGGTGATGAAGTAGTTGAGGTGTTTATGGATCACCCGGTTCATAAGATCTATGAAGACCATTGGATCATTTTTCAAACCAAACAGCATGACTAAATACTCAAAGTGGACGTACGTTATTTTGAAGACTATCTTAGTAATATATGCCTCTCTAAATTTGAACTACTGATACCGGGAATGCATTTATATATTATAGAACCATGTTTATCCATTGATATAATAAGAAAATCATAAATATAGAGAAATAGAAATTAAATCACAATCATTACTTTATTTAGATTCCTATAATTGATGCATAATCAGAAATATACATCATCCTTCTTAGAAAATAGAACTAGGGAATCCCATGGTAAGATGCTCACTATAATTAATCCATTGGATTCTAGACCATCCAACAACATATTTAATTCTATCAATTCATTGGGGGGATATATGGTATGAGGTAAGAGATATCCGTTGTGTTCCGAGTACCAAATAAATAGTGAATTCCAAATCCCACTCCAATTTAATTCATGAAAAATCATATAGAAATACCCCTTGGAACAGTTATACTGTAAGAGGTAATCCATCCCCAAAACCCCTACCATCATCATCCAACCTGAGTGATGAAATCTAAAAATAAATATTTCCCAACTCTGAATGTGGGGGTCAAACATGGCCAAAATGAGGATTTCATTCAATGTGAAAAAACTGGTTACTCCCATTTAGTGCCATAAAGCTCACACAATAATGGTAACAATCAATTTTCACCAAGAAACACACCATATTATCCAAACTATGGATAATGTGAATGTGTTCCATTTCCAAGACCCTAAAATTCTATTCCAGCTTAACCCTTGACAAAGTGGCCATATATAACGGTACATGAATCAATTCTTTCTCTACGTTCCATGACACATCACTAACTCCATCACATATGGAATGATATCAGTAAAAAATTTCAACCAATAAAAAATATGGTAAGAGAGAAAGGAATTGCATTCACTCTTTTCAAATAGAACAACAACTATAAATGATGTAATAAGAATCATACATCAAATAGTTTCATGTACTTCAACTGATTCCACTGGCATTTGATATATAAATTGAAGGTACCTCATGTCTACCTGGGCCTGAGAATGACTGATGACCTAATACACTACCTTAACATGAATATATAAAGTATTATATCCATACATACTACCGTGACTACCAAATCAAGAACCTGCTGCCCTACATGGTTCATATTGGTATTACATTCTCCTAGAGGCTAAGGAACCCGCAACACCATGAATTTTGCTTTCATCATTGAAAAACCACTATAGGTTCTACCTTAATCAACAGCTATAGAAAGACTTCAATGGAATTAGGCACACTGATATATGCCCTGACCTTCCACATTGATGGCAGAGGAATGATCCAACATCTAATGTCATAGATGATGGTGTTCAGGTAGGATATCCATAACCACCACCTCTAATATTTTCCCAATTTTCTTATTTCCTATTCTTTTTAGATGAACCACCGCTTTCCTAGACCACTTATAAAACCTCCTTATAAAATACAGACATTGTGGAACAATTTATATTGACCATCCAGGCTAGATCAACCACCTCATTTTAAGTCTTCAACATAAACTTGAAGACTTCTAATAGAATATCTATCCATAATTGATTTCACACTGCTGAGCCTTTATCTTGTCATTGGGAACTACATCAGGCGAGAACCAAACCAACTATACAAATACATTGTCATACTCCATCATGTTCTGATCCCCCTAGTGGATTTCTATAAACTCTAGAGTCTTGAAGAAGTAAAATTTATTAGGTAAATACGAATCATTGAAGATGACCTTGAATTTAATCCTACGAATCCAATTGTTCTTCTCATCTAGAACCACTCAACTCTACCACCTCGACTGGGAAGTAACCAGTAGAAAAAAGAACATTTCACATAAACTAGATCAGTTGTTTTAAAAATCCAAAATATCATTTCAATTTTATAAATCCAATCGTCTGTATCTTGGGGATCCATGCTACCTTAAAAGGTAGTAGGTTTATTCTTAAGGAACTCCTAATCCTTAACCATTTCTGGACCTGGTTCAACCACCTTAACAAGGGAAGCACCAAATCACACTCCATGATCCATTTAATAAACATCTAGAACCACCAATTCCACTATTATATCTTTGATTTGTGAGGGATAACTCTATCAGGCCTCTTCCTATAGTTCCATGAGAAGTCTCTGAGGAGGCATGATGGTACAAAAATTGATAAACATAAGGAAAAATATCAACACAATATCTAAAATATTTTCAGCGATAAAAACATTAAAACAATATTATAAATCAAAAACATAACCATAATAAACATTGTAGAATTTCAAATGACTCCACCTCCACTTGGAGTCCATGAACAGTTTTCAACCTATAAACCAGACCTGGAAAAAATTAAAATCAAATCCCAAACATCCCATGGTGACCTATGACCTTTAACAATCTGTGTTGGTTAGACACCTCACTCAAAATAATAACCTCAAGCTCTGACATTCAAAGCACTGATCTATCTATAATAACCCAAATAATGTAACATAATGAAATGAAAAAACATAGATCAGATGAAATTTTGTTGTGAACCATGTCATGTTTCCATCCAACCTAACACCCAACCTAGCAAGTGGCATGGAAAAAAGGGATTTCCCAATCTGAAAAAGCTAGAAATTAGTCTTTGGTAATTAAACCCCACCATTGCAGAATTATTTATCCCATGATAATCAACCACAAACTGACCAATAGAATAAAACATCACATCATAATCAATAACCAAAATTAAAATTAATACAACTATCACATGTTAAACTAGTTTACATATTTAACTAAAGGAAAAAATGAAAAAAATAATGAGGGGAACCAACTACACAACCAAACCTCCATGAGATAAGAGGTTTCAACACCACCATGACACCACCAAAAACGGCTATATAAAATAAAAAACAAGAAATTGGATCCACCTTTGAAACAAAAACACAAGTCTTCTTTACCTAGATAAAAAATGACATGTTCTATATACACCTGAGTGTGTATATAGGGTGTGATCCAATGCTCAGTAGGATACCACCAAATGATTTTATATGCAATAATCTTGTGAGAAAAATAAACATGATAGTTTTCTTAGAAAAAGAAAGGAAAACATTTTTAATAAAACATTCTCTCATATTAAAAATGAAATAAATTACCACAATAAAATTAATGACTATAATAGCATTATCTGATTACCAAAGGTAATCCCTAAGTTACTAGGGTTAGTGGGGTCCTATGAACCTCATATATAAGTGATATGAACTACCAAAACCAACAAAGCTCTCTTACATGTGACCCTGGATGGTAATCATATCCGAATTTATAGTTTTATCCAATTATCATATGTTTAGATAGAGTTGTAATGATAATCTTGCTAAGGGACCTAGGCCCAAGCCCTTATAGATCACCTATCGCACATGACCTAATCTTCCCACCAAAATTCCTACAATTCACTTCTTCAAAATTTAATTACCTATGTCCAATGATCCTCCACCTACATACAAACCCATCCAATAATGGGAAACCCCATGAAAAGAATTCTTTTTAAATATTAAAACCCTTTTATACCCCTAAACACTACAAAATACTTTGAAAATATGATTCAAACCACCCACACAATCCATAGAACCAATTTAAAAAGCGTAGAAATAATTATAAATTCCTTTTATAATGTTAAGTAATAGAAACACATACCTTTATCTTAGAATATTCCAAAATTGGGTGGAAACCACAAAGAAACCAAGAGGGGGCCCAAAATAGAGAAAGGTAACGAAACCCATCTGCATCCAACCGAATTAAGCATGGTTTAACCCTATACAGGGAAACCTATTTTCTAGAGAACAATGATCATAAGAAAGATAATGATGGAATAAAATAATACAGGTAAGGATTACTTAGAGATTTATTGAAGAATACACACATACACAAAAACCAATAGATAGAGGTCCAAAAGATTAATGGATAAGTGAGAGACATACCAATTACTGGAATCCCTAATAAAGTGGTTTTGGGTTGTTTAGGGTCTTAAAATTGAATATGGGAAATGGTTAATTCTATATTTTAAAATCTTTGGGAATGCCTCATGGTTTATCCATAATGTTAGGAATACCATGTGCTAACCATGCGACACCACTATGCAAAGAGAAAAGAGCTGGCATAATTTTTTGGTGGAGGGTGCATTCCCTTGTAGTCAATCATGAGCCTTAGATATTCCCACTGACCTAGGTGCATGGTTATCCTGCATGCCTATATGTATTTATGTGTAACCTAGAAAGGAACACTATCTAGGGAAGATGGTTTCCACAAGGCTGGCGCACAGTTTCTACAATACAAGTGCCTACCATGCACCACTGGTGTCCATCCAAAAATCAATATTTTTTTCTTAAAAACACCCCGAATAGAAAATAAATAATATTAAGACCAAAAATAAAAGAAAACCTCTCTCAAAATGGTAAAATTAATGTGATAAATAGTTTGATCCTTCTTTTAGCCACACTTCCCTATAGAGATGTACGTGAGTCCAGTTGGCCCAAATACATAAAACTGTGGCCTAAAGACCATATTCGTGTAAATATTTTGGTTTTTATTGTTCATACCCTATTATATTCATATTGTAATACTAATGCACCATGTTATTATTCTCTACTCAAATTTTAACTTGTGTATTTCATGAAATATTTTAATGTGATTTAGTATTTAACCAATAAATGATTAGTGATAGTAATGTACGTTGATGATTTTTTCCTTTGTAATTTATTTTATTTATAGTCCTTATTGTTTTTAGATATGTTTTAATGTAATATGTGAGTTATAGATCATGTTTATTATTTGATATTTTCCTATAAAATGGCCATGATTTGTATTATTAGTTATGTTCTTTTTGTATTAATGCTCCACCACTCATGTCATATTATGAATATAACACCCATATTAGTCTTTGAATTCCATGATTTTTCAAAAATCAATAATGTTAATGATATAGATTGATAACTACTCCCCCTTCCTAAATATAAC
Source organism: Viscum album (assembly GCA_963277665.1). Lineage (NCBI taxonomy): Eukaryota > Viridiplantae > Streptophyta > Magnoliopsida > Santalales > Viscaceae > Viscum > Viscum album. The sequence goes on along the minus strand of OY728159.1, from coordinate 719,203,555 downwards.
GACTAAACATATTATGGTATATTGGAGAATCCAAGCTATGGTGAATAAAAATTTTAGGATTTGAACAAATACATGTTTTAGTGGACCACTTTTATCATATATATATATATGTATGTATGTATGATATGGTGCGTCTAAATTTTATAGTGTATACATGTGTATCCAGACAATAATGATATAAAATTATTATGTGTGTATTTATGCATGGTTTATATTATATTACTATTTTGTTTCTATTTCAATGTAGTTTAATATATCCAAATATTAAAATATGACTACGGTGATGTGATTCCTTTTTGGGATGTGATAAATTGGAGGTGGTGGTGATGTTTTATTATGGAAGTATTATTTGACTTATGTAGGGGATGTGTGCACCCAAACCTAAGAGATTTGGGTACTGTGTAACAAATAGAATAGGAATATGAATGTGATGTGCATTTTTTATATATTTTTCTTTGATATTTTTTATTTACTTCAGTGTGAAACCTATTAAGAAACCCATAAAAGGGTTGGAATTTTTCTCACCTAATTTGGTTTGCAAGTAAATCTCACTCGTTATTTATTTGTGTTTTAGTATACTTCTTCAATATTTTAAAGAGGTTTTTTATAGGATTGTACGACTTAAAAATATACAATAAAACATATATATATATATATCTACTCATATGGTTTTTCAGTGTAATATAGTGGTTATGATGGGAATCACTAGCTAAGGGAGGTTGTTCAAGGGTTACTGGTAATCATAATAAATGTGGTATGAGTTCCTATTGGTACATCTCATTTTATTCTAGCATTGTAAAAAATATTCTTATACAATTGTTCTATTTTTTATAATCAGGTCATTGGTTGGTTGTTTATATTTATAGAGAAATTTAATAGAAATGATTCCCATGTGTATGTGTTTAATACTCTAAGTGTTACTCCTTAATAAATTTCTAATTGGATGTGGGAGTCAGGGGGCCACTCCTATAATAATTACTGGAAGAAGATCGGTATATGTTGGAGTGATTCAGGAAATTATCGAATTAGTGATTTTTTTAATATATTCGATATATATTAGGTAGAGGAACTGGTGAGGATTATATGTGTTTGTAAGGAAATAAGGTCAACAGGAAATTTAGATGATGTAGAAAAAGGTCATAGAATACTAATTCCCACAATTATCCAATGTTATTATCATATTTTTTCTAAATAATTATCAATTTAAGAGATAATATATAAATAGAAGAGAACTATCCAAGGACAACTCATCAGAAGTTTCTTAACCTATGATTAAAGAAAGTATATAAAAGGAGTTTTTATGAATTTTAATTAATTAATCATATTGATTTATTATTCAATGATTACAAAGTCACTACCTTTTTTATTTTACTGGGATGGTTCATGGTCAACATATACATCTATCTCTTACTAATAATGTGGAGTGGGATATAAGATTGGACCATTGTAGATTTGTAGTTGATAATGATTATGCATTGGGGAAGATGCTTCATTGATATTAGTTTCAATTCATATAAAAGTATGATATATCTATTTATAATTATAATAGAATGGTATCATTGTAGGTTGTGTATATAACATTTAATTTCATTTGTGAAAGGGATGAGCATTGTATTGTGTGGGTTATTAGTGGGTTATGATAATATTCTTATTAGTGATCGATTTTAGATCATGTGGGATTTTTGTATTTAGTTTAAGAACCTCTTACATTATGCTCATAACCTCCTCCCTAATGAACAGTATAAAGATAGAGATAGAGAAAAATCTAGGAAAAGTGACATTTTTTTATCCAATTTTAGGTCACTCCTTTAAAAATAATAATTATCCTTGAGATTTGGAAAAAGGTATAGGTTATTCAAAAGATTATATTTTATATATTTTCCTCATAGGAGGAAATACATTTAAAATTATAGTGGAGAAAAGCTATGAGTTGAGGTAAACAGTTTCCATTTCATCCTATGTTTTAGAAAAAAGGATTTTTCTTTAGCTTTATTATTCCCATTTCATTGAAGATGGAAGTTCTTAGGCCACTTATGTGTGGTAAAATATTGTTTTATTTTCTTATAGATGTTGTTGTATCAAATTCCTATGTGTCTGACCATCCTCTATAATAAATTTAAACATGTATGTTGGCTTGAAGTCTATCCTTTTCAATAGTATCCATGGTGGCTGGAGAAGCAATTATATTATCTTGGATTTTGTTAGTAGATAAAATATATGATTGGAGGATAAAACCCCCATGATTCCCATCATCATCAAGAAGACAAAATTGTCTTCATTTGTGTAGGTGGTTGAGTTCATATATAGAGATGTTTAAGAGAAGTAAATAGAAATATACATGCTAAATAGATTCTATTTATATGTAATCCAAAAACCATGGAAGGTACCACCTGTATATTAAATACCTGGGTGTACACATTGTCTAATTCGGGAGACATATACTCCTTTTTTCACCCACCTCATTCCATGATCATGAACATTGGGTTAAGAGATTTCCATGGAAATCAGTATTGACTACACTATTTGTAGGATGAGTTAGATTTTATTATTTATTTATACATCATGATTTATTGTTAATAAAATACATTCCATTGGGATAATTTCTATATTTGTGGGATAAAATTGATGATGTCATCCACATCATGGACTAGATGTATTGTGTCCAAAATATAATTAATTTTTTTATTGATTAGGGTTTTATTTTATGATTTATTATATAAAAATATTGGTTTCATTAATGTGTAGGACCATCGAATGGGATAGAGATATATTTATCCAATATCATCCACAATGACATTGTAGATGTGAGTTTGGATTATGTTATGCTATGGGTTTTTCTAATTTCTATAAAATAGTACAACTGATTTTTTTCATAATGATGTGGTAATTGTATCACTTTAATATGAAATTTCATTTGGGATTTTGTTTCAATATGGTTTTGTCTCCAATCTATGCCTCTAAATAAGATGGTGCCTTAATATTTTTTGAGTCTTTAGATTAAAATTGATGATCTTTTATAGAGGAGTTTTCTTTCACACAATGTGTCTCCCTAGGGTGATATGACCCTATTATAAATATAATGGATAAGAGAGCCTATGACTATGTATCAATTATCATCCTTTGAATCACATGGTAGGTAAAAACTTTATTTTTTCATAGGGAAATGATTTTTTTGATCAATTATTGGGATCTATATGGTTATCAAAGACCAATATGAGGTCAAGGTATCATCATATATGGATCAAAGTTGAATCTATTCATAACACTCCCTAAGGTAGAATAAAACCACACATATTGATCTATCTATAGAAACAGATAAATTACATAAATTATTTGATATTGTTTATAGATTCTCATAAAAAACATAATATTATTACAATAAATAATGAAAATAAAATATTACATACATTCCAATGACCTTTTAGGTATATAGATTTAAATAATTAGGATAATATTTTAACTAATTAGGCCCCTAAATTTATCAATAGATACATTTATACCACTATATTTGAAAATAATTATTTTAGAATAATACTTAAATAACACTAAAATAATCTCTTCTCATGCTATTTTATTCTTGATATGTTTTATGTAATACAGTTCTTCATAACTTGGGGAATGAAAACATAAGAAGGGTGAACTAAAAAAATTATTAAGGAAAAAATGTATATCATAATCTATCATGGAATGAATAATATGGGAGGAGTAAATAATAGTCTTCAAATTCCATGTAATTGAATACACGAGCTTGAAATAAATCAATAGATTGCATAAAAAAATAAACAACCATAATGATAATAATAATAGAATTCAGGGAGGTTGAATTCCTAATTTCATACATATTCTTCAATCTAGACCTCAGACAACTCATTATTCTTATCATCAAGGCCTCAACCTTGAAATTTTTTTCCCATCAATGTAACCACCAAGACTTCATTCTAGTATTATTTAAGAATACAAGAAACACCCAAACCATTTATCATATTGGAATAATAATGTAATAGAGGATATATATAATAATATGTTCCACCCACTAGTTCCTTATGTCCAATTCATTCTCCTAGTGAAATATATGAATAACAATAAAATACATAATTAACATTACTTTAGAATCAATAAAAATTATTTTGGAGATATAAACATACAGAACCTAAATACTTTACCATTCAATAAAAATCATAAAATAGGAATAATAAATATATATAAATTAGATGTATAATTAAAAAATAAATAAATCACGAGCCTTACTAATACATAATCATCTTTATTATAATCATATATATTAGAAAAAAATAAACAAGATGAAAATAGTTTCACTTATAAATAAATAATAATAATCCTTCCAGAAAAATATGGTTGTTGGTTAAAAAGTACATATCCAAACTATAGAAACATGACTATAAAAAATATATAAACATATTTGACCAATAACATCATAAGAATAATAGTTTTAATGGTGTTACATAAGAAACATATTGGATGAAAGAATAATGAATATAACAATAGGTGATTTATAATAACAAGGATATTGATGTATATCCACGAGTTAAATCAAAAAAAATAGTATATTAGAATTTATAAAATTGATTTAAAAAATAATAATGAAATAAGAACCGTTTTTTGATAAAGAGGAAATTGGTAGTGAACCATAAATTTTTTTGAAACATTTTTAGCATTGTCATGAAATAAGAAGTTACATGTCACTTTCAAAAGATGTTTTCAAAAAGCTAATGTAAACTGTTTGGAAAACAATATTCTTAGAATGAATCTTCAATAATGGATCCTTGAATATAATTACAATGTTATGAATATGAAATATAAGGTGTTAGAAAAAATAATTGATTTTGAAAGGATGAAAAATAATTTTTTATTATTTTAAAATACTTTTGTTCAAAACTAACATCATTAAATGGATAAAAAAATACATTTAAAAAAGGATAAAAAGAAATATTAAAAAATGAAATAATTTTTAATTAGGTATACTAATCTGAATGGTAACATTGGGGAGAATCTCAAATATGGAAAATTAGGGGAAAATGTTATCAACGAAGACGAAACTTATTCTCTATAATGATTTACATTTTTAGAATGAAATGATTTTATAATATAAGATTTTAATTAAATTTTTTTCCATCATAGGTGAATAAAATGTACCATGAAATTATATATTATATAGGATGTTAACAGTCTAGATGAAAAAGTTCAACAACAAGCTTTTTTTCATTACTATGGGGGTTAAGTTAACAAAAATTATTATAGTGATTTTAACTTATGAATCAATGAAAATAATAGGGATATAATGAAATAGAAATTAAAATATAAATAAATGAATGATATTAGTTATTTTTTAATGTAATTAGGTAGATAATAAAACATATAAAATAAATTTTTCAGTGCAATATAAAACATGTCCCATGAATTTGTAATTGGGAAAAAAACCCTAACTTTGTTTCTCTAATTATTGAATGCACTCTATTATACTATTAAAAAATAATTATATTAATTTTATATTTCAATAAATAATTAATATAAATTATCTTTTATTTAATTCATTTATGATAATTTAATTTGAATATTTTTTTTGTAAAAACATAATTTTAATATTGTGTATTAGTAGCACCAATTGTTTAGTGCATGCTTTATGATGATAATTTTGGCATCAATTTTTTTATAAAAATCTCATAATGTATATATAATTAATATTACAATAATATAAGTATTTTATTTATTTATGAATAACTTATCTCTTTTAGAAAGTGTTTTTGTTATTTTAAATGATAATTGTTTCATTTATGGCTTATTTTTGTAATTTTAGCGATCGAGAATGATATTTTAATAATAAGTTATATAAATAACAAAAAATATATAAAAACTATTATTATTTTTGTAAAAAAATATAATAATTTATGTATTTATATTCGCATATTTATCCATGATAATATTTTATTTTATAGTTCGTGGAAGTTGTTAAACCAGCCTAAACCAAAAACCACTTTAACTTAATGGGTGAGTATGGTTAAGTAAGCCTATAATATCATTATAAAATATTAATTGTTATATTATTTATATGTTTTTATGTTGTTTATTAATATGTTAAGTGGTTTGGATAACGAATTTAAATCTTTATGATAAATTAAGAACCTAATTTAGTTGAGGATACAATATTCACAATGCACAATTAACAATTCAAATTTCTCAGATAATGAGAGAGAATAAAGGTGGACTCTAATTAATCTCTTAAAAATAAAATTTATATTTTATATAACACATTTATTATTCAATTACACCCTCACATCCATTAAATATAGGAAATGTTGAAAAAGGGAATATGTCACTTTGTAGACATGGTAGTCGACACAACACATGATTAAAATATTCTTTTTTCCCAACAAATGAATTTGATTGAAGGTGGATTATAATTTTTCACTTATTAATTAAAATTATATTATATATGTCACATTAATTATTTAATTAAATCCTTATAACCTAGAAGGAGGCGCAATGGTGAAAAGGGGAATATGTCGCTTCATGGAAGAAGTAATCCACACAAACACATGATCACCATTTTTTTTATAAATGGATGAAATAGAATAAATAAGACTTATTAAAGTAATATATTAACACTTCAATATAATATTAATCCTGATTTAATTATATTAATATGGCTAGGGTGGTTTTGGAAGGGAAATATTGAAGAGAGAATAATAAGAAATAAGTGATACTTAGTTTGGGACCCTAATAATTCCCTTGAAAGTCACCTTTGAGCTGAAAAAACTAAACAAAATTTTGGTCACCAATATAGATTAAAATATTGAGGAGTATTATTAGGATAATTTTTATAGATATAGATTCTTAGTATGTTTCCTAGATATTTACCAAAATACCTAGGCTTTGATATAATCTCTAGAAGATTCACTCTTTCAGTATCTTAGTTTAAATGTGACCTATTATGAGGAATAGTGTCTTGTGATCCACATGATACTTTAACATTAGAATGTGGTATTGTCTAAATCATTTATCCTATGACCTTTATCCGTGTTACTTCAACTCTAATTTCTTCATAAACTACTTTGGCTGAGGTATCCTCAAAGCTTGGGGAAGAAGGTATATCTGATGACATGAAGTAACAAATATTTTAATCCATTAGTGATACCATTTTAGGTATAATTTTCAAAAAACGAAGCCTCTAGATGATTTATTTCAAAGTAGTATATAGTATTAGAGAGATTACAATTTTTTCTTTACCACATCATTGGACGTTTTTTGATAAAGAGTGGTAAAAATCCCTATAAACATGAATATATAGTTAGTAAGATGAAAAAGTTATATAGATTTTATAAAAATAAAATATATCTAGTAATGTAGGGATTCAAAAAATTTAAATTTTGGAGTCATTAACTAAAGAATATGGTTTATTAATTATGTTAATTATCAATAAATCCAGGTTCTCTCTGAATTCATTAATGAAGTCATTGTTTCAATCCCATTAACATAAAAGATTACGTCATGGAAATTTTGGTTTGATTCTTCATCATGAATTGAATATTAGGGAAATAAAAAATCTTTTTGGAAATTTCTTCTTCAATCAGTTCCCCAATTAAAATGGAGAAGAATACTATAGTGGAATCTTTTCAATACTATGGTATATTTTTAGTATAATTTGAGTTGAATAATATTTCAAAAATTAGGGTTGTACTATCAACATAGACTAAGGTATTAATATTCATATTGAATATGATAACATTCACAATAATAGTTCTCTCTGTAAGGTAATATAATATGATATATGAACTTATTTTAAATCTATAACATGATCAATTTTATCAATTAGTGGACATAATGTCTCTATATAAAAAATATATTTTCACAAGGACCATGATTAAATAGGTCATGAGGGCCTCAATATGGATAGGGATAGAGAAACTTGTAATATTTATAGTCATGCTTCATGACCTATGGTTCAACAGGAACAACCAAGCCCCTCTAGGAATAATAGCATTTATCTTATTTTGGGAGTAAACTGTGATCATTTCCATAGTTTGATGATAAGAGTGTGTATTATTCAATACCAGGATCATGATAGGATGCCATTTAAGAGGTATTTCAAGAAGATTCACTTATTTATCTAGGATAATATACTACTTATTTTTTGGAAAAAGAGTGAACCCTCAATTAATAGAGCTATTTAGAAGTATGGTGAGTTGTCTAACGACTCACATTCAATTGTATGTAAATTTTTTGGTGTCATGAATAATAACTGCGGGAAACAAAAATATTTTTTGATGAAATGAACTATTTATGTCTTTTTAGATTTAAGGTATGAGTATGTGATATCTATAAGGTTTCTAGTTTAAGGTGATGTTGGCCAATTTTGAGTTTTCATTTCATCTGGGTCTCGCTTCTTAGTGTAACCATGTGCTTCTAGATTTCCTTGTAAAAGTTATTACATTGATGCAATAATGAAAGGGGAATATACTAATTTTATACCCATATAGGTTTAGTTTAGTGTTGTATAGAGGAAAAGTTGAATTTATTATCATTATTCATTCAATGAGTTTACCAACACCTCATAAATTACATATTAATATGTAGAATTTTCCAAACCTAATGTGAATTACAAGGTCTATAAGTGTAAAATCGATTACAATGATAATTATTTCTACAAAAAAAGATAGATGATGTGGGGAATTCAGTCCATACGATGAATAATAAATATAGAAATGGAATACTCATGTATCATACCAATAATTACTATAAGATCCAATACATTGGATATATGGGTTTTAATGAGCCACAATAAGTTTATCTCTATGTGTAATGATTTATATTAGGGTGAAGACAGATATTTTTATCATATTTATTATGATTTGATTACCAGTCATAATTATTCATCCCTTATGAGTCATTAATGTCTAGTTAATGGAAGAAATTTGGTGTATTCCCCAGTCCATTATTTCTTTAATCATTTTTTATTTTACTTTAAATCATATGGGATTTATCAACAAAAATTTCAAATGTTGACTAGGGTATTTAATTAGAGAATGGGACATGGATATTGGGAATGGTTTGAATGAAATTTTTTAAATGATGTGTAACATTAAGAGGGTGGAATCAACCCCCTATTCAAATTGAATAAAGAGAAATTTTGTGAACACTGGTTGTTTTTCAATAATTGATTCACACTATTAAATGCCTAATTGATCAAAAACTGAGAAATAATGGAATTTATAAATATATAATGTCAATTAAGGCTCTACCACTCCATTTTACCCTTGATTTATACATATTTAAATTAATTTATACTTAGATTTTAACTTTTAACTTTTTTATTTAGACCATGGTAACGATTCTTTACTCTAGTTATTTATGTTATCATAAAAATTTAAAATATAACATGCTAAAAAATGATGAGATGAATATTGATTTATTCCCCATTTAATCCATTTGAATATCTAAATATTATAAAATTAATTTTTTAATTAAAATATTTAATGTATTGAAAAAATGTAGTAAAAAAATGAATTGTTGATTATGAAGTTCTCCAAACCTTATTTTGTATTGATTAAGAATTTAATGAGGAATGATATATTTATATATACGTTTCAAAAATATATTAGGGTAATTTCTAGGAAGAGATTAATATATTTTATTTGATATAAAAATCAACACAATCATAATACAATAATTCATTGAAAATTCAAATTTTACCATTATCACATTAATTAATTATAATAATATTAATCATATATTTTTCTCAAAAAATGAAATGATATTTTTAATACAAATTAAATATACTAATTCATAATATTAATTAATTTTTTTCAAATAAAAGTTATATGTGTAATAAAAATGAACTTTAACATAATCATCGATAATGTATTAAATTAAATTTAGAGAAACAGAATTTTAAAGAATAAACTTTATGTTTATGAAGTTATTTAAATGCTATAGATTTTAAAAGAATTATTTTTTTTAGAATTGACCATATAATATTTATCTTACAAGAAATAAAATCAGAAAATTGTTTTAACACAGAAAAAAATTAATTAAAATAATAATAATAATAGTAGTTTTTTTTAAATAATGTGTTGTTTTCTTTTCAATATGATTAAAGAGTTTTCTAAATTCAAAATTTATTTTGAAATGAAAAATTTCACTCCCTAAATAATTTTTTAGAAAACACTGTAATGAATTTTTAATTAACTATGCTAATTGAATTTATCATTACTTTGAAAATAATACTGACCTTCATTTTTATTTATTCATATTTTTTTAATTCAATTCCTTTTATTTTTACATTCCAATTCTATAGATATATTTTTGTAGACATATCCAGTTCCCTGGTTCATTATGGTTTGGTTATTGTATTTCACAAGATATAAATTACATTAGATCTATAATGAATATGTAACCTAAAATTTCATGGTGCTACACTCCCCCACCCAAATAAAATTTTTCCACACAATTTTAGTTATTATATAGTAAAAAAACTATTTAAGGGTATCTAAATGGTATAAATAAATAAAGATAAAATTCAAAATGACGTGTTATCATTAATATCTAATGTATTATTAATAATCACAATATTTACCTTCATTTTGTTAATTAATTGGTTCATATTTCCTTTATACCTTATTTTTTATGCCCTATTTTTTCACACATGATGCATCTTCCCATTAGACTCAGACATTCCCTCAGGTATTTCTTCCCATACTAGTGACATGAATGTAATTTAATCTTCTTTACATCATCATATATATCATCTCTACTTCCATGATATGTCATAATTCTCTTATTTGGTGTGATAAGGAATTTAACTATGGTTATGTTGTTAATTATAAATATTGATAGCTTTTTTAGAATCATCACATGATTTACTACTTGAGATATTATCTCATTTGGTTTCTTATTAGAAAAATCTCTAAAATATAAATTATATTCATTGATTATATGGTTCTTCACATATCCATATATAACTTAAAACAAATTACATAACATGTATGATCCATAGTTAACATTTTAAGAGAATTGTTAAAATTACACATCAAGATGTTCTACTCTATAAGACATTGATGTTATATTACATTTCTTTTTTCAGTTTAAAATATTGCGCTCTTGGTTCATATGATTTTAATACAGGTTTCATACTTTAATAATTTTAATCTGAAAAAATAATATTCCCAAATTACCATGGACATTATTAAAATATAATAAATAATAAAATCGTAGAAATATATTCTATAAAATTTAAAATACCCTTAATCTAAAAATCTTCAAGAGAATTCACATGTACATTAACAAATGAATCTCTACATTTTATTTGATTTTATCCATGATAATTTTCTTATTAGATTCTCGAACATAAATATATTAATATTCTATATAAATTTTATGAACCCACTCGTACTCCTAGGTACTATGGATTCCAATTTAGAAGTATCATATCACAAATGGTGTTCTCGATCCCCACATGATTGTTATTAGAACTTGACATCAACAAGAAGTCAAAGGGAAATAATTTTCTACATGAATAAACTATAATGATAGAACAATATAAGGGGAAAACAATAAGTATCCAAAATATTCCTCAAATATAAAACTATAAGAAGTGGATAGATAAAATATTATAAATATTGAATCATCAAAAAGAAAATAGTACAACATCCTTCCTGACAAAGTCTCACATTCACTGGGTAACAATTAGACCATAACTACATCAGTCACCACCATTGCTCTACGTTCTCATGAACAAATAAACCCCACCATCACCATGTGGCATGTTTCCTTTTCCTATAACTAGTATTACATAATCTAAAAACACCCAATGGACATAGTGGGGTGTAAGAAAAAATACACAACTAGATATCATCGAGTATTCTATAAGGTGTTCCAATATAAAAAAGTATACTATGGATCAACATAAATAAATATTAGGAAGGGATAATTCATTATTTTTATATATCAGAAAAACATATATTCAAATAAAATAGATGAAAGGTATATCAAAAAGCTTGCATAAATGAAAATTTGTAATAAAATAGAATAGACATGAATAAATTATTTCTATAGTCACTATAATTTCATTATAATAAAATTCAGCATGGTCATATGGCCTATGGTCAGTTTGACTCATTCTATAATATACTCACTCTACTTAGTCAATCAATCATGGATCAGTGTGTGTGTGTGTGTTTGTGTGCACGTCCCAAATTCATAGGCAATTGGGATAATCAATCAACACCCTCTTAGAGAAGTCATACTAAATTTGTTTTTGTTATAGGTTTCACCATAAATCCATATCTATGGATTTAGAGTCCCTTGTGTCGTTGTCCCAATAACCCACTAGCTACTCTAGATGCCATTTTCTTCAATAAGATAATCATTCTTGGGATATTCATTCATTTTAATTAAATACAAAACTCATAGTTCAAATTCTGAATTTCTGGTATCAACATTCCTATTCTATTTCAATACCAAATCATATTATTTTATCAAATTAATTCCTTCTAAAATATTATTTAATTAAATGACAATTTTTACTATGAATTAATATTAAAAAATTTCATCAATTTTTCTTTTAATACAAGCCATATCTTCTAGAAATCTTCCCTATAATTCCATATCCATTGAAAAAGGGTTATAATTCAAACTAAATGCCTTGTCAAAATAAAATATCAAATAATCTCAATTCTCGGAATTAAAATGAAAATAAATTTCCAATAAATAAAGAAATTAATGTTTCAATTATAGGGAAAACCCTTATAGTACAACCTAAAATTTAACACATAATCATTTAATTAATTAATCCATCATTTGAAATGTGATTATACAACAGAATAATGAGTGCAAGGAATGTCAAAGGGGGTTCTTCCAAATAATAATCCATCAAATTTGGCTTTTGTTTGACCAAAAATATTATAATACATAACTCTCAATGAAGGAGACAATAGAAGAAAGTGGAATTCCAAATCAATGATATTACACTTTCTTGATATAGATCAACTACTTCCATGAACTCTTTTATCATGGATTAAATGGTTTAATGATACTAAAATCCACTCTTGAGAGAATCTAAAATCCAAAGGATTGAGTTAGAGTTTAATGGGAGGCATTTGATGTTAAAATACAGATGCCAAGATATTAATTAAAAATTTTATGGTATTATTAACCCATTCACATACATTTAATGTTTTGACTCATGATTAACACTAACTATTTGCCTAACCATTCATTGTAACATGGATTCTAGAATGAGTGCACTCTTTTTATGTATGGTTAGAATAACTATGAACCAACAATGAAAAAATACACCATATAAGGGTGTATGGTGGGGGGAGGGTATGAAATGTTTTAGTTATCCATGCACTAACCATTCACAACCCCAATAACTTAAAAAATCTAAATAAACAAAACAAATTTCCAGATAAAGGACCTAAAAAAGGACAATCAATATGTGAGTCAAAAAGCACCAGAAACCTATAAATGGGATGCTATAGTATCCCCACAAAAAAAATATTACTCACCCAAAAATCTGATCAGGAAGACTCCATATTAATGAGATAAGGCCACTTCTCTATCATTACTGACTCAATCTATCATGTATCAGGAGGATCAAAATCATGTTTCCAAAGAACATTGACAAAAAATGAATATATTTATCCTAAATAACCTCAATCTAAGAATAAATAATCTGAATTGGTAGATCGATCATGGATAAATCAAGTTCCACATCAAGGTACTCACTGCTCAATACATAAGACATTTTTTAATGATAAATTCCAAACTATGATATGTAAAACACATTACAAATAAACCTCAAATAAGCTAGGAAAAAGAAACAATATGACACCACTCGAATCAAATCAACAGCCATAATTGGTCCCACTAATCTCACATTGCTTCATTCATTATTTTCCATATTTTCTGTGAGACAAGTGATGTGAAACTCTCATAAACACTTAGTCACTAATTGAAGACTATAATTGGAATCAAGGATGATTAGTTTAAGATTGATATCATCCATTATCCATCAAAATTATATGATAAAAGTAGAATCTATTTTGATTTTTTCTCTTCTACAAAACTATGCCCAACTAGGAATGATTCACCAATATCTAACCAACAAAAAATAGTTTTACATTGATGTTCAAAAAAGTCCAAAAATGGGTTTCATGTTGATGAATGACTATTAACTATTGTTGTAGGAATACTTAACTAGTCCCAAGTGGTGATCCCATGATCAACTAATGTGGAAAATGTAAAGACAAAGCATATCATCAAGATTATATATAGATCATTTTTAGTCAAAATTCTCTATATGATATGTTTTGATCAAGCTAATATAGTATCTTATTACCTCTTGGTTGACTTTATAAAAATAAGAAGATAAATGAGGATCTCAAAAAGAAACCGTAGTTGATGTAAATCTATGAAATCTTGTGATCTTATTCATATATAGACATCCATTTTCCCCAACACTGAGTTTATATTGAATGAGGGTAAAATGAGAATATTTAGTCATCCAATCAACCACTACTAATATCACTTTATCCCCTTGAGGGTTATAAGGAAAACCAACCATAAAACCCCTTATATTTCTTGTCCCGCTTCCATATTAGTACATCAAAAGGTTTAAAAAACCCTATGTATTTTGTTGATCATCCTCGAAATAATGGAAAATATTATAATAAAAAAAAATAAAAAATGTATCCCCTCAAACATAGCCACCAAAATCATCACTACATGTCATAGAAAATCATCATGGTTCTAAGATATACCACCGACTAGGTATTATGGAAATCCCCCATCATAGGTTTTCCCATATTAAATTATCTAAAGAAACCATTTCAAAATTAGAATACCATTAGAAGATAACAAGAACTGAATAATGATATCCTCATCATAAAGATAGCACATAAATCTATAGAATTCTTCATCAAGCAGTTACACCTGAAGAATCATCTTGAGTAGAGTAGTGGTCAACTGAATGCTTCCTAGAATTAACTTTTTCTATTCCTTCTAAACCACCAAGATACTATGAGAAAATAGAGGCTTTTAAATCCACTATTATAATGAATTATTCATGGCCTGGGTTAGTAGTTTAATTTTCAAATAATCAGTAATGACATTCCCATTACTAATGGTGTAGACAAAATTGATATAAAACAACTACAAGTTCGTCACCCAACACCTCTTATGAATATTCAAATCTTTTTAAGGAGATATAACATAGTATTTTGTGATCAAAATACATATTAATCCTTACATCAAAAAAGGTAATGCAACAAATTCTTATGATAATATATCAAATACACATGATCAAGATCATGAGTTGGGTAGTTCTTCTCATGTGGCTTAATTAGTTGGAAACCATGGGGTACTAAATTATCACCCATAATGAGATCACTAACAAATATTGAATATGATCCATCCCAAAAGACTAAATTTCCCTACCTAGCCTCAGTAAGAGTCAATAATAGAAAAGAATTAAAAAAAGTCTTTAACTCTATAAAACAATTCTTATACAAAAAATTCCATGAAAAAAATAATCATTTCCTTATAAGAGAGGTCATAGGATAATAAAGAACCGAATAATCTTTGAAAAATCAATATTAATAGACCAACATAGAAAATAATATATGAATATATAAATATTTACATTTTTGTTACAATTTTATAATAAATTTCATCAGTTACTGATCAACTAAAATACCATTTTATGAAACTAGTTGTTCCCAGAACATCACTTCTGGAATATAGAAATTAAATTTCCTAATATTTTATTAATGTTGGTTATCTATCATAATTTCCATAACTTATTTGAGATAATTCACATTATACTCCTTGGTTTTAGATTAAAAAAAGATGTCATCCATAAACCCCACTAAAAATTAATTATGATACTAATTGAATATCATATTAATTAGTTCCACAATAGCTACCAGATATTAGTTAGACCAAAAGTAATAACAATATACTCTAAATGGTCATACCATAATCCAAAGGTGATATATAGAATAATATATTTTATTATTATCAACTTGTGATAACGAGATCAAATATCAATATTCAAGAACAACATATCCCCTTTAATCTAGTAAAAAATCATTAATTAAAGGTAATAGATAATTAATATTTACCGTAGCTGGGATGAATTTTCATTGATCAATAGAAATTTGATGAGTTCTATAAACATTCATTAAAAAATCCCCAGGTTCGTCCTATGGTAGAACATTTTCGAGATTAAATCATATATCTATAAATCCATCCAATTAGGAATTTATGTATTTCTTTTTAGTTTGTTCTATAAGGTATGAATGAATATATATGGTTTGGGTACCTAGTACCAAGTAAATAGAGAACTCTACTTAATTCTCTAGTAAAAAACTTGAAATTTCATACATAAATACATTGAAAAAACATAAGACAACTATAGGGATATTTATAAACAATCTTTGATGCTAAATAACAAAATAACATATAGATATAACTCTTCCCTACTCAAAAACTGGTGGTCAGAATCTACTTGATCTTGTGTCCCATTTTCTTGGGAATACAAGGAACACCCCATCAGTCATAGTAAAGGTGACCTTCCACGGATAACAATCAATTTGATCTTAATGGAAAATCCATAGATCTATCTGAATAATGACATATCATGGTTTTATTTCAAGGACCAAAAAATCCCAGTTAAGATAAATATCTATAAATGGAATGAAAACTAATGGAATCAAATACCTTTATCTATCTTAGTTTCAAGGGGTATAGAAATTTCAACCACTTAATCTATAAGATATAATTAAAGGATTATTATGTTCAGAATACAAGTAGATATGAACAAATGAGACACACCAATATCAAATAAATAATTTTGATAATGATTATGTTTTAGTGATGATAGCTTTGACTTTTGTTAGACCAGCATCAGTCTCTCATAGCAAATTTTATACTGAGGGATGAATATCAATTCTCAATGCCTATGAGAATATCTCCAAATCTCATGATTCAATGGTTTTAAATGCCTAAAATTTAAATTATGGTGAGCCTTTTTAAATACATGGGGTATAATATACATAAAAATTCTTCTAAAAGTGGCATGAGGAAACAATAAGAACACATATATTCTATGACTCTGTATAATCCCAATATGAATACCCAACCTTTCTATATTGTAAGATAGTAAACATGCTTATTCTAGACCTTGTAGGAGGTCTGGATGATTACTGATGTCATGATCCACCATGAGACTTACCACACATCCTCATTCCCTTATGGGATAAAATAGAACTACCACTATGAATTGGAGGAACTTTCTACAATTATAATATAGAAGCTAAGTCAATCTCATCCATCAAATCTCTATACCACACATTTGCATATTATTTGAGATTCAGTATATGGACCTATGATCAGATATCATATTTCAGACTAATCGCGAACCTAACAAACTATATCTTCTCATTCATTACATCCTCATGGGAAAATATATTTGTTTAAAAATGAAATTTTAATATAAATAATAGTTTTTTAACCTTTCTTCTGATTTATAAATCTCACAGAATTATCTAAAACCATGGATTCTACATTGAACTACTCCATGAAATGATACCTAATGTCTGCCCACTCAATGAATTTATGTTTCAATGTTGTAACCATCAAATACCACCACCTCCTACATGGTCATTCATGTTTTAAGGTATCAAATTTCACCACTATTGAATATGGAATTTATAGGATCATAAAAAGTAACTCATTATTTTTAAAGAAATCCTAATCCTTTTGATGATTATTCAAGCCGTATAATAGTGGTGGCTTCTTCCAACAAATCGATTAATCATTGTGCCTTGCTTCATGCATTTGAGGTTCCAATAAAGAATCCAAAATGGGAATGGGTGAGGATACCTATTATAGATATTAGACAACACTCACTACTATATCAATGAGATTATGGACAACATTAGTGTTATCCTTCCATGGTTCATTGGAAAATACCTCATATGGTCTATCTAACCTTACTCTTAGGGGAATGGCACTTCAAAATATCCATAGGGAATATATGAACATAAACAAGGGTATTCATATCATCAACTTAATCAAGAGATATATGATTAACATTTCCATAGAAAATATTTTAGGATTTTGGTATTTATATATACTCAGATTAAAATTAGGAAAAAGAGTAGAATCCTGCCAATTATACATTAAGGATTCCTTTCCCAAACAACAATGGTGCCTCAAGGCTCACTATGATTGGATTTATCTATGCATTCACTTATAACTACTACTTATTTTATAAAAATCCTTCCTCTAATCTACTAGAAAAAATAATAACAATATACCAACATCATGTAAAGATGCACAACCATCCATTGATACCATTTTTTCAAGAACCAATATCGATACCCTTGTATACAATTACCGAGGACGACACTAACATAACCAGTAGGGTGTTATCTATTTCCATGGTTTTGCAACTAGAACATAGAATAAACAAGAAGTCAAAGAGAATAGTTTTTCCATGAGAAATAACTATTAATATAGAAAAAAGAAAGATAAAACAGATCACAATCAATACTCTATGAAAACATCTTGGAGAAAAGTATGAAAAATATATAGATTAAAATCCAAATAGAGTATCATCCAAATGAATACAACATAACATATATAATGAAAAAGTTACACAATCCCCCTATATGAAATAGACCATATATCCACTAGTCACCATAATTATAATAAGGCCATATGAATCAATCAAAACAAATTCCACCAGGTTATTATTCCATATTTTTTAGACTTAAAATAAAATAATTTACAAAAAACATGATGTTAATGGTTGGGTTTGTGATAAAAACCCAATATGATCTCACCAAGTAATCCATAAGTAGTTACAATACAAATAAAACTATTTTGGTTCAATTTGAATAATTATAAAGAATGAGAAATATTTTTTTTGCAGTTAATTGTCAAATATTACTTGAAATCAAGAATAAAAAAGATATATCAAAAATAGGCTTAAATGGAAATTTTTAATAAAAAATAAAAGACACGAATAACAGGGTTTTATAATCCCTTGAATATAATAATGAAGTAAAAAAATTAACCATGGTTATATTACCTAATTGCTATTAGTTTCTATCTTTGATATCTTCTAACTACTCAATCAATCAGTAACGGCTCAACAAGTGAACACACATGCCTAATTATCAAGTTATTGACATAATAAATCAATAATATTTTAGAGAAATCATACTGAATATTTTTTAGTTATAGTTTTAACCTTTAATATTTTTATTGGGATTCAATTTCATATTCTGCATTTCCATATCACCGAAAATATACAAAGGCCCACATGTGCTTAAATCAATAAATTCAAGGAAATTCATTCATTTCGATTCAAATCATCTATCACATTTCAAATTCCCAATTTTATGTTTCAAAAAATTATTTAAATATCAATATCAAAACAAAGGTTTTCAACAAGTTCATGTATTCAATATATTTTTTATTTTAAATCCAATATTCTCAAGAATCAATAACAAATCATTTCATCAATTAACCATTAATTTAATTATTTATTTCTTAAAAATCCACCTAATAATTAGAAATAATTTAAAAAGTGGGTTTAATTTATAAACTATTCATCTTAAAAATAAAATATCAAATCAAACCACATCATTAAAATAATTTGAAAATTTATTGCAAACAAAGAATGCATTTACAGATTCAAATATATGAACAAACCCTATAGAACCACTGACCTATTATTATATAATTAATTAATTAATCTACCAATCACTAGAAACTGGAATTGTTGATGAAATTTCCAAGATGATAAAGATGAAAAATAAATATGTAGATTCATAATCCTTTAAATCAAGGATTCAATATACTAGAAATAGGACGATCCATCACTCATGATGGAGGAGAGTGGAGAATAGAGTGTAATTAAATATAAAAGTTACTGCACATACCTTAGGTAGATCAAACATACCCATTATTACATTATTCTATGTAGAAATGGGTTAGAGAAGAAAAATAATCCTCTTTAGAGATCCAAAAAAAGAAAAATGAATGAGTTGGGGTTAAATGGGAGGTGTTTTGTGGTCCTAGGATTTTGATTAAAATTTTTAGGTTTTGAAAAAAATAGTCAAACAATTTCATAGTGGGGATATAAGGTTAGTACCAACTGTGGGACTGTCCATGCACATTTACAAGGATTCTATAAAGGGCTCATGGTTTGGAAACACATTTTGAATAAACGTTCTCCAACCAAGAAAACCACTACATCCCAAGGGCACACTGTTTAGAGGGGGAGGCCAAACGGTTATCCCTAATAGTGCACCATCCATGTGAAACCCCATAGACTTCTAAAAATATTTGAAAATCTCATGAAATTATTAGAAACATGACCTGAATAATGAAAGAAGAAACAAAGGGTTTGGTAGTACCTAATTATTTGTAAATGTATTTTAAAATAATGGTTCATAATGAATATATGAAAGATGAAGTCGTATCCCACTAAATTTTCTAGTCTATTGTAAAATCATAGACCCACTAATGAGCCACCATATTGAAAATTAGACTAACACACAACATGTATTTTTCAATGAGAAAACTTAAGAATTGTAAACCCAAAGATTGTAATAAAAAATATTCTTTACATAATTTTTTTATACCATTTGAAAAAAACCATTTTAAAAATACACAATTTAAAAAAAATGTATATATTTAGGAACATTATAACCCAACAATGTTTATGTTTAGTGTTTTATGGAATTGAAAAAAATCTTTTTGTCTAAAACAAATTTTTTATTCTCAAATGGAAAATTTTCCAATTATATATATATATATATATATATCCTTATTTCATAAGAAAAATAAATATCACCAACAATATTATCAACACAGGATACCCTCTACTCATATCTTATATATTATCATTTTTTTTGTAACCTAGGAAGTGAAATCATAAGATAGGGCATTATCAAAGGCACGGTAATGGTAAAAAGAAGAGATATAAATATATTATCATTTGTAAGAATAATATAATCCTTAGGTCCTGATATCATAATAAAAATTAATGAGTACAAAATAAGAGAATTAATTTCCATCAAAAACATGGTTATACTAAATGAGTCATGGAATAAAGTATTAATAAGGATTGGAGTTATAAGATTCAATAATCCTGAACAATGTGAAATAAAACCTATTATAATAATATATTAAAATTCATAAAAATCCTTGATAAACCATGTTTTTATCTTGGGACATCACATTTAAATCCTTGAATAACCAAAATAGGATACTTCCAAAAGTTTTTTAGGAGTAACATCATTCCAGTTAACACTATCTGGTATTAATAGTTACTTATATTTAGTAAACTCTATCATCTCTTAGTATTAAAATCCTTCAAATTATCCCTTCAACAATTCCCAAAGAATTAGAGAACAATAAAAGGCTGAATATTTATGATAAAAATTTTCCATTAACCCAAACATATATAAAGTATATAGATATCTCATTTCATTATAAAACTAAGAGAAAAAAATATAATTCCCATTATAATTTTGTTAACCCATGGAATGGAAATGGTTATCATAATGATTCCATCATAACATATTTAAGCAATGGTAATGTAATATGTTAAATAAGAACAACCTTAAATCACCATTATCATTAGCTATCTAGATAAATAACACTAATGGTATCATAAGATCATAACACTAGTGAATCATAAACACCCTTAAACATTTAGGAAATAGGCGAAAAATAAATTAAAAAGGGAATAAGAACTTTTATTTGAAATCATGATAATAATTTAATTTTCTATTGAATTTTTTATCAAAAATAGCCTAAATATTGAGAAAACTAAATTCCTTGAAAATAAATATGGAAAAATGTAAAAGAAGCATTATAATAAAGAATGGTCATGATTTAGTGAAAATGGGATTATAATCCTTTGACGTACCAAATGGAAGAAGATGAAAATAAATATTTAAAAATCCAAAAATAATAGAATCTAAATAATTATAATGGGTTTTATTAGATTAATAGAATATATTTTTCTAAATGATAATTCATTCATTAAAAACCTCAATTAAAAATGAGATTTCAAAGTAAAATCATACAACTTTGGTAACATTGAAATCATAAAATCATTAAATTAATTATAATAATATAAAAATTATAAATAAAACTAATATAAATACATAATTAATACAATAAAATTATATACACTATTAAAGTAATAATAGTATCATAACTAAAAAAATTTATCAATGAGTTCATATTGATATGAATATGATTTATTGTTTCTATTGTCTCTAAAAATAAATATCATAGAATATAGAGGATTATATTTATTTTAAGTTCACTAAAAATTTCATGATAATATTAAAAAAATAAATTCATGGTCTTTATATACAACACACATGATAAATAAGTGGTTATCCTTGAATATGTCTAGTAGAACAAATAGTGAGAGAAGAAACCATTACCAAATGTCTCATTTTTCATCATATGTGTTCAAGCCTCCTATATAAAAAATTTATATTATTTATAAATATATTATAGAACCATATTAATACATAAATTATCAAATATTATTAACATATAATTTTTCATTTCTCACTTATAAATAATTCTTTTGTAAAATAATTATTGTAGGTACTCACTATTCTGTTTTACAAACTTGTTTCAGTTTAGAACTTCTAGTCCGTTCACTTTGGTAATAGTGTCATCAAATTTGGAAACTTAAAAATTTTATAATTATAATATTTAATCATTATATATAATTTTATAACCATTCATATATGGTGGTTATGAGAAAATAATTACATCCATTTTTATAAATTTTACATATAAAGTAAAAATGGATAATGAATTACATCACTTTGTGAAGGTGGTAGTCCACACATATCCATAAGTGACATTATCATATTACAATTTATGGGAGTGTAATAAGGTATAAAATATTTTAACATTAACAAGACGTAATGATGATATATTAATAATAAAATATAATTGTTACATCCATCTATATTACTATACAAGAGAGGCTATGGTGAAAAATAAAATATATCGGTCATGGGGATGGTAGTCCATTTGTACGCATGATGACATTTTCATTTTCTATTTAGATCAATTATAAACACATAATGGTTATTATATTAACATATGAAATTTATATAAGAAAATTTTATTGATATCACTATGTTAGTATGGTTAATGATGGGTTGGAAGATGTACAAGAATAAATATTTATAAAAGCATTCGGGGAAGACTATGACATATAATTTGTGAAGCTTCCTTTTGATATCTTATTAAGAACACATTGTCTGGTCATTGATGAAGACTAAAATTTTTAAAACATGGATATGGTTTTCTATAATTTTATTTGATAGGGTTTAGTCTAGATATGGGGATTCATAAGGTGTGTTGAAGAAAAGAGAGGATATGCCTTTCTATAAGCGAGATGAGTGACAATGATATAAATATTTGAAAAATTAATGTATAATATGAGTTTAACTCATGTTAAATGGATAAAATCTGAAATATCTTATTAAAAAATGTGAATATGGTCTAAATATATACATTAAATAATATTTAGAAAAGATCAAGCTTCATTTGGAACATTATATATTAATTTAATCCCCTGGTTACACCTTCAATCTATAATTGTGTTAACAAAATACTTAGTTTTTTAGGGTAAATAATGTAATTTTGAATGGAAAAGTTGTCATAAGCGGAAAATGGTTGATATGATATTCTATTTCTAATCAATTTGATCAAATATATGTCTTTTATAAAATTTATAATAATTAGTTAAATACCTTTCAACATAAAATATCCATTAAGCCATTTTTAGGACTATTAAAATAATTAGACTTTTAAAAACATCAATATTACCATATCTATCAAAATATATTATTTAAAAAAAAATATCCATTCATTTTGTTCCATAATAATCATGTAATACTTTAAATAATCTAAAAAAATCCATTTTAATATTTCTAAATATATTTATTTTAATTTTTACATCGTTTCACAAGAACTACCTCATCGAAAAATGACTCTTTAAGGTAATTATAAAAATAATATAAATTAAAAATAGAATACTCTAAAATAAATAATTTATTCATTTTCAAAATACCTATTTATAACCATTTATAATATATTTTTATTATTATAAAAAATAATATAGATATTTATGAAAGGGAGTGACATTTTGAAACTATTATTATCTTAAAATAAAATAATGGTCACAATCCAAATAAAACCAATTTATTCCCATATTTCTTAATTTATAAGGAATACAGAAAAAATACAAACATATAGTTAGTGTAATGAATATTTTAAAGATATTTCTAATCCTTAACCCTGTTTATATAGTCTTAACCTTTCTTGTGCTGCTAGACATTTACAATGCATTCAATTCATTATGAAAAAATGTTAAAATGACATCATTAAATATTATTAATAATTATAAGTTGAAATATTGAAATAATTTTACATTATTAGGTGGTAATAATTAATTATAATATCATCACATAAAACATATAAAACCCATTTTTAGAGAAAATGTATTTTTATGCATAAAATGATTCAATTTTCATTACTTTAATAATTACTAACATTAGATTATTATTAATATATTTTATTGATAAAATGATCATAAAATTACATAAAAATAGTTCAATTATAGTTATTTCAATAATTAATCAACTTAAAAACAAATTACATGTATAAAAGCAATTTTTCTACAAAATATCTCATTATACCTTCTAATTGTTGTATTTTCATTTAAAATAAATTAAAATCCAATATATTTATTTTATAAATGTTTAAAGTATAATTTTTGACATTTTTAATAATATTAACATTTATAAAATAAGAATAAATAGATTAAAAATAATGCAGATAAACATAATATTTGAAAATAACTCTTTTGATTAAATACTATATCCTTATTGGAATACAAATTATTTATAACAAAATATATTTAAATTTAATATAATATAATGTTATTATAATTATAATTTATAATAATTATTCATAGAAGTTTGTTTTTTTAGTCATAATCGATCACACTCATCAAATCTATTAAAGAGAAAATATATTCTAGAATATCAGGGAGTTATATTTTATCCCCTTAAATAAATTTCATCCTCATTATTGTATATTGTGTACAATAAAAATAAAACAAAAAATTTTAGAAACAATTAATTGTTTTCGATGATAAATTTAAATATATGGTAAGAAATATTTTTTGGTCCCCATTTATAAATTTCCTTTTTGAATGGAAATTATTTACTTTGTAAAAACTATATAACTTAGTATATACAAAATATTGCATATAACAATAATTTATTATTATGAGACTGATAAATTTGAATGAGTTCCCTAATTCACACCTTCATAGTTGAGAAATATATTCGACATTTTACTTTGTATATTTATCTAAATTTTTCTTTATTTTGAAGAATTTCATTACTATTAAATGAGAGTGTAGCAACTCCATACCCACACTATTAGATCCTGTGTTGAAATCCAATAACATAAAAAATTGGATTTGATACACATTTTTTATTACAAAAGCATTCTCATATTTACATTTCAAGGACCTTTTGGTTTCATTCTTTTGAAATTTATGATAAGTAACCAACAAATAAATCTTAAGTATTGAAACTTAATGTATATTCTTTCCATATATATGTAAAAATTACATATATATTGTGAGTCTTCAACACCAAAAATAATTTACAAATAGAATATACTCTTATAGGGTTAGAATACATAATAATTTCTTTCATAGCCCGGGGAAAGGAAAACAAAATAAGAAGGTTATTTTAAAAGATCATTATAGTTAAACATAATAATATTTAATACAATCAAGTATGTGTGAAAAAACATGATATAGTAATGTGGATGATTAGAATCATGGATGTTTGGAATAAATAGATGAAATCATATATAAATGCAATAGACAATGATAATTAAATATAAGAATGGAATCATTGGAATATGGAGTAAACATAAACATTAAATCCTAAGAATAATTCAAGGATCCATGCCTGATCAACAAAAAAAGTTAGAAAGGATAATTTCTCACACAACATAGTTTATTAGGATAACTAACCATGAACTGTAAAATCTCAAGAGAAAAAATCATTTCCCAATATATTGTGGTGATATATAATTATATGACCACCCACCACGTAATAAAAATCTTACATTTGTGTAAAAAAAATTTAAAAATAAAATTATAAAAAAAAACCAAAGAAAATAAAATGGGTTTAATATCCTTTTTAAGTGGTTATTATAAGGAAGCATTAAAGATTTCATCAATAAAAATTAAATGATAAACCCATGGAAAAAATGGCTATAATTGAATTTAATAGTTATTTGAGGTAAAAACCACACCCTAAAAATGAACGGTGTTGCCATTTTATATATCTATCTATTATAAATATTTATATTCCTAATATAAATGATATATAAATCATGTTTCTATTCTTTAGGTATGTAAATCATGATCTAAGTTATACGATCAAGAATAAAAAGTTAAAAAATGTATGATAAAGAAAGTGACGGTTACCCAAAATGTTACTTTAACATGGAAATTACTATTAAATTGGTAGTAAAATGTCATAAATGAATCATGTATGATATCATAAATATAAATAAGGTTTTTTATAATTTAATAAAATACTATGGCCATTATAAAGAAGGTTAATTGTAATCTTGAATAAAGGAAAGTACAAGGAAATGATTAACTCCCCAATTTCATTATTATCGGAGATTGTTTAAGTGTAAGTATTTACCTGGACATATTTATCATCCATGTCCATGTTTCATGAAAATGGTTTCAAACGGAATATTTTATAGTTTTATGGAAGGGAATCTTTATCAAGATCATCATTTAAAATGTGTTAATGATTTTGTTTTTGAAATATTTTTAATTAATGTCTATGTTTTCAAAATGATTTCAAGGATTTATTAATAAGGAAAAAATTGTTTTAAAATTTTAATTACTTTAAATAATTTAAATTGGTATAGGAAACT
Organism: Viscum album; assembly: GCA_963277665.1. Taxonomy (NCBI): domain Eukaryota; kingdom Viridiplantae; phylum Streptophyta; class Magnoliopsida; order Santalales; family Viscaceae; genus Viscum; species Viscum album. Next base: position 719,176,492 of record OY728159.1, on the reverse strand, counting down.
TTGACTCAAAAATATCTTTTAAACAAGTTCCTTTAAAAAAATTTCAACATTTTAATGATTTCATTAAAAATGGATATTTCTCTCAAAGAGTTTTACAGGTCATTTTAAACTATATCATCATCCTTTATTGGATATTATTCTTGATTGTGGTTTATTTATTATAATAAAATCTTTAATATTGTATTGAATTCGTTATGATATGTTTCACTATGGATGTTCTATTCTTATGTCATTTCGAGTTTATGGTTAAAGTATTGACATTTCGTATTCTAGTTTTAATACGAATGTTTATGTTATGTTTTAACCTTTTCATATGAGGAATGAATTGAAATTAGTAATTGACAGGTAGGGTTGCTTTATCCCCTTGATGAATTGGTAGGTCTCATGAGAAAAACTAGTGTCTTGGCATAATGCCTTGATATAATATTTGTGAATGGTATTGGGACAAGGCCTTGAGCTAGTAGTTATTATGTCCGATATTATGCATTCCTTCGTTATGAGATTAGTTTTTACGTGTGATTATTAGACTAGAGGAATATCTATGTCTATGTTTATATGGTAATGGTTGATTTATTTTTTCCATATTAGGTTCATGTTTATGTTTAAAAAGGATACTATTTTTATTATAACTCTTTCCTTATAAGTTTACAGCTTCCACTGAATTATCCACCCTTACTAAGCATCTGAGCTCACCCCTTTCTATTTTTTTATTATCCCAAGATTTCAAGAAGTGAATTATGATTGATATTTTGGGTTAATCTAGGGGAATAATAGCATCCTCAATGGATTATCTATGTTTTATTTTATGTTATATATTTTAATGTTATGTTCTTGTTTGTTATCTATTTTCCAAGGCAGCTATACTGAAATACCCTTCTGGACTTGATTCATTGTATTCATGATAATGTATTAAAATAATGCACTGACTTTAGTATTTTGGGGTCGGGGTGTTACAGTTGGTATCATAGAAAGTTTAGAAATAACCTTGGGAACTATATTTACAAAAAATCTGATTAGAGAACATTACACTAAGATAGACTTTGAGGATTATTAGAGAAGAACTTCCTAGAATTTTGGTATTGTGGATATTTTTTGAGTTTTCTAGGAAATACATCCCTGTATGGGTACTACAAGTGGGCATGGTTTTGGAGCTGTTGTACCTAGGAGTAACAACTCTAAAAAGGTGTTATACGCCTAACTCTGGGTAACTTTGTACATGACAATGGTCCTTTGTACATGGTTTGACACTCCCAGGGGCTATACTTAGGATAATTGACATTTAAATTAAATACCATTATCAAGGATTTATGATTAAATATGTCCCCAAAAGAACCATATTTATGATTATGAGATTATATATGCTTAAATTTTCAATTTATGTTAAATATTTCAATAGTTTAGAATTATGAATTACGATTCTTAATTTAATGTAGTGTATGAAATTATTTATAAATGGAGTCTAGTAGAAGGAATAAGAACCCAACCAATGCACATGATCCAAATAGCTATAAGGATCATGTCTTTCATGGTGTTAAGAAAATATTTCGAAGGTAAATAATCTCCCATGAATTCTCATCATATAATGCAATAGTATCACGTGTGAATAAGATAAGTAATGAATCCTCAGAGTCCTATGGATTTGAAAAGAAGCCAGCAAAGAATGGGATGGTAGAGAAAAATATAGATAAAGGGAAGAAGGAAAAGAAGGATTTTCCACATGTGATAAATTTGGAAAGAATAACCATGGGAAGTTCTTGAAATGACTTGGAGTTTGTTATAACCATGGATAAAAGGTTCATCTAGAAAAAGAATGCAATGGGAAGAAAGAAAAGTCTAATTTTCAGTGATTCAATTGTAGTGAAATGGGGAATTATGCATATAAATGTCCTAATCATCAAGATAATATATCTTAGAAAAATAAAAGGGATCAAGGTCAAGAATAAGATGTTACTACAATTGATGTGGAATAATTAATTTATTTGTGTTTATGGATTGAATAATTATGTCATTTGAATATTGTATCAATGATGTAATGGTAATATTAATTATCGAAATAAAAAAGGATTATATTTTTGTACTATTTCATTATGGATGTGAGATTATATGGTACCATGAAATGTGACTCAATAGCAAGTTAAAATTTGTATAAAATATATGGTTGAGAGAAAGATAAACCTCAAAATAGTCTTGAGGCTAAGGTAATGATTTTATAATAGGATATAACTGAGTTGGATTAAGTATATTGGATATTATTCACTACCTTGTAACTAATTAATTGTTTTTTATTCAATAATTGTTGGAGTTTACAACATTTGCGGATTTAAGGAGTATAACCAGTATTCAATGTTTTACAGAAGGAATATTTAAGTACATACATATTCAAATAAGTTTTTATGGTAATTTTGGTCGTTACCATGTTTTAATATAATACATTATGATGGTTTTCACATATTATTATGTGACAAAAAAGATATTCATTATGTTATTTTGATCTTCCATATAAAATTTGGAACTGTGAGTTTGGACACAAGTATTTTGTGCATGTCTAAAAGTTGGAATGGATTAAGTTGAACAGTTGATATTTTGTTTGAGGTTAAAGTATGATTTATTGGATAATTTGACCTAACCTTTTGGTTTTTAGTAAACATTTAGAGGATTAAGGGAATATGTGGGGACCATATGATTTATCAAATGCACTTTATGTGGAAAAAATAACTTTGGAACATTCATTTACTATTGTAAGGGATGATGTGAACAAAGTTCGAAGCATAACCAAATTATGAGATTATGATTATGATAGGTAATAAAATCAAGTATGTTTTCTTGAGTTCTTATCTTGATATTAAATTAATCCCTCCTATACAAAAAATCATCTAAAAAACGTGTTATCCTAATACGTTATGTTGTGTTGATCCAATAAAATTTTAAATAATTATAGATTTATGGCTTTTAGCCATCAACTTTCCTTATATTGTTCACTTGTTTGTGATTGATGACCTCAATCAGTCATTATAAATATTTAAATTTTTACTCCAATTATGTGATATAATTTAATGTAATTTTATCCTATATTAAATCCACATTTGTGGGGGGGGGGTGAATTTTTCATTTACGTTTCCCTCTTATTATTAAAAAAATTTATTAACCCTATTTCTGATGTGGGTTTTCCACAATGGTATTTTTTATTTTAAATATTTTATTTTCGAAGAACAATTTCAAATTGCGAGGATGCAATTTATTTATGGAGGGGAAATTGTAACACCTCAATATTTTATTGTTTTTTATCTATTTAAAGTAATTTTATAGCTTATATTTCACACAACATAAAGTAGACTTACATTATATGCAAGATTGAGTTTCTGCAAAACAACACATTAGTATTATAATTATTTAAACGATATATTTATTTATCAATTAAATATTGTAATATGAATAGTAGAAAATAAATTTTAAATTGTATTTATAATGTTTTCACATAAATTAAACATATTTATAATGAAATGTATATGTTTTGTTAAAATAGTTATATATTTAGAAAAACTATTTTCTTAAAAAAATTAAAATTTATGTCTTTTTGTGAATAATAATAAAATTAATTTTAGACACGAAGAAAAATTGAATTTGGTAAAATATACTTAATATTTTAATTTAGAATATCAAAATTATATTTGGTTGATTTTTTGGTATTTTTATGAAAATATTCAATTTTAATGAATAGTGAAAAATACTGCATAGTACTTAAAAACTAAGTTTTCCATTTAAATAATTATTTTACATTAAATTGATTTTAAAGTCAAATTAGATAAATAATACATGTATTATCACAATTTAAGATATTATAATCATTTTTATAATAGAACTAGATTTAAAAATTCATTGAGCTTTTTTATCTTCTTTTTACCACCTTCTAAAGACATTTACCAACCTTCTTGGAACATTTGAAAATTAGTATAAAACATAATTTTACCACTTCTACAAATTGAATATCAGAAATATAAATTACATTGTTTTCATCAGAATTGAAAATGTGGTTAAATATGATCATTTTTTTTGGGGAATAATAACTTTGGAATTTTTTTACCATGATTAAAAGTGAATAGGGTAATTTAAGGTAAAAATAAAATTATAACAAAATAAAATTACCCAATAACATGTCCTAATAATATTAGATACGTGTTTTCAACCAAAATAGACCTTGGGACAATAATATGGTCCTTTTTATCCTCTAGGGTTAGATTAAGACATTTATTATATTTTATTCAAAAAATAGTTAAAAGTGTTAAATTCAAATTTTAATAACTAAACCATTTTTAATATAGTATATTACATAATATAAATTCGAATATAAATATTCATTATAAATATAAAATTATTTCCTACATCATGGTATTTTATTTTTAATCAAATTTTTATGACTTTTACAAAAATTGAGTGTTAAATAGTAACAAAGTTGACAGAAATGATATTTTAAAATAAATACTATTTTATATAATAATATAAAAGACATAAAAATGTAATGTTCTTCCAACTAACTTGTATAGTTTTAAACTTCTATTAATGATCCAGTTTAGGTTCTTATGGTAACTTATAGTAACTATATTAACCATGTAGTATAAAAATACAAGAAGATATGGTAATAGTTAAACTATTTAACTAAGAGTTAAATTTAAAAGATAAGGTTAATATGATGACCTAAACATGTATAGAAAATATTTTTTGATATTATCTCGACCCATAATCATCTTATCCAAGAAATAAATCAAATTTTAGAGATTTTAAAACGAAAAGTATTTTATAATAAATTAATATTTCAACATTTTTCTTAAAGTGACCCTCACCTCTCTTATAAAAGGGAGCCTCCATTTATTTTTAATTAACACCTCCAAAGCCATTTGGATTTGCCAAAACCAACCCAAATATCCTCAAAAATTCTCTCACCTAATCCTAGATGACTTAACTTGAGAAGAAAACCAACTTAAAGCGCCCTTTTTAAAATCAGGAGGAAACAACTGAAGAAGAGGTAATTATTTAATCACCTCTTTCAACGTTATTTTCTTCTTTTACATTCAATTTATTTGTTTTTACCATAATAATATAATAAATCTAGTACTTTATAAATGATTATATGTTATTATAAATATGGTATACCTATATTCATTATTCAATCCATCCTATAAATGAAAAAGTCACCATGCATGCATAAGTACAACTTACCATCTCCACATTGTGGTGTAATTTGTTATTCAACACTACATTATTTGGATTGGTATAATAATTAGTATAATTAATTTAAATTATTTATATAAAATGGTAATTATTCTTTATATATATGACTCCTACAAATTAAACTCTGTTTCACCATAAATTGAATGACATTGTCGCTTGTGCATACGTACAACTAACCGTCTCCATGATGAGATGAGATTCATCTTCAAAGAATCGCCATTACAGATTTTTTATAAATATATATATATATATATATATATATGTTGATTATGTATGAGATATGTGAAATAATATTTCTAGTGGATTAATATATATTTATGTATATAAATATATGCCATTTACTTATTTCATACTATACGATAAGAAAACAGAAACAACATTCTTGTGTATGTAGGGACTACCGTCGCCATGAGCTGTGTTTATATTTCATATATCTTTCTATCATAAATTTTTATATTTTGAATATATATTTTATATAAATCATCTTTTATAATCTGAAATTATGAAAATCACGATCTAGGTGATACGATCCAGAATAAAATGTTAAAGCACGTACGATAAAGAAAGCGATTATCACACGAAATTTTACTTCAACCTGGAAATTATTATTAAATGGGTAGTATAAAGTCATAAATGAATCATGTATGATATAATAAATATCAATATGGTACTGGTATAATTTAATAAAATACTATGTCATTATAAAAAAGTTTAAGCGTACCCTCAACTAAAGGAAAGTACAAGGTAAGGATTAATTTCTCAATATCATTATTATCCAAGATTATATATGTGTAAGTTTTACTAAGAAATATTTTTCATCCATGTCCATGTTTCATAAAAATGTTTTCAAAAGTAATATTTTAATGTTTTATGGAAGGGTCTCTATAGAAAGACCATCATTTTAAATGTCTTAATGATTTATTTTTCTAAATCTTATAAATTAATTTCCATGTTTTAAAATGATTTTAATGATTTAATAATATGGACATGATTGGTTTAAAATGTTAATTATTTTCAAAAGATTAAAAGGGGTATGTTACACTTTGATTCAAAAATATATTTTAAATTACTTCCTTTATAAATTGTGTGACTTTTAAAAGATTTCATTAAAAAGATATATTTCCCTCAAAGAGTTTTACTGATCATTTTCTACAATGTCAACATCCTTTAATAGATATTATTCTTGATTGAGGTTGATTTATAATAATATAGTCTTCCATATTGTATTGAATGTGTTATGATATGTTTAACAGTGGATGTACTATTTGTATTCCATTCATGGTTTATGGTTAAAGCATTTACATTTCCTTTTTGAGTTTTAATAATAATGTTTATGTTATGTTTCATTCTTTTCATATAAGGAATGAATTTGACTTGGTAGGTTAATGGTAGGGACCACTATAGCCCCTCGATGCATCAATAGGTCTCTTGAGACAAAGTAGTGTCTTGGCATAAGTCCTTGACATAATATTTGTGAATGGTCTTGGCATAACTCCATGACATAGTAGTTATTATGTCGGGCGTTATGCATTCCCTCGATATGAGACTAGTTATTAAATGTGATTATTCGACTAGTAGAATATATATGTGTATGTTTATATGATAATGTTTGATTTATTTTTTCCATATTATGTTCAATTTTATGTTTGAAAAGTGTACTATTTTTATTATACATATTTCCTTTAATGTGTATCGCTTCCACTAAATTATCTACCCTTACTGAGCATCAGAGATCAACCCTTTATATTGTTTTATTTTCCCAGTATACCAAGATGTGAATTAGGATTGATATAATGGGTTAATATAGGAGAATAATATCATCTTTAAAGGAATATCTATGATTTATTTTATGTTAGAAATTGAAATTTTATGTTCTTGTATGTAATATATTTTACAACACTAATATATTATCAATCCTTTGGGACTTGATTCCTTTTAATCAGGCCAATGTATTAAAATAATTCACTAACTCCGCGCTTCTAGGTTTAGTGTGTTACAACTAGGGTAAGTTAAACAATTGATAAATAACTTAAATCTAGTACATAGGCTTACGCTAAGGCCACAAGTAAAGAATGACCAATAATTATAGTGGATCTCCTTAATAATTTAATCTAAAGTAATAAAACACCAGAAGACGAGTCCTACCTCTAGATTGGACTGATAACTAATGAATAATTTTCCCGAACCATGATTTAAAAGAGTTGTTGCATTCATTTTATCCAAATTCGATCAGATTCAGTGATTCATCATTTTTCATGAAAGGGTATGCCAATGAAAGCAGGAGGGGAGAGCATGATAGTGATTAAAAGACTATGAGTCCAACATTGAAAAAAGATCAATAGTGATATATTTATAATAAAATTGAATTAGGTCAATTTAATTTAATTAAATAATTAAATAATCTATTTAAATGAACCTCCAATGAGTGAGGGGTCTGAACGTCCTACACCAACTCATTTTATGCCACACCTGAGGTAAAAATCATATTTCAAACCCAACCATTGTCTCAGATTTTTGATCCAATTAATCACTTAATATTTTTCTAATTTTCATTAATTAAACACATGTACACAATATAAAATTTATTTACTATTTTTATAACATTTATTCCGGGCACTCTGGTTCTTAGAATCGCACACTGTCTCAAAACCAGGCTCTAGAATCATATAAAGAAATATTTGAAACTATTATAAGGAAAAAACTAGGTCTTTAAAAATAAAATTATAAGAATAAACTATATTTTCTTATAACATAAATATTGGCTCGTATATACACTTTAAAATAGAAAATTTATTCCTAGAGTAAAATGTGTCTCATTAAAGGTAGTTTGATAAAATAACCCTTTACATTATTTTCCTTCTTAGTCCATAAAACTTTAAAATATTATAAAATAGCCTTAAATATCTTAATAAAATATTTCATAACATTATTAATCTATATAACCCTATTTATAAACTACATTTATAAATATATACTCTGAATATGGAGGTTTATAATAGATTATTTTTAATAACAGTTATTAAAACTTTTAATTATCATAAACATTATTTTTAATGTTAATGTTCATCCTTGATTTTTCATAACATGTAATAAAAATCTGTGTTACCGATTTTATTTTACTGTATATCCCTTTATTAAATTTAATTATCCACATTAATAATATGAGAATTTTAATTATGACCCATGAAGATGAAGACAGATGCAAACTTGTTTAGTAAGTTTTCAATGAAATGACATGATATATTATTAACATGACTAGAGATTAATATTACAAATACAAAAAACATTATAAAATATTAAATACATTTTAATTAAATATTATTATATTGATATAAAATTTATTATTCATTTACTAAATAACATTACAACACCACTGAAGTAGGAAGAAAACCGACCAAAATAAAAGTGTTTCATAATGATTGAATGTGTAACAAATTACTATTACATATTTCAAATATAATATTCATAGAATAATACAAATTTTATATATAAAATATATATCCATACAATATACACTTATAACCATTAATGATTGGTGGCATTGTCAAATGAAACATTTCATTCAGGGATGTGGCAGTCCGAACGTTCACATGATTCACAATCCCATTTCTCAATGAATAGAATTGGCGATGGTATATGGGAATTTATCACTTAATAATTATAATAATGTTATAAACATAAAATTAGTTCTATAATTAGACTTTTATGCCAATACATGCTTGGATTTTCATAGAAATTTGAAATATCTTTCTTGGCGGTGGTAGTCCGCACATTTTCATGATTAAAGATCTCATTCCCTGAAGAATGGAATGAATGGAGGTAAATGTAAGAGGTTATATTTTTAGATTTATATATGGGACATAAAAAATATAATTATTCATAAAACACATCATTGATACCAAATCTAAGAGGCAGTGACTAAAAAAGCTGCATCATGTCTTGAAGGGTGTAGTCTACTCGTACATCTAAAAAGTTAATATTACTTTTAAAAGAAAAAAGTATAATTATAAACTATTTTTTTTAAATTTAACTTCTTAAAAAGTAATGTTTTTTAATATATTTCTTAAATATTTTAAAATTTAAATAATTTTAATATTTTATTTAATATTTATAGATATATTATATGATACAATAATGACCATTTAAAAATGATTATTTTTCATTAATAATTTATTCTAATATTTTTTAGAGGATGGGAAGAAATATATCAAACTCAATGTTATTTTAGATAAAACATTATATACTGAAATATTAGGATGATATAGTCTCCCCCAATAAATAGATTTCCTCCTCAAAATGTTTTACTAATGCATTTTATAAACAATGAAAATATATATAGTTGACTTAAGATAAAATTTTAAATGAAATATCTACATTAATATCATATGTATGACATGATTAAAAATATGTTTCCACTATTGAGATAACAAAATGATTAATTTTCCATTAGTATTTAGATTTTATTATTCACCTTTTTCACACATAACTAATTTTTTTGTTCCATAGAACCACTCCCTAGTTTCTCTATCCCCATAAAGGATACTGACCATCTCTTCCTTCACTATCATCATCATTTTATCTACCATGAGGCTATATCCTTCTTTTATTTGGTGTGTTTTGGACTTCGACTATGTTCATATTGTTAATAATAATTAATGATAGTTGATTTGTTATAACGATAATATTTCTAGTCTTAGTTCTTCTGCTAATATAATTTAGGTAGAAATAATCACAACATTTTCCATTGTATATATTATTCAACATGTTCCTTTTTTCTCCAAAAATTACATAAAATTATTGTTATGGAGTGATAATTTTCCAAATAGTTAATTTAAAAAGGAAAAATTGTTATAATAGAAAAAATAATTAATAAATGGTGTGTATATAATTTATTATTCCACATTAGATTGAATATACTTAATCTATGTTCATTTTAATATTAATTTACCAAATATAGTTAAATTCCATAAAATCATATGTTTAAATTATTTATAGTGGTTTGTAAAGGAAATCTTAATTAACCTAAGTATGATATATGGGAGTGTCTAGTTGGGTGCCTCCTTAGGGCCCATTCACTATACAGTTAAATGATAACTGAGATATACCCGAGATATACTATTATTTTTTGTTACACCAAGAATAATTAGTGTCAAAACCACGTCAAATTTTAATTATTAAAGCTAGGACATAATATTTAGAAAAATAAAAAACTCTCGTTACCCAAAATTTGTTCACGTTCTCTTATACTTTTTCATTTACTTTGGGTTTTCACTAATTTACTCTTATCATTATTCCAAAAAAAAAATTAATAGTAAAAAATTCAAATCTAATGGTTTACCTATACTATTTTAAAAAATTTCATCCTTAAATCATCCACCATTGAGTTAATTCATCAATATTAAATCATCTTCATCCAAGAACATAATATCCTCTAATATTATCTAAATACTACTATGATACTAGCTACAGTGAACATAGATAGTCACTCCAAGATCCATTGTAGAAAACATATAACTTAAATTTTTTTATTTGATACAGATTTTTTATCCCCAAATCATTCTCACAATTACAATATAATGACTATATACAATATAATTTTAGTGAATTAGAATAAATCCCTAAGAAATAAATATCAATAATTCTAATGAAAAGGGAAAAAATATCACTATAAAATAATATGATAAATTCATAATGCATCTCTAATATTGTGGATAAATTATCTACACAAGATACCTTAATATGAACATTATAAATATTAATTTAATTCATATACGGGGAAATTGAAACAACATAATTGGGTGAGTTCAAATTCTCAATAAGTATTAATATAATAATAAATCATAATATGAGAGATGTAATGCATAATATAGGATCATAATGAGGGATAAAATATTAATGGAATCATGGATTAAGGGGATGAAATAATATTTAAATAGATAAAATATGATAATAAAATAGGATCATGAAATCATAGTAAAATTAGCACAACATAATCATAACTCAAGGCTCCCCCACTCCATACATTACATAGTTAACTGTGATAACTGGACATGCATTATAGTTATCTAGGATAACTGTACATACATTATGATATCTCATGAGATGAAAACATTACCCAATGAGTTATAGAGGTATATAATCCTAGTCCTACCAACTAAATAATGAAAATCATTCATTCTTACTTCACATGTTTTCATTCAATATATAAAAAATACAAGGAAATAAAATTGGTTCTATATCATTTCATAGGTGGTTCCTAAAGGAAATCATTCAAGATTCCATAAAAAAAACATGACATTATAAAACAAGGGAAAATAAATGGGTATCCATTGAAATTATGAATAATTATTGGTAAATATAACTCAATAATGTATATTGTAATATAGTATTTACACATTATAGGAAAAAGATAGACAGACTAGAACATAATTTCTATATTTTATTGATGTATTGAGATCTAAGTGAATACCATTAAATCAATGTAATGGAACATTTTCCATTCCATGAAGAATGAATTTTATGAAAATAATCCCTATATATGTTGATCATTATGCTAGAAAAAAGTAGTTATGTAATATCTAATATATGTAAATGAGAATTTCATAATCCATCCAGATAAAAGATGTGGATGGAATAATTAGAATATAACATTTGAGCAAGTATACAACATAAAAAAAATAAAGCACTTAGATAAATTAGGAAAATTACATTAAAAATAATATTTTCACAAGTCCTTTGAAAACATCATATAAGGAGTATTTTATGAAACCATGAGAATAATAAAATAATTTTATGAAAACATGAATTTATAGATTTTATGTTTCTTAAAAAATATTAATTACCCAAACAAATATAAATAATATTCCCCTTATGTTCTAATTAAATATATTATATATTTTATGGTTATAGAAAATAAAAGAACTTATTTGGATTTGTTATGAACTATTGTATTTAATTGACTTTTAAGCATTATTACCATTTAAAATATTCCCATAGTATAGTAATAATATGATTATTATAAATATAGGGTTTTAACAAATCCAATTAACACACACAAAGGAAGTGATGTAATCAACTAGTAGGAACATACCTTTTGAAGCCCATTTATCAGAGATTTATATGGATATAGAATTAGTTGTCATTACCCTTGACCATGACTATGTTGAGATCTAACAACTTAATCATGTGTGAAACAATTTATGAGAGAAGTTCAAGCTAATCATAATCATAGACCAAACCATATATTCCAAACGACCCCATGAATTCACAGTGTTATATCATATCATGTCTTTTTCTAGCGACGACAGTTTCCTCCTGAATTCAAATCATTTAACTGTGTTATACATCATGAAAATGTCATGTTTCTAGTTTTCTAGATGCACTACATCCTATAAAATAAGGTTCATATTTTCATTACATTTTCAAAAATTCATTATTTTCTACCAAAAATCATAAAACAAGTCAATCTATTCCCAAATTGGCAATATTAATCAATTAAATACACAAATTAATACATTAAAATACCACACAATATATTTATGAAATATAATTATCAAATACCTAATTTATAAGGACAATATACTTATCAATATTCTAGGTTTTATTATATGTATCCTCATATTATAAATCATGTATTGATATGAAATAATGAGAAGGGTTTTTATAGTTGGTATCAAATGAAAAGTTCAATTATTTTTGGGATTAGGATAAGAAAACTCCAGTGAACAGCTTATAGATAAATATGAGTATAATATAACATCCCTACATTTTTTAAAGTATAGGGTAAATGTTTTATCAATAAAATACATACATGTTGGTATATAACAAATGAATGTGGCTCTATCGTATATGTACATTGGGGTAAAACCCAAAAACCCCGCATTGAGAAATACACAACTAAGAACTGCTGCACAACAATGAGCGTTGCTATAGACCTAGTTTGGCTCTCTCGAGTGGAATTCATTTATAAATTTATAAGCTCATCATGAACCATTATTAAGGGAATAAAAAATCCCCTAAAATATATTTTATGATGTAGATCAAGGATATCATATATTACGGTCTAAAAATTAATAAGTTACAGAAGGAAATATAATTTATATGTTATCAATTTAATGTCCTTGTAATACCTTATATGAGTTTAATATTTTAATAATAATAATCCCCAATTTTCCCTTTATTCTAACCAATGTTCTAAAATTGAAGGAATTAGGTAAATAAAAAATGTCTTGGGTAATGTGATGATTTCCCCAATGAGATTCCCAACACAGTGGGAGCAGTATTTTCAATCGTCATGAAGATACTCTCTGAACAAACTGTGGTTAAAAATAGAAACCTAGATCAGGAAGAGCACCCAAATCCCCCTAAAAAATAACAAGCTACCATTTAGCCCTTTATACTATAAAGGCCTATAACATTCAATGGATCATATGATCACTTAATCGCAGAACAATGGATTGAATCCATTGACAATATCCTCTCAATGATTCTATGTTATGATAAAGAGAAGGTTCTACTGGTTGTTTTTTATATGGTGGGAGAAGTTTTGGTGTACATTAATCAAGAATACGAAGCATGTGGAGGAGATCAAAGAAATGGGGTGGAATGAATTCCGTAAAAAAATTGATAATATTTTCTTCACACTATCCAAATTAAAATGGAAAAGTATTTTCTTACACTCAAGAAAAAAGATGATGAATCTAATGGGGAATATGATGAAAAATTCACCACACATGCATGATACGCCTTCAGATTTGTTGATACCCATGAATTCAAGGTTTTCTGTTTTTTTGGTGTGTAAAACACTAATCTACAAAAAGCTATGGAAATTCGAGACATTGATAACTATAAGGAAGTTGTCTGATATTTCCTAAACGTCGAGATGGAGATCGGAAAATCTCATGGGTATTGTGGGGATAAGAAATATTGAGTAGAGATTTATTCAGGTTGTTCTACGGAGAACTATAATAATTGTAAGAAATTTTAACATCTCAATTTCAAATGGTGTGGAAAGAAGTACCCAAAAAATTTCCTAAGGCGGATGAGAAAATTCTTTAGGTACAGAAAGGATGGAATCCTAGCTAGAAATTATTGATAAGAGAATCCCAATAATGTCATGGAGTAAAGGAATTAAATATTCAACCCTCATGAATTGTTCATTACCTAAAATTGAAGGAACTAGAGCACTTTTAAAACCAATTCACTATGCCAAGGGTTTTCACAGACAACCAACACCCTACAAGGAAACAAGGGTGAGATTTCTTCCACCACAACCACTGAGTTGGCTCATGATAATGAATTGGTGACAAGAAAATTTATTATTCCTTTAATTATAGTGAACACAATTCTATTTTGGTTCTATTAATTCCATCATTTCCTCAAGGTTTAGTAGAACTATTCAAATGCCACAAAAAATTATTTAATTTTATTTGTCGGTTAAAATAGAAAATGGAGAAATTATTGTGTCACAAATATATAACTCCCCCTATATCAAACTTTTCATGCTCAAATACCCACCAAACCTTTTTATGCCCCCTTTGGTGAGTTTTGATGGAATTCCATATATACATTGGCTTTCCCTATTTTTATCCTACATAAATTATTGTGAGAAGGAAATCACTCTCCATATTTATAATTATCCTAAGATTCTATACAAGTGAAAGGTGGTGGATGACTTTTATTTTAGCTCTAAAATCTCATGGATGGATGATATTTATCTATGAGGAAGAGTATATAGCTCAAATGATTGCGTCTAAGGAAAATATCATCCTTGAATACATTCCCATTGTGAGGGAATATGCTGATGTGTTTCCTGAGCAATTCCCTGGTCTTCTTCTTATACAAGAGGTTGAATTTTCAATCCAATTTATACCCAAGGAAATTCCATAATCCTTTGATCCATATAGAATGGATTTTGGGGAACATGAGTATCTGATGAAATAACAATAGGAGAATATAGATAGAGGATTCATACACCCAATTGCTTCACCATGGTGTGCACCAATGCCCTTCATCAAAAAAATGATGGTTCAATGCCCATTTTCATTGATTATCATGAGCTCAAAAATATCATGATAAAGAACAAGAATCCTATTCCCTGGATTGTTGAATTTTGGGATCATCTACATGCATAAAAATAATTTTACACGGTATATTTTTGTTCGGTATATTACAATGTTATGTTGAAGAAGGAGGGTCTCCCCAATATTGACTTTTATGTAATGTATATGCATAATGAGTTCATAATAATTCCATTCAGAATCAATAATGCTACAGAAAAATTACTGATACTGATGAATACATTCTTTAGAGATTACTATTAATTTTTTGGTAATATTCTTAGAATATATTCTAATATTCTCTAAAACCATGGAGGATCATAATGATCATCTAGCCATAGTTTTAAAGATGTTGTGCATAGAGAATAATTTTTTGAAGTACGTCAAATGTGTTTTCTGGTTTAAGGAAGTATCATTAATGGGGAACATCATCCCAAGAAATGGAAGATCTATGGACCCGTAAAATACATAATCAATTAAAGGATATATGAGGCCAACATCTATGATTGATATTTGTTGTTTCCATGGATTAGTTGGGTACTATCATCTATTTTTGATAATTTTATCACCATTTTCAAGCCATCTAAACAATATAACCCAATAAGGAGTCTAGTTTTCTTGCAATGATGAATGTGAAATGATAATAAAAAAGTATACAAGGAGGCTTATCACTGCACTTGTACCCACACTACACACAAGTGGATAACTTTCTGTGGTATTCAGCGACACTTCAAAGAAGGGATTGGGATATGTGTTAATGTAAAATGAAAAAAATATAGTATATGATTTAGGGAAGGTGAATGTTCATGAATATTACTACCAAATGCATGATCTGTAGTTGGTTGTATGGATCTTCTTTTTGAAAATATGATGAAATTATCTCTTAGAAGAGAAATGTGAAATATAAACAGATTGCAAAAGCCTCAAGTATATATTCATATAGAAAGGTATGAATATACACTAGTGAAGATGGTTAAATTTGATCAAGAACTATGATTTCTCAATTCAATACTATGATGTGAAAGAGAATAATGTGGATGATGCTCTAAGTGGAATGGATAGAGTTATTTTATCATATTTAGAATTGATAGGGATCTAGTATTCTAATATTGGTAAAGGATGGACATGGGAATCATAAGGGAAAAAATCACCAATCCTTTCACAAATTATTACTCAACCATCCCTTCTAGAAAAGATAATAGATTCTCAATAAGATGATGTGGGAATTTAGAAAATAGTGGAAACAATAAGAAATGTGATGTACCTGGAGTTCAGTATTAATAAAGAAGAAGTTATGAGAATCCTTTAGATTTTCTAAATATAAATTTGAACTTCTTCATGGATAATCACCCTCAAATTGATGTCCAATATGAGCCGTCTATTTAGACACTTGAGAAAATGTTGAGGGCATGCTCAATTGACATCAAAGGATGATGGGATCAACATCTTCCTCTTGTCTATTTCTCATAAAAAAACAGTTTTTACTAAATAATCGAAATGGATCTCTATGAATCCCATTATGGGAAGAGGTGAATAACACCTTCATGTTGGTATGAATTTGGGGAATTAAAACTACTAGGTCATGAAATGGTCAAGGAAATGCGGTAAAAGGTTAAGACCATTCAACATCATAACAAGGATGCTTAGATTCGACAATAGATTTGTGCTAACAATTGTCGACAAGACATTGAGTTTAATATTAGATACATTGTATTCCTCTACAAATCTATATGGAATAAACTCATGAGATTTTGAAATAATGGAAATATTATTCCAAGATACATCATCCCCTTTGAGCTCCTTGATCACATAGGAGTGGTGGCCAATCAACTAGTACTCTCACCCAACATATCTCGAGTACATGATGTATTCCATGTATCCCTCTTGACAAAATACATATGATTCCACTCACTAGTACACAATCCATATGTTATACCATTATAGAATGATCTCTCATATTAATAGAATCCAGTGAAGATCATAGAATATAGAGAAATAATTCTATAAAATTAAAAAATGCACTTCGTCAAAGTGCAATAAAGAAACAAAAATTTTGAATAAGCAATGTGGGAACTAGAGGATGTGATGAGAATTATTTACCCTCATCTGTTTTAGTGTTTGAAATAAATATTTCAATGGTAAAATTTCTGAAAGGGGGAATATTGTAACGACCCAAACTATTTTCAATAGAATTCCACCTATTGTTAAATAAATGTCTTATTATGTATTATGGTTTTGGAAGATACATGAAGCCTTTTCAGCTTTATTATATCCTATTAGATATAATTGAACATTTTGTATCATTAATGTTGATAATATATCCATCGAACAATGATCATTTTATTAGTATCAATATAGGGTTTTAAAAAGTCCAATTAACACATAAAAAGGAACTGATGGCCTCAACTAGTAGGATTATAACCTATGATAGCCATTTATCAATGCATTAGAGGGATATTGGGTCACTAGAAATTTCCCCTGACCAAGTCCAAGCTGAGATCCAATAACATAAGAATATGTAAAACCGTTTATGAGAGAATTTTAAGATCAATGAGATCACGACTCAAAGCATGTATGAAGAACCACCCAAAAAAATTCTCACCATCGTGCACATGAACGTTAGGGAATTTTCTGTTCTATTAAAGGGATATGTATCCAGATCATAATAATATGAATAGGTATATTGTATTATCAATTAAAAAATGTTCATCTTTTCTTTTTGTCATTAATTTAAAAATGAGTTTTATTTTCGTAAAATAAAACACAAATTGTTTTTTAATTCAATTAGTATGTTTATTTTGATGAATAAATGTATTTTTTAAATAAATAATATTTCTAATAAAATATTATTATTAATTTTTTTAAATATAAATGATCATTTAATTTTTATGAAGTCAAAGTTAATTTTTATAAGGATTGGGAAAGTATTATTCTAAAAAAACACAACATTTCTCAATAAATGTACATTTTATTTTAAAAGTGAAAATTATCATTATTAGTAAATTATTTCATTAAAATAAATAATTATTTTAGAATAAGAACCTCAAAATTATCTAATGTTGAATTTTTCATCATTTTTTAAGCTGGTTAAATTTTCCAGAAAAAAAAATACCTTATAAATATTGGGGCATATAATGACATCATAATCACCCAAAATGATGTAATAAATTCTATAAAGGGTTTCCAAGACCAAATATATGTTTAATATTTTAAATAATGTAATTTTATGTTTATTCGACTAATTGTATAATTTTATGAATCCTCAAAAACCATTAGTATATTTTAAGGTTTCAAAATCAATTCATTAAGTGTATGACTCACTTGAAAATAATAAAGTGTATTATTTTATTATGTTTACTCCATGGTCTTATAAGATAATGGAAACCAATCCCATTTGGAAGAAACCATGTGAAAATAAACCATGTGAAGGTTTTTGGTTTTGGTTATTTTGTTATATAGATTCCAAAACCTTTTCTTGATAAATGATAAAGAATTCCCAGCTCATTTCCTTAATAAACACACTAAAGATCCCATTTCTATTAAAAAAATCCTTGTATACCAACCTTACTCTAACATCCCATATCAAGTTTCCTCTCAAGGTTCCCCCAAGCACTTAAAAATCCCCTCTCAAGCATTTGGAGTGACACTCTCAAGGTAAGGGATCCTCACCTTCTCTTCATTAATCATGTATATGTATTATCTTATTCCGTGTATTTACAATTTATAATATTGAGATATATCATTACATTTCCCTATTACATCCCATTTTATTTCAAAATGATGATATACCAATTTCTCTCTCTTTAACTCATTTTATGAATTTTTATGTGACGTTGTTTTGTTTCCAAACATTCAACGTGATTTTCCATCCAAAAAAATTGTGTAGTAAATTACATTACCAATTACTATCAATAGTGTTCACATTTATACACTTATGCATATTGTACATGGGAATTACATGTAATTATTCCAAACTCATTGATCGTGGAATAAATTTGATGCTCTATGAATCCATGTTGTTTGATATATGTGTCACACTTAAGAATGAGTATGAAATAATAATGACAGCTACAGTCATAATTATATAGCACTCCAATGCATTTGGTAATGTTTAGTCTCATTAGACGCCACATTGGGAATGTGAGTAAACCTAATTACTTTATCTGACATTTTCCTTCATGATTTATAGGAAGTTATCCATGACCTAGGTTTATAATGTAGTGTTTTATGTTTTTGTCACATTTTCATTGTTTCCCATATGATTATCATGATATATCATGCCTCATTTTTCATGTTTATGAATCATACTCATTTTATGCACCATTTATATACTAATATTCTAACATGTATCATTCTCTTCATGTTATGCATTGTTTATTCCCTTACTAAAATTTATATCTCACCCCTTTCTAATGTTTGTCCCTGGGTTATCCCATGTATTTTTAAGTGGAATCATGTTAAGGAAGTTTCTATAAAGATGAGTTTTTTCCTATTTTATATTTTTATGTAATTTAACTAATTACCAAAAACACTAAACATCTCAATCATTTGGGTTTTATTAAGTGTATCCTTATGTAATAAACCATGTATTAATGTGAAATAAATAGAATTGTCATTATAAAACAACAATAGTGGTAAAATGATACATTCATATAGTTTTTGAGTTAATAAGGTTTCCTTATGACTTTTACAATCCTTTATGTTTTGAAAATCACAAACTCTATATCTTAAGGAAAATTTTGTTTTATCTTAATAATGAAAATTTCCCTTTCCCAAAGAAATTTTATAATTACCCATTTTCGTTGCTCATTTTATAGTTCCTCTTAATCTAACTCTTTTTATTTTCAAGTCTAAAATTTGGTTTCATATTAAAAAACCTCATATTTCTATAGATATTTAGATATAGAGTATTCTATTTTTAGGTTCTGAATTCAAATTACAAATTCTCTCAAATTTAGACTCCGAATTCTATGAAATTAAGACTCAGAATTCTATGAAATTCAAACTCTGAATTCCCTAAAATTGAGACTCCGAATTCACTAAATTTCAAAATCTGAATTCTCTAAAAATCACACTCTGAATTCTATAAAATTCATAGTCCGAATTATATAAAATTCAAACTCTGAATTCTATTAAATTGAGAGTCCGAATTCCTCGGAATTATGACTCTAAATTACTCAGAATTTTGACTCCAAATTCTTTAGAATTCAAACTCTGAATTTCTCAGAATTATGACTCCAAATTCTTTTGAATTCAGACTTTGTATCCATTGGAATTCAAACTCCAAAATACATAGAATTTGGGTTCTGAATTCCTTGGAAAGAAAATAATAATATCCAGGTATTATAGACACTGAATGATATTTTGTTAGACTCTGAACATAATTTTTTTAGACTCAGAAAAATATATTTTGGTTCAGTAACCTTATTTTTCTTACCTTTTATGAAACGATGTCATACATTCTATTTCTAACCAACCATTGGTTTAGTGGCACGTGTACAGTTCCCTCCGAAATTGAAGGAAAAAATATGACTATTGGAGAAGGGAGCTAACCGTTGGAGAAATGCCTAAAAATAGGAGCTCATTTGAATGAGATCAATAAATTATGATAGTTTAAGAACTATAGAGACCACACGTTGTTGAAGTGATTTCCAGATAGAGACACTGCAATGTTTTTTGAAAACTGAACACCTTGTTCAAATTTCCTTGTACGACTCAAATTGGTGTTGTGTACAACTGAGGGATTTTGGGGGTAGGAAGATAGAGGTGTCGACTATCTTAAAGCTAAAGGACTTCCAGGGATAGGAAGACAGAGGTGCCGAATACCTTAAAGTTCAAGGGATTTTAGGGATAAAAAGACAGACTCCAATATTATTATCCAGGGCTTACCCTAGTGTGGGTAAGACATACTTTCTTGAATGTATAAATAAAGGGACCTTTATCAATTTTTTTGGATACCCTTCTCATAGGGCTAAAAGTTTTCATACTTGTTACTTGTTTTTTTCAAGTTTATTTCCATTGTATTTTGGTAGATGAAGAAAGTATAACCTTATTATACTTTCATATTCTTTTATGTACTCTGATAATTAAGATTATATATGCTTCAAGGTAGAGTCTTTTCCTTGTAAACATTCCTTAAGTCTCATTTCCAGAATCACTTTTTTGGAACCTAACAAGTTTATAGAACTGATAGAGGTCTTGGAAATTTACCCTGACTAAATTTGTTAAACATAGTTTTTCTTAAGGTTAAAAATGAATTTTTTTAAACTTACAATTCACCCTCCTCTTGTATTTGAGAATCTATATCATATTTTAATCCTACAATTGGCATCATAGGAGGTTTCAGAAATATTTATATTCACATATATTTTTTTCTTACTCAGTTTTAATTGTTCTAAATATTTTACTTGCTTATGATTTTTATTCTTTTTTTCAAACTTTTACTATTAACAAGTTTTGGGGAAAGATATTTTATTACAGAATGAAAGGAAAGAATGGGGGTTAGATTGAAAATTTGTATCCTACTAGACCACCAATATTTGATGGTAATGATTACATGTACTGGAGAGATCAAATTAAGACATTTTTTATCAATATAGGTGTAGAAAATTTTATTATGCTTACCAGAGGACACAAAATCACAGACAAAGAAGTCAGTAATTTCACCAATCAAGAGAAGAAATAATATCAAATGAATTACAAGGTATGAAATTATTTATTATGATCTATGACCGATAATATATTTTTCTAGATTTATTCTTGTGAAGCTGCTAATTTTATATGGAAGAAATTGGATGTTACTCATTTTGGTACATTCAATGTTATAGAAACTAGAAGAGCTATACTTACAACAGAATATCATGGGTTTCTTTTTTCCTTATGGAGAACCAGAATGTAAGTTGCAACAAAGATTTATGAAAATAGTCAACATTATACAATCTATGGGAGAAAAAGGTCATGATGATGAAGCTCATGTAGACATGATTATTGATATGATTCCAAATGAGTGGGAATCAAAAAGGACAGCTATTGATGAAAATAGGAAGGTTTCTCAAATAACAATTGATGAGATTTTTGGAACTCTTCTTAAAAATGAGACAAGAATGAAAAGAGATACTGATTTAATTAAAATAAAAATGGTAATGTAAGTGTAGCCTTTACTACTAAATCCATGACTCCTAAAAGGGTTACAAGATCCAAGTATAAGAATTTCACTATTTTATCCGAATCCAGTGGAAGTGAAAATTATAAGAATTAATTAGCTAATCATTCTTGAAAGATGTACGGGATAGTTGGAGAGAAATTATTTCATTATAGATTTAATAATAAAGAAATAAAAGATAAGAAAGACTTGTAATTCACTTGTTATAAATGCAAAAGAGAAGGGAATATAAGGCCATATTGTCCTATGCTGAAGAAAAAGGATTGAAAGGAAAATAATTCTAAGAGAAATAGAAAAAACTAATACAAGGCTAATGCTAAGAGTATCTTGAAATCTAAAGACACATGGAGTGCCGTTGGTTGTGACTCCTCTGATGAATCATTAGTGTATGAATCTTCTGGTCATAAGAATCTTGGTCTACTAGTAAATCTACCTATTGAAAATCATTTTCTAATGGAGAAGATTCACAATGATGAATATATTGCTAATTCTTCATTGAATACAAATTTTACTGATGATAAATATTATGAATCATCAGATGATGAGTCTTCCACATTAGAATATAATACTTTACCTTCTTTTGAAGAAGTGTCTAGATTTTCTAAACTCCTTGAGAATGAAAATTCTAAACTCACAAAAATGGTTGATAAGGAAAATTCTATAATTTCTATTTTAACTAAAAAAGTATTAGATCCTTCTAAAGATCTTGATAAGAAAACTTCATATTTTGAAAGTATTTCAAAAAACCATGAGAAATTAAATTCTGAGAAGGATAAACTTTCTAAGGATCTTGAAAATGTAATTTCTAATAAAAATATTTTAGAGACTAACTCTAGTTCTAAAACTAACATTTTTGAGGATAAAAACTTGGTTATAAAATTAAAGTCAGAAATATTTTCCTTGAGGAAGTTTTTTTCAAACATTACATCTGGTGAAGAATATTTTGATAAAATTTATTCCAAAATTTGACTTTTAAGGAATCGTTCTGGTTTTGGTTTTACAAATTCTAAACTAGTTTTCAGTAATAACTATTTTGTTCCTCAAAGTGCTCCATTATGTACTAAATGTCATTATGGTGGACATTGGGAAAAAATTTGTCCCTTAAACCAAACTCATTCTTTAGGTGTTCGTAAAGATTATTTTTCTAAGAAAATGTGGATACGTAAAATCTTAATTTTTGAAATTTCCAGATCCATGAAAGTTTGGATTCCGATAGTCGGAATATTTTATTTTAAGGAAAATAAGGAAAGTACCAACATCAACACATCGCACATTGACAGTGGATGTTCCCGACATATGACTGGTAACAAAAACTTTTTTGAAAAAATTACCACGATGAAAGGAGGAAAAGTAACATTCGGAGATAATTCTCAGGTGGAAATTGTTGGTATAGGTAACCTTTTTCTTCTTGGAAAAACGTTGATTTCAAATGTTTTATTTGTTAAGGGTCTCAAGCACAACCTCATCAGCATAATCTAGTTATGTGATGAAGGATTCCTTTTGAATTTTAGGAATAACAAGTGCTCTATACACAATTCCAATGATGAGTTTATTCTTTCTACCCATAGGCAAGAAAATGTATAAACACTAAACATAAAAGACTTTAGGAGCCAATATCTGCCTTGTATTAGTGAAATGGAAGATCAATCGTGTTTATGGAATAGAAGGTTTGGGCATTGTAACCTTTGAAACCTATGTAAACTCTCAAATAAAATACTAATTAATGATCTATCAGATCTTAGATTTCATTCTTCAAAAGATTTTTATCCTTAAAAATATGGAAAGCAACAAATATAATGTTTTAAATCAATTGGTGAAGTATCACATTCTAATTCATTATAGTTAGTGCATATGGATCTTTTTGGTCCAATACAAATTCGAATCATTTGAGGGAAATATTATCTATTTTTCTTAGTTGATGATTAAACTTGATTTATTTGGGTATATTTTCTAGCAAAGAAATCTAAAGATTTTTTTATTTCAAAACCATTAGAGCCCATGTTAAAATTGAAAAAAAAACTTCACTGATAACTATTCATAGTGATCATGGAGGATAATTTCAAAATTCTGATTTTGAATTTTTTTATAGTAAAAAAGGCATTACTCTTAACTTCTCCACACAGAGAACTCCTAAAAAAATGGTGTTGTCGAAAGAAAAAATACAATTCTTCAAGAGATAACTAGAACCATGCTAAGTTAATATTCTATAGCTAAATACTTTTGGGATGAAGCTGTCAGTACTGCTTGTTATACTATAAATAGAGTTTTAATTAGACATTTTCTTAATAAAACCCCTTATGAATTATGGAATGGTAGAAAACATAGAATTTCCTACTTCAATGTTCATGGTGGGAAAGTATTCATCCTGAATAATAAAGATAATTTACATAAATTCACACCCAAATCTGATAAAGGAATTATTTAGGCTACTCCACAACTTCTAAGGCTTATACTGTTTTTAATAAAAATACTTGTACTATTGAAAAAATAGTACATGTCAAATTTGATGAAACTGATCCCTTTGTTTTTAAACAACCTCAACCTACATCCTTAGATGTGTTTTCAAAAACTGATTATCATCCCTTGAAAGAAAGTCCTTCTGATAAGGAAAATGTTCAAGAAATTATTTCTGAAGCATTTAACCAATATGATTTCCTACCATATGTTGATGAAAAGGTTTAACAAAAACCAAACCAGTTGTTTCTTAAGAATCATCAAAGTGATAGTATCATTAGTGATGTAAATCAACCATTAAGGACTAGAAGTTCTTTATGAAATGATGTTAAACATATAGAATTATTTTCCTAATTAGAACAAAAAATAATTGATGGAGATTTAGGTGATGATGATTAGATTAAATCCATACAAGATGAGCTAAATGAATTCGAATGGAATAACATCCGGACCTTGGTGGAATGACCCAAGGAAACCTCTGATATTGGAGTAAAATGGGTTTTCACAAAAAAGTGTGGTGAAAATGGAATTATTGTGAGAAATAAAGCTAGATTAGTTTCTAAGGGTTATAATCAACAATAAGGAATAAAATATGAAGAAACATATGATCCAGTAGCTTGATAGAAATCTATTTGTATTATACATTTCTTTACAGCATTCTTAAATTTTATACTTTTTCAAATGGATGTAATATGTGATTTCCTTAATGGATATGTTCATGAAGATGTTTTTTGTTGAACAAACTCATGGATTAGAAGATTTAAAACATCCTGAACATATTTTCAAACTTACAAAGGCATTATATAGACTTAAACAAGCCCCTAGAGCTTGGTATGATAGACATACAAGATTTTTGCTTCAAAAAATTATGTTATTGGAAATGTTGATCTAAGAATATTTATTAAAAAAGATAAAAAAATATTTTGATTATTCATATTTATGTTGATGACATTATTTTTTGTTTAACTCAGCAATATTTAACCGATTCAATTCTAAATCTAATGAAATTTGAGTTTGAAATGAGTATCATGGTTGAGTTAACATTTTCCATAGGTTTTTAAATTTCTCAAAAACTAAAATGAATTTACATATCTCAACATAATTATATCAAATATATTTTAAAAACTATGGATATGACAATAATAAAAGTATAATTACACCCATTGGTTCCTCAAATATTATGGATATTGATGAATATGGGAAACAAGTGGATCAATCATCTTTTAGAGGTATAATAGGAAGTCTACTATACTTGACAGAAAGTCATCTAGACTAAAGTTTATCAGTATGCTTATGTGCAAGATATTAATCCAATCCTACATAATCTCATTTAAAGTAAGTGAAAATAATTTCCACTACTTAAAGGGAACTGTGGATTTAAGACTCTTTTATACTTCTAGAAATTATTTTGTGTTAAAATGTTTTTTGGATACAGATTTTGGTGGATATAGAATGGATAGAAAAAGTACATCCAGAACTTTTCATTTCTTAGGAGATTCATTAGTTTTTTGGTCATTCCAAAACCATCACTCAGTAGCACTTTCCACTACTGAAGCTGAATATGTAGTTGCAGGAAGTTGTTGTGATCAAGTATTGTGGATGCAACACACACTCACAGACTTTGGCATGAGTTTTTAAAAAATAGAAATATTGTTTGATAACACTAGCTCCACTTCCATAAGAAAAAACCCTTCACACCACTCTCATGCAAAACACATAGATATTAGGCATCACTTTCTTAGGGATAACACATTTAAAGGAGATATAATTCTTTAATTTATCAGAATGCAAGATCAACTTGCGGATATTATTACAAAATCTTTACCCTCTGATAGATTTGAATAAATTTAACAGAAGTTTGGAATGGTAACCGTATGGTAATATTCCATATTAACTTATTTTTGAAACCAATCTCTTTACATTAAGTAACTCCATTTCATAGGGGGAGTACATTTTAATTTTTTATGTTTTTTTTGTATTGAAATTTTTTTCATAATAGAAATTTTTCTTATTGAATATTTTTTGTAATGATTTATTTTTCATACTCAAAAATTTTTCATAAAGGAAATTTTTTCGTAGTGAAATATTTTTTTTTGTTATCAAATTTTTCGTAGGGAAAATTGTTCGTTCCCAATTTTTTTTTCATAGTAAAAAACAATTCCAATTTTTTTCCTTACAGAAGAAAATTTTCTGGAATCCAAAAGATCTTCAAGAAGAATTTACTCATTACTGATAATTTTCCTAGCAATATAGAAGGTATGACTCATTTTGTAACACCCTAAACCCTCTAGACTAGAGCCAGTGCAATATATTTTATATTAGAATGGTTTGAAGGAATGAAAATCCTGAAATAATTATCCATTTAGTAGCCTTGAAGAAACTATATACATAGATGTAACTCAAGTTATATTGGAAAAGGTTACAAAATACAGTACATAACCAAAACTAAAAACTGCAACCACAAGAACTCAATAAATGATCTTGTCTTCATCACCTATTTAAAGTAAACAAAGAAAGGGGTGAGATCAAATGATCAATAAGGGTTACAAATAGAGGGTTTATGAAACAATAATAATTGAACCACAAAAAATTTGATATAATCAATATGGTATGGTGAATAAATGAAAAACTCATGCCTTAAATAAACTTAGAATGAAACTGCATTCATAGAAATGTCATAGTGAAAACCTAATGGATATTAATAACAGATAATGAATAAAAGGAATTCCTATTAATTGGACATCATGTATCTAGCACATGAAACCATAATTCCATTAAAACGGCTTAGTTCTATGGGTAAAAATCCGTCTGATTTTTGGAAATAAACTCAAAGGGTTTGTCGCCAACTGATTTGTCTCATTGGACCTACTGATGCATCAGGGGGCTGTAGCAGCACCCACCTACCACTACATCCAAATAATTCTTTATACATATATTCAATAAATGTTCAATATGCATTTACATTATTCATATAGAATAGAGGAAATAGATTCATCAATATTTCCACTGTCAAAACAACATTCAAAATAAATACCTTATGTAAAATGGTATACGTATTTGACAATAATAATATCCATGATATGAAAAAATGGATATTTAAATGGAATATAAATTAAATTGAAAAGTGATCTCAAATGTGCAGTCAGTACAACACATAAGAAAGGGTAGGTGCGCAATACTAAACAAGTCACAACGAAGTGAAAGTTTAGACAAAGATCATTACCACGTTGTAATCAACTGAGTCATATGAAAAAACATTAATAACCACCAAATGAATCATAGAATACCACGAATATAAATATAATCATGATAATATATATCAAATGGAATTACACCTAAAACGCATATAAGAAATAAGAGGTGAACAATGGAAATCCCACAGAATTGAAAGTGAGATGGGAAAACCCCTTACAAACATTTCATCATGGTAACGAGGGTTTTTGTGAGGGATTAATGAGATGTAAAGGGGTATACCATCATTTATATATCATAAGGTCAGTATGAGGGAGGTGAAAAAACATACACTACCATTGGGTATTAAAAATAAAAGGGCACAACATAGAAGAGATTCTTGAACAAAAGTGGGAGAAATGATCCCTTAAAAACAACATATCATTAAATTAAGGAAAAATAAATGAAATAATTATGTGTAAAAAACATAAAACCACATGATAAAATTGGATTTATAGAATTAAACAATCATATTACATTAACAAATATTCTAGGAAAGACAAAACCTATGACATTGGTGTTTAGCTTGATGAATGAAAATTTATTTGTTAAAGCCCTTACAATGATTGTGTCGTTAGAGTGACGTTAAATCAGTGAAATATTTGTGTGTGAAAAATAAAATTTCACAAAATATAATTGGATATACAGTATATAAAAATAATAGTTCATACACACATATTCTTGGAATAGTGTAACCAATGAAATATATATTTAACTCAAAGAATGAAAATTAAGTTAAGCAATCCCTTACCTTATGCTTGCCGGTGTTCTTGATAGTTCTTGAGAACCTGAATAATCAAATTTAGATTTATTAATTGATAAGTCTAGAACCTCATCAACAGGTAATTGATATGTTATAACCTTATTAGTTTTATTAATTCCCTTTATGATGGGTTTATGAGATTCAATTTTATTGTTTTGGTAGTGTTTTCTTCTTTGGTTTTGATGATCCGTTTACTTGTATTCATGAATGGATGTCTTTTTGAAATGTGGTTAAACATCCCTAAAATTTAATATACATTATTAGTGACATTAAAGAGATATAAATGATCTTATAATGATTCTGGTTATATATCATAAGGATAAATCATTGGATGAGTTAAAAATAAATGTTTGGATTTTGCTTGGTGGTTTTGGGCACAATAAATTTGTTTTGTATTATTATTCCATATTATGATTGGGTAAGGATTAAAGAACATTAGAAATGATAAAATAAATATATTATGATCTGGTT
This sequence comes from Viscum album, assembly GCA_963277665.1. Taxonomy (NCBI): domain Eukaryota; kingdom Viridiplantae; phylum Streptophyta; class Magnoliopsida; order Santalales; family Viscaceae; genus Viscum; species Viscum album. Next base: position 719,147,127 of record OY728159.1, on the reverse strand, counting down.
TAACCGTTGAAAAGGTTTCATGACTAGTATTGAAGATAGTAATGCAAGTTGAAAACTCGTCTTCCTTGAGTGTGATAAATCGACACAGCTCACACAGTGTTTGCATTTATTGTATAAGAGGAGGGGAAAAAGGGATATTCTGATGAAATATTCCATTAGAATAATTAAATTTTAGTACATGTAAGGAACTATAATTATCATGGAATTTGGATGAGGTGAGGTGAGAAGAGAGCAACAAAATAATAAAACATGTAAAAGAATTTGAAAGAAAAGAGAAGAGAGGTTCACCTCTTAAGAACTCCTCCTTGAGAACTCCCTAAGAGCTTTTTTTGGCTTTTTTGGGAGACCATAAAGTCTAGGACATGGGGGAGGAGGTTAGGGATCTATTTGAGATGAATTGAGGCAAGGATTGAAGCTTGAGTGGTGTGGGATGAAGAGGGGGTGAAGGGTGGTTTTTATAGTGGAAGGAAGGATTGTTTTCTTAATATTATAATAACTAATTTATTATTCCTCCACTAGATAAGGAATAGTAAGTATTACATGAACAAGAAAAGTAATAAATGAATGTGACTTAGAACTAATTAGGCTTAAATCAGCAGATCATCATCAATGACTCAATTAATCCATTATCTAGCATTTATTGTGAATTAACGGGTTTTACTATTCATTAAAAATTAAAGTATTTCTGAAAAATTACATAAATTCATCCAAACGATTTTTTGATGTGTAGAATCAAAACATGAAGTACATTTTTAAAAAATAATTTCCTAAATATGATTAATTAAATATTTATTTAAAATCATCATTTAATCAAAAAATTTAAACACATAACTTATTCATTTTTTATTTTTAAGGTGCCTGAAATTATGTATACATAGATGGGTGTGGATAACATTCATAAAATTCATATTAATATTAATAAGGGTAAGTTACAATTCATAAGGGTAGGTTACTATTCAAAAGCGTATGGATATTATTTATGTCTAAGTCGTATACCGTTTTACAAACGCTATTTATTTTTAATGTTGTTTTAACTGTGGAAATATTGATGAATCTGCATCCTCTATTCTATATAAATAATGTAAATTCATATTGAACTTGAATTAAATCTATGTATAAATAATTATTTTTATGTATTGGTGTGTGAGGCCTTCTATAACCCCTCAATGCATCGGTAGGTCTCTTGAGACAAATCACTTGGTGACAAACCCTTCGAGTTTGTTTACAAAAATCAGACCGGTTTCTACCCATAGAACTGAACCATTTTTACATTATTATGATTTCATGTGCTAGATACATTAGGTCCAATTAATAAGAATTCTTTTTATTCATTATCAGTTATTACTATCCATGAGGTTTTCACTATGAAAAAATTTACGGATGCAGTTTAATTCTCAGTTTATTGATGGCATGAGTTTTTCATTTATTCACCATTCCATATTGATTATATAAAATGGTTTATGATTCAGTTATTATTGATTCATGCTTCTACCATTTTTAACCCTTATAGAGCATTTGAACTCACCCGTTTGAATCTTTAATTTTAGCTGGTGATGAAAAGGAGATCATTATTTGAGTTCTTATGGTTGAAATTTTTAGTTTTTGTTATGTATTATATTTTGTAACCTTTTCCAACATAATTTGAGTTCCATCTATGTATCTAGTTTCTTCAAGAATTCAAAACTGATCTTTCCTTTAGGATTATCATTCCTTTTAACCATGACAATATAACAAGTAGTTAACTTATAGGACCCCAGCCTTAAACCTTACTTAATCTTGAGTTAATACAAGATTACACATGGGGGATCTTTTCAGGTTTAGAGTTTTGGAGGATTAGATTATAGAACATGCATTACATTCCACATTTAATCAAAGTGGTTACATAAAAATAGTATTCATTTTTCCGATCAATGGAAACATATTTAAAATAAAACATGGATTCTTTCTTGACACTTCCTTGACACTATAATCATATCATGTACCTTTCCCTTGACCTGTGAAAAACATTTCAAAAAAACTTGGGATGAGCATAAAAAGCTCAGTAAGGGATATAAAAATATTGAAAGGAAACCTGAGTTCATATATACATAAGAATGAAATCATAATTTACACATAAAACATAGGTACTTTAACATACCTCATCAAATCATGAATAAATCGTAGAATTCATAAGACATAAAAGGCAACTTGAGGCATTCATAACATTCTTACGTAGGGAGTAACCCTCTTGGTTACGTTTAGAATACCCACCATAGTATATTCCCTAAATCTCTTCATAGAAACCTTAACGTTTCACTCCTTTGCGTTACCCAATGCATTGAAGAGCTATATCGAGCTCACCCGCCCTTAGTTTATCCCGGAACCACCCGTCTTCATAACAATGCCCAAGAACCATAACATAATTGTACTACATGATACATGCATAAAAGAAACATAACATTTCCACATTTCAATCACAAGATATCAATAAAACACATTGATATAAAAAACTTATGAAAACTATTTTCAATACGAAAATAAAAGAAAATTAAAACATGGTTTTTATTTTTCTTTTAAAAAGAAGGTATGGCTTGTAGAGGAAGACGAAACTCAAATAATGGTCACGGAGGCGGAGAATTTGTTGTCGCCACATACGTAGGACAAAAACATTCCCTTTCATCGTTTAGTAAAACGCTTCATATAAAAAAGATTCCTTTTTGGATAAACGTAAAAGTCAAAGGGGTTTATACACCGTATAAAAGAAGGTTGTATATAAAACAAAATATGCCTCAAGGAATGGAGATTGAGACATAGTCCCTTACAAAGACGGTATCCTTGGTTTAAGGATAAATCAATTACATAATTATGTGTGACAAACGAATACACCAAATATAAGTGGATATTAAGTGTAAAATAATCAATGGTCATTCACACATATTCAAAGGATGACATATTTAATAACTACATGTTGAACCCAAAGAAATCGAAATTGGGTTAAGAAGTTCCCTTGACAGCCTAATGGTGTCACATCAAAATGAGTTCATGAGAGATAAAAAAGGGTATATCATCACTTGGACATAAAATTTACATCAATAACTATATATGAGAACATATCCCAACTTAACCATATGTAAATTAAAAACCCAACAAAAGAAGTCTTTTAAAAAGAGGAGAGTGAAAGGTTCCCTTACCGACTTGGGTAACTTTTGAAACGTACACCCCATTGAAGAAGGGTCATACAATGAATATGTAAATACCAATAAATGAAATTATATTACACAAAGAGTATAATAATGGGAATTACATACACCACTCAAAGGAAATGGTGGAAAATGTAGCATAAATCTCACGGGACTTAAAGTGAGATGAAAAATCCCTTACGAAAACTCAGCAGCCTAACGACGACACTTAAAACTTCCAAAAATGGATTTATGAGATCAAATAGGGTCTCTCATAATATGACCATAAAAATTACAGTATGAGTAATATAAAATAACATCCCCAAACATAATAAAGATGAGCTTAAAAGAAATGACATAAAAGAGAGTACTTAAAAAGAATGAGAGACGTAGGATCCCTTACCTCGGGTCCGAATTGACTCGATTGTTCTTTAATCTCCTGAATAATAAACTTGAGTTAATTTATACTTCCTTGAGAACCTTTTTCAAGTTCATTATTCCTTTTATATCACTTATTACCAGGTCATTAACACTATGTAATTATTTTAGTTAATAACGGTCGTTTAAACGATCATTGGTACTTGAGTCAAAATATGCTCTTTATAATTACAAGTTGTTCATGTATACATTATATCCATAGTTATAATCATGATGTATATATATCATATATATCCAGTATATACATACATTTAAAATATTACATAATCATTTAGAGGTAATAAATGAAATGCACCGTTCATGGAGACGGTAAGCCGTACGTACGTATGAACGCTACTTTCATTTCTATTTCGTATTTTATAGAATGGAATCATAATGATATAAAGGTATATTATAATTCCAGTATAATATAATATATAATACCATTAATTACATCCTTTATACGTCCCACATATGGAATTAACGAATCAAATCACTTTGAGGGGGCGGTAGTCCGCACTTCCTAAAACGAAGATATCGCGTTTACTCATAATGTTAACCATAAAGGATATTCCATAAATGAAAAATGCATAAGCTTAAGTAAAACATAAACATATTATATATAATATATAAATATAGTGACATATTAATGGCCACCTTTGAAGGTGATATATGATTGTTGAACAATCATCGTTTTGTGAGGCAGGAATTCACCATCCATGGAAACAGTATGTTCTGTAACCATTAGATGTAGGTTTGTGTATGTGTAGCTCAAATAATTCTTATAAAAACATACTAGTATATTTATGATACTTGAGGTTTTACAAAAGAAATTAATAAAAAGAGTTTAGGGGGTTGGAGAAGCAAAATAAAACAAAAGGACTCAAGTGATGACATTACCTTAAAATCGGGTAACTCCCTTTGGTTTGAGATAAAAGGCTTCCTTGAGAAGACTTCTTCCCAATGTGAGGATTCAAGGATTTATATAGGGATGTTTAGAGACAAAATGGGTTGGGTTTGGCCAAGTCAAAGGCTTTGGAAGTGTGGGTAAGGAGGTAGAGGTGGGGTCCTTTTATAAGAGGAGAGGAGGGGCACTCTTGGATAGTAAAGAAATGTTCCTTTATTTTAAAATTATTTTCAGATTTAAAAGGTCCCAAATGGATAAAATTCTAGTATAAGGTGATAAGGGTTCGAAATACACCCATCAAATAGGTTTTGGACATGTTTAGGTCTTAGATTTTACATTGTCTTTCCATTTTATTTAAATCATTAAATAATGAGGTCATCTCTGCATCATCATGATGTCATAAATAATTTAATTTCTTTAATGTCTAAAAATTATAGAAAAAATAATATGATATATGAAATCTTTTTATATTTTCAATGAATACTTCTAGTCAAAAATCGGACTTGTATAACCCCATGTAAAAATTCTTTTAGTAAAACATCTCATGTTTGTCTCATTTTTACTTTAACATTAAATAAAAAGTTATTTATGTCATTTCCCAACCAAAGTGGCTCCATGGGGTCCCAAACCTGACCCATGGATTGTCTTGGTCGGCCATGACACATACAATGAGGGTAGTACATGTGTCATGCTCATCTCATATTATTAAAACATTATTTTTACCTTAAACAACTCCAATTACATTTAATCGCGATGAAAAACTTAATAAGTTACTTTTCACCAAAAAATTATTTTAATCCCATTGAACCACATTTTACTTCTTAATGACAACCATGTATGTCGGATTTTTGAAATTCAAAATACAAAGATGGCAAAATTTCATTTAAACGGAAAATCAGTTTTTATAAGTACCACTTAGTGGTTTCACTATTCATTAAAAATTGAAGTTTTTCAAAAAATTACCAAAAATTCACCCTAAGAAATATTTGATATTTCGAATTCAAAAATGATGTTTATTTTAAAAAATTCAAAACATATTATTTTCATTAATTAATTTAATAATTAATTCCCGCTGTCAGAGCAAATAGCGTGTTTTTATGAAACAAAATGTATCAAAAGATTGACACTAGTTTAAGTCCGATTTCAAAGTGAAATTAATTCCAAAGACCACTATTGGATTAAATAGTAAAAATATATTCTAATTTCACTTTAAAACAAATTCAAAAGATAATCTAATCATATAAATAAATTAGATTACAAAGAGGTTTTGAATTAAAATACAACATTTTTCACTATTCATTAAAAATTGAACTTTTTCTGAAAAATACCAAAAATTCACACAAAGTAAATTTTGATGTCCCGATTCTAAAGAAGAATTTTATTTTGTCAAATATAACACATAAAATTGTCAAAATGTGGATTTAAAATAGGTTCTCTATCAAAAGGCGGTTAATCGACTTTTTAACGAATATTAGAATGTCTACGCTTAAAATTGGATTCATTCGCATTTTTAATCCTCTAACATTTATTGTAAAGAGTAAAAATATTTGACAAACATATATAATTATTTTTTAGTTAGTTCTGTTCATTCCTGCCATTACAATGGCTAGGCGTTAACTACTATTTAAAATAATATTATTTCATTATTATAGTGCAACGTAAGATTCCCAAGAAACTCATTGTTGCGTATTGGGTACGCCATCGAGCATAGCATCCCCTTTAAAGTAATATTAATATTTTATTCAAAAATATGGATAAATATAAAGATGTAATATTCTTTATCTACCTGGGGTGTTACATCCTTCCCCCCTTTTTGGAATTGCGTCCTCCCAATTTTAAAATTGGGCTTGGAAACATCCTTGAATGTCCCACATCGGAACAAGAGTCGGTAAGACAATCACTTTAAAACAAAGAAAGATAAGTATAGAGGTCACCCGAGTTAACCCATACTAGTATTCTGTGTAGGATATCATGGACATGGAGGAGAAAACATAGGGTCATGTTCTGATGGAGAGTGATAGGAATCATGTTTAGGAGAAAGTTAACCACAAGAAAATCAGAAACTTGTGATGGGTTAAACGGTATTCGATTCCCCAGTAGGAAAAGTTAATAGAAATTTTTTTTGTTTTAAGTTACTTTTTATTGAGGAATTTATTCATAAGGAAACATAATCACTTATCATGTTGACTTTCAACTTTTATTAGATTCCTTACACAAACTCATATTTTCTCCAAAAGATGAGTATTTAGGAAGACTTGTTCACATTAAGAGCACTATAATCAACTTCTATAGAATCACCTAATCCACAAAAGAGAACTATATACTTCCCATGTCTTTAGACTTTACCCAAAAACAAAACCAAAAAGGTTAGTACAAGATCAGATAATCCCGAAAAGGATAACCCTTTATAAAAAGAAAATCTACTCTTAATCTCCAAAATTTGTCCAACAAAACCCAAAGTTCAAAGAGGACCATTCGATAAACAATTTGTCCATAAAATTCTTCAAAGTAAACCAAACTAATATTGAAACCCAAATATTTGAAGGATTTAGTCACATAGTCTTCCAAGTTAAATCATAACATTTATCTCTAAACAGCATCAGTTGCTCTTAATGTCTCGTATTGAAAAGTAATTAACCTAATCACATATCCTCCATGATAGGTTAATAAATTTCCATAGATAACCCAAAATCAACTTACTCTTAATTCATAAAATCATCTAACTAAAATGAATCAGTCAAACTAACCAGGGAATTCACGTAGTCCAGTGGTAGGTGATAAATACCAGTTGCACTTTTGTTGTGGGTTCGATTCCCGCAGCTGTGTCCGACGCGACGGGTTGCCACACGGTCTGCGTGTTGTCCTTTTTTCCAAAACTATATAATTCTCAAATCATTCCCAAAAAGAGATAAAATCATAAAAAATAACCATAAAATAATTTAACCTCAATTTAATCTCATGCCTTTCACTTCCATCATAACATATAATAACCCATAATTACCTCAAAAGTAAGGATCATATAAACCCAAATGGTTCTTTATAACTATGTCCACAAAAGAACAGATAACTATGCCTTGAATTAAATTTTTATATATTAGACATCAGGGTTAAACATACTATAAAAAGTCTTCTAATGTAACCCCATCGTCAAAAGAGACTTAATACTCTTAAGAATTTCACCATAACTCTGGAAGCCCTTATATGTTGACTTTTTACTCAGTAAACATTCTTCATGATACATTAACCATTACTTCCCAAATTATTCTGAAATACTTCTTTCCTACAAACAAAATCATGAATCATATCATAAGATTCCAAAATAGGAAAATAAAAGTTATGAAATAATCCATACCTTTGATTGGTCATTGTCAATTTCTTCATCCTCAATCGGAATGGCATTAGGTATTGGTAAACGAATATTTGTACGATCTTAGTGATCCCATTCACGAAACTTCTTCATAGGACATGTGTTTGCATAATGACCATGCACACCACATTTAAAACATTCAACTGATCCCTCAGAAAGAACTTCTTTCCCTTTCCTCGAGTCAACTTGATGCTTCCTTTTTCCATGGAAGGTTCTTTCTTTATGACCTTCATTTCCACATCTATAGCATATTTCCGTCCCTTTGAAACATTTTCCTAGGTGTTTATTTCCACATCAATGACACATATGTTTTTGAACATACTTACCTTTATGATTATTACCCATAGTTCTGTAGGGATTTGTTTCACGCATATATGATTCCTTATAGAAATCACCAAGGTTTAGGCTGTCAATAATGACTTCAGATAGTTGGTTGAGGATAAACACAAGAGTTCTCATTGCAGCTCCCATATCATTCTGTTGCTTTCTCAAAAAACTGTCACAGTTTCCTTCACATCCACTGTTACTTTGGTGCCTGCTAGATCCAGCTATTTACTAAAACCAAAAAGGTCAATGTGAGTATATTAACAAAACCATCATGTACTAATGAGGAAGATAAACACTAAGATATACATACTCATTCACTTTATCTAAAACTAAGACTCTTTCTGAATTCCTAACCATTATGGTAATGTCACTTATGCTTACAAAATACCCTAACCTCTAAAGTTATCTAAACCGACCTATGATACCAACTATAAGACCCCAACCTTAAACCTTACTTAATCTTGAGTTAATACAAGATTACACATTGAGGATATTTTCTGGTTTAGAGTTTTAGAGAATTATATCATAAAACTTGAATTACATTCCACATTTAATCAAAGTGTTTACATAAAAATAGTATTCATTTTTTCCCATCAATGAAAACATATTTAAAATAAAACATGGATTCTTTCTTGACACTTCCTTGACACTATCATCATATCATGTACCTTTTTCTTGACCTATGAAAAACATTTAAAAAAAACTTTGGATGAGCATAAAAAGCTCAGTAAGGGATATAAAAATATGGAAAGGAAACATGAGTTTATATATACATAAGAATTAAATCATACTTTACCCATAAAACATAGGTACTTTAACATACCTCATCAAATCATGATTAAATCATAGAATTCATAAGACATAAAAGGCAACTTGAGGCATTCATAACATTCTTACGTAGGGAGTAACCCTACTGGTTACGTTTGGAATACCCACCACAGTATATTCCCTAAATCTCTTCGGAGAAACCTTAACGTTTCACTCCTTCGCGTTACCCAATGCATTGGAGATCTATATCGGGCTCACCCGCCCTTATTTTATCACGGAACCACCCGTCTTCATAACAATTCCCAAGAACCATAACATAATTGTACCACATAATACATGCATAAAGGAAACATAACATTTCCACATTTCAATCACAAGATATCAATAAAACACATTGATATAAAAAAACTTATGAAAACCATTTTCAATACCAAAATAAAAGAAAAGTAAAACATGGTATTTATTATTCTTTTAAAAAGAAGGTATGGCTTGTAGAGGAAGCCGAAACTCAAATAATGGTCACGGAGGCGGAGAAGTTGTTGTCGCTGAATACGTACGACAAAAACATTCTCTTTCATTGTTTAGTAAAATGCTTCGTATAAAAAAGATTCCTTTTTGGATAAACGTAAAATTCAAATGGGTTTATACACCGTATAAAATAAGGTTGTGTATAAAACAAAATATGCCTCAATAAATGGAGATTGAGACGAAGTCCCTTACAAAGACAGTATCCTTGGTTTAAGGATAAATCAATTACATAATTATGTGTGAAAAACGAATACACCAAATATAAGTGGATATTAAGTGTAAAATAATCAAAGGTCATTCACACATATTCAAAGGATGACATATTCAATAACTACATGTTTAATCCAAAGAAATCAAAATTGGGTTAAGAAGTTCCCTTGACAGCCTAATGGCGTCACATCAAAATGAGTTGATGAGAGATAAAAACAGGAATCTCATCACTTGGACATAAAATTTACATCAATAAGGATATATGAGAACATATCCCAACATAACAATATGTAAATTAAAAAACCCAATAAAAGAAGTCTTTTAAAAATAGGAGGGTGAAAGGTTCCCTTACCGACTTGGGTAACTTTCGAAACGTACGCCCCATTGAAGAAGGGTCATAAAATGAATATTTAAATACACATAAATATAATTATATTACACAAAGAGTATAATAATGGTAATCACATACACCACTAAAAGGAAATGGTGGCAAATGTAGCATACATCTCACATGACTTAATGTGAGATGAAAAATCCCTTATGAAAACTCGGCAGCCTAATGGCGCCACATAAAACTTCCAAAAATGGATTTATGAGAACAAATAGGGTCTCTCATAATATGACCATAGAAATTACAGTATGAGGAATATAAAATAACATCCCCAAACATAAGAAAGATGAGCTTAAAAGAAATGACATAAAAGAGAGTACTTAAAAGAAAGAGTGGCATGGGATCCCTTACCTCGGGTCCGACTTGACTCGATCGTTCTTTAATCTCATGAATAATAAACATGAGTTAATTTCTACATCATTAGGAACCTTTTTAAAGTTCATTATTCCTTTTTTATCACTTATTACCATGTCATTTACACTATGTAATTATTTTAGTTAATAACGGTCGTTCAAACGATAATTGGTACTTGAGTCAAAATATGCTCTTTATAATTACAAGTTGTTCATGTATCCATTATATCAAGATGTATAATCATGATGTATATATATCATATATATCTAGTATATAAATTCATTTATAATATTACATAATCATTTAGAGGTAAGAAATGAAATGCACCGTTCATGGAGACGGTAAGCCGTACGTACGCATGAACGCTACTTTCATTTCTATTTCATATTTTATAGAATGGAATCATAATGATATAAAGGTATATTATAATTCCAGTATAATATCTTATAGAATACAATTAATTACATCCTTTATACGTTTCACATATGGCATTAACGAATCAAATCACTTTGAGGGGGTGGTAGTCCGCACTTCCTAAAATGAAGATATCGCGTTTACCCATAATGGTAACCATAAAGGATATGCCATAAATGAAAAATACAGAAGCTTAAGTAAAACATAAACATATTATATATAATATATAAATATAGTGACATATTAATGTCCACCTTTGAAGGTGATATACGAGTGTTGAACAATCATCGTTTCGTGAGGCAGAAATTCTCCATCCACAGAAACAATATGTTCTTTAACCATTAGATGTAGGTGTGTGTAAGTGTAGATCGAATAATTATTATAAAAACATATTATTATATTTAATATACTTGATTTGTTACAAAATAAATGAATAAAAAGAGTTTATGGGGTTGGAGAAGCAAAATAAAACAAAAGGACTCAAGTGAAGACATTACCTTAAAATCAGGTAACTCCCTTTGGTTTGAGCCAAAAGGCTTCCTTGGGAAGACTTCTGCCCAAAGTGAGGGTTCATAGAGTTATAGAGGGATGTGTAGAGAAAAAATGGGCAGGGTTGTTCTGAGTCAAAGGCTTTGGAAGTGTGGGTAAGGAGGTAGAGGTGGGGGCCTTTTATAAGAGGAGAGGAGGGGCACTCTTGGAAAGTAAAGAAATGTTCCTTTATTTTAAAATGATTTTCGGATTTAAAAGGTCCCACATTGATAAAATTAGAGTATAAGGTGATAAGGGTTCGAAATACACCCATAAAATAGGTTTTGGACATGTGTTAGGTCTTATATTTTACATTGTCTTTCCATTTTATTTAAATCGTTAAATAATGAGGTCATCGCTGCATCATCATTATGTCATAAATAATTTAATTTCTATAATGTATAAAAATTATTGAAAAAATACTATGATGTAGGAAATCTTTTTTTCTTTTCAATTATTATTTATAGTCAAAAATATGACTTTTATAACCCCATGTAAAAATTCCTTTCGTAAAACATCTCATGTTTGTGTCAATTTTTACTTTAACATTAAATAAAAAGTTATTTATGTCATTTCCCAACCAAAGTGGCTCCATGGGGTCCCCAAGTTGACCCATGGATTGTCTTGGTCGGCCATGACATATCCAATGAGGGTAGGACATGTGTCATGCTCATCTCAAATTATTAAAACATTATTTTTACCTTAAACAACTCTAATTACCTCTAATTGCGATTAAAAACATAATAAGTTACTATTCACCAAAAATTATTTTAATCCCATTGAACCACACTTTACTTCTTAATGACAACCATTTATGACGGATTTTTGAAATTAAAAACAAAAAGATCGCAAAATTTCAGTTAATTGGAAAATCAGTTTTTATAAGTATCACTTAGTGGTTTCAGTATTCATCAAAAATTGAATTTTTTCAGAAAATTACCAAAACTTCACCCTAAGCTATATTTGATATTTCGAATTCAAAAATGATTTCTATTTTACAAAATTAAAAACATATTAGTTGCATTAATTAATTTAATAATTAATTCCCACTGTCAGAGAAAATAGCGTGTTTTTATGAAACAAAATGTATTAAAAGATTGACACTAGTTTAAGTCGGATTTCAAAGTGAAATTAATTCCAACGACCACTATTAAATTAAATGGTAAAAATATATTCTAATTTAACTTTAAAACCAATTCAAAAGATAATCTAATCATATAAATAAATTAGATTACAAAGAGGTTTTGAATTAAAATACAACATTTTTCACTATTCATTAAAAATTGAACTTTTTCAGAAAAATACCAAAAATTTACACAAAGTAAATTTTGATGTCCCGATTCTAAAGAAGAATTTTATTTTGTAAAATATAACACAAAAAATTGTCAAAAAGTGGATTTAATAGAGGTTCACCATCAAAAGACGGTTAATCGACCTTTTAAAGAATATTAGAATGTCTATGCTTAGAATTGGATTCATTCGCATTTTTAATCCTCTAACATTTATTGTAAAGAGTAAAAATATTTTACAAACATATATAATCATTTTGTAGTTAGTTATGTTCATTCCCGCCATTACAACGTCTAGGCGTTAACTACCATTTAAAATAATATTATTTTATTATTAGAGTGCAACGTAAGATTCCCAAGAAACTCATTGTTGCGTATTGGGTACGCCATCGAGCATAGCATACCCTTTAAAGTAATATTAATATTTTATTCACAAATATGGATAAATATAAAGATGTCATATTCTTTATTTACCTGGGGTGTTACAACACTGGCTCCGATCTAGAGGGGTAAGGTTGTTGAACCTTACTTAAATTTTCGTAATCATTTTTTACTTGATGGTATATTTCTTTTTATTTAAAATTTTTTTGGATTAACATTCCTTAAATCCAAATTTTTTACCTTAAAAACGTCAAAAGATCAAAACCCTCCAAACGCCTTCTTCGACTATCATCTCAACTGTCAGATCTGATCAAGATTTTTTCAACTGTTGGATCTTAGGAAGCTACCTCAAAAGCCTATATAAAGACCCCATGATGGTTATCCCAAATCAATTTTCAAAGATCTAGCATGATGAATCCCTGCTTCTCCTTTTCATTCCGTTCTGAATCTTTAGGTTTTTCTCAACTCTGAATTTCTGTGAAAGCCTCTCCTCAAAAAGAAATGTCTTCAGTAAAGTAAATCTTAGAATGGAAAATCCACAAAGAAAGGTTAGTTGATAAGAAATTATTTGCTAAATATGATTCCATCATTTCAATGAATATCAAGTTGAATGTATGGGGGATCTTATATGTATCCAAACATAAGGCCCATGATCAGGTTTATCTGGTGTTGTTAGTCTAGTTTTATGAATCAGTATGTTTCCTTAATGGAGGGAGAGACATGTTTTCCTTCATGTGCTATGGAAATACCTACTCACTTTTTTATAATATGGCTGCTAATCTAATTGGAATTCTATATGAGGGAGAATCAGTGTTCTGCTCACACAAGCTACATGATGTAGTAGGATCTTTTAACAAGGAGAAATCTATAGGGTTTATTGGCTAGAAATAAGTGAAGACTCCAAAAATTATTCATCTCTCTACAAATCTTCAGATTCTTTAGATATGGGTTTAGGGATTTATCATTCCATGAAAAGGGGATAAGGATACCCTAATGAATAGTAATATCTATGCCTTAGATATTTTGGTGAATCTCAGAAAGATCAATTTAGTGAAGTGTGTTTTTCTGAAAATCAAAAATATCAAGAATGGAACCCTACAATATCAAATTATCATGTATCGACTACTCTCTTTAAGATTGTAGTTCTTTTTATTGAGTCATTAAAAATCCCTTGTAGTTCAAAGACAAGGAATTTCAAAGTAATGTTGTTGAGTGATGATAATCTAAAGAGAATGATGGTTGGTTTTTCTACTGATTTAGAAAATTTTTATGATTTTTCAGAAGATGAAATCCAAGATCTAGCAAAGAAATTAGAAGTGACTAAAACCTCCATGAAGGGTGGAAATAAGAGGAAGTAATTGGAACTGGAAAAGAAGGGAAAAGCTCCTTTGGCTAAAGAAACTCAATCCTCACCTCCAAAACCAATGAATCTAAGTCTTATCCTGATGATATGGTTGCTAAGTGGAGAGAAAGAAAGTAGAATAAGAAAGAAGTGGAGCATAGTTTTGGATTGGACCCTACTGAGGGAAAATCCTTGAAGCTGAAGGCTACTGAAAATATTGAGAAACAAGTGAAAGAAAAAATGTATAGGAAGAAGTTATTAGAGGTAGAAATTATCCAATCTCTTTTCAAAGCAGATGAGAAAGACTCTGAACAAATCCCAGTGCTAGAATCTTTTTTTCAAGAATCACTCCCAAAGACTCCATGGAAAAAGATGGTGATTCAAGATCTAGAACAAGAAGAAGAAATTGTGTAGGAATAGGAAGAGGAAGTAGAAGGAGAAGAAGAAGAAGAAGGGGATAACACTGATGATGTTATGGAGAAATTTGAAGAATACCATGAGAAGGAAAGTCCCTCTGAATAGTTATCAATCCGTACATATCAAGATAAATACTAAAAACATTCTTCTCTAGGGAATGGAGAGAATGGTCAGAAAGAAGTGAATAAGACAACTAATGATGAACGTAGCAATCATGATTTTTTTCAGCTAGGAGATCTTGTGGTGGATGCTAATAATGAAATTGTTGAGGAAGATAAAATTTATCAATTATCATACAGTGAGCATGAATCACCCAAGGAAGAATAGATCATTCAGATATTTGATAAGGGAAAGCAGGTGTTGGTCCATACACCTAGAAATTCTATAGTGAAAAATAATGTTGTTGGATGTTCGTCAAAGAGGAAAGATGAAGATTTAGTAAAAGAATATTCACCAACCAAATGCTCTGATTCGGAATAGTCATCTCTTGGTCATGATTTTGTGTTTCAATCTTTAAATAAGTTGGTTTATACAATTCCCTTATTTCCAAGTATAGACTCAAGGTGCCAAATTCTTCAGCACCCCTTTAATAAAAAATTGGATTCAATCACCATGCTTATAGATAAGTTTGTAAATATTGAGATAGATTTCAAAACTTTCTTCATTGAATATGAATCTTATAAAAGATCATGAAATAAGATTACAAGTTGGTCAAGGAAGAAAATTAAAGACCTGTGAGTCTTTGATGAATTTCAAGAAAGTGCGAAGGATGATTTTGACACCGAATATGGGAAGTTTAATTATCTTACTAAAACTTTTGAGGAAAACAAGAATCTAGAATAGTCAACCCGAAAGAAAGAAGTCAAGGACTTGAATGGGAAGCTTAATTCAGTGGCTATGAATTGGATGGGAGAAAGGGATCTCGGAATTGAGTTTGAGGAAAAGCTTGTTAAACAGGAAGAAGTCAGGAAGATATTCTTAAGGCTCTAGAAGAAAAGATCAAATCCTTAGAAAAGAAGAATGGAGATCACGATCAGCTACTCAAGAATGCAGAAGAAGATCACAAGTAGTTAAAGAAGTTGAAAACCATTGTGAAGAAGCTAATGCCGAAGGAGAGAGTAGGATATTTTTTTTAAAAAACTCATCTTTTATTGTATTTCCTTCTTTATATAAATTTTTTCCATCATAGTGAAATTTTTTGTTGTAGTCTTGTGATTTTTTATTTAGTTTTAATATTTCAAGTACCATTTTTTTCTATTCTATTTATTCCTTCTTGAAAATCACAAAGGGGAGAAAGAAATGATAAAAAGAATATTATGTAAAGAAGTGATTTCCCTAAGTAAGGGGGAGTCCATCCAGAGGGAAGTTCTTATCAAAAAATATTTTTGTATGAATGAAAATGTAGAATCCCATTTTGGAAATCTAGAATATGATACCTAGGGATTTCAAAACCTAAGGGGGAGTTATTTGTATTCAATATGTTCCATATGTAAAGGGAGATATGTTTTCATTTTCAAAGTTCATAATGTTTTTTTAAGTCCTTATTTTTTTTCTTAAGGATTTTTGGGCTTTCCAAAAAGAAGGATATTATTCAGTCAATAATTTTTCCTTATGAATTTTCCAATCCATTATGTTTTGAAAATCACAAAAACTATCTCTCAATTTTTTTTATTTTATCTTAATAAGGAAAATTTTCTTTCCCCATGGAAAGTTTATCCTTACCTATTTTCATTGTTCATTTTATAGTTCCTCTAAATCTAACTCATTTTATTTCTATGACTAATATTTGGTTTCATATTATATAACATACGATTTCTATAGATAGTTAGATATAGAGTATTCTATTTTCAGGTTCTGTATTCATACTCCAAGTTTTCTAAAATTTAGACTTCAAATTCTCTGAAATTCAGATTCCGAATTCTATAAAATTCAGACTCCGAATTCTTTGAAATTCAAAATCTGAATTCATTGAAATTTAGACTCCCAATTCAATGAAATTCAGACTCCAAACTCTCTGAAAATCAGACTCTAAAATATTTGAAATTCGGACTCCGAATTATCTGAAATAGAGACTCTGAATTCACTAAAATTCAGACTCTAAATTCATAAGAATTCAGAATTTGAATTCCTCAGAATTCAGACTCCAATTTCCTCAGAATTTAGACTTTTAATTCTGCATAATTTAGACTCCAAATCCATTGTAATTCAGACTCCTAAATCTATTTAATTTATGTTCTGAATTCCTTGGAAATCAGAATCTGAATATCCATGTATTATAGACGCTGAATGATATTTTGTTAGACTACGAACATTATATTTTTCTTAGACTCTGAAAAATATCTTTTGGTTAGGTAACCTTATTTGTCTTACATTTTATGAATTGATGTCATACATTCTATTTCTAACCAACCGTTGGTTGAGTGACACAGGTATAGGTCCCTCTAAAATTCAAGGAAAAGTATGACCATTAGAGGAGGGAGACAACCATTAGGGAAATGCCTATAAATAGGATCTCATTTGAAAAAGATCAAGACATGATGATACTTCAAAAACTCTAGAGACCACATGCTATTGAATTGATTTCTAGAGAGAGATACTTTAATGCTTTGTGTGTACTTAACACCATGTACATATTGCTTTGTGTGACTCTGATTGTTGCTGTGTACAATTGAGGGCTTCTCGGGATAGAAAGATAGATTTTGATATTCCTATAGAGGGCTTATCCTTGTTTGGATAAGACATAATTTCTTGAAAGTATAAATAAAAATACCTTTATCCAAGGTTGTTGGATACCCTTCTCATTGGGTTTAAAGATTTCATACTTATTACTTGTTTTGTTTCAAGTTTATTTATGATGAATTTTGGTAGAGGAATAAAGTATAACCTTCTTATACTTTACTATTATTTTATGTTCAATTATATGTAAGATTCTATATTCTTGAATATAGAATCTTTTCCTTATAAACATTCCCTAAGTTTCATATCCAGGATCACTTTTCTGGAACCTAACAAGTTTTTAGAACTGATAGAGGTCTTGGGAAATTAACTTGTTTAACATTTTTAAACATAGTTTTCCCTAAGGTTAAATACCAATGATTTTAAACTTACAATTCACCACCCTCTTGTATTTGAGAATCTACATCATATTTTGATCCTACAATTGGAACATGTAAAAGATATTCCTTCCATAAAAAATGAATCATGTTGAAGAAGTTAAAAGTAATTTCTTTTAAATAATTTTAGATAATTTTAATGTAGTTAAATATAAATTTTAAAAAAGGATTTAAGGAATTATAATAAATAACATTCAAATATTTTTTTAAATAATCATGTAGATATCTTATAATATCAATATTAATATTTAGCTGAAACAAGAACTAGTAAAAAAATGATATTTAACATCGGTTTTTTTAATTTTAATGTCGGTTTTTAACTGACGTTGAAGTTTCCGATGTAAAAAATATGAATTTTTACATCGGTTTTTGTAAACCGACGCCCGAAATGAATTACATTTGTTTTTAGCGTTGGTTTTGTAAAAAACGATGCCAAAAAAATCAATTCATATCATTTTTGGCATTAGTTTACTTAGAAATTGATACTAAAGAATTTTAAAAAATAGTTCCGGCTTCATTTTTTTAAAAAACTAACACCATAATTGAAAAAAAATATTTTTTGTGTCCGTTTTTAAAAAAACCGACCCCAAAATTTAAAATTTTCTTCTTCCATGTTTTGGAGAATTTTCAAAGGTTCGATTTGACAGGACATAGAGGAAAAACAAAGTTACTGATCAAAATTAATGGTCATCAGAGGATTAACATGTCAATGTTTCAATTGGTACAACTTATTTCAAATTAATTTTGAAAAACATAAATTAAAATCACATACAACATATGAAAATAGTGATCGATAATTAAATTTACACTACAATTGGAAAATCTAATTTGAATGTTCTATATTTGTAACTCGATAATAATAATAAATCCTCTCAACAAGCATGCTAATCGAGCTATTTTGAAATGAAGTAAAGAATAACAAAGATAATAAATGATTAGAATAGGTACCATGTTCAAATTTACTATTGAAGCCACGTTGCAAACATGGTTGAATTAAAGAGATTGAAAATGTTGAATGAAGAATAAAATGGATTTATATATAGTAAATGATTGAAGTAGCGATACATGGAAATTTAGGTGGGATTTTAAAAAATTAAACGTGCGTTGTGAAGAAATTGAAATTTTGATCCTGTTTATTGGAAAATACACTTTGGCATCGGTTTCTTTTTGAAACCGACCTGAAAGAGGATTTACATTGGTCTTTTAGCATTGGTTCTTTAGAAAACCAATTCAAAAAATGCCAATTGATATCCTTTTTAGAGTTAATTTTAAAATAATGCTGATGTCAAAAATTTAAAAAAGACATTATTTTTCACATCGGTTTTTTTATAAACCGATGGCAAGAAGTAAATAAATATTTTTGGCATCAGTTTTAAAATAAACCGATGAAAAAAGTTAAAAAATCACTTTTTGCGTCAGTTTTTTAAAAACCAATGCCAAAGACTAAAAAATGTTTTTGCATCAGTTTAAAAAAAAACCAACATGAAAAATAATAAAAAAATATTTTTGACGTCTGTTTTTATGAAACTCGACCCCAAAAAAATTACAGTGTTTTTTATAATTTCTTAAGCTTCTATTTTACTAGTCATGGAGCTAAAATGGAGTTATAGATTAAAATTTATGGTCTATGAAATATGAACATTTTTAAAACTTATATTAGGGAAGATCAACTTCCGAAAACCATGACATTTAATTTGTAACACTATTTATTATCCACAAGCAGTCAAATTGAAGCATAGAAATTAATCTAAAACTTAGTAAAATAAAATAAAATTTTTGGCATGTGTTTTTGTAAAAACAGACACCAAAATTAAATATTTTTTATTTTTAACATCATTTTTTAAATATACCAACGCCAAAAAGTCTTCGGTATTTTTGCTCTCGGCGTCGGGTTTTGGGAAACCCGATTTATAAAGTTTTCTTTTTATTTTTGGCGTCGGTTTTTCCTAAAACCAGTTCCAATTTTTTTTCATTGGTTTTAAAAAAAACCGACGCGAAAAATCATACATAAATGGGTTTTGGCGTTGGTTTTACTGAAAACCGATGCCAATAAGTTCCCACACATACTATTGGAGTCGATTTATAAAAACCGAAATTTTTATGTTGACGTTAAATCCTCTATTTCCACTAGTGAAGCATTGTAAAAAGGGTGATAAAATTATTCATTGAGAAGAGGTGAAAATATACATAAATTTCATTTGTATAATTATATAAAAAATGGTTATGTAAAAAAATTATATGGAGTAAAAAGATATGTGACCAGAGGTTGGGGATCATTCATTTCATTGGAAATAATTAAAAGATTACATTACACATTAGAAAAGAAAATATTTACTAAAATGGATTCATTTACATTGATATAAAGTAAATCCAACATGAATGAGAAAAAATTGTGGGATAAAGGAAACTTATAAGTTCATATTCAAGAAGATAATTCACAACTCAAGGAAACAAACTTGAGTTGAGACCTAAGTTACTTTTTAACAGAAAACCATGAAGGCTGAAGAGATACAAAATGAACTTCAAGCACAAAAATTTAAATATATTCCCTAAAAATATAAAAACATGGAATAATAATAACTATATATAGGTAAATTGGTGCATAAATTAAAACATGTCTCAATGAAGGGACTTTTAGACAAAAAACCATACCTTATTTACCCACTTGGTTAATGACACTCTAATATCTTGTAAAACAACCAAACATAACTTAATAATACTTTATATAACCTTATTAATAAATATATACCTTTTATGAAATTCATTTATAATAATGTACTCTGAATTTTGTGGTTCATTGTAACATATTTTTAATATTAGGTCTTAATTATTTTAATTTTCTTACACATGTTCTATAATGTCTATGTTGGTATCAAATATTTGATCCCAAGATCATAATTGATAGAAAACATATTGTTATGTAATATATGTCAAATGACTATTTATAGAGTTCCACATTCATCCAAAGAGAGTTTAAATTACAATAATTGAAGGTGAAGTTGAAGATAATCTTGTCATAGCTGTTTTTAATGAAAGGAGATGATAAGATATTATAATGTTATGATATTAAAATTATAACTATAGAAAAAATTTTAAAATATTTTTTACTTAATTGTAATTTTTTTAATAGTATGTAACATTTCTTAATAATTTACTATATATATAAATATATTAAAAAATCAACAATGTAATCGGTAAACTAACCAAAAAAAGAGTTCCAATCGAATGAGTAAGAATATTATATTATAAAGTGTTAATTTAATTTTTACAAAATATTATAATTAAAATATAAGTCATATATATTGATAAAATGTATTATTACTTCCATTAATGATGGGTTTGTTGGTAAATGAAATTCAATATTCATAGAGGAGGTAGTATTCATGTGTGCAGAATTAACAAACCCATTTTTCAATGAACGGATGGAGTAGAAGTATAAGAAACTTTATAATTAAAAGATTATTATAAAGTTAAAAACATCATATTAGTACATTTTTTTCACATTTAGATCAATCCATGTGAGGTGTTTATGATAAATAAGATACTTCATTCTTATAGGCAGTTATCTAGACATACACATGATAAATGATCTGAATTATTGATGAATGGACGTAATGAGTGTAAATAAAAAATGTGGTCATTTTAGAAATGTAAAATTTCCCCAAAAACATAATTATTTATCAAAACCATAATTTCCTCCATCCTTAAGAGTTAATGATGAAGAAGGATGCACATTATGTCATGAAGGTTGTAGTCCGCATGTATGCACAATTGACTCATTTGATTTTCATAGTGGATGAAATGGAATGAATGAATTATTATTACAAGAGTATTATAAAAAAAATTTATTATATAAGTGATAATAGTTTTGTTGTGTTATCATTTTTATGAAATATATAAAAATGGAAAATTATAAATAAACACTAATAGCAGAGTAATACTCATGTCAGGAACTGTGTTTTTTCTTTGATTAATCTTTGTAAATGAATTTATTATGATAATTAGTGGTGTCAAATGTTGGCCCTACAGAAGCAGAGAATTTGCGCCCGTTTGGGACTTCGGGCCACCGATTTGGTCCCTAAGTCCTTTACAGCCTTCAGTCCACCCAGGACTTCGGGTCAGTAAGGTCTTCGGGCCACTTCAAGGCCTTCAGGCCACCTTAAGTGTAGATGCAAACTAGGTGACCTAAAAGGAACAAGCTCTACAAGGAGGATGAGAAAATGAGATTTCACCATAGCATAAGGTAAACAGATTGCAAGAATGAGAGGGTATGGCACCTGCCATCAGGACAAGCTTGTGCATGCACGAGAATGCCTAGACGAACAACCATGTGAAGGTGGAGAGATGATTTCATGATGAAGATGCGGGGGAGGAGCAGTTCAATGTAGTTAGTCTAGGTTGTATGTAATATTTTAAGCCTACGAGAAAGTGAATTCCTCTAAGGCCTATTGGCCATGTACTACTTACGCCTACGGGCCTTGTAAGGGTTCCACCGCATCCCTTGAATGGTGGATTATCAAAAATCAATAAAATTGAAGGCCTTCAGGCAATTTGATAATGGTGTCCAAAGTATATGGTTAATGGGATAGAATTATAAGATGAAAAAATGAAAAGAGATTCACATTGGATGTCGAATGGATGTTTATTTCATGTAGGGGAGTAAGTTTTCCCTTATATAAGGGAAGGGCATAGAGTTTTTTGGAATTGCCTTAACATATTAAATTATTGATTTATAACAATCATTGTCAAAAGTAACCATATTTCAGGTATATAGATTATGTCCTTGGATATGGATAAAAATAATTCCATTCAATCGTTTTGGAAACAACATGTATGATTTAGGGTATTTTATTTTCACTTTTCACTTTTCCATGTATAATTTGTCTACATTGACTTTTACTTCGCCCATTTTAAATAATTAAAATGTTATATATTAATATTAAAAATATTAATTAATTTTATTATTATAGTCCTAAATATATTTTAAATTATATAAATTAAAAATAATATGATTGAGATAATATAATTTAAATTAAAACATACATAATACTTAAAACCAGTTATTTAGATAATTATGTTTTTATGATTAAAATTTATGTGAGTGAAAATTATTAATTTCAATAATTTTGGTGACCTAAATTTATTTATTATATTTCAAATAAGTATTATGTGACATGAAAATAAATCCATACCAGATTTTTGAAAAATATCAATTTACTGAATGAAAAGTCACAAAATCATTTTATTTTATAAAGTAACAAATCACTTTAGTACCGAAAATCATGTACATTAATTTCTATATAATAGTTAGTGCTTTTAAAAGGAACAGAAAAATCATTTGACAGTGCTATAAAAGCACTGTTAATCTCAGTGAAGATAAAAGGGGGTCCCCTTTAATAGTGAAAAAAAGAACTGATAAACAGTGTCCTTTATCCGTGCTAAAAAACACAATGATAATCCCCCACTTATCATCAATTTTGATCACAGATAAAGGACACATGTTATCATCATTATTTTTAGAACTGATAAAGGAGGCCTTCATCAGAACTTGAAATAATGCTAATAAAGTCTTAGATGTATGTGATGTGATGTTTATTTAACATCACACCCACCAGAACCTGCACAAAAAACACACACACACCACAAGAACAGTGCAAAGAAGAACACAAACGCATGCACAAGGACAAAGCAACAAACACAAGGGTTTGAAAAAAAATTCTATATAAATTTCAAACAATGTTACATATAATTACATTTACAATTATACAACAAATAGTTAAAAACATTAATGTTTGATCTATTGATATGCGTGGTCCCCTCTCAAAAAATGTCCACCCATGGTATTCGTTGCCAAAAAAATCAGCCCAACTCACAAAAAAGGTTCCACATATATATGAAAACAAATATTTTGTTAGTAACATTATAAAAAAAATAAAACATTAATAAGAAAAAATACATTAATAAAATGTCAATTTTTAATAAAAAATGAATTTGGAGTTACACAGGTTAAATCGTGCATCGTATTGGGTTGGGGATGATTCCTACATGTCACAAATGAGATATGGATATTTTTCTTAAAATATCAAAATAATCTAAATGGTTTTCATAGTTTTGAGATTTATCCCTTATTTTATTACTAAAATTAATTAAAAATATAAATTATATATTTGGATTTATACTGGTCAGATAGTTTATTGGATAGAGGTGTGGTTGATTTATACACATCACAAATGAATCAGGGATCACTATTCTAAAGTATCAGAACAATCCTAATGGGTTTTCTCAGTTTTTAGTATGATAGTTGTGTTTTCTTACTAAAATATAATTTCAATCAAGAAACACCCATTTTGAGTCATACTGGTCACATCAAGAATCATTTTGAGGTTATATGTCTTCATTCAAGTCATAATGAAATTACAAATCGCTCTCCTAAATTAAGAAGACAAGTAGATGGTGTTTTCTTAGTTTTCAGTGAGTGAAACATTTTGAGCTAAAATGTCAATTTTAAACTGATAATGGAAAATGTTAGTCATATTGGTCACAATGTGCATTAGATTGAGGTGTAGTTGATTCCTAAACATCAAAAATTACTTATGTATCATTTTCATAATGTATCAAAACAATTCGAATGTGATTGCTCAGTTTTCAGTATGTCAGATATTCTTTTTTACTTATATAAATGCCAAATTAAAAAAGCACCTTTGGATTTATACTGTTCACATCATTTATTAGATTGAGGATTGATTTTTTCCTACATGTCCAAAATGACTCTTGGATTATTTTTCTAAGGTATCAAAACAATCCAAATGTGTTTTCTCAATTTTTAGTATTTTAGTTGTGTTTTTTACTAAAATATCATTTCAAACTGGAAACATGATTTTTGAGTCATACCTATAACATCATGCATTAATTTTATGGGAGACTATTTCATACACATCATAAAGGGCTTATGAATCACTATCCTTAATTATGATGTCAATCAGAAATAATTTTCTTGGTTTTAGTGATTGACATGTTTTGAGTTAAATTGTAAAATTTAAACTGATAACAGTCACTTTAGTCATACAAGTCACACCGAGCATTGGATTGAGGGTTGGTTGATTCTTACACATCAAAAATGACTCATAGATAATTTTCCTAAAGTATCAAACAATATGATTTTTTTCTCTCAGTTTTTTGTATTTCGGTGGTTCCTTTTAAATAAACCAATGCCAATTTTATATAAAAATACACAATTGGATCTCTACTGATCACATCGTGTGTCGTATTGAGGTGTGGTTGATTCCAACACGTCACAAATTAATCATGGATCATTTTACAAAATTATAAAAAAAATCCGAATACATTTATTCAGTTTTTAGTATATTAGAAGTTTTTTTACTAAAATTAATGACACTTAAATAAAAATTGACACTTTTAGTCATACCAGTCACACTGTGTTTCAGAATGAGGTGTGGTTTATTCCTACACATTAAAAATGACATATAAATCATTTTCTTAATGTTTCAAAACTATCCGAATTCATTTTATCAATTTTCAGTATGTCATTTTTTTACTAAAATATCATTCCTAACTAGAAACACGCATTTTGAGTCATACCTATTGTATATTTTTTCGGTTTAACATGAGATTTCTTCATACACATCAAAAAAAATTCTGAATCCTTGTCCTAAATTATAAATTAAATTTGAGTGTGTTGTCTTTGTTTTCAGTGAGTGACATGTTTTGAGCTAAAATGTCAATTTTAAACTGATAACGGAGACTTGTAGTCACATCGGCCACACAGTTCATCTGATTGAGGTGTTTTTGATTCATACACATCCAAATGACTAATTATCCTTTTTACAAATTTATAAAAACAATATGAATGAAATTTCATAGTTTTTAGTATATCACCTATTCTTTTAGATAAATTTATTGTTAATTAAATATAAAAATGCACACTTAAAGTCATAACTGTCACACCACACATCGGATTTAGGTGAAGTTGATTTCTATACATAAAAAATGACTTATGGATCATTATAATAAAGTATCAAATCAATTTTAATGGGTTTTCATAATTTTTAGTATGTAACTTGATATTTTTACAAAAAAATGACACTCTAAAAAAATAGGCACTTTGAGTCATAATGGTCATATCTTCATGCTATTTGTGTGCATTATCCCATTTTTCATGATACACATTCATTTCTAAACAAATCTATATCATATTTTAATAGGTTAATTTTTTAAAAACATGGTATTACTAAAAAAATATAAACAAACAAAATATTTTAAAAAAATTTTAAATGAAATACTATTTAAATATTAAAATACCTCTTCAGGGATACTGGTTTTCTCATGGAGTAAAATATCTTTTATAAATTTAAAAACATAGTAACCATAGTCTTTTATATTTTTTTATTTCGAACACTTCAGAAATATTGAGAAAAAATTAATTTTTTATGTGTCTAGATAGTGATATCTTATTATATATACCATGATACTTATCTTGTTGAATTAGATATTATGTCCCTTTTCCTTTTCCCCTGGCCTCATTCCATGATTTATATTATATTCATCCACCACCCAATCTTAAAAAAATAATTATTAAAAAATATTATAAATTATATTACTAGATGTTTAGTTCAAAAATTTTGTATATAGTGTATTAAAAATTGAAAAACTACATCATGTGTGGGCACTTTTATGGATATAATGCCATTGAATCTAATAAATAAATCTTTCAAGTATCCAAATTGACTTAAATGAGAATCTGATGCTACCTAAAAACCAAAAAAATAAATAAGTAATGAAATAAAAAAATATATTTCAAATGATTAAAATTTTGATTTTTACCCATAGATCGTTGGTATCAAGAAGTTTTTGTCATTCATAATTTTTTTGTTAAACGATTAGAGCAGGGCTATATCTATTTAACCCTCTTTCATGGATTTTATTTTCTTATTCTATCGAGGTGACATGAGGACAAACAAGCCCAAATTTTTTTAATGGGAAATTCCCTCAATTGTTTTTCATATATACTCCAATGAAAAATATGAAATGTATTTAATCATAGTTATCATATTTTATCAGCTTCAGGAAAATTAAATCATTAAAACATACCTTATGTATACATTTACAACTGAGCCGCCTATCCAATCATATGTCAGAATTTCACTTACATTGTCATCGCTCGTGAAATGTGGATATTCCCCTTCATACATATTTTAATTAAAAACAATTGTCTATGTTCCATCGTCTTTAAACTTCATATCCACATGAGCCTGTAATGATAATAAATACAGATATAGAATGAGTGGGTTTAAGGTGCTTTCTGTAGATCATTTCAATTAGTTGTTTGATCATTGAAATGCTTTGGATCCAATCATTCTTTTCACTCAATTTCCTGTGTCTTAATGTAGCAACAATCATTACTTCAGACCATTTTCCCTTAAATTTTAGTGGTTTATCTTGAAAAATAAATTGGAAATGAATACCTCATTGTCAATATGTTTTTCACATGCTATGATAGCCATATGATAAATGTTCCAAGAGCTTGTTTGAACTTATGAATATATTTATCATCAATTGGAATGGGTAACTCGGCACTCAACAAATGGTCTTCATTAATCAACACTATGACACTATTGGATGTGGTCTATTTTGTCACATGGAGTTCTCAATATTAAATAATGTAGCCCTCACTACAAGGTGATGGGTGGGTGTTGATATATATAAATCAAAATCATTTTAACCATGTACAATATCAACAAATGAATGTATTAGTGTCTATCTGATTAAAAATTCCTAGAAAATATTATTAAAACATTTGTTACCTTTTCTAAGATAGGTTTTTGAGGGCAATGGCTCACCTCAAAGCTAGTGGAGGTGGGGCAGGATCTTCATCCGTGGAATATTCTTGAGTTTTTTTATTCTCTTCCCCCACCATCATATTTTACATGAACACTCTTCAAAATTAATTATATTCTTCAGGGGTATCTATTATTTCTATAATCATTTTTATTTCTTCACTTTGATCCTCCTCTTGTTTTTTCTCAAAAAATGTCTAGGGTGTCACTAGACAACACGCACCTCTGACACAACCATACTTTTCTAGTCGCTTCCAGGCCACTAAATGTAGGTATGCATCCGGTTCAGATGTTGCTAATTCATGTGACCAAGTAAGATAGAAAATATAGGAAAATAAGTAATCATTTTTATGTAATGTTGATTTAAAGAAAAGAAATAATCATTAATTCATACATACAAATGTTTTCCACACTTTTATTGTGTTTTCATCTATTAGTATCCTATCCTTATTTACATGCACCTCTTTCCATATCCCATGGTGTGGGACTAAAGTTACATTGGATTTGGATTCATCGATCTGTATATAAACATAGGAATACAATTATGGTATTTTTTATGTCACATAAAAGTATTACTATAGATTTAAAATAAGTACCAATTATTTTTCAAGTGAAGTGTACCCCATTATTCCTTTATGGTATTGGTACATTGGTTGTTCTTCTTGTTCCTTATTTTCATCACTCAGTTGTTTCTTCATTAATAAAAAACTAACAATCAACGTGTTGAATACACGTATCATCAAACTACGTATTTCCAAACACAACGTACCTGAAAAGACTGCCCCACATGACAACTAGTAAACACATCCCACACTCCTTAGGCTATAAATTGTTCATAAATAGAAGGTGGGTGTGGATTTATTTTCCCTTGATCGTCTTTAAGTAACATTTTGTTAAAATTATTCAAAATCCTCTATGAATTCTTATAGAAACCCTTAATACACAATTCTTCTATGATTCATCCACTATAAATGCACTGTACAAGGGATGATGAAGAGTAATTCAATGTTTCATTATATTATTTTTTTGTAAACTTAGTAAATTATATCATAATTTTACCATAATATCTCCCCACATCGGTGTCATAATCCCAGTGAAAAAATGGTTCCATGACTATACATCAATCGACCCGTGTTGTCACGTTACGATTCCAATGTGACTACTCAACAAGGGATTTTAGGGTTAAAATTATGGAACAAGTTATAAAATATAACTAGAAAACACCTCGATTCATCGCAAATCAATTAGTGTGGCATGACTCCATCACATTATTCCAATGCTTGGTGAAGTAATAATAATTTCTATATGTATATGATATTGTGATCACCACCATTGGATATCCCTTATCCATGCTTAAATTGACCAGTAATATCATCTATCCTTCACCAGAACACTAGAGTCCCAACGGATATGTTCTACAGTCAGTGACCACACTCGAAACCATGAAACACTCATGTTCCAGTTTATTACAAACACTGCATTATCTCAATGATCCTTGTATCACACCAAATCAATTGGTTGTACGCACCAAGAACAATGTATATGTCTCTAACATGAAGTACTATTGGTTCCTTCCTTTATAAATACACATAATAAAATATATAATCCTGAACCCATTACACAATCAAAAATTTCTCATGTGTTATTCCTTTCACAAAAAGAAATTCCTTATGCTAGTCATAACTAGAATAAGGTATGTTTCTTTCAATATCCTTTTTAGTACATCATGTCTCAAGTCAAAATAAGAAAAAAAATATGGTACAAAACTGAGAGATGCTATTCTTTTCTATAGTGTATTTTTTAAAATCTCCAAACATACAATATAAATGACATTACAAATACTAATCGTTCTAAAATTCTTATCTGAAATCATATCAGAATCCCCTAGAATAAAAGTGATGAGAATATCACTATACGTCTTAAGAGTATTATTAGATCTTTAAAGCACATTCATGGGGTTAAAAACATCAACTCCCAAAATATTCTATAACCTTTTATAGAAAATTTCATAAAGAAAATCCATGTTTTGTACCCATGATGGATGTATCAACCTAAATTGCATGACCACTTCATAACATTGAATATCAATAGGTAATAATTCATTCATATAATTTTTTAAAGATATTAAAATATTGTAAGTCATATATTTAGATATAGAACTATTCTAAGAAGAAAATATGATTTGATAATCACTTGAATTATATCATTTTTCCTTTTTAGAGGATTCACCATAGAGTGCTTACAGGTGGAAGGGTTCATTACATGTGTCGATATGGTTATTTGACTAGGGTGTCTAGAAAGTGCCTCATGTAGCTTTGGATAAGTAGGGCTAACAAAAGATATATTTCCCTTATAACTCTATTTATCCAATAATAAAAATATCAATTTATTCCCCAATGAATTAGGATTTTCATCCAAAAAATGTAAATTTAATTAGGTGTTTTTTTCCATTTATGTCATGAATTTTTCCTTTATTGTGGATTTTCTTCTCGGGGAGATATTTTCAAAACTATGAGGTTAACAAAACTAAAATTTAGAGATTTGATGTAGTAACTTAGCTGTATATGTACATCTATGTTATCATATATCAGGTTTGGGGATTTGTTTCAATTCAGGTATCTTCTCGAATTTCATCCACTATCTATAAGTTTCAGGGGTTTCATTTATATTTTGGAGGTTTAACATTTTGATTTCTGATTTGTATGAAATATAACTGTTGGCATCAGATATGTTTCTTATTTTACTACTAGTTACCAAAAAGTGGTATTAAATCTTGGTTATATTCTATATGGTGATTATTTTATCAAGAATCGATAGAAAGTCATGGTTTCAAGACTAATGGGTTTTCTCTAGTGAAGTGGTTTTACAAATTTTAGTGTAATTGCACTAGTTACAAAGTGGTGGTGCTGTTGAAATGGGTTCGTTTTAGATTGATATTCCATGGTAAAATATTCAGACGTTGGGGGAAAATGGATTTCCTACTTTTGGAGAGTTTAAATATTACATTGATTTTGAATTATTCAGAAGCGAGGTGTTCACTAAAAGTGGAAACCATGATATTAATGTGTTATAATTTTTTTAAAGGTGTATCCAAGAAAATCTAGATCCAATATAGAAGAAGGACATTCCTCAATGTTGTTGATCATTAAATATGGTTGTTTAGTAGAGGTAGGGATCAAGAAGTATGATTGGTCGAGGTTTTGGTGCAATAGTGGTTCTCAGTGAGAATGTATCGATGCCTAGAAAGTGAATAATGTTGATCCATATATAGGGAGAGCATATAGATTCCTAATAAGTGTGGGGACTTAATCCCATACTAGGTAGAGAAGATCGATGTTTACCAAGTACATATCCTATGTCCTGCCTAAGTAACTAGGGTTCTCAAGATAAATGAAATCGAGGAGATCAAAATCAATCATGAAGTCAATAACATAAAATCTAAATGACATAAAAAACTCTTCATATCACCACTAAAAACCATTAACTGAAACAAAACCTTTTTACCCATGTATAACACATTACAAAATAAAATCAACCCATTTTATATACCCATCAAAATCCAAATATAATATAGCAAAAGTATTCCCATATCAAAGATTCTTTTTATAACATTCCAACCAATACATTGAGAATTCCATGATAAAAAACACAAGAAATTATTTTTAAGAATTTTCCAAATGGTCCTTAAATGTTTCACCCAAGTTAAACACATAAAATCCTTTTTTGGAGACCAAACATGATTCAAAACATAATGGAAAACTCCTTTAAATAATAAATGAATTAAATGCCAATGTAAATATATCAAAAATACATAACGGGGTGTCCAAATATCATATAAGATATCATTACATATTAATAAATCAAATTTATATATATGATTCATAAAATGATAAAAAAAGAACACCAAAGGTAAACAATAATCAAATCCCCTTCAAAAAGCAACATTTAATTGGTAAATAAAGTAGATTACTTAATTATTAACTTATAGAAAATGTTTGAAAGTCATTAGGTGGATTGAACAACTATTTATAAATATAAATTCATTAAAAGGGATAATAATTAATTTAAAAAAACACTTATAGTGAGTTAGAAAGTTGATCTAACAACATACAGATAAATGAACTTTGTGAAAGCCAATTAAGTTAACTTGATGGTCAACTTCATAAGGAATCATTTTATCATCATCAAAAAAAGCATAATTCAATAGAATTTATATGAATAAGGGGTGTAAAATACTCAAGAACGAAAATCATGTAAATTAAAAAGGGTTTCATAAAACCAACTACCTAAACAATGTTCAGATGAAAATAATCAATCGAGGAAGTGAAGAGAGTGTTGGTATTATGTATATATTCTGAAAACCCCAAAAACGATTAGAAAACAATTAAAAACATTATAAAAATGTATATGTAAAAACTATAAAAGAAACCCGTAAACACGATCATTATAATACATTCATACTTGGTATAAACTATCCCATATTCACACGCACAAACATTTTGGGTATATGATCATGTTTCACTAGAGGACCACCAATTTCATTTCAAAAACCAACCAACATGAAATTCATTTGGTGAAAAAACAAGTAAAACAAACGAAAAAGATATTCAGCAGGGCGTTTAGCTCGTATAGTTCACAACATCACCATCAAAATAAAGAGAATGAAGAGAAAACTGACCACTTAGGTGGTGTTTAGCACAAGGTGGAGGTCTGTTTGCAGTAGAGGAGAGGCGTTCAATGGAGGAGACCTCTGGCAGAGGAGTGCCACCCGATAGAGGAGAGGTGAACAACAGAGGAGATGCACAGGATGGATGTGTGGCGCACAATAGAGGTGTGGGTCATGGCAGAGGTGTAGAACACAATAGAGGAAAGGCATATGATAGTCTGGTTCCTGCATGGTGGAGGTGTGGCACACAATGAAGGAGAGGTGCACGACGGTCTGGTTCACGGTGCAGGTGTGGTTCACAATAGAGGAGAGGTGGTGGGAGAGGAGGAGGAGGATGAGGAAGAGAAGGCATGCCAGTAGAAATAGGATTTTATGAGATCTTGAGGGGTGCAAAGAAGGAGGAGAATGTTAGGGATTTTTTTAAAAATCTGGTGAATCTTTTAACAGTGCTTGCTAAAATGCACTGATAAATGAATGTTTTATCAGCAATAAAATAGAATGCGCTGATAAAACATCCTCTTATGAGCACTTTTTTAGCACTAATAATGATAGACCATTATCAGTGCTAAAAAATGATGATAAAGATATAATGTTAATAATTTATTTGTTTTATTATATATAATTATAAAATTATATACATGATAAATATATATTTATATTTGTAAAATTATAATTTTAATAATTATAACAATATAAGAAATATAATTATTATATTAGTAATATTAGAAATATATATATAATAAATATATCAATTATATATAATTATAAGATTATAGATATATGTAACTATTTATCTTCTAATTTTATAATTATTTATATTAATATATATATTTATAATTATTGTTATAAATCAATATATACATATAATTGTAATATTATAAGAAATTAATATTTCTAAAATTTAATATTTTTATATTTATATTTAATATATTTATTATAAGTTTATAATTATTTAATTATATATAAATTTATTTGTAATGATAAGTATAAATATTATTATTTATTTCTCACTATTTCTATATATTTATTAAATTATATATAACATTATATTTGAGAATAATAAATACAATTTTTATGAATTAATAATTATTTATATAAATATATATTTATTTATATCGACAACTAATAAATAACTATATATTTAAATGTAATAAAAAATTATATTAAATAAATTATTTATTGTTGTAATTATATATATATATAATTATAAAATTATAAAAAATATATTTATAATTTAATAAATATATATAAAAAATATATTTATTATAATATTTTACTTATATAAATATATCTACTTTTATTTAGAATTATATTAATTACTATTTGTAATTTTTTATTTATATTTGTATATAAATATGTATAATTAATATATTTTTTATAATTTTTAGTTATTAAAATATACCTATATTTATTGAGTAATTATAATTATAAATATTCATATATATTTATAAATATATGTATTAAATTATATATTTATCACATTATAAGTAGTATAAAAAATATATTTATTATAGTTTTATAATTTTTCTACACATATATATAGTGACAATTATAACAACAAATAAATATATTCATAAATTTTGGTATATTTTTATAAATATAAATATATATATATATATATATAAAATTATAATAAATGTATTTATTTTATTTTTATATTTATCTAATTTTATTTATAGTTATATTTATAATTACATATAAATATATTTTAAAAGTATTAATACATACTTAAAATTTAATAATTAAAAATAAAATAAATATATTTATTCTTTGAATATATGTAATGTAATTTTATAAGTATTTATAACAGAATATTATATATATATTTGTAACATGAATTAATCATATACAACTAGTAAAATGTACATAAAAAAATGATCCATCAATGGAAAACATGAATAATAATAAGAGTCTAATGTTTAAACGAATATTCATGATGATACATAATATATATGCATGCATGATCAGTAAATTAAATTACCAAATTCATTGGAAACAAATATATATTAACTATAATCTTATACTTTTTTAAAATAATATATATATATATATGTATGTATATATATATATTTCATTATTAAAAAAATATCTTAGTTATAAACATGAATTTTTTATTTAATATATTAAAATATTTTTTTGGATATAAATATAATAATTTTATATAAATTATTATTAAAAACATTTATCAACATTCTTTAGTAATGATAAAGGCCCCACTTTGTCAGTGATTTCTTCTTAGCGCGGATAAAACAATGTGCTTCCCTTTCCCCATTTTGGGGTAGTGTTTTATAAGTTCAATTAAAATTATACAATGAATAATTTCATTCAATAATTTCACTCGTTATCAATATATGGTATGATGACCTTATAGAATATTTTTATAACTCTAGGAAAATTATAACTAAATAAAATAATTTGAAAAAAAATATATAATTTTAGATAATGATTAAAAATTAATTTTAAGTAAATTTTGTTACTGTAAATTATAAAATATATATTTGTTATATAGTTCAATTTCAAAAATCTATATATTAATATTTTAATATAAAATTCAAAACAAAACAATAAACTATGTTTTTTAAGTATATCATAAACAATAAGAATTTATAATATTATTTCATACAAATTCTCTAATTTAAAGAATTTTAATATTGGTTTTAATATATAGGTATTTTATATTTTATCCGAATGATATATCGAAATTGATTACTTTAATTTTCTAATGTGTCATGATCTATGTCTTAGTGCATGTGAAGAAACATATCAAACATTGTATTATTTAATGGAAATGATATATATATTGAAACCATTAGATTTTATTGTAAGGAACATTTTTTCTTGTATTCCTTTGTAATTCTATGAGGTACATATTATTATACATGTGTTAAGACAGTGTGAGATTTTGAATGCTGGAGAGTATCTTTATCGATATATTAAAAATATTAAATATATTACTTCACACATGTACTATTTTATAAAATAATGAAATAACTCCACAATGGAGTCTCGAATCTAGAATATGAGGCTCGTTTTGGTTCTATTTAATGTGGGTATTACCCTATAGGTTCCCTAAGGTAGGTAAGTGTTAGAAGTTCTGAGGGAGGTGAACATTTGCATGTGCGTTTAAAAAAAATAAATCATTTATATATTTTAGTTTATTTTCAATAATGAAAAACTAATCCTTTAAAAATACCCAATTATAAAAAATCATCTGGGATAACTACATAACCTTGGGAGGATTTGAGAAGATAAAAATTTATGTTCCTTATAGGTAGGCCATGATTGGGCGACGAAGTACGACTGAATCGAGAAGGATTGAGAGGCAATAGATGCATCAAGTCTTTTTCACCACTGGTGATCATGTTCTTCAACAACAATCTATCAGTAAATCAAGGTTGTAATTGTCATTTTATATTTTTTCACCAATGATTTTATTTTTTATCATGGATTATATATTATCTGCTTTTATTTTGGCACTATGTAATTCTTCATATAAACCTATTATTTATTTTATTGTGGTTTCTAAATTTACCCCAATCAATAACTGATTCCCTTGTCAATGAATTTAATCCAACCTATGAAATGGACTTGTTCAACCCTTATGCATATTGTTGTTTTGTGGATTTCACATATAATTCATTTTGGGTTTCTAATCGGGTTTACAATTTTTTTAAGGGGGATAGGTTTACATTTGTTTTTGAAATGGGACCCAAGATGCGTGAACACTGATCATGCATCTCTCCTTGGTCACGCTTCATGTGCATTTGTTTTGAAGGAAGAGTGAACTCCCCATTCACTCTACCTTTAGAATTTTTATATTTTTTATCTATTTTTATATTTTGTATTTTTTTTGTATTTTGGGGTTTGTTTTGTTTATATATATATAAATAAAATGATATTTTAATTAGAAATTTTTTGATATTTAATATCCGTATGTACATCCATTACATCAATCTGGGTTCTGACAGAAATGCTCACCCATGACTTTCTTTTATAAGACGGTTAGCCTTGAAAATCGTTCTACATTTCTGATGCGGGATTCAGATTCTCCCCATTCTACACTGAACATTCTGCATTTCCAATGTGGGATTCAAAAATGTTTCAAGTAAGTGGCTTTGAATGACTATAAAATATAAAAAATAAGATGAATATAAATGAAATTTAAAACATCGATTAAATATATAGGAAATAGTTAAAAAATAATGAATTTTGTAAAATATGTTGGTGGAAAAAAATTTACAGGATTTCAAAACCACCAACCTGAAACATAAAAATGTTTCAAGTAAGCTTCCCAGGAACACAATGTATCTTCCCGACCCAAGGAGTTTAATCATGTAATACCTCCTTCACATGTACTTCCACATTTCTAGATTCAAAAAGGTTCTTCCTAAGTAAAACTACATGGTGTGTATCTATTATAAACGACATGCACTAACCAAAAACCAACAACCCATGTTCTCCCTCACACGGCCAAAAACATGGTCAAAAACCACATGACTTGTACTTAGAATACATGACATGTAGTTAAAAATTTATTTTCTTCCTGAACAGAGGAACACTTGTCATGTGTTCATAGCGTCACACACAATGTTGTTTGGCTTCCCAGATAGTAATCCTAAGAAACATCCTTGGAGACCATGCTTTTGAAAAGTAAGACACCGACATGCCAAATTCTGATATGTGATGCCCATACTCTGCACAAATAAATTCCTGGCATCCACATGTAGCACATAACAACACAATATATATCCCATGGATGAAACATGATCCACCAAATTCTAATCCAAGAGGGCCCCAACTTTTTAGGGACCAAAGTTGGCGTCGATCCTATTCAACCATAACATGTACCAATACTCCCATCACGGTTTCAGGCATATCTATCACATTACCTATTAAAATATCTTGCTTGTCTAGTAATAAATCTATCACAACAACTTAAAATAAGTAATGATCTCTAAATGGCATGGAAAGAATACATGGCATGTGATTTCTAACAAGTGTCTATATGATGCCTGAGATGGCATACCCTCATCTCATCGGGTTGCAGCAAAATAGAACCAAAATGATATCAATAATAACATCACATAACATGTGCATCACCCAACGCTAAAATATAATCAATTGCAATGTCTCAAAAAACAAAAAACACAATTCAATTTATGGTAATTTGGATTTCCATTGTACACGGGGTAACTACTCCTGGGAACAGATAATCACCAAACTCCATTTCATTCTTATCTCTCTCTAATTTCATCAAATAATAAACAAAACCAGAAAAGAAATCGTATGATAAAACATTGTAACATCTTATATCTGGATTCCACTCAACTGGTGCCCCATACCCTATTGGACATAAGGCCTCAAGCACATTTCTAAAAATGAAAAAGACTGCCGACTAGCAGAAAGGGACTAATGTGTGATAGTAGTGAAACAATTCACTCATTGGCATAGTGTAACATAGTGGAATAAATAAAAATAAAAAATGGAAGTAGTAAATAACATACAATTGAAATAATTATAGAAATACTGATATGCTAAATAACCAAGAATCATTCAATAAAATAGATAATGTAGCATGTTATGTGTTCTAAGAACTCATCCAAAATAAGTACACTATAGTAATACACAATATATGTCTCAAAATCATAAAAGAAAAAAAAAATATAATTGGAATAATCTCAATCCATGGCCCGATTCCACGCTCTCTCCCTCCTATGTTGCACATCAAGTACCTATAACAGGGTGCTTTCCCTAATCATCACCTGCAATCATATAATCTATTTGGGCCCAAAAGCATGACCCAAATAGTGTATGAGACTGAATCCCAGTAGGCAATCACCCATAGATTATGCCAATCTATCAGTGTCTATATATAATAGGAAGTGTACAATCATGAATGTAGTAAACTAGAAGGTACTGAAAAGCCAGCACATCAGTTTTATTAGAAGACAATGTATCTAAGTACAACTGAAGACTAAATCCAAGCATATTCTCCATCTTGGCAGAAAAGTCATTAGTTATTCTATTTCATTATTCCATTCCATTGGATTATATAAATGTTTCGAGGTCTGACCTAGGCCCAAAGACACCCCGTATATAATTAACCGTTACTTGTGACATAATAATAATTTAATCATTTTAATTATTTTCAAATAGTGCTCAGCCTATGTATCCCTCAATGGATCCTAGGATCACCTGACATTTTAAAATAAGACTCAGTGAGCATGACCAACCTACCTATGACTCACTCATATCCTTTACTTAATTAACCTTTTGAGATCATCCATTATCTTTTAACTGAGACAATGGTTCACCCAGGATATATTGGGTACAATTAGTCACATGAGCTTTAACATGTCTTTCAAATGATACCGTGGCTCACCCATTTCTAATTATACCTCATTTTCTAATTAAATTCCATAATAAAAGTAACACATGTGAATTATACTATCAAATGGATTTTCATTTAAACAACTAATGTGGGCACAATTTATATAACAAGTATCACATAAAAAATTAAACTGTTAGATGGACTAAGCATATAATTATCTCATGTAAGGAATTAATATCACATAATCAGTTCATTATAACAACCCAATATGAGAAATTCAATTCAGGACTTTTAGGCATTACAGGCCAAATGGCCATTCGAGATAAACACACCCATGGGGTGGCCCTAAATCAAGGTTCACAACCCTAAAAATACTTTCAAAACATATAATTAATTATCGTACCATAAAATGTAAATAATAAAGACTTAATATTAAATCAAATGACACCCTAAAAGTTGGATTGTGACATTATTCCATATACAATAAACTTGACAATCAACAAAATGAACAGGACAACCTAACCTATGTTTTTATGAATCTCCTCATCCAGTTTAGGCTTCTAATTCATTATAAAATAGTGTAGATCTACAAAACAAGGATAAGTGCTCAAGACTTGATAACTAGGTCAAGAGAAAAAATCATATAAAACAGATCAAGTGGAATTGAGATCTCACTAAGGGGAATCCAACGCATCCGATGGTGTTTGAATCGGAGATTGGACAACGAAACAACATGCCACCCTACCCTTGGATCACCTGGTTGCGCTATGCATTGAACGAAGGGGTGAATTCTATACGTTTTTACAAAAATAATAATACAGACTGATTTAATGAAAAAAATATATTACACAACATGTACATGAAACTACAGGTCGTGTCCGTAGAATTCTTATCCAGACCATTACATGCCCGTGTACTGGGATTACATGACATGTAGCCCTCCATACAATACATGTATATAAAAGTACACGATGTGTAGTCCCAATCCCTGTCATGTAATAGGCCAGCAGCCATCTCTTGACCACTTTCCCCCCATTTTCATAAGTATAAACTGAAAATGAAATATCCATATCTCAATAGAATGACCTCATTATGAAATATTCTATAGTATTCATTTTAGATTTTACATCGATAAAGTATATCATACCTTTTTATTTAACCAATTTTATTTTTAACTCTTTATAATCTTCATTAGTTGCAATCAAGACATGACAATCTTACTTTTCATCTATATGATTTACCTCTTTCATCAAGACAAACTGTACTTGCTCTTCTAAAATTTAGAAGAACAACTATCCTTGATTAAAATTAATGAACAAATTCTACTTTGATATGTAATTTAATTAAATGATTATTAGTACATATAATTATTCCACATTTTCTATAATGATAATATCAAAGGGAATGATTAATTTCCCTCCACAGAACAATAAATCTTTCAAAATTTCAATGACATACTCGATGGACTTGTCCTATAGGTTGAGACTAATATCTATTGTATTTGGATTACTTTTACAATGTTTCTTGAAAAAATTTACCATCATTGTCCAAATATCCCCTATAAATCCAAAAAAGAATTCTAGAATGTTCAGGCATTGATATTTCATGGAATAAAAAAGCTACATGGATCTTCTAGTACATGAAGAAATTTTTTATATTTCAATGATTAATGGGATATTGATGTTCCATTTCATTAATATTTCAATTAAAATTTTAAATTACTCTTAATCCATTATATGTATCATCCACTTTATAAAATGACTAATTTTCATTTATGAATATATACGTTTGTTAGATTTGATGTGTTCTTCTGAGTCATTCCTTCATCATATTATTTTTACATGATTTATTGTATTCCATGTTACTTTACTTTTCCTTTCTCCTTTATATTTTCGTTACCTTTAAATAATTGTTGTTTTGGATGTGTTTCCTTTCTATATTTATGCCTATATGAGTTACCATGAGGGGTAAATGGTGTTTTCTATGTGGGTTTATAGCAGGTTATGGAATGATATTTGATGACATGTGTTTCAGAAAATGCCTAAATGTATTTTTTTAAAAAATTATTTTTATTTTAAAATCAGTTGTAATCACCGAATTGATGTTTTGAAATTTATTATAGTGATAATTAGATTTTAAACCAAGATTATGGGTGATTTTAAAGTGTAAAAAATGATGGAAAATGCTATTTTATTTTTAAAGTGGTGAGTTAACCTTGTGATATACATTTAAAACCACCTTTTTAGCCTTGGTTAATTTTTATTTCATTGTATTGGGTGTTTTTAATGAATTTAATATTTACAAATGAGATGGACTATTTCCAAAGGTTGTGTTTTCCCATGTGGATTAGATTTTTTAACTTATTATGTCTTTGAATGTTTTTCAATGGATGTTTAAATGGAAGTGTAAATTCCAATTTGTGTTTCAAAGGAGTTTTGATAAAATTTGTACAAAGAGTAGATTGGGATGTATTTTAGAAATGATAATATTTTTGGGAATTTGATGCATGTTTTGAAAAGGGATGGTCCATTTTAAATTTTATAAAAAATGAGTTTTCGTAAAATGTGTGACAACCAATTCATCCCCATTGATTCTTGTATGACCACTATAGGTTGTGATCCCATGTGAGAATTTTTATAATTGAAAATATAGTTCAATGGGACTTCTGGGGGAGTGGATAGGTTTATTAGTTATGACTTAGTTTCTTTATATCCAGTTCAAGCCCTTTTATTAATACCACCTACCAATGATGTTCATGAAACTAGAATCATTTTTATGATCATTTAGATGTTTTATCTCTTTTATTCAATTGTATATCACCCTATTAATATTTTTTTGGGGCATATATTCTTGTCATTTTCCCCATGTTGTGTGACATGACATAGTGGTTCTTGACTGCATGCTTTCTTCATTATTTTCATGGTTCACTTTTTATATTTTTTGAAAAGGAATTATTAAAGCTTTT
Source organism: Viscum album (assembly GCA_963277665.1). Classification (NCBI taxonomy): domain Eukaryota; kingdom Viridiplantae; phylum Streptophyta; class Magnoliopsida; order Santalales; family Viscaceae; genus Viscum; species Viscum album. The sequence continues at coordinate 719,105,400 of OY728159.1, read as the reverse complement.
TAAAGAAGGAAAAAATGTAAATAATTATTTTTAAGTGTTTTCAATCTATTTTTAATAATGTGTTTGAAAATTTTTCTCAAATGAGAAAATTTATAAAGGTTTGAATTTGAAACTCCATGAATGCGTGAGTTTTTTAAATGGGGTTTTAGGCCACTAATCCTTGTTTTATAGATATTGTTGGTTTTCAAACATCATCAAAAATGTATGATAGTGGAAACCACTTTGAGTTTTGAAATGTATTTTTCAAAAATGGGTGTTTATGAAATATTATGAAGTCATATTTTTAATAGGTGATTTGACTAAGAAGTATTGGCTAGAGAAAATTTTTTTCCAAGTGACTTCTTTAATTTAATAAATATCATATAAAGAGGGTTTTAACACACTTTTATATGTTAATACTTACTATGTAAAAATTTATATAAAATGTATATTTGTCTAATGTATTGTAATGTAGATTATTTAGAATGTAATATGAAAGTTATCTCTAAGATTTGTTATGTTGTGGTGACCAACTATACTTTTAGACCACACTTATATGTTATAGGTTCAAGATTGTTTTGGCTTATTTCTCTTCCTTTGGATCTTTTGAGAGGTATATATATTTGTATGGTGACCCTTGTTGAACATATTTTGTGTATTTATTTTGTAAAATATTAATATTACCAAATAAAATAAGATATATATAAATAAATAATAGATGGATTCCTTTCATATGAAGAAACATAAAGAAGATCGAATGAAATAGTTCATAATTTTTTCAAAAGATCCTGCATATTACCCTTCATAAATCTTTTTTCTGTGTTTACAATATTTTTATTCAAGGTAAATTAGTCTTGAGAAGCTGTATGGACACTTGATCTATCATGGAATTGATCTATGTTATAAATAATGTAATAACCACATGGAAAAAAGTAGCTAGTTGCTGGGATAACACTATGTTTTATGGATAATTTGATATGATTACATGTGTGGACAATGATGAAGATGATATCATGTATGTGATTAGAGAATTGAATTATTATGAAGATTGTATTGATTAAATGAAAAAGACAATTAAATACAATCATATTGATTTCCCAATTTTTTTAGAAGTTAAAGAGTTATGAAAAGACACCATTTTTTACTAGTTTTACTAAATATACATAATTTTCATCCATACTAAAGCTTTATTATTTGAATACAGGTACCAAATGGAGTGGCACCAGTTTTAAATAACTAATTTATATCTTGAATGACATGTTCCCAGAAAATAATGAGCTACCCAGTTGAACATAAGATGCCAAACGAATGCTACACTAGATGTTCTTGATCATTGAAAGAATAGAGACCTATTTAATTGACTGTATTATGTTTACTAAGGACCACAAATCACATTCCAAATGGCCAAATTGTGGAGGTTCTTGATACAAGAAAGATGAATCCGGTCTTGAAAATGTTTTATGGTACTTTTCAATCATTCTAATGTTTAGGCACCTATATTGAAGTGATGAGAATGCATAGAAATTGACATTACACGATGATACAAGACATAAAAATGAGAAACTTCATCACATGGCACACTCTCCTCAGTGGAAGAGATTTTATAATTAGTATCCTAAATTTGTAAATGAGTTGAGAAACATTCATCTTTCTTAATCTATTAATGGAGAGAATCCTTTTGGTTTTCAAAGATGCACTCATAGTACCTGAACAATTTTGTTAGTAAATTATAACTTACCACTGTGATTATGAATGAAACAAAAATACATCTTGTAATCTATGCATATATCAAGACCAAAATAACTGGGTAATGATATTGATGTTTATTTGGCTCCACTGATTAAGGATTTGAAATTATTGTGGTATTCAAGTGTTACACTGTATGATTCTAATAAAAATGATGATTTAACTTTGAGATACATGTTTTATAGAATGATAATTGACTTTTCTACTTATGGTGATTTTTAGGATATAGCATTAAAGGAACTCAAGGGTGTCTCATTTTCCAAAAAAGGTACACAATCAATTTGGTTTAAACATTCATCAAAGAATTTATTTACAGGAAATCTATGTTTTTACCTCAAAGACATAAATATCAATCTTGGAAGACACCATTTGATGGATGTTAAAATAAATATACAACACAATATCCACTAATAGGTGATCAACTATTTGAGAAAGTAAAATATGTAGACTTTACATTTTGTAAACCATTTTATAAAAACCTTAAAAACTGGTTGAAGAAAGTGATTAGTTTTTTTTGAATTACCATATTTGAATTATTAGAACAACATTTTTTTTGATGTTATGCATTTTGAAAAAATGTATGTGATAGTGTCATCGATATGTTTCTAAATGCACTTGGAAAAATAAAGGATGGAATTTGGGAAAGGTTGTACAATGTTGACATGGGAATATAAGAAGAGTAGGTGTTGTGGAAGGGTGAAAAATAAATATTTCTTCCTCCAGCTACTTACACACTTTTTGAGGTAGGAGAGATACTTTTTTTTTCATCTTATTGAATGTAGTAAAGCATCTATAGGGGTATTCATCAAATATCATGAATATAATTCGAATGTCCAATTTAATGTTAAAGGGTATGAGATCACTTGAGAGATCTAATTCCTATAGATTTATATTGAGTTTTTCCCAATAATATTCAGCATACATTAACCAATCTTTGTTTCTTCTTCAAAGCTATATGAAACAAAGTTATAGACCTGATGTAATTTCACACTATGGAAAGATATATTATGGTCATATGATGTGAATTGGAAATGTTCTTCCTACCAACATTCTTTAATATGATGGTTCATTTGATGGTTTACTTGGGGAGAGAGATTAGACTATGTGTTCATGTACACTATAGATGGATGTACCCCGTTGAATGGTATATAAAGATTTTGGAGGAGTATATCCAATATGAAATTCGACCAGAGGGATATATTGTAGAGTGATATATTATTGAGGAAGCCTTTGAATTATATACTAAATACATATCCGATGTAGAAATAATTGGTCTACTAAAATATCATCACAAGGGGTGGAATGTAGGTGATGGAATTTCTGGAAGAGATGTTTTGAACAAGAATATTACAGATCGGTAACATGACCTACTTTATGTTTTTCGTATCAGTTGGGCAGTTTCCCCTTATGTCGAAATAAAAAAATAAATTCTTATGAATTTGAATCTATCAAGGTATAAAAGGTGGATATAAAATACACATAATCAAAATTTTATAGGATGGTTTCAGAACCATATTTTAAGGAGTGATATGATAATCCAAATTAAATTTCAGAAGGAATTCAATGGGTAGCTAGAGGACCTTGTGTGTATGTATTATCATAAAATGGATATGTAATTAATTTTTATATGTTCTACACAAATTAACATGATTAATATAGTATCATCAAATTTAGAAGAGTTACAATTATGAATGAAGCAATGTCTGTTTTTTGTACTAAGGATAGAAATCTAATTTAAGGGAATATGACATACTTTAACATCTTCAATCAAATAAGAGAGCAAGATTATACACTATTCAGAATGCTGCTTTTTTTAATGTTAGTTGGTTGATTGCTATAATGATGTTAAAATAGATGAATTGATATTCATGAATGTTGATTTCAGTGAGGATGTGTACAAAGAGGAACCATTTATAATGGATTCACAGGAAGTAAAATTATTTTATGTTCCAAATCCCACAAACCAAAAGTGGTCAATTACTATATAATCGACCAAAACCAGTGAAGGGTTAAATGAAAATTCAACTAAGGATAACTTTTTCATTGGGATGTTTAAACCATTTCTAAGTAGTACCAATATAGATGATGTTTTTTATGTCATATGAGACCACAATGAAGGGGTTTTAATAGTAAATAGAGGGGTCAAATCCATTCATCCTGAAAAGAAAGTGAGTTCAACAATCTGGTAATATATTATTTGTAATATAAATTATGTTACCACATGTTATTATCTATTCCGTGATGCATTTATGCAATATAAATTAAATGTTAATACACTTAAATAGATAAGGAGATCTTCATGTGTTGGTGCTCCCAAACCTAAGGAATAACAAGTCTCACAGTGCAGAGGAACACCGACCTTCTTCACGTGTGGTTCTCCCAATCTTGAGGAACAACATGGTTCTCCAATTTTTCTACTAACATTACAAAGGAAGAATGACTAAATGAAAAGTATTATTCTACCAATCCAGAGGAGTATCATAATTGTGATGTTGAATATGATTAAATGGTAGGAGATGAAGGACTAACTTTGTCAGAAAACGGACCATCGAAGTTTGATGATTTTAGTAAAAATCATTACAGCTAGAAAAGAGGCATAAAATATGAGGTCGAATAGAATTCACACAGAATTCATGTTAACCCCCAAATACCACATTCATTAGTTACATTGGAATCATCACTCAACAAAGAATTTCAATTGATATATATTTGTGGAAGCAAGTTGTACCCATGCTTAAGACACTGATGTGGGAAGAAATTACGGTGACATTATGATAAATTTTCATTATTTCACTAAAGAATAAAATAAAAAACCACTTAATTACTCTTCATCATCTATTATAGAGTGCATTTATAGTATATGAATCCCAAAATAAATATGTATTAATTATTTCTGTAAGGATTCACATAGGCTTTCACATTATTCTAATCAGAAATCATCTTAAAGATGTTGAAGGGAAAATAAGGCCACACCAACTGCTTATGTATATACACCTAATAACCTAATGAACATGGTTTGTGTTTACAGGCTATCATGAAAATGTGTATTTTTAGGTACATTGTGGCTAATAATACATTATTAGAAAATATTGGTATTCATCACTTCGATTAAATTTTTTTTACCAATGAAGCAACAACTAAGTGCTTAATATAATGAACGAGTAGCAAAACCAACATACCCCTACCGTAAAGAATGTATGGGGAATGCTTCACTTGAAAAAAAATGTTTTGTTTTTGAAATATATCATAACACTTTTATGTGACATGAAACGAAAACAAAATAATGTCCTACTGTTTATATGCAGATTGATGAATCCAAATCCAAAGCCACTTCCATATCATGCCTTGTGATATAGATAGAGGTATGTGTAAATAATGACACGATACTAATATATGAAAACAATTTTTTTGATAAACCTGTTTAGGTTTGACATAACTATAATTTTTTCTTTAAATCTATAATACATACCAATGATTTCTTATTTTCCTATATTTAATATCTGATATAGTCACATAATCAATAACACCTTTATCAGATGAACAACTACTATTAGTGGCCTTAATGTGGCCAGTAAAGTATGTACACATTCGAGGTGAAGGTTTTCGAGTGACACCCCAAACATATTTTGAGAAAAAATAGGAGGCAGACAAAGGTGAAGAAATTAAAGAGATGAGAGAAATATTATCTTCTCTTGAAAACACAATTCTAGAGGAAGAATGAGTTGTTATAAAATGTTATAGGGGGAAGAGAAGAGAAGAAAATACACAAGAACAACCATTGCATGAAGATCCCCCACCCCACCAGAATTGAGGTTAGCCATTCCCCTCGAAGAGCTTCCTTAGTTGAGGGAATAAATGTTCTAATAATCATTTTTTGTGATATGTGAATACAACAGTCACTGATTCATTTCCAATATTGATATTCAGGAGGGTAATAATTATTGTGATTTATATCAATCATCACCCACCCATCACTTTATAGAGAGGGATATAGGGTTCATTATCCAAAATGACATTCAACACAAAATACCACTTTCAACAGGTCATGTGAGAGAGTCTATTGGAGTATCACATGACCTATGCTTTTAGAAATATGATCAAATTGATGAAGAAGATATTAATAATATTGACCATGTTATTGGAACATTCATCGCATGGCCATCATAGTTTGTAAAAAAACATTTTAAAAAGGTGGTATTAATTTAAAATTTATTTTTCAAGCTCAAACGTTTTCAATCAATGAGAAAAGTTATGAACTGATTAATGTTATTAAAGATGGAGAAATGAAAGAACAACTCAAAACCATATAACGTATCAATTAAATAATCGAAATGATCTTATGAAGAAAACATTACCCTACCTGTTCAATAACTGAATTTACTAACATTGATGGTTCATGTTGATATAGAGTTACAAAATTGTAGTAGTCACATAGTTGATTTTGAAGGAAATATGTATGGAGAGGTACATGTAGAGTACATTGGTGTTGAGAGTGTAACTGAAATTCACATCTATGGATAGTTTAGAGCTGCAGTAATAAATGTATACATGAGGTATGTTTTCATGATATTATTTTCTAAAAGATGATATACTATGTTAATTATATATAAATACATTAAATATTTTTAGAAATCATGTATATCAAAACCAGTTAATGGGATTTCCCTATAAAAAAATTTGACTCATTAGTCATCATTGTAACGCCTAGAACTAATTAAATTTGTAATAATAATATTATTTATACTTATTATGTTGGATTTGTTTAAAAATGTCGAATCTTAGATAAAATAATTTTAGAATAAGAATAAATACATGCTTTATTCAATAGTATTGTTGAATACCGTAAATTTCTATAAGGCTAAAAGAACCTCAATAACTTAGAATTCTTACTAGGAGACCTATCAAAAACACTGGGTGACCACCAAAAACAACAGAAAGACCACAAAAATAGTGGAATTCCTCCGGGTCTGTTATAATGATAAACAATATGAAAAGAAAAATGGAAATTATACTAAGTATTAAAAGGATGTATAACACCATATTCACCAAGTTGTTTTTGATGTTTGGAATACCCTAAACAACTTTATAAGGTGTTTGTGATTGTTAACAGCTATTGTGGTCCTTATGGGACCGTTGGTTTATGTGGAAGTGATAAAATCTTATGAACATTGGGTATTTTAAGTATTTTGATCATTTTATGAATACTAAGTATGTAAGTAAATTATGAAATCCAAATGTTTTAAAATTACTAAAAGTTATATCATTGAACATGTTTTTAATTGAACTTATCTTTATATTTTTAAATTTTTATATTTCAAGGGTTAAGGTGAATTTGAAATCACGTATTTTGTGTTTTAATGGAAATACAATGAAAATTACATATTGTTTACTTCAATGAATTTGATGGGAAGTAAAAATATTGTTTTTAATACAAAAAATTGGTATTTTAATTTGAAATCATGTTTTACAATACTCTTAATAATTAAAAGTTATACTTTTGTTTATGTAATGGCATTGTATAATTTATATGTTATACTGCATATTTTAATGTTTCAATGTTTATAATGAATGTGAAATCATGTTTTTGACTAATAAAATTAATGGCATTGTTTTTTTAATGGAAATTAATATTGAATCCTTCATTTTTTCTTTCATTGGTAGAAAATGAAGTTATATGGTTTATTTTGTTTTTTGAAAGTTTTAATCATGGGTTATATAAAAAATGTGTTACCCTCAGGATATCCTTCTAGCCATCGAGGAGGTGGGGGGGGGGCAGCTTGAACCCCGTCATTAGGATCGGCAGGCTGAGCCTCACCCCCCCTGCCAGCACAGGCCGGACATGAGGGTGTGCGTGCCCATATGGGGAACATAGAAGAACTAAGGTGGTTCCACTGTGCAGGGTATCACAATGGAAGATGGTGGGAGAAGTGCATGCCTACAGAGAATAACTGGTATGGGGTGGTACCAGGGATGGGGAAGTGAGCAATTTGGTATATGGAAGGGAGATTGAGGTATATAAGGTGGACCTAGACTGCTCTCTGTTTTGATGTGGGATGCAATTTTAAAGGGGGGATCTAATCATGGGAGTTCAATCTTTTTGCATGAGATGTAAAACCTCTGATCCGCCCAACCTTCAGATCCAACCATCGTGGCTTTTCATATGAATTTTTCCTTAATCGTCTGATCTAGCCATTAGAAGATCTCAAAATTTGATCCCTTTTAAAATTACAGATAAATCCATGGAAGTCTCATCAATCCATGATTTAATCTCATCCTTCTATCCTTTTTATAAATATAGAATCATCCATAGCCTTATGATCAACTTCGAATGATCTGGATCGTCCAATATTTTCCACTTTTCAATTGTCTTCTTCTTCTCCTATGTGCCAAACCTGTATCCACCTCCATCATTCTCCACTAGGTCTTCCTCCTCCCGAGAGGCTTCCCATCTCTCTCCACAATCGGTTGTGCACATTCTCCCTTCCATAAGTCTTAAAGTTTTGTTATTTTAATACTAAACTGATCCCTTTCCATGCAATTTTACCTCAATATATATATATATATATATATTATCAATAATCGATCCATTCTGCTTATGTGTAAATCTCAGTCTTTGTTTCTTTATCTGAATAGTTAGATTCAGTTTTTATTATGTCTCATTATTCATAATTCCATTTTGAACCAAGGAATATAAAATTTAATAAAAAATAATATATAGTTAATATACAAAAGTAATATAAACCCTCATTATCACCTTAACATTATGAGTTTTTCTCCTCTCAATTCCTATCCAAGAATCTACTTAGCTCCGCCTCTCTCTTGAATCTAGGTAAGGGATTATTTTTGGTTTGTTTTCCATATGAAAAACCATTGTTTACAACTTATGAATATGAAATTATGTATCTATGTATATATATGTTTATTTATTTAACAAATTTAATCTTTTCTTTAATGATTTTACATTGATTATTTTTTTAAATAATGTTCAAAATTGTAGTTTATCATGAAAGGGTTTCATTTTTTAAGACCAGTGTTTGATTAACCCTTATATATATACACACATTGATACGAATCCAATTATGATTTTTCTAAGGTTAAAATAATTTTTTTAACAAATTATTTTTATGGTATGATTGGATTTCAAGGATAAAATTGAACTTTGTTTTAGATATGAAATCCCATATATACACTTTTTTTATATACAGTTCATTCAACTTTCCAAATCTAGAATTATTTTGGGTTTTCAAAATATTGATTACTAGTGTTTATTTTATTATTATAATGTGTATAATATTTGTGGAGGTTTTCTAATTAATTATTTTTGGGGTTTTCCAAACCCATATATTTATAGTGGTAAATATGTGTTTTTGTATAAACAATGTATTCTACCTATTTTAAGAGTGGCCTATCATTTTAAAAAGGGTGTTTCACTACACACAATATTTATTTAGGGATTATTTTGGGTAGGAAAACCTAATATATACATACATATATATGTATGTATGTATGTAATTATATATTGATTTATTATGTTTTTAAATGGTATTGGCTATGTTAGTGAGTTATATAATTGTTTTCATGTTTAAACATTAATATATTTGTACTTTCTTTTTTACATGATTTTCATTCATAAGTAAATCCATGAATCTGATGTTATTATTTACATGGCCTAAATATATTTGAAAATTTTTGTATTAAAAAATTGTTCACATTCATGTGATAAGGGTTTTAATGTAAGAGTTATTTTTTATGTGACAATGCAATAATTTATGTGCACTAGTTATTATCGCATGTGCAAAAGCATTTCATTAAATCTATGCATGTGACTATTAAATTTCATACAGCCATATCCTAAAACTGAAAAACCTCGCAATTATTTTTACATTTATTAATTAATTCACTTCATTTATGAATATTTATGCATGAATGAAATTCATCTCTCTTGATAAATCATGGATTAAGAATGTAAGGATTCAATGTGGTATGTGACACTATGAATATAAGACAATACTAGACATATGAGAAATGTATTGGAATTATATGATATGATGGGTGCACTTATATAGTTCTCTAATGCATTGGGTAATGATAAGTCTTGAGAGATGATTTATGTTGTGTTTTTACCCATATGGTCTTGGAACAAGGCCTTATTAGTATGATTATCTATGGTATTGGCATAAGGCCTTGAAAAAGTATTTCATTAAACATTCCCACATAATGTATTAGTATGTTACCAACCATGTAATTATTCGACAAGTAGAATATCCCTTGGTTATGAATATTTTACGTATGAAAATGGTGATGAATGAATTTGGCATAATGATGTATGTACATTGAATGTTTTTATAAGAAAATTTTATCATCCATTATCATAATTTTAATATTGAAGTTGATATTACATATGTCATTTGATGAACATAATTTTAAGTGTTAAGTGAGTAATGATATTGTTACTTTTTAAATTCTAAGCAAGTTTTAATTCATATACAAATTTGTACTTGCAACTTTTCATTCCACCTTTAAATTAGTTTGATCAATTTATGGACTATGAAGAATTCCATGCATTTTTGCACATGCATGTGCACTATAATATTTATTTTACCTATAGGATTTAAGTAAATACATATAATTCTTATGTAACATGTTTTCTAGAAAACGTATTCATGTAAACTTCGAAAAATCTTGATGATGTGCTTCAAGAAGTTATATTTTTCTTTTAAGGAAATGTTTTGTAATTATTTCAGAGGTTGTTTATTTTAAAAAGGAATTTCATTAATTTGTTTCCAAAACACCTTACTGAGTGTTTTAAATTCTCACCAAACATTTTCAATTTAATTTTACTGGGTTAGTATATTTATCAATCTTTGATTACTCGTATGTGATAGAAAAAATATTAAGTTTATCATTCCCAAGTATTTGAAGAAATGTATTAGTTGTTTCTAGTTTTCCATAAACTAAACCGAAAATATTCTCTTTGATCGATTGAGAACATTAATTTTTTTCAGAAAGTTTTATAAAAAAATTAAACACCATGTATCAAGGACCAACTCTGGGCTTCTGGGGTCGGGGTCACCATAGTTAGTATCCGATGGAGTTTTGGACAACTGTAGAAAATTGGAATAAGTCTAAAAATTTATTTATGCCTTTCTAAGTATATTTATTTCATTAAATTTTTAGAATTAAGATGAAAGAGAACCAAAAAATATTATGTCTCTTTCTATAGATATTATAGGGATCATAATTTCCATGCCTTTTCAAGAATAATAAGATCCCTTTGAAAATCATTGTTTGGCATTAAAACATCTCTATCATGTATCTAACTCTCCTCGTATACTTCATCTCTATCGAGGATCATGATTTTATTATTTATTATTGATGAATTCCCCATTTACATCCTATGAATGTTAGGGGGGATAATTTGAGTGTCTTTTTTAATGTTTTACTCTAGCCAAAGTATTTTTATCCCTTGATTATTTTCAAGAAGCTTCAAGATCAGGTGACCTCCAAACAATATATTTGTGTCAGATCTTGTCCTACGACCATTTTTGTTAGGTAAGGGACTTCGAAAATTTTGAGGTCAAGTCATTTCATTCGTTGTAAAAACATCAAGTCCCTAATGATGTCTCCCAGCTTGAAACCCCTCATTACTGACTCCTTAGAAACTATATATGTCTACACGAGTATGGCCCATGTTTCATCTAGACCAGAGAAATCAATGGTTTTGAAACTCTACTAAGAATTCATATAACTGGAAACTAGGTAAATTGATGACACCAATGGTACTTGTAAAGGGACATCATAGAGGATGAAAGAAGGCCAGTGCCTCTAAGTATTAATAGAATTGAAATAAGAAAATTCTTTGGTGGGGGGGCGACAAAGTAATGCCCCAAACATATTTAATTTTTAATAATAATTTTTTTATTATTAAGTTGGTTTTGTTTAACAATGGTGCATCTAAGATAAAATTCATAGATAATAAGAAAGAAGACATGTTTTATTCAATATTATTTCTAAAAAACATACATTTCTCTAAGGGAAAAAGATCTTAAATTATCTATAATTCTTACTAGAGACGTAACAGAATTACCTGGAGACCACCAAACACAACAAAAAGACCAAAAAATAGTTGATATCTGTTGGGTCGGTCCCAATGAAAAATATATTAAAAGAACAATGGAAATCATACTATGAATTAAAGGGACGTAGAGAACCATCTATACCATGCATTTTTTGATATTTGGAATACCCTAAACAATTTTATAAGGATCTTGTGACTGTTAATAGTTGTTGTGTTCCTTAGGTGACCAGTGGTTTTTGAACATTCATATAATCTTATAACTATTGGGTATTTTACGTATTTTGATCATTTTCGGAATTATAAGTATGTATGTATATTATGATTTATGAATGTTATAAAATGATGAAATGTTATATCATTGAACATTTTTTAATTGAACTTATCATTATATTTTAAAATTTTCATATTTTGAATCTTAAGATGAATTAAAAAACATGACTTTTGTGTCTTAATGAAAATACTATGAAAAATACATATTGTTTAATTCAATAAATTTTAAGGGATGTATACATATTGTTCATTAATGAAAAAATAAATATATGAATTTTAAATCATGTTTTACAATACTCTTAATAATGATAAGTTATACTTTTGGTTAAGTGATGACATGGTATAATATATATGTTAGATTCTATGTTTTTATGTGTCAATGCATAAAATCAAGTTGAAATATTATTTTAGACTAATAAAATTGATGACATTTTTTGTTTTAATGGAAATAAATATTGAATACTTTATATTTTTCTTTAATTGGTTTTAAATGATGTTATAAGGTTTATATTATTTTTGTGAATGTTTTTAATAAAGGGTAATATAAAATTGTGTTACCCTTAGGCTAGCCTTATAGCCGGTTAGGGGGGGCAGGTCGTACCACTCCCTAAGGAGTGAGAGGCTGAGCCATGTCCCCCAGCCACCACAAGTCAGTCGTGAGTGTGTGTATTCCCACCTAGGGCGCATGGAGAAACTAAAGTAGTGCCACCATGCGGGGCATCACTGTGGCAGATGGTGGTCACAAAGTGCACCTGCATGGATGAACTACTACAGGGCGGTACTAGGGAGGAGGAAGAGAGCTATATGGAATGTGGAAGTGATATCTAGGTATATAAGGTGTCCATATATCACTCTCTATTTAGATTTGTGACATGATTATTAAATGGGGTCTAATCTTGGCCATTCAATCTCGCCACATGAGATCACGACCATCCAATCCACCAGGCCTTCGAATCATTCCATCGTGACTTTTCATCCATGTTTTTCCTCAACCATCCAATATCCCCATGTGAATATCTCAGATGTCCATCCCATTTAAGATACCAGATCAATCTACAGCCGTCTCATAAATCCATGATTTAAACTCATCTGTCCATCCTTTTTGTAACTGTAGAATCATTTGCTGCCATCTGATTAGCTTCGAATGATTTGGACCATATAATCTTTTCCACTTTTACCTTTTGTTATTCTTCCCTCTCACGCTGAACCTGTATCCACCAATATCTTTCTCCACTAGGTCTTCCTACTCCAGAGATTATTTTCATCTCTCTTGACGCTTGGTTTTCCACATTCTCTCTTCCACAAGTCTTCATGGTAGGTTATTTTAATACTGTACTGATCCTTTTCAATGAATGTTTTTCGAAAAAATATAGACATATATATTATTATCAATAATCGATCTATTCAGGTTGTGAGTCAATCTCGGTCTTTGTTTTATTTATCTAAATAGTTAGATTCGGTTTTTATTAAGTTTAATTATACATAATTCCATGTTAATCCCTGGTGTATGAAATTGTAAAAAAATATATAGTTTATATAAAATGGTTATATAAACCCTGATTTTCACCTTAACCCTATGGGGGTTTCTCCTCTCAAATCCTCTCAAAGACTTTGCTCGACTCTCTCTCTCTCTTGAATCCATGTGAGGGATTATTTTTTGTTTGTTTCCTATATGAAAAATCTTTTTTTACAATTTATGAATATTTGGTTATGTAAATATATTTATATATATGATTATTTATATAAAAATCTAATATATTTTTATGATATTCAAATGATGAACATTTTTATTTAAATAATTTTCTTAACGCATGTTAATCATGCATTGGTTTCATTTTTTTAGTCTAGTGTTTGATTGTCCCTTATATATATACACTTTGATGCTAATCCAATTTAGGTTTTCCTAAGGTAGATATAAAAATGTTTAAAAAATGTTTTTAAGTTATTAAATGCTTTTAAGGATCTAATTCAACTTTGTTTTAGATATGAAACCCCTTATATACACTTTGTGTTTATATGGTTCTTGCACCTTTCCAAATCTTAAATTATTTTGGGTTTTCTAAATTTTGATAACTATTATTTATTTGATTCATAAAATGCATATAATATATTTGGAGGTCTTCTAAGTAATGATTTTTGGGGTTTTCCACACCCATATATTTATAGTGGTAAATATGTGTTTTTGTATAAATAGCATATTCAAACTATTTTAAGGGTGGACTATCATTTTAAATATGGTGTTTTCCTACCCACAATATTTATTTAGGGATTATTTTGGGTATGATAAACCAATATACATATATATATGTAGGTATTTATGTATTTATGTTTGTTTGTTAATATTGTTTTCATAAGTTTTTAAATGGTATTGGCTATGTTAGTGAGTTGTATAAACATTATCATGTTTAAGCATAAATATATTTGTACCCTCTTTTATACATGATTTACATTCATAAGTAAATCAATGAATTTGAGGTTATTATTTACATGGACTAAATGTGATTGTAAATTTTTATATAAAAAAGGATTCACATTCATGTGATAAGGGTTTTAATGTAATAGTTATAATTTTATGTGACAATCCATTATTTTATGTTCAATAGTTATTATCATATGTTCAAAAGATTGTCATTTTAGTCCACACAAGTCACTGTTAAATTTGATGCAACTATAACCTAAAACTGAAAATCCTAGCCATTATTTTTACATTTATTACATAATTCACTTCATTTATATATATGTATACAATAATGAAATTTATCTCTCTTGATAACACATGGATTAAAAATGTAACGATTTAATGTGGTATGAGACACTATGAGTGTAAGACCATACTAGACATATGGAAAATGTAATTTACTTATATGATATGATGGGTGAACCTAGATAACACTCCAATGCATTGGGTAATTTTATGTATCATGAGATGATTTATATTGGGTTTTTACCTATATGGTCTTGGCACGAGGCCTTGATAGTATGATTATGAATGGTCTTGGTATAAGGCCTAGACAAATTCTGACATTATACATTCCCTCAATATGTATGAATATATTACCAACTAAGTCATTATTCGACTAGTAGAATATCCTTTGGTTAAGAATATTTTACAAATGAAAGTGGTGATGAATGTATATGGCATATTGAAGTATGTACTTGGCATGTTTATATAACAAATGTGTAGAATCCATTATTAGAATTTTGATATGAATGTTCATATTACATATGTCATTACTTGAATTGAATATTATGTGTTAAGTGAATCATGATATTGTTACTTATGTAATTATAATAATGAGTTAATTCATGTACTAATTTGTACCGGCAACCTTTCATGTCACCTTTTAATTAGTTTGATCAATTTCAGAATTATGTAGCATTCCATGAATTTTTATACAAGTATGTGCACTTTGATATATGTTTTACATATAGTTTATATGTAAATACAAATAATTCATGTGTAAGTGGTTTTCTTGAAAATGACTTCATTTAACCTTTGAAAAATGTTGTTGATGTTCTTTAAGAAGTTATGTTTTCCTTTTAAGGAAATGTTTTGTAATTATTTCAAAGGTTGTTAGTTTTAAAAAATAATTTCATTAATTTGTATTTAAAACCCCTTACTGAGTGTTTTAAATTTTCACACTACATTTTAAATTTATATAGGGTTAGTATATTTATCAAGAATTGAGTACTCTTATGTGACAGAAACAATTTGATGTTTATCTTTGTCATGTTTTTGAAGAAATTTAGTAGTTGTATCTTGTTTTCCAGAACCTAAACTAAAAATATTCTCTATGATGGATTGAGATGTGTAATTTTTTTCAGATTTTTTTATAAAAAAAATAACACACCCTATTTCAGGCACCAACTTTGGGCATCTGGGGTCGGGGTCGGTATACTCATGCCACCATTATAGAACAACTGAAAATGGAATCTAAAAAAATGGATGAAATAGTGGTAGAGCCTCTAAAATTGGTTGAACAAAAAATTATAAATGATTGAATATTCTAAATACTCAGGATGTAGGGGAAAAACATTACTATTTAATCATATAAAATATAATATCATTTCGTTCACTTCATATTCCTTTTTTGTTTTAGAAAACATTGGATGCTCATTACAGTCAATTTGGATACTTCAAAGATTTATTTCCTGGATTCAATTCATGGATACCAAACAAACTGACCACACAGGAAAAAAATTTCAATAGGTAATACTCTACACCCAACATGTTTGAATTAAAACTCAAGTTATGTAATTTAGATTGTTTTTTAATGACGCTTCTATTATGATAGGGTGGTGTATGATTATAATGAAAAAAATGAATGAGGCCAAGGGATAAACACAAGGATGATGACAAGTTCTACAACAAGACAAGTATCCGAGGATATATAATAATATTTCACTATCCAAACACTTATCAGAAACAAATTACCTATTTTTCCCAATATGTCTACAGTGTTCGAAACAAACAATTGGAAAATATTATGTTTATTTTGTTAATAAATTTATGAAATAGATAATATTCCATCAACAAACCTACATCCCTGAAAAGGTATTTTAAATGAAAATTATTATTTCATTCAAAATATTTCTTAATACTTTGTGTATTTATGTTTCTTCAGTACTAATATAATTGTTGAAAAGACTCATAATCACAATATAGTATAAATTTTCTCAAAAAAAAATGTCAATCATACCCGATTAAAGAGTATACACAAATAGCATGAAGATGGGACATTCATATAAGTAGTGGATTGTTTAATATTTATGTTTAATTTAATTATTATTAGTACTACTCACTAAATAATTGTTTTATTATACAATTTAATTCTTTTTATATTTATGGTTCAAAAATGTATACAACCATCATGAAAAGATGAATTCCTAATAATCATTTTATTAATTGTTTCATCATTTCATATAATATTTTTATGTTATGTGCCCCATAATCTTTTTCTAATAGTAATTTAGTTATTTTAAATGATTTTTTTGGGAATTAGTATTTTTCATTCAACTATCTACAGTAATCCATAGAAGAGATTACATGTTCTTTTCTACCAATGTTACCACTGTAACGATCAAATGTTTTATTAATGGGAATTCCTTATAATTTCATCATATAATCACAAGAATTTACAACATAGTTAACTACTAAGTACTATGTGATCTTTAAACCAAATTTTTACACTTCTATGATTTGAATATAGAATATTTGGCACACACAGTAGCAATCAGTAAGATATTTTGAGTCTGATAAGACAAAATTGATTTTTTTTGAATAGTAACTGACCCTTATAAATAGAAATTTTACCCTAATGAATAGTAAGTTCACCAAAATAATACTAATATCACCCTTGAATGTATAAATAAAATTTAGCCATCCTATAAGTGATAATATGACCATAATAAAAGTTTTGGTATTTTTTATGACAAAAATAATTAATTTCAATTATTTAATAAATATAAAAGAAAATGTATTTTCCTAAAAAGTGTTCATAAATTATGAATTTTATTTTATATGGTTTTATGATAATTTTACAACACCTTCCATAATTTTTGATTGTAATATAAAATCATTTAGAGGATTTAAATATTTATTTATCCTGTAAATTATAATTATAATTTAAAATTTAATTATTCATATTTAGATAATTATTTTTTAAAATTTTAGTCCATTTTTGTATGCTACACGTTGAATAATGGTTAGGGTTAATATTTGGGTTTTTTTATGAAATACATGAATTTTTAGTGAATAGTAAAACACATTAATTTACAATATAAATACAATACAATTTAAATCCACAATTCCTGGCATCATACGTCATGTAAGGACCCCAATATCTAAATCACATGCACTTATTACAATTTTTTGTCATCAAATCATCACTAATTCTGGTTTTGTGGAAAATTATTAAACTAAGGAATTAAATATTATGAAAACCCTCCTCTCCTCCACTATAAATGAAACCCCTCCTTACATTTTCTCTTCAATTATATCAAGCCTTTTTCCTTGCCTAATTTCTAACCAAATATCTCCCCAAGATCCTCCCACATTTCCTATAGCCCATATTCTCTTCAAAAAACCATATCCTCTCCAATCAAGAAGCTATCAAGGAATATTTATTCAACATGTAAATTCCTCTTTCTAATTATTTTACTTTCCTTTAAAGTCCATTTGTTTTCTTTTCTATTAATACCTCTCATCATCCAAATGTTATGAAAACTATAGTAACTTAGGTGTACTTGAATTTGGTTATGATAATTGAATATGTTTTTATCATCTATCATTTCCCCTTCTTTTATAAAAAAGAAACAAAAACACCATCTGAGAAGTGTTAATTTATCACATTCAAGGAGAACGGGTTATCAATTTATTTTACCATATTCAATTCTGGTCATGAAAACATTTTTAGGGTTGAAAAATAGTATTAAATATTTATTTTATATTATGTGATTTTCTATAATACTTTTTCTCACATGATGTAATATAATGATAAAAAAGAAGTTAATTATGAACCAAATTTCCAAATTAATCAATGTGTTTATCTTTAATGTTTTATAAAATGATTCAATATCAATACAAGTAACCAAATTATGTTTAAAACCATGTAACCTTATGGTTATTCAATAATAAAATATAGCCCCATTAATGGTCAACCATACCCATTTTACATGATTCTCCGTTCATGAAAATAAGTAAACTGATCATAAAGACCATGGAAAAAAGTGGACCCGGACAATGAAATTGAACCTCTTAACCATTCCAAAAGGGAATGAAGGAACATATAAAGTATATAATAAATATTTTACATGTACAAGATGTTATGTAATTAATAATTAATTAACCTAACATCATTATTCAGATCATTCATTTCAAGTAAAGAACACTATCAGACTTAAGGTATGGGATTATCTTTATCTCACTCTTATTCATGAATGAACTCTATGATATTTCAATTTAAATGTAAGTAGTAACGATGGAATAAGATTTATCATCATCCCCATACCTCCCTCATGATGTATAAAAGATGATAATCTCTCTCATTATTCCCTTTTAAGTACACCTGATACCATGCAGATATTCAGTAAGAGATTCTAAGAGAACCGCCGTTATTCCTTCAAGTTGATCTATATTTAGTTTTACCTAAATGAAGTTTCCTTTTATTTTTATTTAAAAAATATAAATACTTTTTATATGCTCTAAACTCCTATTTCATGGTCCATCCCTCATCCTCTTTTGAGGATATACATTATCTTAATTGATTCCCTCCTCGATACTTCCCAATAAGAAAACTTGATTTAAGGGATCTTCCAAAATTTTAACCCATTTTTAAGTGAACTCTATCATTTGTTTTAAGAAAAAATTGTTTTAATAAAATCTATATTTTATTTATTAAAAACTTATTATTTTACTTATTTTTTTATAAAAAATATTATTCCCTTTTCTATATTAAATGATCTTTAGTATTTTCTTTAAAACCGCACTAAAATGTTTTAATGATATAAATTTCAGAATCACTATTCTTACATGTTGTCACTTCTGTTTGAAATCAATTATCATGCTATATTTCTATTTTACCTTATTAATGTCCATTTATATCTTAATTCCTTTCTCTCATGGCCACTTTTATTATACACCCATTCATTAGGCTTTATTACATGAATGTGACACTAATTCCTCTCTATGGGTTCTCTTATGTCTATGTATGATGGATTATGAATGATTATTTATGTGTAAGTCTAACTAATTAACATGATAATATGGGTTTTCTCATATATCTCTCCAATTCATTGGGTAAAGTTGAGTCTCGTGAGACGTTATGTGCAACATTCTTGGCGGTTATCCTTGACTCATGCTAC
Source organism: Viscum album (assembly GCA_963277665.1). Taxonomy (NCBI): domain Eukaryota; kingdom Viridiplantae; phylum Streptophyta; class Magnoliopsida; order Santalales; family Viscaceae; genus Viscum; species Viscum album. The sequence continues at coordinate 719,085,464 of OY728159.1, read as the reverse complement.
CTTGTGTGATGGTCTTGGTTGTTAACCATGACTGGTTCTCCTCTAGGTAAAACAAGCCTTGAATCATGAAAAAGTCATAATTTATGTTTCTTCCACATTACTATGAATTCATTTTTATATAATCCCCTGTTTATATGTTATGATTTCTTATGTTCGATGATTTTTATATCATTATTTTATTCTTTTTAACCCATGTACTAAAGATTTATTCTTATGTTTATTCCCTTAGATTTTTATCACAACCCTTTGTTCATGTGACACCTAGGGTTATCTATACAGATATAAGGGCTCAAAGAAAGTTAGGATCTCTTTATGAGGATAAAATAAATTAGTGATTTATTTATTCATATGTTTTATGATTTATGTACCTAGTCTTCAAAGACACTAGACTTCATGATCCTTGTCTTGTACACTGATGTTTGATGATGGTTAAAATCATATAATGTTATGAGTAAAAGGTTAGGGTCACTATAGTAGGTATCAGAGGATGGTATAGTTATTTTTGGAGACTAAGAATAGGGAACTTTTGTAAGAACCTTAAGGATGAGACTCAGTATAAGGAAACATCCCTATATTTTGGTAAGTATAGAGTAAGTGGTTTATCAACAAAATACTTCCTTGTAATAGATAAAAATAGGTAGAGGTGTCTGTGAAACAAATATATCTTTGGTTAAACCCCAAAAGCACCGCTTTGAGCTAGACTTGAATGGGAATTAGTGCAGGACAATGGGCCTTACTACACTTCTGGTTTGACAATTCTAATGATATGCTTTGGTAAATTCATGAGCTTATTACAAACCATTATTAAGGGAATAAAAAAATCCCTTAAGAATATATGTTAAAAAATATATCAAGGATAACCTACATTTAAACCAATGGAATCACAAGTTAGTATATACTTATCCTTTACATGTTTATCTTATTACGTTCAAGTTCTCTTTTTATGATCATTTTCTATGTATTCAATCCACATAATTGTACATTATTTTTCTTAGTTAATGGTGGGAAATAGAAGAAAACATGCCAACAATCAATGTGATATGGAATGTGAGGATTGCCCAAATGTTATGCTCGATATGATGGGAACAGGTGCTCATAACATTATGAGAGTACTTACTCAACTGGCTCAAGTTATGAATAATAACATGAATCATGTGCAATAACCTCCTACACCATGGAATGTTAAAGTTACCATTGAGTCCTTCATGTAGAAAAATCCTCCTTTGTTTAGTGGATCTTTGGATCCCCTCCTTGTATAATAGTGGATTCACTCCATTGAAAATATATTCTCTATCCTCCAGTTCTTAGAAGAAGAGAAATTCATACTATAGGTCTATTGTTTTTATGGGGAAGCTCATGAGTGGTGGACACTAATCAAGAATATAAATCCACTCGAGGATATTTATTCCATGGATTTGGAGGAATTCAAGAGAATTTTTTTCAATAAATATTTTCCCCAAACCCTCCATCTCAAGATGGAAAACGTGTTCCTTGAACTCAAGCATAAGGAAGATGAGTCAATCAGGTTGTATGAACAAAAATTCAGGAGTATTGTAAGGTATTCCTATGGCTTTGTTATGAACACTAAAAGTAAGGTTAATCTCTTCTTTAGTAGCCTAAATACAAGTCTACAAAATGAATTGGTGATTTGAGACTTCGGTATTTATGAAGAGATTGTTCAATGTTCCCTGAATTTTGAAATGGAGATCGAATACTCTAAGTTATATCGTGGGACTAGTGAAAAGAAGTGGAAAATTAGATATAATGTGGGAGGTACCATAATAAAATTCTATAATGGAAAGAAGATTGATCATCCCACATGTTAAAATTTTGGGAAGAAGCATCTTGGGAACTATCTAAAGGAACTAGGAATTGCTTCAAATGTGGAATGTTGGGAAATATACCTAAAAAATACTAATGAGATATGAAGAATCCTACTAATGTGGATGACGAAAGGAAGGTTCATATCAAAACTCATCCTGTAGTGTAGTGTTATTACTACAAGGATCATGGGAATTATGAGAAAAATTTACCTAAGCTGAGGGTTGTCGAAGGCAATCAATAACCACCTCCAAGGAAGTAAGTAAAGGAGTATAGTATCATTACTATTGAGGTTTAGTTGGAAAATGATGTGGTGACAAGTACACTAGTTATTCATTCATGAATATAGAACATACTATTTGTTTCTGGTTCTACACATTCATTCATATCTTTTATGTTTGTTAGATATATTCAAAAACCACCTCAAAATCTTGAGGATAAGTTATTTGTGAGAAATGTGAATGAGGAAATTATTGTGTCCATGTTTTATAACTCATTTCCGATTAACATTTGTGGACTGATCCTCCCAGAAAATATTCTCATACTTCCTTTGGAGGATTTTGACGCTACCTTGGGCATGAATTGGATATAATTATACAAATCCAACATCAACTTTCGAGAAATGTAGATCACTCTTCACATCCAGATGCATCCTCAAATCCTTTACAACTGTAAGGATGAAGATTAATATCTTTTAGAATAAGTGTCTTAAGTTTGGATATAAATTCTTTATGAATAAGCATGTCTAGCTCAAATGATTGATACAAAGGAGTGAATTGTCCTTGAATACATGCACATTGTGTGGGATTACACTGATGTATTCCCTTAAGATTTTCAAGGTCTTCATCTTGATCGAGAGGTTGAGTTCTCAATTGAAAGTTTTCCAGGATTGCTGCCTATATCAAAGCCTTCATATTGAATGACCATTATATAAAAGGAAGAGCTGAAGAAGCAGTTATAGGGTAAGCTAGATAAGGGTTTTATATGCCTGCATGATTCACCATGGAGTTTTCCATTACTCTTATTCATGAATAATGATGGATCAATGCGCTTTTTCATTGATTATCGTGAGCCCAAAAAATCAATATAACGAAAAAGTATCCCCTTTCATGGATATATGACTTGTTCGATCTGATTCATGGGTCCATTTATTTAACTAAGGTGGATCTTTGGTCAGGGTATCACAAATTAAAAGAGAGGAAGGAATATATTCCCAAGACTAGCTTTTGAATGAGGTATGGACACTATGATTTCATAGTTATGACCTTCATCCTCACGAATGATCCAACACTTTTCATGGATTTAATGAATATAGTCTTTAGAGACTACCTCAAAAAATATATGGTATTCAATATTGATGATATTTTGATATACTTCATGAGAAAGGAGGAACATGAGGGGAATTTTAATACTATGTTAAAGTCTTTGCGAAGGGATAAGTTGTATGAAATTTGTAATAAATGTGAGTTCTGGATAGAAGAAGTATCATTATTGCGGCATGTTATCACCCATAAAGGGATATATGTGGACCCTTCCAAGAAAATGGTGATTGAAGAGTGGCCTAGGAAACCATCTGTAATGGAGATCTGATGATTTTTTTGGGTCTATATGGGTATTCCCGATGATTTATGAATAAAATTTCATGATTTTCAAACCAAATGACCAAGATGACATAGAAGGGAGTGAAGTTTTTATGGAATCAAGAATATGAAGACTGTTTTATGGAGTTGAAAGTTAGGCTAATCACAACACCTGTACTCACACTCATAACATGTGTACTACTCATTGTAGTGTATAGTGACTCTTCATAGAATGGTTTAGGTTATGTACTAATGAAAAATAATAAAGTGATAGCATATGCCTTAAGGTAGCTGAAAATCCATGTGCAAAACTGTCCTACGTATGATATGGAGTGGGCGGTTGTGATCATTAAAATAAAAATAAGGAAAATTATATATATGGGAAGAAGTGGGAGATATATACTGATCACAAGTTCTTAAAATATATATTCACAAAAAAAGATCATAATAAGTTCCAATAAAGTGGGATAGAACTCATCAAGTATTATGATTTCTTAATCCACTACCATCCCGGTAAGGTAAACAAGGTGGAAGATGCTCTATGTAGAAAAGATCCTACATCTTTATCAATGATGAGAATTTAAATGGATCTAATCTTCTTATATTTGCAAAAGATAGACATGGGAAGCATTAAGGGAGGAACATCATCAGTCCTTTCTCTAATTATTTCTCTACCATCCCTCATGGAGAAAATAAGGGATGGTCAAGGAAAATATCTGTAAATTCAGAATAGGGTGATAGCCATTAAAAATTGGGAATCCTATGAGTTCAAGATTTATAAGGAACCACTTTTACGATTTGGGTCATGATTATGTGTAACATATAATCCATTGATAAAGAGGGACCTTCTGAGTGGCTCACATAGCTCGACCTTCTCTATCCACCGAGGGAGCACAAAGATGTATCGAGAGGTCCGAGAGAACTTTTGATGTAATAATATGAAGAAATATATTGATGAGTATACATAAAAGTGGTTGGTATGTCAACAAGTGAAGGATGAAAGAAATAAGTCTATGGGGATGATTCACCAACTTCCCATACCAACATATAAGTGGCAGAACATCACCATGGACTTTGTCAATGAACTTCCAAGGACATCCAGTGGAAACAATGCTATATCGGACATTATGGGTTATCTTATAAAGAGAGATCAATTTATCACATTTCGAGATGACTTATAATTAGATCAAAATGTATAGATATATATTAATGAATTAGTAATGCTTCATGGAGTACCACTATCTATTGTATTTGATAAAGATCCATGATTCACCTTGAAGTTCTAGAAATGTCTCCAGCATTCTCTAAGCATTGAACTAAACTTATGTGTGGCCTATCATCCTCAAATGGATGGCCAATATGAGAAAAATATTCAGACACTAGAAGATATGTTGAGAGCATGTTATATGGAATTCATTAGAGGATGGGACCAACATATTCTATATGATGAATTCTCCTACAACAACAGTTTCCACTTTATCATTTCAATAGAACAACACACATCCCTTTAAGGGAAAGTCTACTGAACACCGACATGTTGGGTTGATATTGGTGAGCGTAAGATTATAATACCTGAAATGTTCGATGAAATGGTGGAGAAGGTGAAAACCATTTAGTAACACATCAAGGCTACCCAAAGATGAAAAAATAGTTATGCAGACAATCGTCGATGAGAACTTGAGTTCAATGTTGGACACATGGTATTTCAATGAATATCTCCATGGAACAAGGTCATGATATCTTGGAAGAAAGGAAGGCTTCTTCCTAGTTACATTAGCTCATTCGAGATTCATGACTGTATCAAGATGTGGCCTATCGACTAGCACTTCCACCTACCATAGAAAAAGTACACTATGTATTCTATGTATCCCTCTTAAGAGAGTACATGGCAAACCATTCACTTGTACTCTCTTTAAAGGTGGTATAGTTGGAGAATGATCTTTCTTATAAGGAGCAACTATTTAAGATATTTGATCATATGGATAAATTTCTACACAACAAGACTAATCATTTGGTCAATGTACTATGGAGAAACCATAAGTACGAAGAGGCAACATGGGAACTGGAGGAGGCAATGGAGGAAAAGTACTGGAACCTGTTTATGGCTTAGAATGTAAAATGAAATTTCAAGGATGAAATTTCATATGGTGGAATGTTATAACAACACAATGTTTTATCAATGGAAATTCTTATCTTATAATTATGACTTATAATCACATGAAATGACAACACAATGAACTACTAAGTACTATAGGACCATTAAACATAATTTTGACACATCTGTGATTTGAATTTCGAAAATCTAACATATAGGGTTGTGATTAGTATGATGTTTAGAGTCCGATAAGAAAAACATAATTTTTTGGTGAATAGTCACTAACCCTTATGAATGGTAATATTAACCTTATGAAGAGTAATACGACCATTATCAATAGTAAATTGTCCAAAATAATTGTAACCTCACCCTTGAATTTATAAATAAAATTTTGGCATCTTATAAGTTTTAATATGACAATAATAAAAGTATTCGTATTTTTTCTATGTCATAAATAATTAATTACATTTAATTAATTAATTTAGAAGAAAATTTAATTTCATAAAATTTGTTCATAATTTATCAATTTTATTTCTTATGGTTTTATGATAATTTTATATGAGCTTTTGTAAATTTTAAATGCATTATAAAAGAAGTTATATGATTAAAATATATATTTTCAAGTAAATTATGATTTTAATTAAAAATTAAATTAATTATAGTTAGAAAATTATTTTTGTATAATTGCATACATTTTTTAATGATACTGTTTGAAAAATATTTAGAGTTATTTTTCCGGATTTTTTTGAAATACATGAATTTTTGGTGAATAGTAAAATACATTAATTTACCGTATAAATACAATATAATTTAAATACACGGTTCCTAACATCATTAGTGATATAAGGACCCAAATTTTAATCTCACATGAACTTATTACCTTTTTAATCATTGAATTGTCACTATTTCTTGTCTTGAGGGAAATTAATAAACTATGGAATTAAAAATCATGAAAATCGTCATCTCCTACACTCCAAATAACTCCCCTCTTAACCTCTTATCTTCACTTCTGTCAATCCTTGTACCTTATCTAAATTCATCCCAAATATCTACCCAAGATACTAACCAATGTCCAACATCCCTTAGTCTCTTCAATATACAAAATCCTCTCCCTTTTAGTGGCTCTCAAGGAAGATTGATTCAAGAGGTAAAATCATCTTTTCAATTCTTTTACTTTATTTTCAAGTTCATTTGTTTTCTTTTCTATCCATACCTATCCTCTTCTAAATGTTATGAAAAATATAGTACCTTACTTGTTCTGGAATATTATTACATTAATTTAATAAGTTAATCTCATCTCTTCTTTCCCCATCTTTGATACGAAAGAAACGAAAACACCGTTCGAGATGTGTTAATTTATCACATTCAAGGAAGACGAGTTATCAATTTGTTTTACCATTTTCAATTCAGTTCATGAAATAATTTTTATGGTTGAAAAAGACAATTAAATATTTATTTTATATTGTTTGATGTTCTGTAATCCTTTTTCTCACATGATGTAAGATAATGATACAAAACAAGTTAATTTTGAACAAAATCGCCAAATTAATCCAAGTGTTTATCATTAATGTTTTATATAATTATTCAACATAACTCCATGTAAAATATTATATTTACAACCATGTAACCACACACACACACACACACATATATATATTTTAAATAATAAAATACAACTCCAATTATGTACAACCATCCCCATTTTACATGATTCTCCATTCATGAAAATAAGTGAATTTTTCATAAAGACCTAGAAAAAAAACAGACCCAAACACTAAAATTGAACCTATTAACCCATAAACAAGATCATAAATGAACTTAGAAAGGTTATAATAAATTCTTTAAATGTATAAGAGGTTTTGGGGTTATTAATTAATGATCCTAATTTGATTATTCAGGTCATTAATTTCAAGAAAAGAACACCATCAGACTTAATGTACGTGATCCTCTCTATCTCACTCTTATTCAAAATTTTCCTCTATGTAATGTCATTTTATACATAATTAATAATAATGGGGTATGATTTATCACCTTCCCAATACTTCTCTCATAATTTATAAATGATGAGTAATCACTTTCCCTCTCATTCATCCCTCTTAAGTACTCATGATACCATGCTGATATTCGGTAAGGGATTCTACCTGAACAACCTTTATTCTTTCAGGTTGCTCTATATTTATTTTAACCTAATTGATGTCGTATTCTATTTTTATGTAAAAATAATACATAATATTTATATTTTCTAGACTCATGTTTTAATATCCATCACTTATTATATTTCAGTTATATACATTCTCTCAAGTGATTCCCTCCTCGATACTTCCCAATACGCAAACCCGTTTTAAGGGGATTTCCAAAAAATTTACTCAATGTCAAGTGAACTATAAAATTTATTTTATGAAACCATTGTTTTTATAAAATCAGTCTTTTATTAATTAAAACCTTATCTTTCAGTTCAGTTTTTATTAACAATATTATTACCATTTTGATTTTAAATGCTTGTTATTATTTTTCTTAAAACCGCACTAAAATGTTTTAATGATGTGAATTTATTAAATACTCTTCTTAAATGTTATCAATTATCTTGGAAATAACTTACAATTATATATGAATATTTTACCTTATTAATGTAATTTTTTTTATTAATTCCATTATCTCATAGTCACTTTTAGGATACACCCATTCATTATGCTTCATGATATGAATGTGATACCAATTCCTCTCTACAAATTACCTTATGTTTATGTATGTTTGATTATGTATAATTATTTATTTGGAAAGAATATTCATGAACATATTAAAATAGATGTACCCAGATAGAGATGCAATGATTTGAGAAACTATTAGTATCATGAGATGTTTTATGCAATGGTCTTGGCGGTTATCCTTGACTTGTGCTACTATGTCCAACAGTCTTGGTGGTCAACCTTGACTCGTGCTACTCTATAGGAAATGAGCAATGACTCATGATAAAGTCATGATTTAGGTTGATTCGACATTACTATGAATTTTTTTATATAATATGGTAATGAAACAGGTATTTATAGAATACTAATTTTTCATTTATATTAGCATTTATTAATAAGATATTAATTTTATGTCAAAGAGGACACTTTGTCTGATTGTGTACTCGACACGCAACAACGAGTATTATTAAAATTTTATATTGCATACAACATTGAGTTATACTAAAAAATAATATATTATTATAATTATATATGGTAGTTAATGCCTATAATTTGGAATGGTGGGAATGAATAGTATAAACTTTATATTGAAATAAGTTTTACGCATGTTTAAGTAATGATTCATTTGTTACCAAATTTTTTAGAAGTGGAAATAAAAACCAATTGAATATAATTGATATGTTTTTTTTGAAAAAAATATTTAATTGAGAATAATTGTGTTTTAATATTACCATTTATGGATTTTTATTTAATGAAAAATATATGATATATATTTATGTAATGGTTTACCTTCTAGATATGATATAAGAACACATTCAATTTTTTGGATAAAATAAGTATTTATCAAAAAATGTAGTTTTACTGAATTTTGATAGGGAACCATTTTTAATACATTTTTGTCACATTTATATATTCCATTAGAAAAAATAAACATTTCATAGAGAATAAGACATAAAAATTTACTTTGGTTAATTTGTTTATTATTTTTCTCATAATGTTCATTTTTAATAAATAGTGAAAAATACAACATTTTAAGTCAAAACAACATTTTCATCAAATTTATTTATAAAGATAGATTATTATTTTAATTGGTTTTAATGTTTAATTGTAATATATTTTTATCATTTAATTAATTTTTTGTCATTGTAAGTAATTTCACTTTGAAATTTGGCATAAACAAAAATCAATATTTTCTTAGTTTTTACTTTTTAAAACCATGCTTTTTTTTGTTTTGACAACTAGAATTAATATTAAATCAATTTTTTCAACATATTTGTTTTCAATTTGGAGAAATGGATTCCATATTTTGTTTATCAAGATGTCTAAATTTTGAATATTTCTAACTTTTATATTTAGATATTATGAATAGTAACTTCAGTAATTATTTTATTTATCATGGTTAAAGGGTAAATGTGGTAAATAAGGGTAAAAAATAATATTATAATGAAATTAAACTAACCTAACACATGTAATAATAAAATTGGGTGAGATATGCCTGATCATGGGAATCCTTGGGTCGATTTTGGGACCCCATGGATCCACTTGAATGTGAAAATGACATTTTATAAGAATTAATTTGAAGTAATGGAAAATGCAACTTAAACATGTATCTTTTAGTAAAAAACTTTATATAGATTTTTATAAGTAATAATTTCAACTATAAATAATAATTAGAAATATAAAATGATTTAAAAAATCATGGTATTTTATTTATTATATATAGATATCAAATAAATAAATTTATTCATGACACTATGATGATGGAGTGATTACATTATTAATGAATGTTTAATTAAAAGAGATTACAAATATTAAAATAAATTTATTTTGAAACTATTTATGCCATCTAATAATTTTAAGGATTTATATGACTTGTTATAATTTAATTAATGATGTTTTATCATAATAATAAAGTTGTTATGTATTTTTAAATAGTAATGATATGAATTGTATAAAAATTAACATAAATTAGTTTTTAAAACAAATACTATTGTATTATATGATATAATATTCATAAAAATCTATGATTCAGAAAAATAATTTATATAATGTTGAAAATGTCATTAATGAACAAATTGAGGTTTTATTGGTATTTTATAGTAACAATATTAACCATATATTATGAATATACAAGAAGACATGGTAAGAGTTAAATTAGTTATCTAAGGGTTAAAGCTAAAATATATGGTTAAATTTTTGACCTAAAATTGTCTACAACATATTTCTTGAGAGTTATTTGACCCAAAATAATATTATATTTGAAATAATTTAATTTGGGACCATTTGAAAATGGAAATCATTTTATAATAAAATAATATTTCAATACCTTCTTAAATTTCCTCTCCCCCCTCTTTTAAAAGGGCATCACCTATACCAATTTAATCACACCTATAAAGCCCCTTTACTCATCCAACCACTTAAAATATAATCTCCATAAATCCCTATCTTCATAATAGAAGCCTTAACTTGGGAATTAGGAAATTCAAGAAAGCCTTTTGGCTCAAATCGAAGGGAGTTACACATTTTAAGAGGTAGCGTCTTCTCTAAAGTTTTTTCCACTATTTTAAATATTCACTCCTTATTCTATTCTTATTCATTGATTACATAACAAAACTAGTACAATAAATTTAATACTATATTTTTATGAGAATTATTTTGACTAAACTTACACACACCTCTGTCTAATGGATATGAACATACTGTTTTTGTGGACGATGATTTACTGCCTCCTGAAACAATGATTGTTCAATTTTCCAATTCCACCTCTCATGGAGGAAAATATCTTGAAATTAAATTTATATATGATATATATTATATTTATATTGTCTCTATAATTCTTTATTTTTATTTATAACATAACTTTATGATTTTCATAATGTGTATATATTATAATTTCATTTTTGGAATTGCGGACTACCGTCCCGTCAAAGTGATATGACTCATTCATGTCATACACAGGACGTATAAAGGATGGAGTTAATAAAAATATGTAACTTATATAAAATATGTTCTATACTAGAATTATAATATAATTATGTATAATTTAGTTTTCATTCCTTTAAATATAATAAATAAATGAATGTAGCGTTCATGCATACGTATGGATTATCATCTAAATGAAGGCTGCATTTCATTTATTATCTCCAAATGTTATGTAATATTATAAATACATATATATACTAAATATATATGATTTATAAATCAATAATATCATTCTAGAGATAATTTAATTTTTACCACATGGAAAATTTATAATTATAACAAGTTCATTTTTGACTCAAATACCAAATATCGGTAAAACAGCCGATATTAATGTATATAATTATTTCATGTTTATTACATGGTAATAAGTGATATTTAAGTAATTATAAACTTAAATGGGTTCTTAATCATGTATAAATTAAATTAAGTTTATTATTTAAGAAAAATAAAGAACATACACGACAATTCAGACACAAGAAAGGGACTTCATCTCAATCTTCTTTCAATGAGGCATATTTTGATTTATACACAAATTTATTTTATACGGTTTATAAATCCCTATAAATTTTAATTTAATTAAAATGGAATGTTTTTTTTCTATGAATCATTTTACTAAATGAAAAAAATAATGTTTCTTTTTAACATAAATGATGACAACAACCTTCCCACCACGGTGTGCATTCTTCGATATATGGTTTCATTAACAAGACATAATGTTTTTCAAAGGAAAATAACTAAGATATAACATTTTTATGTATTCTAATATTTAAGATTATTTGAGAAAGCATGGATTATTTCAACATCTTGAAATGATATATTTTGATTGGAATTTCGAAATGTTATCTTTTCTTTTATACTTATTTTATGTTCTATTATTATGATATGGTACTTGGGTATTGTTTACATATATGGGAGGTTCCATGATAAACCTATGGTGGGTGAGCTTGAGATAACCCTCCGATGCTTTGGGTAATGTGATGAAGGTAAAACTAAATGTTTCTCCTAATTGATTTAGTGAATATACTATGATGGGTATTCCAAACGTAACTCCCAATGTAGCTATGAAAGCTAAAATTTCAGTATGTTATGGAGGAAAAAAGTTACCTTTATGATTTATGATTTCTTTGTTCTAATCATAAATATTAGGATTTAATGATGCATGTTAAACATATTATGTTATATGATGGTAAAGAATGATTTTATTGATTTTTATGTATTTATGGAATAATGTTTTCTTTCTTTATTTTATAACCCTTAATGAGATTTTTATGCTCATACAATGTTTTTGAAATGTTTTTCACTTAGTATAAGTAAGGTTAAGGGAGAGTAAAAATTCAAGAAAATTTATTTGAAGAAAAAAATTCTTGTTTTATTTAAATATTTTTCTTGTTCTGAAAAAATTGATATAGTAGACATGTCTACATAGTAATATTTGAGTTGTAATGTAATAGTTATGGCCTAATTCACAAAAACTCAAAAAACTGAAAAGATCACCATTGTGAATTCTTGATTGAACTCAAGATTAAGTAATGTTTTAAGGATGGGGCCTTATGGTTTGAATCGGAGGAAAGGTTTAGAAAACGTTGGAGAATAAGATGTTTTCTTATGGTTTAGAGATATAATCTTGCATTTATAATTTTAAGGTATATTATATGTTCAATGACCTAGAAACCCCTTTTAGGATTATGTTATTTTAAAGTGATTAACAAGATACTTAAAGACATTCACTTGTGAGGAAATTATGGGCTATTAGTTTTTGGGATGCAAAAAGTTTAGGGAAGAAATAACATTTTAGGTTAAAACATGTTATAGATATTTTGAGAATTTTATATAATATTATAATTTTCATATAATTTTATACATTTTGAAAAAGTAAAACATGAAATCCATGTGACAACCCATCACGTCTGACAATGTTGTGAGAATCGAACTCACAACTAAAGTATGAATTGGATTTATCACCTACCACTGGCCAACATGAAGTCCCTGGTTATTATGGCTTATTCTTTTTAGTTAACTAATTTTATGTATCATGAATAAGTTTATTTTGAAGCTTATGTTTTATCAAATGGATATCCTTACTATAGGAAAATGATTTGGGGATTAAGTGATAAAGGTAATTTTATAAGATGTTTTTGATTTTGGGAAGACTATACGCATAATGAAAATAGAATACTATGGGATTTTATTTGAGGAGTAATCATTGAATTTAATTTTGGAAGAATCTTTGTTTTTTTGTGTGGACTTATAGTGATTTGGGTTATTTATGGAAATGATTAAGCTATCTTGGATAATATGTGATTGTGTTTACTTCTTTTTTGTATGAGACTTTAAGAGTATTCGATGTTATTTGGAGATAAATGTTATGATTTATTGTGGAAAACACATGATAAAATCCTTCTAAGTTTTGGATTTCAATATTAGTTTTGATTATATTGAATAAATTTAAGGACAATTGTTTATTTAATGTTTTTTATTATGCTTTGGGTATTGATTGTTTAATTTTGGAGACTAATAGTTGTATTTGTTTTTATAAGGGATAATCCTTTAAAGTGATTATCTAATCTTGAACTAACCATTTTTTGGTTAATGTTTAATTATAGGGGAAATATATAGTTCACTTTTTGTGGATTATGCGAATTTCTAGAAGTTGATTCCTGTACTTTAGGTGTGACCAAGAAATCTTGAATACTCATAATTTTGAAAAAAGATGAGTTTGTCATAGATATTTATTAAATGATAAAACTCTACTTGAAAAGTAAGTATATTTTCTTATGTTCTTAGTCAATATTATTAAACAATTCTTAAACTTTATAAAAAGGAACATAAAACAAAACATTGTCAATTTACTTTTTCTACTGGGAAATCAAAGACTGTTTAACCGATCACAATTTTGTGGTTTTCTTGTTGTTAAATTTCTCCTGATCATGTTTTCTATCACTCTCCATCAGAATTTGACACTTAGTTTTTCATCCATATCAATGTTTTCCTACATATAATCTGAGTAAGTTTTATCTTAGGTGACCTTATTATGTCTATTTTTTATTTTAAAGTGATAGTATTTTTGACTCCTTTTCCAATGTGGGATTTTCAATGAAGTTTCCATGCCCAATTTTAAATTTATGAGGATGAAATTTCTAAAATGGGGGAAGGATGTAACGTCCCAGTTATTTTTAGAATAATAATTTTTCATTTATATTAACATGTTTGAATAAGATATTATTTTTATGTTAATGAGGACACTTTTTCTGATTGTGCACTGGAAGCAAAACAACAGGTTTCATTGAAATCATATGTTGTACATAACCATGAGTTATATAAAAATAATAATATAATATTATTATTATTTTAAATTTTAGTTAATGACTAGCCATTGTAATTGTGGTAATGAATAGTATCACCTAAATTTTCAAATTATATTTAAACGTATTTAATTAATGATTCATTTTTTAACTAATTTATTAGAAATTGAAATAACAACCAATTGAATATAAATGATATGTTATTATGATAACCTATTTAAAAGAGAATAATTGGGTTTTCATATCACACTTTATGGATTTTTATTTAAATAAAAATATATGATATATATTCAATTTAATGTTTTAAATTTATCTTATATGTTTTCTAGATATGATATAAGAACAAATTCAATTTTTCAAATAAAAGAAGTATTTTTTTAAAAATGTTGTTTTACTGCATTTTGTTGGGGAACCCTTTTTTAATGTAGTTTTTGTCACTTTTATATGTCACATTTGACAAAATAAACTTCTTCTTTAGAATAGGGACATAAAAATTTACTTTGCGTAAATTTTTGGTATTTTTATGATAATGTTCATTTTTTAATGAATTGTAAAAATACAACATTTTAAGTCAAAAAGTCATTTTCATCTAATTAATTTATATAGTTATATTGATCTTTTAATTTTCTTTATAGTTTAAATCGGATTATATTTCATCATTTTATCCAGTTTTGACCATTGGATGTAATTTCTCTTTAAAAATCTACATAAACACGGTTCAATCTTTTGGTAGTTTTTTATTTCTTAAAAACACACTGTTTGGTTTTGACAATGGGAACTTATTTTAAATTAATTCCCACAACCTCTATGATTTGAATTTTGAGAAATGGATTCCATATTATGAATCAAGGGTTCAAAATTTTGTAAATAGGTACATTTTATTTTTAGACATTATGAATAGTAATTCCAATAATTTTTTATATACCGTGGTTAAAGGGTAAATATGGTAAATATGGATAAAAAATAGTATTATAAAAACCTTCAACTACCCTATCACGTGTTATAATACTATTTGGTGATATATGGCCGACCATTGGAATCCTTGGGTCGATTTTTTGACCCCATGGATCCACGTGGATGGGAAAATGACATTTTATAAGAATTAATTTAAAGTAAAGAAAAATGCAACATAAACATGTATATTTTAGTAAAACAAGTTTTATATAGGGTTATTTAAGTGTAATTTTACAATATATAAAGAAATTATAAAGATAAACATATTTCGTATATCATGGTATTTTATTTATAATTTTTATACATCAAATAAATAAATTTATTTATGAAACAATGAAAATTTAGTCATTACATTATTAAAGAATGATTTAAATTAATGTGATTACAAATATTAAAATAAAAGTATTTTGAATTTTTTTATGCCATACAAGAATTTTATGGATGATTACGACTTGTTATCTTTGAATTAATACGTTATTTTCAATGTAATAGAGTAATGTATTTTTAATAAGTCATTATATGAATATTATAAAGGATGAAAAAAATGAGTTTTTAAAAGAAATTCTATTTTATTAAATGATATTATTGTCCTAAAAAAATAATATTAGGAAAAAATGACTCAGATAATATTGAAAAAGTCATTAATGAACCACATTATGTTCTATTATAATTTTATAGTAACTATATTAACCATAAATTATGAATTTACAAGAAGACATGGTAAGAGTTAAATTAGTTAACTAAGGGTTAAATCTAGAAGATATGGTAATATTTGAGACCTATACTTGACTAAAACCTATTGTTGGAGAGTTTTTAGACCCAATAGAATCATATCTTTTAAACAAATGACTTTGGGACCATTTGAAACTGAAAATTATTTTATGATAAAATAATATTTAAATTCCTTCTTAAAGTGCCCATCCTCGCTATTATAAAAGGGAATCACTTCTACCAATTTAATGACACCCATAAAGCCCCTTGGATCATCCAAAATCTTCCCAAATAATCTCCCAACATTCCTATATTTATCCTAGAATCCTTACCAAATGCATAAGAAAATTAAATAATTCATTTTGGCTCAAATCAAAGGGAGTTACATGTTTTAAGAGGTAGTGTATTCTCTAAAGTTCCTTTCCATTATTTCACATTTTCGTTCCCTATTCTATTTTAATTCTTTGATTACATAACAACAACAGTATCCTAAAAATACTAGGATATTTTTATGAGATTTATTCGAACTATAGTTACACATACCTCTATCTAATTGATATGAACACATTATTTTTGTGGACGATGAACTACTACATCACGAAACGATGATTATTCAATTTTCCCATACCACTTGTCATGGTGGCCTTTATTATGACACTATATTTATATATGATATATATTATATTTATATTGTCTCTATGCTTCTGTATTTATTTAGATCATACCTTTATGCTTTCCATAATATGAAAATATGATAATTTCATTTGAGGAAGTGCGGACTACCGCCCCCTCTAAGTTATATGAATCGTTCATGCCATACATGGAATTTATAAAGGATTGTGTTAATAAAATTATGTAACTTATATAAAATTTGATATTATAATTTATTTATTATATACCTATGTATAATTTAGTTCTCATTCCATTAAATATGAAAATGAAATGAAAGTAGCGTTCATGCATACATATGGATTACCTTGTCCATGAATGGTGTGTTTCATTTCATATCTCCAAATGTTATGTTCTATTATAAATACAAATATATACTGGATATATATTATATTTGAATCAAAAATATAATTTTGTAGATAATGGAATTTTGACCACATGGAAATTTTTTAATTATAACGAGTTCATTTTTGACTCAATTACTGAATATCGACAAAACGATCGATATTAACTTAAATAATTATGTTATGTTTATTATGTGGTAATAAATGATATAAAAGGAATTGTAAACTTGAAAAAGTTTGTTAAGAAAGTTGAAATTAACTTAAGTTTATTATTTAGTAAGAACAAGGAATATACATGATGAGTCGATATCAAGGTAAGGGACTTCGTCTCAATATCATTTCATTGAGGCATATTTTGATTTATACACAACTTTATTTTATACAGTGTATAAAACCCTTTTAATTTTAATTTCATTAAAATGGAATCTTTTTTTTTCTATGAAGCATTTTATCAAATGAAAAGAATATTGTTTCTTTTTAACGTACACGATGACAACGACCTTACCGTCGCCACGATCATTCTTTGATATTTTACTTCCATAACAATCCATAATATTTTTAAATGAAAAATATATACCATATACTAATTTTATGTATTTTGGTATTGAAAATGCTTTATAAATCACTTATTATGTCAATATCTTGAAATGAAATATTTTGATTACAATGAGGAAATGTTATCCTTCTTTTATTCTTGTTTTGTGTGTTATGATTATGATATGGTTCTTGGGCATTGTTTAGGTATATAGGTTGTTCCGTGATAAAACTAATATGGATGATCCCAAGATAACTCTCCAATGTATTGGGTAATGTGATAGAGGTAAACATTAAGGTTTATCCTAAGTCATTTTGGGAATATACTGTGATTGGTATCCCAACCAAAACTCCCTATGTAGCTGTGAACGCTTTAATGTAAGCATGCTAGGGATGATATAAGGCACCATTATGATTTATGATTTCAATGTGCCAATCAAAAATCTTATGGTTTCATGAGATATGTTAAGGAGATTTTATTTTATGATTGACTTTTTTGTATGTTTTGATAGACCGACTTTTTCTTTCCAAATTTTATAACACTTGTGGATATAATTATGTTAATCCCAAGTTTTTGAAATGTTTTTCACAGGGTATAATGAAGGGTAATAAAAAATAATAATTCAGGAATACTTATATCACAAAAATAATTATTATTTTATTGAAGTAATATTATTGTTGTGGAATAAATTTGATAGAGTAAATGTGTCTACATTGTAATATTTGAGATATAATGTAATCGTTATGGCAGCTGGCCTTGGTCAGCCTGGTGGGCCTTTGCAGTTTTTTTCTTTATGCTTATTTGAATAAAAAATTTACCATTCAAGGTAAACGAAATCGTTATGGAAAAATTATATAAAACTCTAAACCTTAAACGATCCTCAATGTGAATTCTTGATTTAACTCAAAATTAAGTAATGTTTTATGTATGGGGACTTATAGATCCCATTTTTATATGTTATGATTCATTATGTTCTATGCCTTTTATATCATTATTTAATACCTTGAAACCAATGTTCTAAAGCTTTATTCTTATGTTTATTCTATTACTGGGATTTTATAGCTCATCCATTTGTTCATGTGATCCCCATGGTACCCTATGAAGATATAAGTGTGCAAAGAAATTTAGGAGCTGTTTATGAACATTAAATAAAAAATTATTTTATTTTATCCCATGTTTCATGTTTTACATTCCTAATCATCAAATACACTAGAGTTCACCATCCTTGTTTTGTAATATAATGTTTAATTAATATTAAAATCATGTAATGTTAGGTGTAAAAGGTTAGGGTCATTATCACCACACATTCCATAGTTTTTATTGCTTGAGATACCAACACTTCATATTGATTGAATGTTCTTAGAAAAAAACCATTATACAATAAATATGATTTTTTGGAGGTTTGATAAATAAATATAATGTTAATCATGGTGAAATTGGCAGTTTGTATTGTTTTGATACATTTAGAAATGTAGGAATCAACAAAACCTCAATCGGACACTTGGTGTGACTATTATGCCTCCAAGTGTGTCTTTTTTATTTAAAATTGTAATTAGTTTTATTCAAATAGACAATTGAAATACTAAAAATTAAACAAATGTATTCTTATTATTTTGACAATTTAGGTAAAATATCCATATGTAATTTATGATGTGCAGGAATCAACCAAACCTCAATTCAATGCATGGTGTAACCAGTATGACTCAAAATTACCATTATCAGTTTAAAATCAACATTTTAGTTCAAAATGCGTCACTGGTTAAAAATTAAAAAAATATGCTCTAATGTTTTTGATAATTAATAAAATAAATTCCTAAATAATTTCTGAGATTTAGGAATTAGTATCATTTGAAACCAATTTTTGATGTGGCTGGTATGAGTCAAAGTGTGTGTCTCTAGTATAAAATTAAATTTTAGTACAAAAGAAATGTGACTTGCGGGGAAAAAAATAAAACATAATAATTTTTTATTAATAATTTAGTAAAAAGATCCATGAGTCATTTTAGATGTATATGAATTATTCTCACCACAATTTAATGCACTATGTGACCTGTATGACTCCAAGTGCATATTTTTATTTAAAATTGACCACAATTTTATTAAAAAGGAATAAGTGACATACTGATAAAATGATAAAACTCATTCATAATGTTTTGATACTTCAGGGAAATGATACATGGGTCATTTGGGATGAATATGAATCATTTTTACCTCAATAAAAGGCACGTTGTGACTAAAATGACTCCAAGTATGTCTTTTTAATTTAAAATTTATATCAATTTTAGTCAAAAGGATAACTAAACTACTCAAATCCAAGAAAACACATTCATATTGTATTAATACATTAGGAAAAGTATCAATGGGTTATTTATGACATGTATGAATCAACAAAACCTCAATCTGATGCACAGTGTGACCGGTATGACTCAAAGTGCATCTTTTTATTTAAACATGACATTATTTTTTGTTAAAAGGAACAAGTGATGTAGTGAAACCTGAGAAAACACATTTGATTTATTTGGCTACATTAAGTAAATGATACATGGGTCATTTGAGACATGTTTGAATCATCCTCACCTTAATCTGAGAAATGATGTGACTAGGATGACTTCAAGTGAATCTTTTTTATTTAAAATTTATGTCAATTTTTGTAAAAAGTATAACTGACCTACTCAAAACCATGAAAATTCATTTAAACTATTTTTATACTTTAGGAAAATAATACATAAGTCATTTTATATATATATTAATCAACCTAACCGCAATATGATGAATTGTGTAATGAGTGTGACTCTATGTTTGTCATTTTATTTTAAATTGACATTAAGATTACTAAAATGAAAAAGTACCATACTTAAAAACATTAAAACACATTCTTATTGTTTGGAAACTATAATGAAATGTCCTATGATTCATTTTTTGTGTGTAGAAATCACCCTCACCTCAATACGATACATGGTGTGACCGATATGACTCAAATATCATGTTATCTATTTAAAATTGTTATTTTAGTTCAAAATGTGTGACAGTTATTGAAAACCAATCAAATGATCTTCAATTAACATTATAATTTTGGAATAAAACTCATAAGTCATTTTTGACATGTAGGAATAATTCTCACATTAAACTAACACATGATGTGGCCCGTATGACTCCAATTACATGTTTTCTATTTCAAATGAAATTTTATAAGTAAACACATGTGACATACATAAAAACATTAAACAACATTTATATTCTTTTGATAATTTAGAAAAATGATTCTTTTGTAATTTGTGACGGATAAGAAATAGTTCTACCTCGATCCTCTGCATGGTGTGACTAGTAGAAATCCAATTTTTACTTTATTTAAAATTGATGTTAAATTCATTAAAAAGAACATGTGACCTTCTGAAAACTGAGACAATGAATTCAAATTGTTTTGATACTTTTTTATAATGATTCATACCTCATTTGTGATGTTTAGGAATTAAAATCACCCCAATATAATGTATAGTTTCACAAATATATCTTTAATTTTTTTATTTAATGTTGAATTTTTTTAATCTATTAATTCATATTAATGTTTAATTTTTTTATTAATAATTTTAAAAACATAATATTTTTTTCATATATAGGTGGATTTTTTTTTTCTCAGGTTGAGATGATTTTTTCAGTAAGGGATACCATGGGAGGAGCTTTTTAAGAGGGGATCACAGGTTCCAAAGACAAACATTAATGTTTTAAATTTATTGTATATAGTAATTGTAATTATAATTATACAAAATAATGTTCCAAATGTATATATTAGTTTTTTGTTTTTTTATAATGTAAAATTCATTTCGATTAAGTTATATATTTTGTGTATCGGTGGTTGTAGTGTGCTGTTTTTGTGTACAAGTTGTTTGTTCAGTGTGATGTTATACAAATTGAACAATGTAATAGAAGGGGCCTTTATAAAAAATATTTCAAGATCTTATAATAGAAACCATTGATTAGTGCTATTGAAAGAACTGATAAATTGGTAAATTTATCAGTTCTAGAAATAAAACTGATAAAGAGTGGCCTTTATCAGCACTAAACTAGAACCAATAAAGGGGATCCCCTTTAACAATGCTGGGAAACTAATAACAATAAAGAGGACCCCATTAATAGTGCTAGGATTAGTAATATTGTTCTAGCATTGATAAAAGAAGTTTTTACTCTGTTAAAGGTATTATCTATAGTAGTGTATAGATACCACATGTGGTGACATTAGTGTGATGATTTCATCATTGATTCTTGGATGATGGAAGTGGTTGGTTAGGGTTATGAGATATTTGTGGGTCAGTACTACACTGTCGCACCAGGATACGGGTCCCCATACTCTCTACATTGGTAATAGTGATTGATTGTGATCTATAGAGTGTTATAAGGGTCAAAAAACCAATGTCGTACTGTAGAATGGGTCCCTATACTGATTGGAAAATATTGTTTGGAAGCCCCATACTACACTAGGTGTGATTATTTAAACTATGGAGTGGTGCTCCCCCATCATTGAGCTCTGACGGGGCGTGGGTCCTCCATAGGAGTTCTGTCTCAGTCAACTAGAGAGAACAGTTGTGATGAGAGAGCCCCTTCATGCAAATTATGGTCAGGTTAGAGAAAATTAATTATTATATATTATTCCCCCTTGACTGTGGAGAACAGAGCTAAGGTTTTGGTACTCACCTGGGTTTCTTGTTTGTTTGTGCATGATGTTGGGAATCCGAGAAGGAAATTTGGAGTCTCATACATAACCATCATTCAAACAAAGGATGTAGAGATATTGACGCCCTTTATCTCTTAGTATGGGATTCTGTTTTTATCATATATGGGTTATGGATGTTTTTGTTATTATTGTAGTTAACTCATATTATAATTGAAACATCCTTATAATGATGAGCTAACTACTCTCTCTTGATGATTCATGTTTGGAGATTTTTTGGAGTCAAACCAGGTATGTTCAAACTCTATCATATGTGGGATTTTCAAGCACGTGTTGTGCCTTATTCATACCTCATAAAATTTTAAGTGACCATGGTGGACCTTGTATAAGTGAATCATAATAGTACTAGGTGGCACTAAACATGTTCGGTTGTTGTTCATTATGATATCGAGTTATCTAATCTTTATAGTTTATTTCATTTTGTGTTTCACCCATGTATTTTTTATGGGTAATGTATTTTTCACCTCTTTTTCATTTTTTAATATACTTCTACAATCTGATTTACATATTCCATATAGTTTATTAAAATCATTTTTATACTATATATATATTGTATTTTTTATTATTTCACTACACTTATTAATTGAGATTGTTGTTTGAGTGTTTACAATTATATTAGGCTATGGCCTCCCATCTCAGTTTATGCCAATTCGGTGTTAGTCACCAGCCCATGTCCTATTGGAGGTGGGATTGGGGTGGTGATAAGCAGCTTACTTCCATACAGGTGGGCCCTAGTGTGTTGTTTTGTGGTGAAATGGTATCTTCGGAGTTCATTCATTGGGATTGTGTTTGGAGTTGTCCCATTGTGAGGATTTTTTTGTTCTTATAGAAACTGTGTCAGAGTGTCTTGAGTTTGGATTTTAGTTGAGGGAACCTAGTGTTGGGGTAGCAGTTCATGTATCCATTCACTAGGACTCTGAATACGTGATTGTCGACATATCATGGCGAGGAATCAGTTACAAGGAGGAAATGATATATTCTTTATATTGAAATGGTATCCTCGACTGACCTTCTTAAGTTAGCTCCACATATATTCTATTTGACCATGGTACTTATTGTAAACATTTGAGAAGTCTTTGTGACGGAATCTATCTAGGAATTCAAAATAATATCATAATGATGACCAATTAAGATGTTAGGACTTAGTTCAAGACCCACACCTGAGGTGATTTCCTCTATGAAAGCACCAAGAAATGATACAACCTATTGATCACTACATGGACCCTAATCTAGTGGTTTAGGAAGATAATAACAACCAGTTGAGTAGTGGATGGATCTATTTCGACAATGTGATGGTATGCATAGGCTTATCACATTAGGTGATATCTAGTGATAGGGACCACTGAGTTTTCATGGTGATCCGAAACCTTGGGGAGTGGAGGATTGGCTTGACATGTTGGTCCATGTTTTTTGGTTTTTGTATAACCTGACTGTCTAGATGGTCACACTGACAAACTATCCTCATCATGGTGTTTCATTTTGATGAGGTTTAACTAGAGGATAAAAATATTTTGGTGTGTTTGATTTATGAGTTTCAAAGAAATAGATCTCCCAGATTTTGTGGTGGGATGGACCCCTTTCAAAGGATGTAGAGTATTCGTGTGAGTCTGTAGTGCATGATACTCTCCGAGATTGGACCCCTCTTAATGATAGTCTTCTTGTTTATATTTCTCTAGGGTGATGCTGGGAATCAATAGATTCTTGTACTGTTATTTTTGACCTGGATATGATAATATAAGGAAGAGATAAATTCCCATTGATGTGTTTTGTTCTTGTGATGAAATAGAAAACCTTACAAGTGAGTCAATAAAAACCAATTTGGATAGTGTCTAGGTTTTGTGGACAAGTTTCTTTGATGAGTTTGTATGATGATGTTTTGACGTGATAAGGTCTCGAAGCATTCCCCCACTAAAGGGTATAGGTGAGAAAGAGGAAATAAAGATTCAAGAACTAGGGGAATGTTTCCTTGATACTCTGGATGAGATCAAGGTATTGCCAATTTCTTATACGATCGGGTATTAGTTTTGGTATGTAATCAAAAGTCTATTTATATAGATTTATCCGATGTATAATGCCAATGGATACTAGTGGAGCCTTTTAGAACAAAACATATGTTTGGAGGATCTAATTGAGATGATCATTGATCACACGTATTTTCTTAACAATATTCCCTATCCCAGGTAGGAGAGACATAGAATCACAAAGAATCATCCACTAGATTACAGTGAGGCCCTACAATGTTTTCCTAGGCATGGAATAGTTTTATACTAACAATGACTAGTTGACTGATACCAGTGAGGGTTGTAGTGTACTTGAGTTATTTGAACATAATTTTCATTCTTCTATGGAAAATATTTCCATGAAAAGTAGGATTAAATCATATGTAGGAGGATGAAAAAAAATCATTATCAATTGATTGTATGACACCAGGTGATAGTGATTCTATAGGATTGAATTATTATGATGTGATATATGTATGAGTATTTCTTCTATGATGATGTTCATGGATTACATCCCTAATGTTATTTTATGCATAGAATTACCCTAGGGATGTCTTGATTTATATGCTATCATATCGGAGCAACCCATGAGGCAGTGAGAGCTAGAGGTGTGGTTAGAGGATTTGTTAGAGTTGGTACTTGTTATATCCAATGTACCCACCATGGAAGCCCATTTTTTCTCACATAAGCGGTGGATGAGATGTTGAGTTTTGGTGTGGAATGACATCACCTAAATCAGGAGACTATTAGGTGGGGGTATCTACCCCTAATAACAATCAACATCCTTAACTGATGATTTAAGGAGAAGTGGTCTCAAAAGATTTAACTTAGCGAAGGTTATGACCGACTTTAGGTTCTAGATAGGGATATATATAAGGAATCATTATAAATCAACTACCATTTTTTGAGTTCATTGTGATAACCTGGGGCATCTTTAATTCCCCAATAGATTTCATAAGACTTAGAAATTAGAACCTTAAACCTTCCTACATCAATTTGTAGTAGTATTCCATGACAATGTCATGTGTACTCAACATTGGAGTTATAGAATGTTATACACTTGGGGATGGATTGTAACATTTTCAAAGAGTATATGATTTATGTAGAGATCTCTTAGAGTTAACTATAGATTTGGGAGGTCCACTTCTGGGATTTTTCTTATCATACATGGGACTGACAGTTGACAATGAAATGGTTGATGCAATTCCTTTATTGGGAGAAACTCGTGAGTGTGTTTTTAGTATTGGAAGATCACATAGTTTTTTTCACTATTTTTGAGTGATGTGTTTGTGCAGTATACCCCTAGTTTATAGTGGTTACCCCACCACTTCATTAGTTATTTTAGGAGTAACAACATGTGGATATCTATTGAGAGATATTTTATCACTAGGTATCCATTTGTTATGTTACCGTTGGATTTTTTTGATGATGGGTATAAAACTACCTTTGTTCGAGAATGAATGATGTCACTAGTCATACTGTGATAGGTGGTGTGGATGATGTCTCATTCCATTAGCAATGAATCTCGGTGTTGTGAGAATCTACCAAGATCATTTGGCATCATTTTGGTTGAAAATTAAGATACTATGTATTTATAGATTAATATCTTGATGTCTCACCTACCAATAAGTTGAGACCAAGGATCATGGGATGAATTGAAAATATGATGGTGGTTTTTATGTTTTCATGATTGAGATTCCATGATCAACGAGAGGTCAAAAGAAGTGATCATATAATTTCATTCCAAGTTGCAACACTTCCTAACCATCTGAGGGAATAGCTTAATAGAGTGTTTAGGTATCTAATGCATGATGAAGGCAGTCCATCATCCTATATTTTCCTCAATGATCAGTTTGGATTGTTATTCTCACATCATATAATTATTATTTAGTGGATTAATGAGGCATTTTAGACTTACTAATGATTGAACATAATTTTTATAACATAAAAATATGGTCTTCTAAAATGGACCATTTAGGTTATGGTGTCAATAAATCATGTTGTATTATTGGTTCAGGGCTATAGATGGAAAGATAATCTACCATCAATGGAGTTTTAGTATCACAATAGTGACCACTCCACAGTCAGTGTAGCACCATTTGTGGTCATGTACATGAGTCATTGTGATAAACCAATCTAAGGATCCGAGCTAGTGTGGGACAGTGCTTGTGGGACTAGTATTAATGATAGATATGTTTGTGAATGTCGTAGCTAATTTTTGAGATGATAGGGATTCCCTAGAGATGTTAGGATTCTATGTGGATCGGTGATCATGCACTATGGAGTTTGGTGGGGGGATTATGTGTTCGGAGTGATCTCATACTAAAAATGGATCTGCTGATTTGAAAAGGATGAAATAAAGTCAATGGGGATCATATGCCCTTTTTTGGTTTTAGTGATGGGTTAAAGAGGGGGAATTCATCTTGGACCCATAACCGTACTAAGATTTTCTTCTTGGTGTTTTCCATGTGTTACAAATGTGGAGATACATGAATGAAATATTTCATGATATCAACTAGGACGAGTTAAAAATTGAGAATAAAGATACATTTTTTTAGGTTCTTGGTGGATTTTAGATCCAACAAAGAATACCCATTATGTGTATGTTTTTCAAATGGGTGTGTGTTTTTATGCAGAAAAATCCTTATGGAGTGTTTTTTGGCATGGGAGACCCAGATGAGAACTGATTATCCTCACTATTGAGTATGCATTCTCTTTTCAGTAGGAAAATACAAGAAGATGGATAGAATATAATAATATTTTTTATTTCATATAAGAATTTGGTATATTATAAGGAATATTTTCTCAGCCTGGTAATAAGGCGGGTTTATATTTCAAGGCCTAAAGATCCTTGGTGTGTAAATAATAAAAATAAAAATAAAAATAATATTATATAATATGAACATAGTTTTTTTGAAATAATTGAACAAATATCCATCAAATTATTGGATCTAAAACCCAAAGCCAAATTTGGTTTTGAAACATTGGGTTTACCCTAGGTGTAACCTAAAGTTAGTCAACGTCAGAAATTTTGAGGGGGGAGACTGTTGGTGAGTTTATTACATTAAAATAAATAAATAACACTTTAATATTATTTTAAAATATCTAAAACTAAACCATTATAAATTCAAAATTATAATAAATTTATAGGGATTGACACATAGTGTTGGGATGATATGAAAAGAGAATGTTAGGTGTTATTCATCAGTGGGTTGGTATCAGATGATGAATGACGATTAGATTGAGGTGGGTTGAGAGGCTACAGATGCAACGATTCCACTTTATAACTAGAAAATACATTTTTAACCAATTAAATATTCAAAAATATTAGTAGGAATCGGTAATTTAGGTTTTCCCTTTATTTGATTACTGATTTTGGATCATATTTTATATTATTCTATTTTTGGTGAATCTCACTATTCATATGAACCCAATTAATTAATTAATTATGGTTTCTTGATTTACCCATTATAATCACTAATTCACCCATCAATTAATGTAATGATTCTCACAAAATGTGTATATTAATTCCTCACATTTTTATACTATGATTTTCTCACATTATTATTGTTTCTCTCATCATAAATAATTATTTTTCCAGTGGCTTGATGAACACTCCTAAACTGATTGATGGACATTCAACCATAGACATAATAGATTGATTTTTTGTTTCTTGAATAGACATTGGGAAAAAGATTGATGTTAGATATGGTGGGTAATAGAAAATATAATGAAGGCAGAATTGAGGGTTTCTGTCCATGGTTTGGAGAGGAGAATGTTTGATGCATTGAGTGGAGTTTTTCAATAAGATAAAGAGGCTAACATATGTCCACTGATGAAAAATTTATTGGTGGTTTGTTGTGAAATAGTTGGAGCCCTTAGTGGAGGGATATTATGAGGGGAACGTGTAGTGTCTTGGTCGTTAGTGGTGTGGGATCTATATGACTGATTTCATGAGTCCTCTTGGAGGACGAAAATATGAGTATGGTATTTGGGTTTGCTGTCTATATTGGGGTGGTCCAGATCTAGTCGGTAGTTAGGTTTCCCTATTTTGAGGCACTGCATCATTGGGTTTTCATAATAGAATTGGGGAAGAAGACACAATAAATTTGTTAAATTAATTAATTCATAACGGAATAAATATAACAAAAAAGGGGTATGTGGTTGTGTGAGGGTGACTATCATGAGGTGGGTAGGTATGATACCCCATTTAACATATCCATAATATGTATATTAATATAATATTAATTAAATAATATTGATTATAATGTTATTAATATTTTTTTAATTTTTTATCAAAACCTATTTTGGTCATATCATTACACTAATATGTCAAATTGATGATCCATTTAGGGAACCATGAACATAGAATCTAGGAAACCAATTTCATACCTTTATTGGGTACATTTTTCTGACCCATTTCTTTGCCCCAGGAAGTGTAGTTTGTTCATGATATGGCAAAATGAATTTTCTATTCACCAGGTGTCTATTCTGGGAAAGTAAAGTTCCAATCCATTTTTTATTTTCTTGAGGATCACAAATATGATATTCTATTTTCCATTAATGGATGGTTGTGATGAAATTTTAGTTGATTCTTGTTTTATCCCACTATAGAGATGATGACTGTCATTATATTTTTAGTATTTTTCTAGACACAAATTTTTTTCAAAGAGAAACATATCCTTAGTAGTTTTCCATTTATAATGGGATGGTGGAATTTAGTACGAAAAGTAGAGATATGAGGTGAAGTGGTATATGTTTGATTCTTTTTTTATTAATTCTTCACCCAAGAAACGTTTACAGTTGGACCATCATGGAAATTGGTGTCGGTACTCCCTTATCGCACCATGGCGTGGGTCCTTTATACTTTATTCACTAGTAGTAACTATAAAGTGTGATATTAGGAGTGAATTGAGACTAGAGAAACCCTATCACACCAAGTCATGGGTCCCCATACTCATTACACAAGTATGGTTCTAAACCCCCCATACTATACTAGGATAGATTCCTCTACCAACAAAAGATTACTCCCCCCACCATCGAGCTTCAGTGTGGAGTTGGTCCTCCATGGTAGTTGTAGATCCTTAGGGTGTGGAGAGATTCAATAAGGAGAAATCCCCCCAAAAATATTCTAGTGTTGTTATGTGAGATTTCGGGTTTGATATTGTGCCACATTGACTATAAAGAAAACTGCCAAGGTTTGAGTCCTCCTAACTATTTCTTATACAACTATGCGTAATTTTAGTCATCAGGGATGAGACTTTGGAGTTATAGGAATAATCATAATTTCTAAATTGGTTGTTCAGGTTGAGACCCCGTTTTTATATATGTTTGAGATTCTTGTTTATCATATCTAGATAATGTATGTTTTGGTTATTATGGTTATTAGATCACATTATAATTGACACCTTATCATGGTGATGATCTGACTACTTTCTCCTGATGACTCCTGTTTTGTGATTTTATGGTATCCTACAAGGTGTGCCTATAGATATACCTTCATGGAATTTTCCAAAATTTGTCTTTTCATATACAAGTGACATGTAGTTCTTAGTGACTGTGGTGGACCTAGTATAAGGGGATTTTAGTTGTTTGTGGAGGCACTAACTGTGTTTGGTGGTCGAACACTGGGATATAGAGCATGGAACTCCCCTGCTCTATACATAATATTTTACATCAGTTTGAGTTTCCCATTTCACTTCACATTATCTGTGTATTATATTCCATTTTGATTTCTATTATACTATTGTTCTCTGATTTATATATTCTTTATAGGTTACTAAATACATGGTTATACTCAAGATATTACTATATTTTATTTTTTATCATTACATTTCATGGAGATGGTTTGGTGTGTTCTTAAATTTACATTATGATAAGGCCTCCCATTTCTATTTACCTACTCGACACTAGTCTCCAGCCCCTCTCCCATTGGATGTGATCTTGGGATTTTCATACATTAATTACCACTGACTGGGCAGTCCTCGATGGGCCAGGTCATGAAAGTTACATAGGTAATTTCATAAGATATACTTTGTTGACATATTCACACTAAAACATCACCCAATTATGATTCATGTAGTTTTCAACATTTTCCTAATGTCATAAAATACATAAACATAAATAAATTTGAAACATTAGGCTCTAAAATTATCATTTAACAAATCAAATGATCCCTAAAAGTATAAACAACTATTCCTCTTATTTCTACTCTTTTGGAAAAACTAAATTTCTTAACACAAGATAATATAATAACCAATACGAATATAATATTATAAAAAACTCAATAACGTCAATAATAACACCTAAATAGTAATATAAATCATTGATTAGATAATTGACCGTTAAGATCTTATAAAATATGGTTGATGAAAATTGAAAGTCCAAATTAGAAATTTTGATCATATATTATTTCATGATGTACATAAAATTTATCTTTAAATAATGTTAACCCCTCATAAACACACATACCAAAAATGTGTATACCCTAATCATATATTTTCAAATATATACTAATAATTCTCTAAATGTTTCTTTAATAACCATAGACCCA
Source organism: Viscum album (assembly GCA_963277665.1). Lineage (NCBI taxonomy): Eukaryota > Viridiplantae > Streptophyta > Magnoliopsida > Santalales > Viscaceae > Viscum > Viscum album. Next base: position 719,054,505 of record OY728159.1, on the reverse strand, counting down.
CAATAATTATAAATCTTATTATAAAATATAACATAACCTTTATTCCTACAATAGAATCCATTTTTGGAAAATAATACACTGTTTTAAAAATTCATATGATGTTTAAAAAATTGGGTACCTCCTTAAAAATAAAATTAACCACAATGTTTATAAATAAAATTCCAAACTCTTATATGAAAAAATATGACAATCCCATTTTTTCCATTGTCTATAATTAACTCATCATCAAAGAATATGTTAAAAATAAAAGTTATATGTTTATTTTGACTTATATTCCAAATAAAAATATATCCAAAAAAACCATCACACTAAACCACATATAACAATAAAGGGTTACATATACCTCAACGGTCAATTAAAATCCAACAAAAATTTCCCAAAATGTCATCTTTCACATTAATGTTCAATAATATAGACATTAATAGTGTATCAATACCACTAATATTATGATATTACATAAATAAATCAATACATAATTTTTCCTTAAATCATTTATTATCACCCTTTAATAACATCAGAACCATAAAACGTATCTAATACATACTCAAATACCTATTGAGAAAGCCTATGACCTATACTTCTGGATCATACTCTAGCAACTTATTCTTTACACAATGTCTTAATTCCAACTAAAATGAGCCAATTTAGACCATAAATTATTAGAAAATCAAAATCAAAATCAAAATCACTTACATTTAAAATATTTTTTCAATTCTTATTTTTTAATAATTTGTAAGAACCCTTCATATAAAAAAAACCACATATTTTTCATCAAATGTGAATTTTTCACATTAAACATAGGTTTACATGTTCCATAATAAGTATTCAAAATATCACACAAAATTCTCCAGGAATGATACCCTTCTAGAAATATCAAATATAATATCATTACACTTAACCATGTGACATATAAAAAAAGTAAGGGTGGGAGTAGATGTCTAGTAATGTTAAACATAGGAGATATAAGTCAATGGTCAAATGTAATAATATGAGAAGTATTAGGGTATGAGAGACTAATCAATGTTTATAATCTTAACATAACGGAATTTATACCAATAAAAAGTGTATAATAGATAATGAGTCAAGGAATAAATCATTTACATAATAAATGACTCAAATGATTCAATAATCATTATACACATGAAATAAACCTTGTTCTAAGGAACCACTAGAACTCATAATAAATTAGAAAAACTATAATGGTATATTCGATCATCATATTTTTTTCAAGAATCCACTAAAAATGATAATTACAAAATTCACTTAGGAGTAACATCCATAAAAGTAACTCCATAATCTCTTGTTTTTTTTATATTTAGTAAAATCAATCATCTCCAAGAAGTAACTTTCTTCTATTTAACTCTGTCACAATACTCAATGCATTAGTGTGATATATTGGGCCCACTCATCATCATGAGTTATATCCAACAACTTTAAGATGAAAAAAGTATATAGATATTTTATTTCATCATAAAAATCATAGAAAAACTATTATTATATTCATAATATATATTTACTCTTTCATAAGAAACATGATTCATAATGAATTCATCATAACATAACTAGGCCATGGGAAAATATTGGGTTTTATGAAATCATCGTTGAAAAACACTATCATAGTACATTTAGAGAAAAACAATTGATGGTATCATAATATTATATCCTTGGTGAAACATTATAATCTCCAAAATATGTTGATATAGAAGAAAAATACTATTAAAAGGGAATTTAATTTTTTATTTTAAAACATGTGAAAAATACAATTTATATTATATTTTTTTTAAAACAATTATTCGAATATTGAAAAAAAATATTTTCATTGAAAATAAACAAGGAAGTCATTAATGAAAGTATCCTAAAAAGAAATGGTCAAGATTGATTGAAATAGTTTTTTCTATATACGTGAAAATAGAACATTTGTTTCTCACTTTTGAAAAAATTATAAAATGACTTGTTTGGATAATATTTAAATATATTAAAATTAATACTTTTTAAATAATTTAAAATAAGATGAATTAAATGCTTAAAAATATAAATTATATTAAAAAACATCCATAAAACATTTTTAAGAACATGAACATGTAATAAAAATTTCATCAATCAAATAGGAAATAAGGTTATCATTTAAAAAAAACAAAGTCCTTAATCATTTTAAGTACAAAAGAGAGTAAAATGAAATGAAAATATGAAATACCATAAAATAACTAAATTAGAATAAAATAAAAGGTTATTATGAGCTAAATGTCATGTAATTCCACCAAAGTAGGTTCGGTCACAAATAATCATGATTAAATATCAAATTGAAACATGAACTCATACTGCTTTGGAGACAATTAAAACATTAAATCCATAAATAAATAAAACACAAGTAACTTTTAAATATATTGAATATGATCTTATCTATTATATAATATATAAAAGGAAAGATATTTACAACATATGAGAACTAATTGGTTTATATCAGGAAAAATGTCTCAATGAAGCAATATTCGGATGAAAACCCTTATAGTTTTTGTAACATCTAAATGAAAACATTATTAAATAGAGAATATTATAAGAATTTTTTAATCAAAATAAAATTTTTATAAAAATAATAAAATATATTCATTATAACTAAATACACCACAAAAAGGAAATAGATAATGAATGTGGTATAGGTCTTATAGAAATAAAAGTGAGACGACAGACCCTTACCTCATGTAACGTAATAATTCATATGTGGTTAAAACAAATGTATACAAAATAAAAGTTTTTATAAATATATTATTCAAACATATTAATAATTCTAATTCCATTTTTTCACATATAATTTCTAATTACTCATTTATTAAAATTTCCTCTGTAAAATCATCATTAGTGGTGCTCATTGTTTCAATTTTTTCATAATTGTTTTCTATGTAGATGTTATTATACATAAACCATATTCATAGTTTTGTCATATCTAGAATAATTATAATGTTATATATATATACTATTTATTAATTATATCCACATTTATAACCATTCATATTTGGTGGTTATGAGAAATTAATTACATCACTGCTAAGAGATGGTAGTTCGTATGCACCCAAAATTGATAATTTCAATTTTAGATGGATGGAATGAAACATAGGTAAAGAGTAATTAAAAATTATATAATCATAATAATTACATTAATATCATATATATTTTATAAATCTATCATTATGACTATCCATATAAATTGTAAAAGGAAAACAAATAACATTACTTTCTGGATGTAGTAGTATGATTGTATGCACGAGAGACATTATCATCATATAATGGATTTGTGGGTGGGATGGTAGATAATATTTTATCCATGAATATTAATATTAATTTTATAGATATAATATGTTACCATTTAATCCATTTCTATAACTAACCCTTAATGGTTGTGATGAAAAATAAAATACATCAGTTATGGCAACGGTAGTTCATCACTGTGCATGATGTTGCATTCATCTCCCATTGGGATGAATAATAAAACAATAATGGTAACTATATTATAAAAAATATTTTAGTATGATAATTTTATTTATTTAACTATGCATATAATTTTATGCAAGATTTTGTGGAGGAAGAAGAGTAAATAAAAATAAATTGATTGGTGGATAACTATTACCTATTCTTTGAGAAACCTCATTTGTATATATTCTTAATCACCATTTAGATGTTATTTAAAAACACATACATAATGGGTCTAGGGATGTTTAAAATATTCTTTTTGGGTATGGTGAAATTATTTCCCTCATAAAGGTGTGCAGATGAAAGGATACCGGGTTTGTTTTTATTGGTATGTTGGGTGAAAAATCAGGTACATAAATGGAATATTAAAATATAATATCAGTAAAACTCATGTTATATGAATCTAATGTTCAACAAAATTGATTTTAATATTTTTAATTATTAAATATATTCATCAAATAGGATTTATAAAAATCAATGATGTGTTTCTTCATTATCTCTATGTTTAATATTCACTTTAACCATTTTAGTGTTAATTGTGATTAAATTATAAATATGGTATTTAATGGTAGATAATTTAATTAAAAATAGGAATGTGTATCATAGTTATAATTTTTTTATTTGATAGGCCACTTAAAATTTAGATGAAAATATATAATATTTTATGTATTTTTAAAATTATTAATTTATTATTATTTAACATATAATATCCCTAATGCCATTATTGACATTATTCATATATTTTTATTTTAAGATCATCATGATCACAATAGATATAAAAGTTCAATATAATGAAAAATTATTTATCATTCATTGTGATCCTTAGCAATGATATAAGACCTTCATGAAACCAAAACATGTATCATTTATTATTTTCTAATTTGTTTCCTTTATTTTTCACCTGATTGAATAAGCAATACAGTAGTGAAGAATAAGAATAAGTGGTTATTATACTATTAAAAAAATTATAAAATTCAATCATAAAAAATAATTCATTTTAAAATAAGAATATATATGCATTTATAAAATATTTTTATTCTTATGAAAACAAATGAAATATATTAGGAGAATGACTATGACATTTTATAATTATTCATTCCATATTTTTATACAATGAAGACATATTATTGTAAGATGATTGAGATTATAGATAGATGGGAGACCATCTGTCTCTAAAACCCTCGAGCGATGAGGGCTTCCTCACCTGTTTCCTTTGACCTATACGAGCATGGTGGATTTCCTTAGGCCTGGGAGATTTCATTCCCACCACTTAGCAACTCCTCAGATGAAGAATGTGCCCCCTGTTCAGGTTTGTGTTGCGAAAAAACATAAAAAATGTGCTCGTGAAAATATCTTTCAAATTCACTCCTTCCCTGGTAGATCCAAAGGGACCTGATTCTTGGATTCTCTAAAGAGTAAAAATCTCAGTAAAGAAATCACGATGAAGCCTCCCCTGGTCAATTGGAATGTTGGTCGTAGGTTGTTGGTGGAAGAAGACCCATATTCGCTTCTACAATGCATGGAAATGTGAAAATATTCTATCATTAGCCGCATCTGATACCTCAAAGGTAACCTCCCTTGGCCATTATCTAAATTTTATTCTCATATTGCACACTAATGGAAATATTTGAACTAGAAATTAATCCCAATAGGAAAAGGATATTTTTACAAACTATTGTAAATAAAAGAGGATCTGGATAGAGTTGGGAAGACATGAAACCTTAATCTAAAACTAAATTTACTTAGACTTTCAATCTAGTACTCTACATTTAATCTGCATACTTATAGGAACGCAATGGTGCAAGTATGGATCAAATTGAATAGACTTAATTGGTTCTTTTGGAACTAAAAAATTCTTAAAGATATTGCTTCCTACATAGTTTATCCCCTCAAAATTTATCACCAAACATTAAATGCCTACTTAGGACTCTTTGATAGAGTTATGGTGGAAATTAACCATGAGTCAAAGCTCCCCAATAATTGTAATTTCAATGATAATAACTAAAAAACTGAAATTATAATTGAATTTGAGATGAAACCTCCCTTTGGTGACCATTTCATGATCATTGGTCATACAATATACAACATTATGGTGATTAGAATATAAGTAATTCTACCAACTAAAAACGATTGGAAGGAAATTTGAAGAAAATGGAAATATAAATCCCCCTTGAAGGATATACCTAAACCCCCAAAAGGAAATCTGAATATTTTGTGAAAAATGTCAAACAATTTGGCACACATAAGAGAGAACTCTAGTACTAACTGGGCTGATATTTATAAAGTGAATGATAACTTCATTATAGATCAAGGCCACTTAAAAGAAATTTCAATTCTGGTCTTAGAAAATATTAGGTTGTCCATTGAGAAGGGAGAACCTAATATATCTCCAACTGATCAGATCCCAAGTTCCATTCTCATACAAAATGCTGAATATGCCCTAGGTAGGAGTGATAAACAACCTAATCTTTTTAAGTTCATTGAATGCAATGCATGCATTGCATCCCCTCATATTTGTGATTTCCCTAGGGCTAATTATACTAATCTTTTGGAAGTGCACACTCCAAATTGGGGTACTAGATAGTCCCAAGACCCCTCTTGATTTAATGAAAATGATACTTTAGGATCTAGGAATCAAATAAACCGAAACTAAATTACTTATACTCTCTTCCCCATGTAAATAGTACTTCTGTTTATGGTTTTAAAATAATATATTCGACTGGCCATGCTATAAAATCTAGGAATACACTATCTAACCCAAATACTATGCAGGACATCACACAATATATTAATAATAAGGTGACATAAATGGTTTATAAGTAATTGGAAACTTTCAAATCAGTGAGTATACACATGGTACAGGATCCTAAAATTCAAGATCTCAAATTCTCCACTAAGCAGTTTCAACCAATGGAGGATTTTGGGGTGGAATAAACCCGACCCAACCCTTAATGTTTTATTAATTCAACTTTATATGATATCTAATTTTGAAATGAACAACACATCTACCATATCTAACAATGATACTAATCTAGAAATGAAGAATGAAGCCCAACGTAAAGAGAATGTACTTGTTTCTTTTCCCACTGCACACAACAAATCTCTTAGCAGTCCTATCGACCATGAGAACCTGAACCTCATACCTAAGGCTATTCAAGTCGTGGCACAATCCAAAATCTAAATTAGTTAATCATTGTAATACACTATTGGTACAAGACCCTAATATTATGTAGAAAAATAATGAAACCATAGTGTAGATGCTGTGTCAGCCTTTTGATCTGGAAACTATCAAACACCATACAAAAACTCTTTCAAAGGCTCCAAGTACTATTATTTCTCCACTTATAGTTACTGAAAACTGTTCTATAATGTATGGAAACTTGATTTTTAAACAATATATCAATTTTTTATTGTTTTGTTCATAGAATTATATAGACTAAACTATTAATGATCCAATAAAGGAACCTAAAATGATGTACCCTATCACATCTACCAATGAACAAGAACAAATCATTGGCACCCAAGATTCTAGTAGGTCTACTAGAAAAGAAAGTTTCAGAAAAAAGAAAACGTGGGAGTTCTAACTCAAAATTTAGGTTTAAATGAAGATACTCTTTTTGAATTGTCATTATATCAGCAGCTCTGAAACATACATTGTCTTAAAAAGAATGTTTAATACCCATAGTCCTATGTTATTAGATATTACTAAACCTAAAATTACATTTTAATATTAATACTCATATTTATTTTAACATAATTCTGTGCTTACAGGTGCTATCAATAAAACTATCAATACTGATTCATTATGGATTTTTTTTGCATTATTCTTTACAGAATATTAGTGTCTTCATTATCCATAACCAGATTCTTACTTGTAACTTTAATATTGAAGGCACATGTATGTTATGATCATTTTTTTACACTAATAATCGATATCATGAGAGAAGAAATATTTATAATGATATCTCATAACAAGGCACTAACATTAATTCCCCCTGGTTTCTTATTTGTGACTTTAATGCCATTCTTTACTCAAGAGAGAAAATTGGACCATATGATGTTCATATATCCACGAGACAATTTAATTCCTTGATCAAAGACAAAAATTTCATTGAAATTAACCTCACTAGTGCGAAATACACTCGGTATATGAGACATTATTTCAAAGTGGTTGCCTCTAAATTGGATGGAGGCTTCACGAATTTCCCTTCTTTAGATAACTAGGATACTATCTCTAACACCACTCTTGACAGGAATAACTCTGATCATCAGCCAATTTTGGTCAATATCTCCTCCAATGTCATAAAACCCAGGCTACCTTTCATATTTAACAATGTGTGGTTCTCTGATGATGAGTACACCCATATCATCCAAAACTTTAGGTCCTCAATGTCTCATAACAATGATTCCATTACATGTAACCTCAAATTTAAACATCTAGAAAAGACTCAAAAATATTCATGAACCTCTAAATATAAACATGTTTGCAATGACATAATGATTCTTGAGAAAGGACAAAATGATATTCAAAACAATAACACCACCTGCAACCTCAACACTAATCCTACTCAAGAACTTGAAATTTCTATAAAACTAAAATCCTTACTCAAGTTTAAGGAAAATATAAGAAAACCTGTATTAAAAGTAAAATGGTTAACTAACGGTGAAACAAATACCAAATTCTATAACTCACTTCAAATAATCCTGAAGTCCTATAGGCCATTAACCTTTCAAAATTATGGGGACATACTTCTTGACAATGAATAGGGCATCACTCATCATATCATCTCCTACCGTGAATCCATATTCAATGGACCTAATATTAACAAAGGCCTCCTTCCTATGGTCATTCTATTAGAGATCACTGATGTTGAAAACACCTTCCTCCTCAACCCTCTGATAGAGCATGAAATCAAAGACACTGTCTTTAGTCTGAATCATGATAGTTCTACGGGTCCTCATGTATTCAATAATGGGTTCTTTTAAAATTATTGGGATGTGATTCATATCAATTTTTGTAAACTTGTAAAATCCTTTTTTTATAATGGGGTGCTTTTACATTCTCTAAATTCATAGTTTCTCACCTTAATCCCTAATGTGGATAATGAAATTGATATTCACCAATTATGACCCATTTCTCTTATCAATACTCTTTATAAAATCATTACAAAAATCATTTATAATAGACTTTAAACAATCATGGAGAAAATTGTTTCCTAGAACCAATTTTGTTTTATAAACGATAGATCCTCTTAAGGCTATATCTATCATTACTATGAGTGTGTTGAAAACATAAATAAAAATAGAGTAGGCAACATACCTCTTAAATATAACATCAGAAAAGACTTTGAAACTATTGAGTGGAGATTTATCTTCAATGTCTTAAAATGTTGCGATTTTAGTTCCTCATTCATCAATGAAATCAGAACTCTATTCAACTCAGTGCCTATGTCAATTTTGATCAATGGATCTCCCAAGGGATACTTTAAATTCACCAAAGGTGTCAGACAAGGTGATCCCCTTTTTTCCATCCTCTTCTTGATAGCGAAAGACTATCTTAGTCATCTAATTAACCATTTGGTGGTCCAGGATAAGCTGAAACCCATCCATGTCTCTAGAAATGTGAATGCTCATACTCATATTTTTTATGATGATGACATCATTCATTTCCTTCATGGTGATAAAAGAGACATTCTTAACCTCAAAACATTTCCCTCACATTATGAAGAGGTTTTTGGACAAACCATTATATGGAACAAATCCTACATTTTCAATGGGAATAATGTTGGCGCCAAAAATCCGGCCCGAAACGAAGGGACGAAAAAGAGAGCCGGCGCGCTGCCCCGCGAAGCACAGCCGCGAAGCACAGCCGCGAAGCACAGCCGCGGAGCACAGCCGCGGAGCCCCGCCGCGAAGCGGCCCGACCTTAGCGACGCCGCGAAGCTCCAGAGGCGGTGATCCTCCGCGAGCGCGTTTGACGTTCGCGAACCGCCGCGAAGCTCCAGAGGCGGTGATCCTCCGCGATCCGGTTTGACGTTCGCGAGCCGCCGCGAAGCCCCGAAGCCGGCGCGCGAGCCCTGCTTCGCGGCGCCCCTTCCCTATAAATACTCGACTCCCCCTGAGTCCACAAGAGGGACAACCCGACCTTTCGGCTTCTCCTCTCCCGAATCGCGAAGCAAGCTTTGCCCCGGGAATCATGAGCTCCGCGAGGTATTCCTACTTCGCGAGACGACTCTGATTTGTTTCGTCCTGAGCCCCTCTTCCGAGAGGGATGCCCTTCGCGAAGCCCAAGGGCGTTCGCAAAGGAAGGGGATTCCCAAGGGAACCCGGGCAGCCGCGGAGCACTCGTGCTTCGCGAAACACCCAACCCATGCTAGTAATCCCTATGCCAAGGCAGGATAACTATGCATCGTGAAGCACATTGCTTGGCAGGACCCTGCTTCGCGAACCACTCCTTCTTCGCGAGGCAGTGCTCCGCGAACACTGTTCCACTTCGCGAAGCACCTCTCACTCCCACCTCTGCCCCATGCTAAGGCCAAGGCACCCCACTTCGTAAAGCACACTCCTCTGCTTAGCGATTCCTCCTTCCGTGCGACCCTCCAGGTTTGCACGATGTGATTTCAAAGTCCCATGGACAACACCTCCCGTAGCGTTGCTTCGCCCAATGCTCCTTCGCATAGGCACGCTAACGGCTATTGCTTCTTCGCATAGCCACGCTAACGTGGACCCCTCGATGGCTCCTCCCTCGACCCCCTCTACCATGGCCTTACTGGTACCTTCCCTTCCCCAAGGACCAGAGGGTACCAGTTATGTAAGCCCTAGGGGTGTGGAGTGAACCCACCTCGTCCGAGCTGCAGGACGTTAAACTGCCAAGCACCGCGTCCCCAACACATGACGTTAAACTGTGACCCAACCTCGTCTCCCTCACGAAGGGTCCCCCCAGCTCGAGCATTCATTACACCGCTCGTCTCCACGGGAATGGAACTCTTCCGCACATGGAATGAGATCCTCCTTGTCGGAGTGGTGTATGTTCGCAGGGGAAGGGTCGCCTCAGAGCGTAAATCCCTAACCTTTGGTACGGATGATTGCACCCGTGCATCTCGGTACTTCCCCACTACCAAGGTCAGTGGAGGACGTGATAGGGAACGAGGCACCTCCCATTGTCGGACCAAGGTCCATCTTTCCCGCGCTTTGTCGCGCCATGGGCCTCCATCCTGGAGTAAGTCCCAACACCATGGGCCGCTCAACGCGTAAGCCCCTCTTCGCTTCCCACGGACGCACCCTTCGCGACGTGATCGTCAGGTCCTTGCAACCTCTTGTTTCTCACACCGAGCATGACTCACGTGGGCTTTGAGTGAGCACCGACCCTGACAAACCATCAGCGGACCAAGGTCTGCTTTCACGTCGGTTTACCGACAAACTCACCATTTGAACTACGAGGTCTTTGATCCATGTCAAGGCATGGTACGTAGGAAGCCTCCATGAGGTTCAAGCCCACCATTAGTGGACCAAGGTCTACTCCCCATTTGAACTACGAGGTCTTTGATCCATGTCAAGGCATGGTACGTAGGAAGCCTCCATGAGGTTCAAGCCCACCATTAGTGGACGAAGGTCTACTCCCCATCTGAACTACGAGGTCTTTGATCCATGTTAAGGCATGGTACGTAGGAAGCCTCCATGAGGTTCAAGCCCACCATTAGTGGATCAAGGTCTACCCCCCATTTGAACTACGAGGTCTTTGATCCATGTTAAGGCATGGTACGTAGGAAGCCTCTATGAGGTTCAAGCCCACCATTAGTGGACCAAGGTCTACTCCCCATCTGAACTATGAGGTCTTTGATCCATGTTAAGGCACGGTACGTAGGAAGCCTCCATGAGGTTCAAGCCCACCATCAGCGGACCAAGGTCCGCTTTCACGTCGGTTTACCGAAAACCCCCCCATCTGAACTACGAGGTCTTTGATCCATGTTAAGGCATGGTACGTAGGAAGCCTCCATGAGGCTCAAGCCCACCCGTCTTTCACGTCGGGTTTCACCCCCGTCCAGCACGACGTTAAACTGCACCCCGGTCCAGTGGTAAGCCATTGCGACCCACCATTTGAACTACGAAGTCTTTGATCCATGTCAAGGCATGGTACGTAGGAAGCCTCCATGAGGTTCAAGCCCACTCATCACCCAATTCACGTCGTGTTCTACCTACGTCCAGCACGACGTTAAACTACATTCCAGTCCAGCGGTAAGCCGTTGTGACCCATTCCCACCTGAACTACGTGGTCTTTGATCCATGTCAAGGCATGGTACGTAGGAAGCCTCCACGAGGTTCAAGCCCACCAATAGTGGATCAAGGTCCCTCACTTACGTCGGCTCACCGACACCCACCACCCGTCGTTTATTCACGTCAGGGTTCATTACCGTCCCGCATGACGCTAAACTGTATCATTTGAACTACGAGGACTTTGATCCATGTCAAGGCATGGTACGTAGGAATCCTCCCAGAGGTTCAAGCCCAACTCCCACCGGACCAAGGTCCACCCTCATGTAGGTACGCTGACGATGCTCATCGGACCAAGGTCCACCATCACGTCGGTTTACCGGCACCATCCCGAACTACGCGGACTTTGATTCCCTGCCACGGGGATACGTAGGAAGCCCCTTCAAGGCTCAAGCCCAACTTCGTCGTCACCACCCCTGCGATGGTCCCATTCCATTCTCAACTGTCTCCGCGAGACGTTAAACTCACGACCTACCTCGTGGTAAACATGAGATGCCTGAGGAAAACCTCGGATGGAACGCCTTTGGCGTAACCGTCTTTGCTAGACGTTAATCTTGCAAACATACCCTGTGTTGAACACGGGAAGATGAGGAAAACCTCAGGTACGTGTCTATGACATGTAACCCCCCGCGCTCGATGTGGGATGCCTCGGGTTTCCACTCCCTCGAGAAGCCTTGCGATCAAGGACAACAGACAGACATGCCAGGTACCCCAGCATCCAGACACGCTACTGATGCCTCAAACGTGATTACTCCCCTGACCGAAGGTTGCTGCCCTGACTGGACCCTTTGGAATGTCCCGACAGAAGCAGCGTAATTAACCGGCGTCCATGGAAACATGGCACTGGGAAGAGTTTCACGAACTACGTATTAAATCTATAAGGGAGACCCGGACTAGGTGACGAGTTCTGAGGAGGAATCCACAGGAGGAAGAACCGACATCCCATCATCCCGTTTCGATCAAGGAGCAGACGTACCTGAACAAGGAACGAATGCCGCCCGCCTTTGGAAAGCGGGAATGCGGGGCAACAAAGCCGCGCGTCCCCCTCCTCCGCGGACGGATGCGCGCGCGCCCCGGCGAAAGCGTCGGAAACAGAAATGGTGAACCGGACGTGAAAGCCTTCTCCTCAGCATGGGGATTAGTAGCGTTCGAGACACCGGTAGATTGACGTGTCACCGGATCCAGGTATCCGGTGCCTGGTCCCGCCAAGCAAATGGCGGGCCTGTCGTGGAACTCACCGGAAGTCGGGGTAGTAGAACGTGGGGCGCTCCGCTCTGCAGCGTGTTGGCGTGGATCCTTCTCACAGACATGGGGATGGAAGAATGCTGGGGCACTGGCTGTCAATCCTTTTCCTCTCAGTACTGATGAGTTGATCCCTTCGTTTGTCAGGAATCAGGTTGCTATGCGGTCACCATCCGCTCCTCGCCCGCGCAGGGGCAGGGGCAACACCACTACGGCCACTCCACATGGCGCCGCTACCGCCACGACGGCTGCCACGTCGCGGGATGCGGGACGTCCACATCCCCTTTCCCCATCAGAGGTCATCCAACGAAGGGTGATCAACAGCCTCGTTCGCAGGTATGAGGAACAAGGGGTCATCCCGACCAGGGATATGGCCCGTTTGGACCTGGAGGCTTCCAGGCCCCGCCGTCAACGCCGCCCTAACAGGCCGCGCAGGGAGCCCCCGCTCCCCACCCAGACATTCAATCGTTTCGGGAGCCTATCCCCGGAACGCCTTGACGACTCTTCGCCTTATGCTGAAGAGGCAGGTGTTTTCCGGCTCAGTCTGCTCAGGGCCCTGACCCAGGACTCCCAGGCGAGAGCTCCCGTCCGGCCACGTCAGCGCCGCCGTCCGGCCCCGCAGGAAGAACAGGCAGACTATGTCCCTGCACCACCTGCACCGGCCCGCCTGACCCGACGTCAGCGCCGGGCCCGGGCTGAGGACGCTCGCCTAGGCGCGTCTACGTCGACAGTAACAGTGGCCCGAGCCACCTCCGACGTACATTATGAAGCCCCCGCCTACATTGAGCAGGGGCACCCCTTCGCTCAACCAAGATTGAGACCCCAGCCGCCCCATGGGCAGGCCGGGTTGACGCTCCGGGTTGCAGGCCACAGTGATGATCGTCGCGAGCTAACCCGCAGTGATGCCACCCCGTACGGAGGTCCTCCCCGTACCACTACTCCACAGAGCGTGGGCCTTCCCCGCTCCGAGGTTCGTCGTGGAGGCATGCCTCATGCCGCCCCCATCTTGCAGGAAGACCTGCCCCGGGGCAGTGATGCTCAGCGCGGAAACACTTCCCGCGCCCGCTGTACAGGGTATGAAGCCCATCCGTCTGAAGGCACCGTCCATCCGGTCCTTCGACGTGGGGGTCCCCCCTACGTCCTCTCTGCGACTGAAGAAGGTCCTCCTCGCCCCAGCAATTCGAGGAGTGAAGGTAAGCTTCGCTCCACTCGCATCGACCATGGAGGCCTTCCCCATGCTCCTGCCGGTTCCAACAGAGGCCCCGCCCACATGGGTACTGTTCATGGAGGTCCTCCCCATGTACCCTTTGATATTTGCCCTGGTTCCCCTCGCACCTCGGCTGTCTCAAGTGGGGGCCCTCTCCGCCACGGCGCTAGCGCCGCCCCAGGGCTGCCTGATAGGGGTCAACCCTGTCCCGAAGAGCCACCCAGGGGCAGAAGAGCGGGTCGTCGCCACCACAAGAAGAATCCTGGGAAGGCCCAGGGGGGGATCAAACCTGCCCGCTTCTCCGATTCGGAAGCGGAATGCGATTCAGCGATGGAACCTTCTCCCAGCTCCTCCGTATCAAGGACTGGGGCAGGAACCAGACGCGTCAGCCTCGTTCTCCCGGAATTTGAGGTCCACCGGATTCCCGTCTCTCTCCGCAGGTACATCCAGGAGGAAGAAATCCTGGGAATTCCGCAGGTTCCGACCGCGCAGTCACCGCCACCGTCGCCCGAAGCGCCCTCTTCCTCTACCCGGGATCCCGAGGAGCTGTTTTGGGGGTCAACGGTGGTAGAGCCACGACATGACCGGACACCGGTAACGGCGATTCCCGTACCCAAAGTAGCGGCTATTAGCCCGTCCTATCGTGACATCGTGGTCAGGTCACCTCACTCTTCAGAGGAAGGCCCGGAGTACGGTGGCCAGTCTGCTCGCTTGCCGTATTCTCCACCGCCGAGTTTGCTATCCCAGAGGTCCGCCTCGGTGCCGCTACCGGTCCCTCAGCCACCCCCGGTTGATGAGTGGGGAAATGTAGGGCCGAACTCCGAGGATGAACCCAGGAGCTTCTGGAGTATTATTGCAGCGGACTATTTCCCAGAGAAGTTCTGGCCCACGACAGCGTTGAATTTCCGCATACCCGAGTCGCTTACCCCTGAAGAAGTGGGATTCTTTTGTCGGACCCTGTGGGCGACGCACTTCCGCCTCCGTTGGGAACGGGTAGTGTACCCCAAGAGTCGGGAGCACTTCGAGGAGATTGGCAAACAGTGCCGCCTGATTGATGCAGCGGTGCTCCTTGTGGCCCAGCACCCCGAGTCGCCCGGTCATCAGGGTGCCCTCCAACGAAGATGCGTTCAGAGTTTCAAGGCACTCCGCAAGATTGTCAGGGAAGCCACCCCCCATGTGCAAGTCCGTGGTTGGGGACGCTATGCCGCTCTCCTCTTCGACCCTATCCTACGACAGCCTGATTCGCTATGCGACATTGAGGATATGCCCTCAAGAGGGGTCACAGTCCACATGGCCGACGTTGTGGATAAGGAAGATGAGCTTGAGTTCCTTGATGGGGACTTACCATCCGAGGGCGTACCGCCACTACTCGACCCATCAGGGAGAGTCACCCGTCATCAAAGGAACCTGCTAGGCCTCCCCGTACCCACCGAGTCACTGGCACTCGGTCGAAGCACTGGAAAGGGTAAGGAGCATGTCGGGATAGTCAAGCACTCCGACCCGTCCGCCTCTGTGCAGAAAACGGACGAAGACCCTGAGAAGGCCACGTTGCGCCAGCAGCTTGCTGAACAGAAGAGGCTGGTCGACGAACTCTTGGCTGAACGCGCCGCAGAGCGACGACCCGACTATGGTAATCCCAGGCCGGGACAGCAGGGGCAGGAACAATTTCCCCCCGGTGAGATGCCTCCGGGCAACCCTGATCATGCTACTGCCGCGGACAGGGCGGAAGCCGGAACGTACGGCAAGAGGGCGCGATACGTCTCGCCAAACCCCCCTGAGCGACGGGGCAATCTGAAGAACCCAACCCGGGTTCCCCCGGTCGCCCAACAGGTCGTCCAACCAGTCAACCCGCGAGCAGCAGAAGCCGTCTACCGTGTTGAAGAACCTGGCAATGCGCTTGTGGTTAGGGATCCCCGCCAAGACAGGGACCCCCACCCGGAGGACCTTATTGCGGCACTCACAGCCCGCCTCGAGGCGTTGGAGACACGACAGGTGGCGGTCCCACCCGATGGAAAGCCTTATCCCGCGTGGGTGGATGATATGCCCGCGCCTCCGGGTTTTGGGAACCCCACTTTCTCGCCTTTTAACGGGACAGGGGACCCACCCCAGCACTTGGCTCATTTCTCTTCCAGGTGTGGCCCCATGTTGGGGACCCCGGCTCAGCAAGAAGCCGCTAAGCTCCGGTGTTTTGTACAGACGTTGGAAGGTCCGGCATTCGTCTGGTACAGCCAGCTCCCCATCGGATCAGTGACCGGTTGGGAAGATCTTCGCCGGCAGTTCTTGTACCAGTTCAGCTCCACCACGCGGAAGACCAGCATCGCGGACCTCTTTAAGTGCAAACAGAGGCCTGATGAGCGGGTTGCAGACTTCATCGCCCGGTGGAAAGGACTTACGTATTCTCTCGATATGCCACTGACTCAGGAGCAATTACTGACGATGTGTGTGGGGAACGTAAAGACAGAGCTGGTACCCTCCTTGATTACCCAGAACTACCCTGGAGGGTTCAGAGATTTCTCGGATAAGGCCCAGCGCCTCGAGGAGGCCCTGCAACAGGCTAGTCAGGCACGTTTTCTGCCCCCTATGATCCCAGCCAGGAGGGCCGCCAGGGCTGAACCCGCCGCAGTGGCTCAAATAGAACCCCGAGGCAGCTGGAATTGCTACCGGCGGTACCACCCCCGCAACCCCGCAGAGGTCCTCCACCTCAAGCACAGGCTCCTGCCCAGCAGCGACCGCCTCAGAACCGACAGGTTCCCCCGCGCAACGCGCCACCGCCACCTAGGAGAGACAACCAGGCGCCGCCCCCTCGGCAGGCCCCTCCGGTCCCTCGACAGGATCAGGCCCCCAGGGCTCCTTACCCGGAAAGAAAGTACCATACCTATTCGTTCAACGAAAATCAGGTCCCTGGTTACTTCTGAAGTGCTCTAGTGCAAGGGATCGTGCGTCTGCCTGAGTGCAGGAGGCCGGCAGAGGCGCATCTCACTGATCACCCCAACTACTGCCCTTATCATCGGATCCTGGGGCACACCCTCAAGCGATGCTATGTGTTTAAAGACTGGCTTCAGGACCAGGTCAACAACAACATAGTCAAGTTGGGCCCAGCGCCAGCGCAGGTGGCAGGCATCTTCGTGGGATCGGAAATCGGCGGTGACAGCGAGGGTGAGTGGCAGCAGGTCCCTAGCCGCGAGTCCCAGAAATACGACAACTGGATGGCTCGAAAAACTGTCGTCCGTGCCCAGGGTATCATCCGGGCACGCCTGAAGCAGTCGGAACCCTCAGAAGACGTAGCCGGTGCCTCAGCATCGTCTTCACAGTCGACCTCTGCCCAAAAAGGCAAGCAGCGGCGACGCAAGAAGAAGCAACGTGCACCGCCAGTGCCGTCGTCATCCCGCACTCTTGGTGACTTTATGCCTCCTGAAATGGGCATTCCCCCCAGAATCTGCCCAGCGGTGGATGACTCTTCGAGTGATAGTCAAGGGTACGCTTCGTTTAACACCGTGGAGCTGGTAAAGCCCTATATGACCCCCGACGAAGGGGAACCCCAGGCAGACCGCCCCAATGTTTCCAGCCGACGTCAACGTCAGCGGAATCGCAATCGCGCCGGTCACCGAGGTATGTCAGCAGGCATTTGCGACCAAGCCGTGCACGCTACCGAGACCAGGCAGCAGGCTCAGCGCAGATCTCA
Organism: Viscum album; assembly: GCA_963277665.1. Classification (NCBI taxonomy): domain Eukaryota; kingdom Viridiplantae; phylum Streptophyta; class Magnoliopsida; order Santalales; family Viscaceae; genus Viscum; species Viscum album. The sequence goes on along the minus strand of OY728159.1, from coordinate 719,036,638 downwards.
GCACGCGCAGACCCATCCAGCGCCCTTGGCTCTACCTCCACCGCCGTTCGTGTTGCTGGATCAGGGAGAGCCGCCTCGTTCGTATCACAGCCAGTCTCGCCCGGCGACGGGCCAGCTCCCGCTGTTCGACCTTAGCCCGGCGACTACTCCCCAGGCTTCTACTAGCAGGCAGCAGGATGTACCCAGTGCTAGCCGACCGCCAGTTCAACCAGCAGGACCCGCTATGCCTCCAAATGCCGAAAACCCCCTGTAAACAGAGGTTCGCGTTTGGCACGCAAGTATGATGTCCTAAAGCACTTAGCCGGCATTCCGGCGAGGCTTTCCATCCTTGAGGCCCTGCGCTTGTCGTCCGAGATGCGCGAGGCACTTGCCGAGGCCCTAAGGAGCCCCCTCCAGTTCGAGACGGAAGTGGCAGCCGCGGAGGCCTTCCATACCGAGACGATTGAAAACGCCGAATGTCAGGCGGTTATCTCGTTCTCCGGTGAAGATGAAGACCCTCCTATACAGGGGCACATTCGCCCACTGTATATCACTGGCCACTTTAACGGTGTGGAAGTCCGTCGCTGCCTCGTTGACACGGGTTCTGGAATCAATCTAATTCCGACCCGGACGCTGCGAAAGCTGGGTTTGTCCGAAGGTGATTTGACTCCCTCTGACCTCAGGATTCAGGGGTACGACAGGACAGAGCAAACCCCGGTCGGCAAGATCCGTCTGAAGACCCAGTTCGGTGGCTTAATTGCCAGCACCGAATTCATGGTTGTTTCTCAGGACACCGCCTACAATGCATTGATGGGCAGGCCATGGCTCCATCTGCATGGAGCGGTTCCCTCGTCGTATCATCAGTGCCTTAAATACTCGCTCAACGGTCGAGTAGGCGTGCTCCAAGGAGACGCGTCGCCTTTCGCTTCTTGTGAGGCCCGCTATCTGGATGCGGGTTATTACAAAAGTAAGGACAAGCAGATCCTGGTCAGCGAGGATGAGCCCGCCCCGATCACAAGTGATCCCTGGGCAAGCATGGACGACGCCTACATCCTCCCGATCCACCGGTTGGAGGCCACGACCCCCGACATGGGACAATGTTTCGTTGTTTCGGGTACGCAAGGAAGGCATGTTCCCGCGTCCAAGCGACGGCGGAAAATCACCTCGTACTCCTACAACAACCAGGCTCGGGTCATCCCGGAATCTCCTACCCCTGTACGGTACCGGGATGTCAGGATCATGACAACAGCGGTGCGCCATACGTGTCTATTTCGCCGGGATGGAATCAACCGACTCTGGCCGACACGTCACCACTGCTTTGATATCGTCAAGCGTGGCCCCTTAGGCCGAAGGCCGGATGGGATAGGGTCAAATGCATTCATTGCAATGGTCTCCACGACGAGTGAGTCTCCTTGTGTGATGACCGCTGCTGCCCAAGCCGGCACCAGCTGCCCCTCGGGTTTTGAGAGCCCAGAAGCACCTTCCGTCACGGGAAGTCCCCCCCCGGCTGGGGAGGAAGACTTGGAGGATGCTCCCCCAGCCTTTGAAGAAGGCGTCTCTACCACGGTTGATGAGCTGGTGCAGGTGAACCTTGGCAGCGAGGCAGATCCAAGACCCACATTGATCAGTGCGGCCATGTCCCTCGAGGAGCGGTAGCAGTATGTAGACTTCCTCAAACAGCACCGCGATGTGTTTGCCTGGAGTTACGACGAGATGCCAGGGCTGGATCCCCAAGTGGCTGTCCACCGTCTGGGCCTCCCAGTAAAACATCGTGGGTTTAAGCAGCCGCCCAGGAAAATGCACCCTTCCCATGGCGCTATGGTTGAGGCCGAAGTTGATAAGCTAATCAAGGCCAACTTCGTCAAAGAGGTCCAGTACCCCAAATGGCTCGCCAACATTGTGCCGGTCAGGAAGAAGAATGGGCAGATTAGAGTCTGCATCGACTTCCGCGATCTCAATCGCCACTGCCCAAAAGATGACTTCCCACTCCCAGTGATGGAGCTGTTGATTGACGCCACGGCCGGATTCCAAGCCCTCTCCTTCATGGATGGGTATTCCGGGTATAACCAGATCCGGATGGCCCCCAAAGATGAGGAGTCCACTGCCTTCAGGGCTCCCCAGGGTACCTTTTGCTACCGGGTAATGCCATTCGGTTTGAAAAATGCAGGTGCCACTTATCAGAGGGCCATGCATCGCATATTCAAGCCGATCCTCGGGACATTGGTGGAATGCTACGTGGATGACCTTGTAGTCAAATCATATCAGCGCCAGGACCATCTGAAAGACCTTGAGAAAGTGTTCGGTTTCCTCCGTTCCCGTCACCTGAAGATGAACCCGCTGAAGTGTGCCTTCGGGGTCACCTCCGGGAAGTTTCTGGGCTTTGTTGTCAGATACCGAGGTATCGAGATCGACCCGGAGAAGATCAAGGCCATCAGCCAAATGCCTCCCCCGAGCAACATTCGGGAGCTTCGAGGCCTGCAAGGCCACTTAGCCTATATACGCCGATTCATTGCGAACCTGGCCGGCAAGTGTAAGCCCTTTTCTCGGCTCATGAAGAAAGGCGCTGCCTACGAATGGGATGAGGAGTGTCGGATCGCCTTCGAGGAAATCAAGCAGTACCTGCTCCAACCTCCGGTCATGATGCCACCCGTCTCTGGAAAGCCGCTGGTCCTTTACGTGACCGCCCTGGAAAGATCCCTCGGCGCGCTGCTCGCCCAGAAGAATAACGAGGGCACTGAGAACAGTCTCTACTATCTCAGTCGCATGCTTCTCGATACGGGGGTCAGATATTCCCTTATCGAAAAGAGCTGCCTTGCGCTCGTCTTCGCCGTGCAGAAGTTGCGACACTACCTGCAACACCACGAGGTGCAATTGATCTCTCGGGTGGATCCGCTGAAGTACATCCTGAACCGCCCCATGCTGACCGGCCGACTAGCACGGTGGGCGGTGATTCTCCAGCAGTTTGACATCAGGTTTGTGCCTCAAAAGGCCGTCAAGGGACAGGCATTGGCAGACTTTTTAGCTGCCCATCCAACCTCCGCGGATCAATCCCTGGACCTGGATTTTCCCGACGAGACGATCCTCTCGGTCGATCACGCTGTCCCGTGTTGGCAGATGCATTTCGACGGCGCCTCCCGGAGCCCCACTGGTAGAAGGCTCAACGACCCCAAGCTCAACAGAGTGGGTCTGGGTATTGTTTTCATTACCCCGACGCAAGCCGTCCTGCCGTACTCCTTCCTGCTGTCAGAAGGTTGTACGAACAACGAGGCAGAGTACCAAGCTCTCATCACCGGCCTCGAGTTGGCCCTCGAGATCCATGTACCCCATCTACATGTGAAGGGAGATTCTGAGCTGGTAATCAAACAGGTTAATGGCGACTACGTCGTCAGGAAGCCAGAGCTTGCACCGTTGCTGGAGTACACCCTCCTCCTAATGGCCCAGTTCTCTTCTCGGCCAGAGGTTACCCATGTCCCGCGGTCGCAGAACGGCCAAGCGGACGCCCTAGCTGGCTTAGCCGCATCGCTCGCAGAACCCGAGCAAGATGATTTGGTCATACACGTGGCCCACCGTAGAGTCATTGCTCCCGTCACCCAAGAGGACCGTGATGGCCTGCGGGTAAGTCATCTCACCGCCGGACCCTCCGTATCGGGAGTCCCGGGTTCGTCAGACGCAGTGGTTGAAACGACCCCCGATTGGAGAGCACCTTTTGTCGAGTATCTCCAAAATGGTCAGCTCCCGGACAACCGGGCCGAGCGCGAGCGAATTCGACGCCACGCGCTTCAATTTACCCTCCAGAGTGGCCCCAGTCTTGAGCAGACCCTCTATAAACGGAGTTTTCATGGTGTCCTCCTCCGTTGCATCCAAGGAGTAGAGATACCTCAAGTTATGCAAGAGGTTCACGCCGGTTCCTGTGGCGCCCATCAAGCTGGGCCGAAGCTGTCCCATCAAATCCGGAGGCTAGGGTACTTCTGGCCCTCCATGATCCACGATTGTATTGGATACGCCAAGAGATGCCACGCGTGCCAAGTGCACGCCAACTTCTTGCATCGGCCGCCAGAACCCCTCCACCCCACCAAGTACTCTTGGCCATTTGCGGTATGGGGACTCGATGTAGTGGGACCGTACCCGCCAGAAACAGCCCGCCAGTGTAGGTTCATCCTGACTGCTACAGATTTCTTCTCCAAGTGGGCAGAAGCAGTTCCGCTCAAAGAGGTCAAGGCCCGTTCCGTCGTCGACTTTGTGAGCTCCAACATCATCCACCGGTTTGGGGTCCCTCACACCGTCCTCACTGACAACGGCACCAACTTCCGAGCAGCTGAATTGAAGAAATTGTACGCTAAGTACGACATCCGGTCAAACCATACCTCCCGCTACCACGCACAGGCAAATGGACAGATCGAGGCGTTCAACAAGACCCTCTCTAACATTCTGCAGAAGATGGTTGGTCAGAACAAGAAGAGTTGGCCGGATAAACTCCCCAACGCCCTCTGGGCTTACCGGACGACGACTCGCAACTCTACCCAGGTGACCCCATATTCCCTGGTCTATGGAGCTGAGGCCGTCCTACCCATTGAGATCCAGCTGCCGTCGCTACGCACTGCAGTTTATGATCACCAGACTTCAGATGAGGTAGCCGAGATCCGTCTAGCTGAGTTAGAGGCACTGGATGAGAACCGGCTTCGTGCCCTGCACAATCTGGAAAGGCATCAGGACAAGATGGCAAGAGCCTTTGACAAGAAGGTTCGTCTCCGCTCCTTTCTACAGGGTGACCTGGTACTGGCCCTGCGAGCGCCAATGATTCCCGGAAGGAAACCGCCCAAGTCAAAACCCAAATGGGAAGGGCCTTATATCATCCATAAGGTTTACCCCAATGGAGCTTACTCCTTGGTGACCACAGATGGAGAGCGTGTAACCCCTCCCACCAATGCCAGATTCCTCAATTGATACTTCGCCTAGGGAAAGAGATGGTCCTGCATGACCCTAAACTGCGAGAGGGTCCTGCATGACATTAAACTGCATTGGTCCTGCATGACCCTAAACTGCGAGAGGGTCCTGCATGACATTAAACTGCATTGGTCCTGCATGACCCTAAACTGTGAGAGGGTCCTGCACGACGTTAAACTGCATGGGTCCTGCACGACATTAAACTGCATGGGTCCTGCATGACATTAAACTGCATTGGTCCTGCACGACCCTAAACTGCGACTTGGTCCCGCATGACCTTAAACTGTATCTCCATCCTCACTGCAAGACGTTAAACTGCAAGTCAGTCAGTTCTTCCTGACCGAGGCTCAGCCTCAGGCCCCTCGGCCTCTTTGGGCCCCTGGCCCCGTCTCCACCGAGGTCTGGCCCCAGGCCCCCCTCGTTTCTCTCCGACTTACCCTCTTACGGGATTGTACGGTACAGTGTAGGACTACGTTCTCACGTTGGGATCATGTACCATGCCGCACACATCCCCGAACAAGATGCCCCTCGTCCCGCATGACGTTAAACTGCATGTCAAGAACTACGTACGGCTTGATTCTCATCTTTATGGGATACGTAGGAACGCTCGGACGTCTCGTCTTGAGCCCAGCCCCAAGCTTCTCTCTTCCACTATTCCCCCTGGGAATGGTCTCCTTGGAGGATCTTTGTGTAGCAGGGCGTCGGCCTTCTTGGCCCCGCTCATGCAACCCCACTCACGCGAAGATTGTAAAGGTCGCACCATGCGCCCGCTCCGTTCTTCTACCCTCCCACGTCCTTACCGCATGACGCTAAACTGCATGGCCTTCAAGAACTAAGTATGGCTTGATTCTCATCCTTATGAGATACGTAGGAACGCCCAGACATTTCGTCTGTTGGCCCAGCCCAAAAGCCGAAATCTTCCCCTCGGGTTAAGACACGGCAGGGTGCACATTTTTGCCCCGACCCACGTCGAGCAAGCCTCGACCCGGCTGCACATTCCCCCCTGGAGGTGTTTTCCCCTTTCGTGGATGGATTCACACCCGGAGGGGCCCCCAAGAACGGCCTGGATACAAAGCCCAAGGGCTCTCCTACCGATACGGGCCAACGCCCCTGAGGGTTTCTCAAGCAACAAATTGAAACAAGTCCCGCGTTGCGAATTTGGTCAGCGGTCGACCCTCATTTGTTGCCCCCATGCGGGTCACCATAGGAACGTTGTGTTTCGAATATGGTCAACGGTGATTCATTCTGCCCCATCCTGAGGTGATAAACTTCCCCCAGGTGGTGCTAGTGATCGGGACCACAGCCCATGATTCCTCACCTGGAGTGTACGGTGTGGTGTGGGACTACGTCCTCATTCACGTCGGGATCATGTACCATGCCGTACAACTCCCCTTACGAGGCTCAGCCTCAGGCCCCTTGGCCTCCTTGGGCCCCTGGCCCCCCATCCTCATGTAAGACGTTAAACTACAAACCGGTCAGGCCCCTCGGCCTTTCTAGGCCGTGGCCCAGGACCTATCTTATAGGATTGTACGGTATGGTGTAGGACTACGTCCTCATTCACGTCGGTTTTTCGCCATACTATACACCTTGCTTAGGAGTATATTACTCCCCACCCAAGTCCCGCATGACGTTAAACTGCACTTCAAGAACTACGTGTGGCTTGATTCCCATCATAATGGGATACGTAGGACCACCTGGATGTCCAAGATCCGGGTCCAGCCCCATCTCTCGGGAATCCTCATCCCATCTTGGCCCCCTGGCCTATCCTTCCTCCATGAGGGGATCATATGGTGCGGTGTGGGATTATGTCCTCATTCACGACGGTCTCGTGATGACCACACCATGCTCCCACCCCCTGCTGATTTGTTTGGTCGATCCCTCTTTCGGCTGTTCACCAATGTGCTTAAGAGTACTCTGGTTCATTACCTGGAATGCCAAGCTTTACTCGGACACGTCCGCACCCGCTTTCCAGGCTTTGCGTATCCCCGCATCAGGGCTTTCACCATTTTTCACACCCGGAGGGACCCCCAAGTACGGCCTGGATACAAAAGCCCAAGGGCTCTCCTACCGATACGGGCCAACGCCCCCCAGGGTTTCGGACGACAAATCGATAAAATCCCGCGTTGCGAATATGGTCAGCGGTCGATGCTCGTTTGTTGCTCCCACCTCAGGCTAACGCGATACAGACGCTGTGTTTCCTTCATGGATAACAGTTTTCCACTGTCGTCACGCCAACCCATTAAGCCCAAATGCCGGGTACACAATTCACACCCTTCGTCACTTCATCGTGCCCAAGTAGAGTCTCGGGATTCTTGGTACTTTTCCTCCGTGCATGTCTGCGCATTTGAGGAACAAGCTACGTCAAAGGTGTCCTTCGGAACTTTCTGCTGACTCCCCTTTAATGGATGCCCCAAGTGTTGCAATGAGGGTCCCCCCCTTGTTTCCCACACCGAGTTTATCTCACGCGGGCTTAGGGATTGGGTTGACCTCTGTGCTTACTTGGGAGTTGTCACCATCCACGGTCCGAGCTCTAAGACCATAAACTAAGATTCTCATCTGGAACTACGTTCAAGACCCCTTGTCCTTGGACCCAGCTTGAGCTTAGCAAATTTACCCCTCTAATCCTGCCTTCAGGACCCTGATCACAGGACTGCGTGGCGCAGTGTAGGACTACGTCCTCATTCACGTCGGGTACGCAACAACTGCACCACGCATGCCCCCATTCTGAGGTTCAGTCCTCCTATCCCCTGTCCTGCATGACATTAAAAGGCACCCTTTCAGAACTACGTGTGGCTTGATTCCCATCATAATGGGATACGTAGGACCACCTGGATGTTTAAGATTCAGGTCCAGCCCCACCTCTGGGAGATATCCTGATTTCCCGATCACCTAGACCACTTGGTCCACCCCTCTCCAGCGGGGGGTGCGTAGGTATGATGCAAGGTTGTGGGCATCATGCCCCCCCTTCCCCTGGGAATCTGCCATCTCTCGATCACCCTCAAGGTTGAGTCCCTTGGCTCCCCGCAGTGGTTCACCCATGTATTAAGAGTACTCTGGTCTAGGACCAAGAGTGTCAGATTCAACTTGGTCAAGTTCCTTCCACTTGCGAAGCTTCGTGTTCCCATCTATTCGGACTTTCATCATCTTTCACACCCGGAGGGACCCCCAAGTACGGCCTGGATACAAAAGCCCAAGGGCTCTCCTACCGATACGGGCCAACGCCCTCCAGGGTTTCGGACAACAAATCGATAAAATCCCGCGTTGCGAATATGGTCAGCGGTCGATGCTCGTTTTGTTAGTCCTCATTTCAGGCTAACGCGACAGGATGCTGTGTTGCGAACATGGTCAGCAGTAATCCTCTGTCGTCACGCCAGCCCCTTCAGTCCTTGAATGTTGGTTGCATGATTCACATCATTTTCCACCCCAACATGTCCAGGTGGAATCTCGACACTTTTGGCACTATCCCTCAGTGCACCTTTGCATGCTAGGGGGACAAAGCTGCAATCTGGCGTCCTTCGGGACTCCCATGGTCCGAGCTCTAAGACCATAAACTAAGACCCATTCGGGACTACGTTCAAATTCCCATCCTCATGGGACACGTAGGACCGCCCAGACGCCCTGTCTCCGGGTACAACCCATTCAGGAAGCCAGTCTCTTCCCCTGTTTTACCTCCGGATGGCGTACAATTTGATGTGGGATCATGTCTCTGTCAAATGTGTTTTATAAACACTGCGCACATTTCCCGCCTAGCATCGTCTCTGCTACGTCTGCGCTGCATGACGATAAAATGCATGCTTGGTCCTATCATACGACCTTAAACTGTGACATTATCGTCCTGGCCGCACGACGAAAAACGGCACCGCATTGTGGTGACCTCGCTGTAGAGGACATCACGTTGGGTACTGGCCACGCGCCATGCCATTTGTCAACGCCCATCACGGCTTGATTCTTGTGGCGACATCACGACCTACAGTTCTAGGCCTGTCGCTTCACAAAAAAAAAACCATTCACCTCAAAGAACAAACAAGATACATCAAATTCCGCTTCTTTTAGTGCAAGGGCCACGTCCGCACTTCCCCTTTCCCCTGGCATTGGTACCTTACCCTGCCACCTTCCAGAACTACGTATGGCTTGATTCTCATCCTTATGAGATACGTAGGAGCGCCCGGGTACTTCCCCACGGGTCCAGCCTAACCCTGGTGTTCGGTCCCTCGACTCGAGCTCATTCACGTCAGGTTGTGATGTCATGCGTCCCCTGATCCCTTTTTCCAATCCACGGTCCGAGTTCTATGACCATAAACTAAGATTTCCCGAAGGGAAAGGAATCTTCTCCCTCTCTCTAATACGTTTCGTTGACGTATCCAGATGTGTTTTGACAAAAACCCCGAAGCATGGGATTTTCACAGGGACATTCCCCTCATCCCATGACCAAGCTTCGTGAGCTCACTATTTGGATCCTCATCCTCTTCCACATCCAAAAGGACCCTCGGACGACGTGGATACTAAGCTTAAGGGCTCTCCATGAATGCTGGACCTAAGGGCCCTACAATCGTTTCGGGCCAACGTCCCTGCGGATATTCGACAACATTTGTGACACGGTCCCGTGTTTCGAACATGGTCAACGGTCGACCCTCATTTGTTTGTCCCCATTTCAGGCTAACGCGATAGGATGCTGTGTTGCGAATATGGTCAGCAGTAGTCCTCTATCGCCACGCCGTCACCATCTTGATCCGAATCTCGAGCGTCATGATTCACACATTTCCACTCCCTCATGTTCAAGTGGAACTCCACCATACTCGGCTCTTTCTCTTCGCGCATCTAGATGCGCTGAATGATCATGTTAGTGTCATTGGGCCGGTAGTCACCGAGCATCCCTTTGCCCCAACCTACCCTTCTCTGCGTCGGGAAATTCCCGCCACTACTGCTTGTTTCCCACACCGAGCACGACTCACGTGGGCTTAGTAGTTTTGGCTGGATGTGTACCAACACGGTCAGGCTGCTCCTCGTCCAGTATGACGTTAAACTGCGTTTCCAGAACTACGTGCGGCTTGATTCCCATCATCACGTGGGATACGTAGAGACGCCCAGGCATTTCGCCTAGGGTTCAGCCCCAGGAATCACAAAATCCTGTTCCTCCTCATTTCCAGCGCCCCTGGTGTTGCCCCAATCGTGCATACGAGCACGTTGGATAAACGGTAATTCGGCTATCCCGGAAGTTCCTCCTCCGATCAAGCCTTCCCCATCTTTCGGGAATCTGGACTGGTTTGAGGGAATTGTCGTCAAACGTCCCGCGAACATTGCAGGGATGCAACAAGACAACTCAACAGTGGAAATCGTGCGCACTACGGAACTCAAAACAAAGGAGAAAGAAAGAGTTGGAGCACAAAAGTGTTAATAAAATCTTCTTTCGAGTTCGCTACAATACTCGGGGGTTGACTTCCCCCATGGACGGGTTGACTCCGTCAAAAGAGCATTGCAACTCCGCCACCCGTTGACTTGCGGCGTCCAGAGCCTGTTGCCGCTGATTTAACTCCCGCTCCTCTTCAGCAGCGGCGGGGCGTAATCCGTCAACCCTGGCCCGGGCCCTTTCCACCTCGGCCTGGACGACAGCCATCCTTCCAGAGGTCTGCTCCACAAGCTCCTCAGCCTTTGCCAGCTGGGCCTTCAATCGTAAGACCAGCTCAGACTGTGCATCGAGAGTGGCTGAAAGCTCGTTGGCCCGGATCTGCATCTGTTGGACCTCGCCTTCAGCCTCCTGGAGCTTCCTGATGCTGGTTGCCTTCCTCTGCTGCCATCCCACGCTCAGCCCACGGTCATGCTCCCGGATCTTCTCAGCCATGAGGTCTCGGATGAGCGCGTGAGGGCGTTGGGCATCCACTCCCCCGGCACACAGTTCGCGCAACCGTGAGCGGAGCCTATTCATTTTGGCCAGCCATTGCACCTGGGGAGTGTCCCTGATAAAGCGCGTAATCAGCTTCCACGACCGGCGGCGGACTATGCTGCTGTCTTCCTCGTCAGAGGCTGTTTCGTCCCAATCCGCGCAGTCAGCGGGCTCGTACACAGGATATGCCTGCAGGAATTCCTCAGCGGGATCCGCATCTGGTGTTGAGTCTGGTACGACACCTGACGCCGGCACAGGCACGACAGGACTGGGACTGACCGGTTGATCCTCTTCCTCGGAGTCCACCTCGATGACTTCAGGTATGACCCTGCTGGTGATCCCGCCAGTGATGGTGTGCACCGCAGCTGGAGGAGGTGAAGGGATTATCGTCACCATCACCGGCATTCCCCTGGGAGGGACGCCGCCAGACATCCCAACCAGCCTCGCTGCAGCAGCCCACGCCAGTCGGAGAACTGTATGACAGAAAGAGACATAAACGTTAGTCGACATGACCCACGTGTGGCAACGAAGAGACCGGTGGAGGAGACTTACGAAGGTTGACTTCTGAGCGCTGCTCCTGGGCCGGTACTGACGGGACTCCGAGACGGGGCCCCCCGTATACTGCTGGAAGATCTGGAAAGTCCAGAGGAGCCACCTCAGACCCCCTGGTCCCACCAGATGCAGAGCTGGACGCCGCCATAGGCGCGGGTTCTGAAGGCCCCGCATCGTCACCCGCCGAGGAGCGAGAACGAGGCCTACGAACAAGTTCCTCCTGCATGACCCAAACATTGGTGAGAAGTCCGTATGGATTCAATAACAGATCGTAAGAAGAGAGGTTCGGAATGCTACCTCGAGAGCCTCCGCGAAGTTGTCGGATTCTGAGCTTCGGTCTCCGACCTCGCCCTCCTCCAACGGGCTCCCTCCTCCCGCCTCATCCTCCCGAGAAGAGCCCCCTGATTCCTCCGGCAAGGGGAAGCGCTCCCTCAGATCGGCAGCTGATGGCTGTGGAGGGACCGTCTGATTCAACAGTACCCTCACCCGGTCTGTCATTGGGCGAGGGACACCACTGGAGTGGATGTAATCCTCCAGCTCGTTCAAGTATCGCTCCGCCTCCGCCGGAGACACCATGAATCCGGCCCGGACTGGGCCTATGCCTGGCAGTCTCATCCCGAGGTGATTCAGGTGGGCCCACACCTCAGATGGGCTGAGGAATTGCCGGTTGACGTCCCAGACGTCCCAAGCTTCCGGAAAGACAGCATCTTCTGCCATGTCAATGTGACGCAGCCGCTTCCCCGGAGCCTGAGCGGATATCCGACGGAATCCCCTCGATGGCCGCCCCTCCGGATGACCTTGCTCTCCCGGAACCACCCGATCCGCCGCTGCTGCCATGCCCTCGGCCGGTGCGGGTCCCTCTGCCACGGCAGCCCCGCTGCCACGGGCGGCCCTAGCTGCCCTCCGACCCCGACCTCGAGATAAAGGAGGCCCACCGTCACCAACCCGGATCGTTGGCTGCTTCAGCATCTCCCCGGGATAAGCGGCCTCCCAGCTAATGGCGTACTCCTTCACTAAGCCGAAGGCGGCGGTGGGTGGAGGCAATGTGATCTGCATCTTTCCATCCTCACGTGTGAACATGAGCCACAGCTGCCTCATCACACACGGGTGCTCCTCGTGACGCACCTCCCAGTATACCTGCGGGGTCAGCCGCTGGAGGCACCGGAACTGCCTCGCAAAACGGTGCGGGGTGTACGGTTCGCAGATCGGCTCACGATCTATCCGAGCCACCAAAACTCCACCTCGGAAGGCCAGGAGGTAAGCCCGATGCTCTTCCGTTCCCCGTCCATCATCAGTAAGCCTTCCCGTCGGCAGTGGAAAGGGATGAAAGTTGAACTCGTCCGCCCTCCACACCCTATTCAGCACCATCGGAACGGCCAGTTTGAATGGGAAGCTCCCAACTGCGTTCAGGATGGAAGGGCGAAAGTCTGATCCCGGCGGCGAAATGGGGTTTGGATACTCGTAAATCCCCCTGATGTGCGCCGCGATCCACCCATACAGGAGGTGGAAGGGCCCGCATATTCTGGGCGGCTTCTTGCCCTCGCTGATGCGTCGCAGCAATCTGTATAGCTTGGCGAGCATCGGGATCCCCAGGTTGATCCGCTGCCCCATGGCCAGCATCGATGCCATGATGAACGAGCTGGGCCGTACCCCCATGCTTGTATCTCTCACTGGTAGGATCCACCCACATATGAGGGCCGCGATGAACGCCGCCATCCTAACTATTGGCTGTTGTTCGGTGCTGACGCTGAAGCCCCAAGTCTTCCATTGGCTGTCCTCCAAAACCCGCCAATACGAGTGCCCCTTACCCCGCTGGGCTGCCCTCGGACAAGTTCGAGGCCTTGGAGGGAACTCTCGATTCTCTGGAAAGTTCAGGAAACACTTGAACCACCTCTTGAAGTGGACGTCCCTCACGGCCTCCTTGTCCTCTCCAGGGACAAGCGCCATCAGCGCTGACGCCAGCCGTGGCATTTGCTCAGCATCCCCCCACGCACTGATGACGGGGAGGAACTCGTCGTACATGGCCCCCAAGATCGGGAGCCCAGAAACCTGGTGGACATCCCACAGGCTGATGCCCACCTCCCCGTGATGCAGATGAAAAGTGTTGGTCCTGGACGACCATCTACTCAGCAGTTCCGGCATCAGCTGCTTTGGCTGGTAAATGTGGAACTGGGAGGCCCATGCCGCCTCGTACAATCCCACTCTCCTCAGCTCAGCCTCGAACTCCTCGCATGAGGCGCCTACCCAGTAGGCCCAGGCCCAGTCATCGGTAAAATTGCCGCCCTGGCGCAGGTCCCACTCATCGGACCATCCCTTCTTCGGATCCTGCAGAGCCGCCTTCAGCATGGTGCGGTAGAGAGGAGGGGACGTCTCCGGTTGCAGTGGCCTCCCGTCAATATCGTTCACATGATTGTGGAGACAATCGGCGGTGACGGGTGTGAAATCCTCCCGCGCGTGACCATCGGCCGCCCTGAACCATTGGTGTTGGCACGGTGTGCTCCTGAACCAACAAGCTGGTTCATCCCTTCCCGCCTCAGGGATGAAGACGTCATCCCTCAGCCCAAAGCCGTACAACGGCAGCTTTTTGCACTGTGGATAGTCCTTCTGACCTTCCGACAGCAGATCTGTCAGAGAAGTGTGGTCTGAATGGCTGCGAACCATTTCCCCCAAGCCTGGACGGTTGGCCATCTCATCCCGGCGAGCAGCATCTGCGAGCACTCCCAGCACAGCTTCTTGATGGGCCATCTTTGAATGTCGACCCTTAGAAAAGTTTTTCTCCCTGGATCGCGAGGCTCGGCCGCGAAGCTCGGCCGCGAAGCTCGGCGGCGAAGACGGATCGCGAAGATCGGTCGCGAAACGAAGCCGCGAAGTCTGGCCAAGGCAGACTTCGGTTCGCTTGGCGCGGACGCGGAGTCGGAGACTCGCGGTTCGCCGCAAAGCTCGATTCGCGGAGTGCTGTCGTGGAGTACGCGGAGCTTCGCCAAATCGAGAGCGCACAAAAAGACAAGACACGTGAAGACAAAAGAGGGTGGACCCCCTATTTATAGGCGATGACCCCGGAGCATCGCGGCGCGCCTCACCCGCACGAAGCATCGCGGCGCGTCCGGATCCGCGGCCCCGATGAGCATCGCGGTCCCCCTTCGCGATGACGCATCGCGAACCACCGACAGTTTTTGGCGATTGTCCCTCAGACTTCGACCCTTCGCCCTCCGCGGCTCCAAGTCTGAGGGGGGGCATTTGTTGGCGCCAAAAATCCGGCCCGAAACGAAGGGACGAAAAAGAGAGCCGGCGCGCTGCCCCGCGAAGCACAGCCGCGAAGCACAGCCGCGAAGCACAGCCGCGGAGCACAGCCGCGGAGCCCCGCCGCGAAGCGGCCCGACCTTAGCGACGCCGCGAAGCTCCTGAGGCGGTGATCCTCCGCGAGCGCGTTTGACGTTCGCGAACCGCCGCGAAGCTCCAGAGGCGGTGATCCTCCGCGATCCGGTTTGACGTTCGCGAGCCGCCGCGAAGCCCCGAAGCCGGCGCGCGAGCCCTGCTTCGCGGCGCCCCTTCCCTATAAATACTCGACTCCCCCGGAGTCCACAAGAGGGACAACCCGACCTTTCGGCTTCTCCTCTCCCGAATCGCGAAGCAAGCTTTGCCCCGGGAATCATGAGCTCCGCGAGGTATTCCTACTTCGCGAGACGACTCTGATTTGTTTCGTCCTGAGCCCCTCTTCCGAGAGGGATGCCCTTCGCGAAGCCCAAGGGCGTTCGCAAAGGAAGGGGATTCCCAAGGGAACCCGGGCAGCCGCGGAGCACTCGTGCTTCGCGAAACACCCAACCCATGCTAGTAATCCCTATGCCAAGGCAGGATAACTATGCATCGCGAAGCACATTGCTTGGCAGGACCCTGCTTCGCGAACCACTCCTTCTTCGCGAGGCAGTGCTCCGCAAACACTGTTCCACTTCGCGAAGCACCTCTCACTCCCACCTCTGCCCCATGCTAAGGCCAAGGCACCCCACTTCGCAAAGCACACTCCTCTGCTTAGCGATTCCTCCTTCCGTGCGACCCTCCAGGTTTGCACGATGTGATTTCAAAGTCCCATGGACAACACCTCCCGTAGCGTTGCTTCGCCCAATGCTCCTTCGCATAGGCACGCTAACGGCTATTGCTTCTTCGCATAGCCACGCTAACGTGGACCCCTCGATGGATCCTCCCTCGACCCCCCTCTACCATGGCCTTACTGGTACCTTCCCTTCCCCAAGGACCAGAGGGTACCAGTTATGTAAGCCCTAGGGGTGTGGAGTGAACCCACCTCGTCCGAGCTGCAGGACGTTAAACTGCCAAGCACCGCGTCCCCAACACATGACGTTAAACTGTGACCCAACCTCGTCTCCCTCACGAAGGGTCCCCCCAGCTCGAGCATTCATTACACCGCTCGTCTCCACGGGAATGGAACTCTTCCGCACATGGAATGAGATCCTCCTTGTCGGAGTGGTGTATGTTCGTAGGGGAAGGGTCGCCTCAGAGCGTAAATCCCTAACCTTTGGTACGGATGATTGCACCCGTGCATCTCGGTACTTCCCCACTACCAAGGTCAGTGGAGGACGTGATAGGGAACGAGGCACCTCCCATTGTCGGACCAAGGTCCATCTTTCCCGCGCTTTGTCGCGCCATGGGCCTCCATCCTGGAGTAAGTCCCAACACCATGGGCCGCTCAACGCGTAAGCCCCTCTTCGCTTCCCACGGACGCACCCTTCGCGACGTGATCGTCAGGTCCTTGCAACCTCTTGTTTCTCACACCGAGCATGACTCACGTGGGCTTAGAGTGAGCACCGACCCTGACAAACCATCAGCGGACCAAGGTCTGCTTTCACGTCGGTTTACCGACAAACTCACCATTTGAACTACGAGGTCTTTGATCCATGTCAATGCATGGTACGTAGGAAGCCTCCATGAGGTTCAAGCCCACCATTAGTGGACCAAGGTCTACTCCCCATTTGAACTACGAGGTCTTTGATCCATGTCAAGGCATGGTACGTAGGAAGCCTCCATGAGGTTCAAGCCCACCATTAGTGGACCATGGTCTACTCCCCATCTGAACTACGAGGTCTTTGATCCATGTTAAGGCATGGTACGTAGGAAGCCTCCATGATGTTCAAGCCCACCATTAGTGGATCAAGGTCTACCCCCCATTTGAACTACGAGGTCTTTGATCCATGTTAAGGCATGGTACGTAGGAAGCCTCTATGAGGTTCAAGCCCACCATTAGTGGACCAAGGTCTACTCCCCATCTGAACTACGAGGTCTTTGATCCATGTTAAGGCACGGTACGTAGGAAGCCTCCATGAGGTTCAAGCCCACCATCAGCGGACCAAGGTCCGCTTTCACGTCGGTTTACCGACAAACCCCCCATCTGAACTACGAGGTCTTTGATCCATGTTAAGGCATGGTACGTAGGAAGCCTCCATGAGGCTCAAGCCCACCCGTCTTTCACGTCGGGTTTCACCCCCGTCCAGCACGACGTTAAACTGCACCCCGGTCCAGTGGTAAGCCATTGCGACCCACCATTTGAACTACGAAGTCTTTGATCCATGTCAAGGCATGGTACGTAGGAAGCCTCCATGAGGTTCAAGTCCACTCATCACCCAATTCACGTCGTGTTCTACCTACGTCCAGCACGACGTTAAACTACATTCCAGTCCAGCGGTAAGCCGTTGTGACCCATTCCCACCTGAACTACGTGGTCTTTGATCCATGTCAAGGCATGGTACGTAGGAAGCCTCCACGAGGTTCAAGCCCACCAATAGTGGATCAAGGTCCCTCACTTACGTCGGCTCACCGACACCCACCACCCGTCGTTTATTCACGTCAGGGTTCATTACCGTCCTGCATGACGCTAAACTGTATCATTTGAACTACGAGGACTTTGATCCATGTCAAGGCATGGTACGTAGGAATCCTCCCAGAGGTTCAAGCCCAACTCCCACCGGACCAAGGTCCACCCTCATGTAGGTACGCTGACGATGCTCATCGGACCAAGGTCCACCATCACGTCGGTTTACCGGCACCATCCCGAACTACGCGGACTTTGATTCCCTGCCACGGGGATACGTAGGAAGCCCCTTCAAGGCTCAAGCCCAACTTCATCGTCACCACCCCTGCGATGGTCCCATTCCATTCTCAACTGTCTCCGCGAGACGTTAAACTCGCGACCTACCTCGTGGTAAACATGAGATGCCTGAGGAAAACCTCGGATGGAACGCCTTTGGCGTAACCGTCTTTGCTAGACGTTAATCTTGCAAACATACCCTGTGTTGAACACGGGAAGCTGAGGAAAACCTCAGGTACGTGTCTATGACATGTAACCCCCCGCGCTCGATGTGGGATGCCTCGGGTTTCCACGCCCTCGAGAAGCCTTGCGATCAAGGACAACAGACAGACATGCCAGGTACCCCAGCATCCAGACACGCTACTGATGCCTCAAACGTGATTACTCCCCTGACCGAAGGTTGCTGCCCTGACTGGACCCTTTGGAATGTCCCGACAGAAGCAGCGTAATTAACCGGCGTCCATGGAAACATGGCACTGGGAAGAGTTTCACGAACTACTTATTAAATCTATAAGGGAGACCCGGACTAGGTGACGAGTTCTGAGGAGGAATCCACAGGAGGAAGAACCGACATCCCATCATCCCGTTTCGATCAAGGAGCAGACGTACCTGAACAAGGAACGAATGCCGCCCGCCTTTGGAAAGCGGGAATGCGGGGCAACAAAGCCGCGCGTCCCCCTCCTCCGCGGACGGATGCGCGCGCGCCCCGGCGAAAGCGTCGGAAACAAATAACATTCATCCCAACAAAAAATTTAACATTATCAGTGAACTCAGTCTAAAAGAAGGTACACACCCTTTCACTTATCTTAGTGTTCCTATATTTTGGGGCATGAAGAAGTCCTGTCACATTGTGACTATTGTTTAACAAATTCTAAACCATCATTCTTCTTGGAACGGTAACGCTCTATACATGGTTGGTATGAATTTTCTTGTTAAATATATTATTGTATCCAAGATAGTTTACTCCATGATGGTCAAAATATGGCCTATTAGTCTTATTAAAAAGATGAACATCACTATTAAGAATTTCATCTGGACTGGAAGTACTCCAGAAATAAAACAATAGACTAATCCATGGTCAACCTACTACAAGCCCATTGAGAATAGTGGTATTGGTATACAAAATTTTAAATTCATTAATGAAGCCCTTCAGGCTAGACTGACTTTGAACCTTATTCATAATACTTAAGATGTTATTACCTTTCTCAAAAATAGATTATTGGACAAACTTTATGCGGGAAATTCGAATTACGTTAGTTCTTCCAAATGGCCTTCAATCAAACAATCCTTCACCAATACTATGAATAATTCTAGATGGATGGTCTCTAGAGACTCTTCCCTAAATTCTGTTTGGATAACTAGACTAACACACCAATAATTTCCAAGATATATTCTGATAAAACTCATGCAAATATCAAAATTACTATCAAAGATTTTTAAACTCTAAACATGATCACCTCCATGATACTAATCTGGATTTCATTGAAAACCACTCTTTCACTTACACTGAGGATTTCTAAATTAGTGTACCAGCTCCAAAAGGTATGCTTAACTCAAAAAATTTATACTGTCATTGTTGTTTTATCTTTGAGAATGATTACAGCTGGATAAATCATTTTAAAAAACCATGGATTAAACCTTCTAGATTTACTCTCTTTTAGAGTCTCTCTCACAACAGAGTCGCCACTATGATTTTTCTCTAATCTTTTGGAATATAACTATTCTCTAAATTTAAAATTTGTAGTCAATATAGAGAAGATGATTACCTCCTCCTCCTTTCTTTTGTTACTTCTTCTGCTCTTTGGAACTATATTCTTGACATTTCTAATTACAGATGGTTGATTCTTGATTCTGTCAAAACTCAACTAAAGATATGTACAGAAATGGAAAGCTCTCAACAAATTAGGAACCTTTTCCTTGTTGCAGTTACTGAGCCCCACCGTGTGATCTGGTATGATTAGAATTCTATTATTCATAACAATTACTCACTCAATCAAAATGTAGGTCGAATGCGGATCCTTATTGCCATAAATGATGTTGCATTGTTGTAAAAGGGACATTGCCTCAATTATGTGCATGACTTTGGAATCCTTAATTGTCTATAGAATAAAGGAAATTTCTGTCAATGACATCTCACTCTAGAGGTGTTCTGAAGATCCCCTTTCCTTTTATGGATCAAAATTAACAATGATGGCGCCTCCAAGGGAAACTTGGGCCCTATAGGGTGTGGTGATATTTTCAAGAATCACCTCAGTCATATTCATGGATATTTCAAGGGTAATTGTGACATTCCCACTATCTTTGATGCTGAGATACTGAGTTTGATACATGCCAATACTTTTTCCAAGCACTTTTATTGGAACAACATATCGACTGAATGTTACTCGACGATCACTGTACAAGAGATTTGGAATGGTGTAACTCATCTTTCATGTTCGATTACTATGTGATGAATATAATGAAATCTTTAACTTATTGATTTTAACTATATCATCACACATGTTTATTGAGAAGAAAACAGAATTGCATATGGACTGGGAAACATGGGAGTAAATTAAGACATTTTCTGGTTTGAAGACCTCTACACAGATCTTATTTCCTTTCATGAAAAAGATTGTAATTTGATCCCATATTTTCAAATCTTGTAATCATTTTTCTAATAATATTTCAACTTTGTTCGTTCTAAGAAAAGACATCACCTTCTTAAAAAAATATATAATGAACATAGTAACAAAAATATAGAAAATAATTGACATATATTAATCTTTATGAATATGATGGATTAAATAATCATATAAAATTAGCTAAATGAATGTTTTTGACTACTTTTAAAGCCTTACCCAATAATTTTAAAAAACAATTATCTCTTTTTCCCTTTACTATGGTATTAAACTATTATCATGGTATCTATACATCATGAAAAAAACATTTTCTAGATAAAATAATATAAAATATTTTTATTCTATGTATGGAATTTGTTTGTTAATATTTAATTCTTATAAGTGTAAAAAATAAATTATAATATCTAGACAAAAAATATATAAAAACCATATTTAAATAAAATTTAATTCTATTATTAAATGAATATTTATTCTAAATCCATTATAGTGAACAAAATTAGATGAATATTAATATTTATTCTGAATATATTATGTAAAAAATACATTAATATAATTTTTAAATAGTGACTACATTAGTCTGTCAACATAAAAACTCAATGTGTGTATAGTATTAGTTTTTTCAGAAAAAAACATATCTTTTTACCATAAATTCATTCATTTTCATTTCAATGAAACTGAAAACAAATGAGTTCATTTTTGAAATGACCCAAACCCAGTTCATCGGAGTGGGTGCCTTATTACATTACATTTTCTTTTTTAAAACAAATTTGTATCCCGAAGTAATGAATATTTTAGTAGATTTGTAATGCTAGTTACATACATAATCTCAACATTACAACATGAAATGAAAAGACAACATATAATTTTTACTGGGATCATCGACAACTATAAGCTTATCCATACAGGTCATTCAAAACAAACCTCTTCATACCCTATGAAGATGAAAAATAAGAATGGTGTGAGCTCAAATTCTTTGTAAGAGTAGGAAATATAGTAGAAGATAACATATACATTAGGCATGTTGAATAATTGAAATCATATGCATTTAAAACTATACTTGAACATAATATGGTAGGAAAATGAGTTGAGTAAACATTTCCAAAACAAATCATAACCACGTGTGTTCTACCTGATATGTCATACATTTTAGAACATACCATCAAGGCCTCAACCAAGATGTCTAAAATTATTTTGTTCTCGTCAAATAACTATATCTCAAAATGGGCATGGCCTCAGCCACGTCAACATCGTTTTGTCTAATGAGACCTATTGATGCATCGAAGGGATATACCAGGTCCCACCAATCACATAATAAGTCAAATGAATTTCTCATATGAATATGGATAATCATAAACTATATCTGCATTCATATTGAAACTAACAAATGAAATGTAAAAAACAATCCCCAAACATTAATCATAAACAATAACCCTTAACATTAAATTGGTGAATGGTTTTCAAATAGGAAATCCACATCGAAAATAATCATAAACCATTAAATTAAAACTTGAATATGATATCATAAAATATTAATCCCAATAATAAACAATAATCAACAATATTGTTGAAACAGATGAAGATACTCTTATAAAATCGTCGAGTAATTATTGAGATAATTACAATTTTACTTTAAAAAGAAAAGTTATTTAGGAAAATTATTTTTATAAAATGATAAGGGAATTAATGTAGTATTTTCGTAATAAATTTATTGTTTTCATAAAGATAATTATTTTTCAAAACAAATTATAGTGTTCCCTTGAAAATAGGTAAGTGTTTTAGAAGTTCCCGTGAATCGATCTTGTATTATATGAAATGTTTTAATTAAAATATCCTTTTAAAAAATATAAATCCCCATATGTTAATATAGGATTATGGTTGGAACATATATATTGATCATTGTCATAGAAATTATGAGGTGTAAATATGAATTAATAAGAATTAATTGAGGTCAGTAGATAATAAAAGTAACCCAAATGAAAATGGAGGTTTGGGTGGAAAACCCTTACTATAAGTTTGAATGTGTTCTGATCATAAAAATAAGGACATAGAATATGAAATCATACATGTTAATTACTTAATTTAGAACCTGTTAGGAATTTATTTAGTTTATCATAATTTTATTATATTAATTAAGTCTTTATTTAGATGTTATAAGATGGAATTATGTCATTCCCGAGTGTTCTTTCCTTGATTTTCATAATTGGTTCACTTTTTTTTTAAGTAATAGAGTTCATTTGTAATTGATGTAAAACTCAAGAATTAAATTTCCACATTATTTATGAACATAATTAGTTTTTAATGGTCATTTATATCATTAATAAATAAAATGAGGATGAATCATTAGATGAAACATAAATGGCAATCAATTAGATTATTTTAATAGTATATTGATTATTTGTTACTAGTTTGGTCATATGATTTAATATTATGTACAAATACTGGTGACTAAAAATTATTTAGGTTATAATACAGATATTATAGTCTATTTCAACCATAAAATTGGTTTCATGACCAGTAATGAAGTAGAAAATGATGTATAAAACATCTTTTTCACAAATATTGTAAATTGGAACCTCATGGACGATGCTTTCATTTATAAAAGAGAGAGAGAGTAAGATTATTGAAAATGGTTGTTAAATTTATAGTATATAATTGTAGTATATAAATGATACTATATTTATAATGATCAATTGGATCTAGGTGGTTAGTAAATAATAATAAATGATGACAAATTGAAATGAAACTAAATGAAAAATAAAGACGCTATACCTCTTGAAGTAACATCCTTGAGAACCTCTTTAAGGGAAGGGGTTATGGTCTTTTGATAATACCAAGAGCTTTTGGTTATGTGGAGTTACTGAGGTAGGGTATTTTGGTAGAAATTAGAGATGGAACAATTTTTTTATAAGAGTGAAGATAATAGGGAGTGAAGAGGAGTTATAGTGGAGGAGTGAAGAAAATTTTGAATATTTTATTCATCATTTTATTATTTCCCTCAAGAAAACAAATAGTGTTGGTTCATATGACCCCTAGTAGTAATAAGTTAATGAGAGATTTAACTATGTCTTCTTACATTATCCATGATTCTAGGAATAGTTAATTAAACTCATAAAGTATATATATGGTAAATTATCATAATTCACTATTCCTAAAAAAAGTTTGTATTTCAAAAAAAAACCCAAAAAATCACTGTAACCATTTTTCGATGGGTAGAATTAATCAATGTAAACCATTTTTCAAAAAAAATCTATATATTATTAATTTAATTTTTAACTAAAATCATAGTTTATTAGAAAAATAATAATTTTAAAACCATAATTTATTTTATATCACATTAAAAAATTAATCAAGATTTCATTGTCTTATAACCTTAATAAAATAAAATAATAATATTATTTTCTATTAATAAGGGACATATTACTATATATTACTATTATTATGGGTATGCTACTATTCACCAAAAATTAATCTTATCTTATCAGAATTTAAATATCTTCATGAATACAACTGTGTATGTTATTTTTTTGAAATTCAAATCACATAGGTGGAAAATGATGTTTACTGGATAGGTTAGAACAAAGTAGTGTTTTTAGAAACACAGTGTTTCATGCATTCAATACTAAATTTAATTACAAAATCTAGGTGTGTTAAATTATCCCTTCCATACAAGAATTTCAACCTCAAAATTACCAGAATGTTACCTCACAAAAAGATTTGGGTAGTTCTTCATTATAAGCTTCTTAGGCTCCTATATTGCCTCATTGATTTTATGATTTTTCCAAAGTATCATTACGAGTCGAGTTTTCCAATTCCTCAATAATTTTTCATTAGTGTATAGAATCTGTATAAGCTCTTCATAGTAAGATAGGTCAGGTTCTAATTTTATACCTTCAGATATGAAGGCAAGTGTTGGGTCCGACATGTACTTTATCTGTAGTGAGACATGGAAGACATTGTGAACATTAGACATGATAGGTGACATATCAAAATGATATGCAACAACTCTAATTCTCTCTAGAATCTCAAAAGGGACTATATACCCAGGGCTCAGTTTCCCTTTCTTCTAACATATCACAACACCCTTCCATGGAGTTACTTTGAAGAAAACAAGATCTCCCACTTGAAATTCCAAATCTTTCATTTGATTATCAGCATAGATTTTTTCTATTCTTTGAGATGCTTCAATATAGCCTTGAATAGTCTTCAATTTCACTATTGTTTCCTCCACAATCTTTGGTCCCACAAGCTTCCTTTCTCCCAATGCGTCCCAACAAGTTGGTTTATGACATCTATTTATGTACAATGCTTTATATGATTCCATTTGAATACATGGATGGTAACTATTATTGTAGGAAAAATCTATTAAAGTAAAATATTGATCCCACATACCTTTAAAATCAAGTGAACATGATCTCAACAAGTCCTCTAAGGTTTGGATCATCCAATATGATTCTCGTCATTTGTGGGTGATAAGAAGTACTCAATCAAAGCTCAAAATCAATATATTTTTGATGAAATTTACTAAATTTAAATGTAAATAATGGATCAAGATCACAAAAAATTGAGAGAGGATATCCATGAACTCTCTCAACTTTCTTGACATAGAGTCTTTCTAGGCGCTCTAGTAGAAAATTTTCCCATATAGCACGGAAACAAGAAAATTTCGTAAGTCAATCCACCATTACCCATATTGCATCATTATTTCATAATGCTTTGTGTAATCTAGTGAAAAAATCCATGGTGATGTTATCCAATTTCCATGTATGAATAGGTATAGGTTTCATGACTTCTCAAGGATGTTGCCTTTTGGGATTCACTTGTTGACAAACTATACATTGTGATACATAATTAGTAATTTATCACTTCACGTTGTTCCACAAGAAATGCTATTTTAAGTATCTATGCATTCTAGTGCTACCATGGGGTATTGAGAAATTTGACCTATGAGCATCATATAATAATTCACTTTTCAGCTCATGTATAGAGGGAACACATAGCCTCTTACAGATGTATGAATTCCATCTTCACATACGAAGTCATCCTACTTCACATCTTTTACAACATTAATTTTCTTTTAATGATTATCATCATCAGGTTTAGAGACTTTAATCCTTTCTAATATAGATGGTTGGGAAACCAACTGAAAAAGTAATGATTATTCAACTTCTTTGATAATTCCCATGTCAATCCTTAATAGTTCCATGTACAAAAAAACCTTTTTAATCCTCAATTTGTTAATAACTCTATGATCCTTCCGTCTCAAAACTTAAACTACCTTGTTGTCCCTTCCTGGGTGGTGTTGTATAGAAAAATAATTATCCTTGAGTAGTTCATTCCATCTCCTTTTCCTCATGTTGAATTATTTTTATGAGAAGATATAATTTAGACTCTTATGATATGTATACATCTCACATTTTTCTCCATAGAGATAATGTCTCCATATATTCAATGTAAATATTATAGCTACAAATTAAATATCATGAGTAGGATATTTTTGTTCATGAATTTTTACTTTAGTTGATTCATAAGAAATAACACTATCATTCTGCATAAGTAAACTACCTAGTACTTTATTTGATGCATCATTGTATATCACAAACCCACCATTTCTAGATGGAAGAGTTAGTATCAAGGTATTCAATAATCTACTCTTCAATTATCTGAAACATTCCTCACATTTTTTGTCCATATGAACATAACCCCTTTATGGGTAATTTTGTTCATTGAGTTGGATAAAAAAGTAAAGTTATTAACGAAACTCTAATAATAACCTACTAAAAAAATAAAACTACATTCCTTAGTTATGTTCGATGGAGTATGTCATTCATGCATAACCTTTTTATTCATATAATCATAAAATATTCCACCTTTATAGACAATGTGGCCCATAAAGGAAAACTATTTAAGTCAAAGTTCACACTTTCCGAAATTCCCATATAATTCATTTCATCAAAGAGTCTTCAAAATATTGCACAAGTGATTTTCAAGAACATCATCGATTTTAGAGTATAACAAGATATCATCAATAAATAGCACCATAAATTCGTTAAGATATTCCATTAAAACATTATTCATTATATCCA
The DNA here is from genome assembly GCA_963277665.1 of Viscum album. NCBI lineage: Eukaryota > Viridiplantae > Streptophyta > Magnoliopsida > Santalales > Viscaceae > Viscum > Viscum album. Next base: position 719,010,484 of record OY728159.1, on the reverse strand, counting down.
TTAAAATAGAGGGTTCATTAGTTAGTCCAAAAGGAATTACTATAAAATTATAATGGCCATACCTAGTTCGAAATGCTGTTTGGGGAATGTCTTCTTTGCTCACAAGAAACTGATGATATCCTGATTGATGATCAATCTTTGAAAAATATAGGTCTCCATGAATTTGATCAAATAAATCATCAATGTGTGGTAGGAGATAAAGGTTATTTAATTTTATAGCGTTGATCTACTGGTAGTCAATGCACAACATCATCAATCCATATTTCTTCTTAACAAAAAACAGGGCTCCCCGTAGAGAAACACTAGAAAAAATAAATCTTTTATTACTCAATTTATCTAGTTGTTTCTGTAGTTCCACGAACTCTATAGTGGCCATTCCATAAGTGGTCTCTGATATGGGCCTTGAATCTGGAATTAAGTCAATAGAAAACTAAATTTACCACTCTGGAGGATGATAGGATAAGCCCTATGGAAACACATCAACATATTCTTTCACAATACGTACATCCTCTATATGAACACTCCCTCAAACACTAATAGTTACTGCATTCCCTTCTCCCAAAATAATTGAATTCAGTAGAGCTATTGGGGGTAGATCTAGATGATAATCAGATTGTGATGTTTCTTCCTTATAGATAAGGGATTGCACATCATCCTAAAAAATTGTAGCCTTATTATTGTTGTAATAATGCTTTGCATCATGGTTTGAAAGAAAATCCATATAAAGGATTATAACAAACTCAATCATGGGTATGACATTAAAATAATCACATAAAGCATGTGTATATGCCATAATGTGGACTGCATGAAAAAACTTTATTGCAATGACACTTCCCATAGGTTTTTTGACTGACAAATCCCTTAATAAATCAAATAAGAAATATCTAATTTTCATGGAAAACAACGAAGATATGAAATAATGTGATGATCCAGATTCAAATAAAGCATTATATAACTTTGAGGAATCGATTAAAGTACCTACCACCACATCATTAGGAACTTCAATATTAGCGGTTTTGATCTCATTGGCAGGTCCCTACTCTCTCGGCCTTTTCTATGGCATGATTCTTTGACACACTGGAAAATCATTAGTATAGTTTCTCATCTCCTGGAAATTATATTATTGAACATTAATAGCTTATTTATTCCCCTTAAAATCACAAGAAAGTATGAATTTCCTTCCACATTTGTATCATTCTCCTTTTCCTTATAAGAAGGTACTAGGGTGTTTCCTTCTATAATTATCACATGGTGAAAATTCAACCCTTATCTTCTTCCTCATTTCCTTATTTCCTTTTCCAGAGTTTTCAGAAAACTTCTTCTTCTCTTACTTTCCCTTAATGTCATAAGATGTAGGTAATTTCTTTTTTGTCTTGATAGCACATGGAACTATATCTTAATGTGATGAAAAACCTTTGGAGACTAGTTCACATCAGTTGAATGGATTTAGGCCATCAAAAAATTGTTCAATTTTTCACCTTGGATTACATATGTAGTCCAAAGTATTCCATTCTAACCTTGTGAATTTATCTTCCTTCATTTCAAATTATCATCATCCTTTATCCTAAAATTTAGAAATTTCCTTTCCATATCTGGTTAATATTCATGATGAAAATATTTTTCTAGGAATGATTTCTTAAAGTCCCTCCATTCCATCTCTCCTATCTCTTCCTCCTCCTTTGTGTATTTGATTGACAACCAGAACTAATATGCATCTCCTGATAGATGATAAACTTCCATGATGACCTTCTCTCTTTCCATACATCCCAAAGTGAGAAATATATTATCTAGGGAACTTATCCACCGCTCAGTGACAAATTATTTTGTAGTCCTATTGAGTTATCAAGGCTATTTTCATATAAATAAATCCAACATAACTCCTCCACTTTGTGGATCTAGATACCCCATATGGGTAAGGTTATTATTCATAAACTAAGTCAGTTGTCTGAGTATAGTTATAAGTTTCTGAACAACTGCCATAGCTCTAGATTCAACATCATTAACTTACATCGGATGGAAATCCATATATGGGATATGAGTATTCCTGAGGTTTCCATTTCATCCACTATGATCCATTTATGGATAATGGCATACACTACATTTGGTTCTGAATCATAATATATAATCTCAACTTAGCAATATACATATCATAAATTTAAATCTTATGCATGGATAATCCCATAATAACATATATGGTTTCATTGAGGAAAAATTTAAATTTAAATCCTTCATAATGGCTTGTAAAAAATTGTGAATTATCCTATGAATATCCCCCTGAAGTGTCATCCCAAGTGTGCAGTGAGGCCCATTGTCATATACCAGGATACCCTAGGTGATGCCTGGAACTCCTTGTCATTTTTTCACTCCTAGGTACATCCGTGCTAGAACCACATCCACTTGTAGTATCCAGAATGAGATATATTTTCTAGAAATATCCACATAATACATTCCATATCAAAATACCAGTATGATCTTGTATGTTTATCCTAAATGACTATATTAAGGGTTTGATCCATAATATAAGCTTTCTAAATCAAGTTTCTATGTTTTCTACTAAACTTCCTCTGATACCAACTGTAGAGACTCAACCCCAGTTTCTTGGAGCTGGTGCCTTATTATATTAAATTTAAATGTTTATTAGAAATTTGTATCCCGAAGGAACAAATAATTTAGTAGATTTGGAACTCTAGATACATACATAATCTCAAAATTACAATATAAAATCAAATACAACATATAAGTTTTATTGGGATCATCAACAACTATAAGCTTATCTCTAGAGGTCATTCACAATTAACATCTTCGTATCCTAAAAAAATGAAGCATAAAAAAGGGGTGAGGTCAAAAGCCTCATTAAAGTAAGAAATATTGTGGATGATAAAATAAACATTAGGTATAGTGAATAGTTAAACACATGTTCCTTTAAAAATAAACTTCAACATAATATGGAATGAAAATGAGTTGAGTAAACATTGCCATAACAAATCATGACCATGGGAATTCTACTGGTAGTATAGCCACATTAATTGTGAATTTCTAGATTTATATTGAGGAAAATTCATATTCTAGACATTCTAAAACATACCATCAAGTCCTTGTCCAAGACGTCTAACCCTGAGTAAGGCCTCATCCAAAACCATATATCAAAATGGGAGAGGCCTTATCTAAGTCCACATATATTTGTCTCATGAGACATACCGAGGAATCTAGGGGATAGAGAGGTCCCCACCCATGAAATAATAATTCAAATGGATTCCTCATATGAAAATGGATTTACATAAACAACATATGCATTCATATTTAAATTAACATATAAAATGTAAATACCATTTCCCAAACACTCATCATAAACACTAACCATTCAGAGTGAATTGGGGAACGGTTTTAAGACTAAAAATACACATAAAAAATAAATATAAAACATTAAATTAAATCTGATATATGATATCATAAAATATTAATCCCAAGAATACATAATAATCAATAAGGCTTTTGAAATAGAAGATGATACTCTTATAAAATCATCGATTAATTCTTGAGATAATTACTCTTTTACTTTAAAAAGAAGTGCACTTTTTGAAAAGTATTTTTATAGAACCAGAAGTGAATTAAGGTAGTATATTCATAATAATATTTGTTTTTTATAATGATAATATTATCTGAAAATTGATTATAGAGTTCCCTTTAAAATTGGTAAGAGTTTGAGATGTTCCTTTGATCCAGGCTTGTATTTTGGGAAGAATTTTTGAATGATCCTTTTAAAAAATATAAATCCTTATAAGTGAAAGTAGGAAGATTGTTAGAAAATATATATTGAACATTAAAATATATATTGTGTGGAGTATATGTGAATTTATAAGAACATAATATAGGTATGTAGAAAATAAAATTAACCTGAATGAAAATGGAGGTTTGGGTGGAAAACCCTTACGTTAAGTCCCAATGTGTTCTGCTATTGAACTTAAGGTTCTGGAATATGAAATTATACATATTAATAACATAATTCAGAACCTATTACACATGTATATTTTTATAATAATTTTATTAACTCTGTTATGTGATTATTGATATGTTATAATATTGAATTTTGTTATTCTGCAGTGTTTGTTTCCTTGGCTTTCATAATTAGTTCACCTGTTTTAAAGTAATGGAGTTCATGTGTAATGATGTAAATATAATGAATTGAATTTTATAAAATTTATTAACATTAATAAGTTTTTGTAGTAATTTATATCAATTGGTTGCATGAAATGAGGACAAATCAATAGATCAAATGTTAATGACAATCACTGAGATTATTTTAGCTATATTTGGATTAATATGAAATATTTTGGTCATATTATTTAATATTATGTACATATATTGTTTAATAAATTTTAAGTTAGTTATAATAAATATATAATAATCTGTTTCACCGATAAAAATGGTTTCATGACTTGTAAAAAAAGAGAAATTGAAGATCCAAACATCATCATCCACGAAGGTTGTAAATTGGGGCCTCACGGATGATGATTTCATTGATAAAAGAGAGAGAGAGTAAGAATATTGATAATGTTTATTAAATTAAAATAGAATAACTCCATTATATACATGAAAAAATATTTATAAAGATAAATCGGATAGATTTTGTTTGGAGATAATAAGAGAAGAAGATAAATTGAAATAAAACTAAATGAAAAAGAAATATGCTTTACCTCTTGAAATAACCTCCTTGAAAACCTCTTTAAGGGAATCAGTTTTGGTATTTGGGAAATAACAATAGAGACTAGATGTAGGGAGTGACTAAGGAAGGGTACTTGGAAAGATCTTAGACAAGTTACAAGGCTTGAGAGGAGTGAAGAGAAGAGGGAGTGAGGGGGTGTATTATGGTGGAGATAAGAGAATTTTGAATACTTTATTAATTATTTTATTATTTCCCACATGACAACCAATAGTGTTGATTCACGTGAACCCTAATAGTAATAAGTGAATGTGGGTTCGAACTAAGTGATCTTACATCAGCCATGATGGTGAGAATTTAATTGATAATGTATATATAAGGTAAATTGCCATATTTCACTATTCATAAAAAATTTGAGTTTTTCAGAACAATCCAAATAATCCACTCTAACTATTTTTCAACATGTATAATTCAATAATGAAATATATTTTTTGAAAATAATTTTATAAGTAATATTAATTTAATTTTTAAATAAAATCATAGTTTATTTTAAAAATAAAATTTTTAAAACTATAATTCGTTTTATGGAATATTGAAAAATTAATCAAAATTTCATTATCTTATAATATTAAGAAAATAAAATAATATGCTTATTTACAATTTCTAAGGTTCATATTACTATTCATATTACTATTCATAATGGTATGTCACTATTAACCAAAAATTAATTTTTCCTTATCATACTCTAAATATCATTCAAAACAAAACCATGTATGTTAGTTTTTCAAAATAAAAATCAAAGAGGTGGAAAAATGATGTTTACAGGATAGGATGTAAAAAAGTGGGGTTTTGTAGAGACTTAGTTTTCTATTCATAAAATATTATATTTAATTAAAATATCTTGTTGTTTTACAATTTTCATTCATTGTAAAAAAATAATTTTTAATATTTTTTATAATTTAAACAATTTTTTAAAATGAAACATTTATTTCAAAAATTATTTAAAGAAAATAATATATCAAGACATTTATTTAGAGTCAAAAAAAATTTATTCGTGAATTATACATTATTTTTTAAAATTATCTATTCAATTAAATAACTATAATATGATTTATTAAAAAATTAAAAAGAATTATTCACATAAGATTATGGTGGTGTGCTTCATTGGATATCACATGCATCATTTTTTTTAAAGAGAAAATATATTCTAAAATCGTGGGATATTACATTTAATGAAATTTCCCATAGGTTTATTTTTCTACTATCACATCCACTTTAAATATTTTAGGTAGAGATTTATTTTCTTGGAATACAAAACATATCTTACACAACATGAATTCTTAATGTTTTATTTCACTTAGGCATGTCCATTAGACTTATTACTAAGGTTTTCATTGAATTTTGCTTATATTAATCCTTAAAAATCCTAATAATTTATTATTAACTCACTTAACCTAATGGTTTATCATTAAATTTAAAATTATTACCAACCACAACTTATAACCATTTTTGAAATTTAAATCATCACCTAAAAACAAAATAATCCATAAAGTTATTTAAACCCTATTGTAAGGAAAATTATAATGTTCTGAACATGCACTCCTAAATCCGCTATTGAAATCATATACATTACATATTGTACTTGAAATAAATAATAGATTCATTGTAATAAACCTATGATTATCAGCAACCATAATGAATATATTGTTTTTCAATTAATAATCATAAAGTATTTTGTTTGATTTGTTTAAAATATAAAATACTATGATGAAAATTAGTAATAAGATGTCCAATTTAGAATTTTAATTTTGACATTGAATTTTATTCATGTTTGATTTGTTAAGAATGTGGAAGAGGGAAAAGGATGGATATCATGAGGAAATCTATAAGTGTAAAGTAATTCTATAAGGATCCAACATGTTTAAGGGAAGGGTTAGAGATATGTTAAAGGAATCAGAGAGAATTGTAAATGACGACTATTCCTTAACACAATGCATGTTTTCATGTTGTTTTGAAGTTTCCCAACTTGGGAAATAATATGAAATAATCAGTGTCAATGGTGAAGGTAAATAATAAGTAAGGTGTAACCACACCCATTCATTTGTTCATGGTATATTATGAGATGCCCAACATTGGAAAACTATAATTGAAAACCCTATGGTATTCCTCATGGTGAAATTTTATAGATCATGTTTAACATGGTGAACTTAAAACTTAGTGGTATAGATTTTTAGTGATCATAGTGTTTATATAAAATATGGTTTTTCAACGTGGTTAATTTAATGCTGATCGTTCCATGAAATAATAATTATTGAAAAAAATAAAATAATAATTCCATGATCATTCTAGAAGATGGTGTGCAACAATTTAAAGGCATTAAAAAATTGTGAAGGAGAAATGGAATGGTATTAGAACACAGAATCTATCTATAATTGATTATATTTACCAGATATGTGAAACTAGTAAGGAGAGCTTAATTATGATAAACTATGTAGGGAACTTATTATAGTAGTGAGAGATGGAGAAGAATGATAATGATCTGTTAGTGAATGTTGGGTTCTAGGGAGATAACCATAAACAATACCTGGCTTGGATATAAGAGAAGGAGTGACCTAGGACAAACCATAGTTAATGAGTAATGAAATTAATCATGATTTAGTGCATGAAAAATTGCTAATTTAGTATCCTTTGTGTATCCCTGAGTGGTTAAAACATGTAAATTGTAATTTTCAAAAAATACTTTATGCATATAAACCAAAACATGGTAAAATGATTCCAAATGAAAATATTTTTATATATGGATGGTCAAAAGATTGTTTCAAATTATGATTGGAGAGAAGGTGTGTAGAATGTGGCCCTCAAGTTTGAGAGTTCAGGTTACATTTTAGGGAAATGTGTTTTATAGGAAAATGTGGAAAATTATGTACCCCAATTCAATACTAGAAAAATTATTCTCTAAGAACCATTAGAGAATAACACGTTTTGTGAGAGGGTTGTTGATTTTTAATGTATTTTTTAAAACTCATATTTGATCTAATATTTTATGAAGGGAAAAATAATCCAAAATTAATGTTCTTAATATAGAAGAAAATCATTTCAAAATAGGTAAAAATAGTTTATAGCTTATATATTATAATATCTCAAGGATCCAAGAGAAGTTATGGAGGAATTAATCTCCCACCGAGCCAACATAGAGTTTTCCTTGATGTAGATGAAATAAATAATGAGATTCATTCCTCAATAAAAAGTCACTAAGGGATTATATTAGTGAATAATATATCAATAATTTTTTACATGGAATTACTTCCAAGAACATTTTCATGAAATTAGAAGAAGTCCATGGAAAAGATGATGAAGAGTTAATTATGTCTACAACAAATATGTTGAAGAAATATACCCAATGAAATAATTTGTCTACCAATGTAATAAATTAAATAATATCTAATTATAAAACTTTTTATAGTAATTATGTGATAATTATATCTCTATTACAAAATATAAATGCATATAAGATTAAGAGGATAAATAAACATTAATTTTTGCAATCTAGAAGGTGTCCATGTTATAGATCAGTGGAGGTCCCATTATTAAATGTAATGATGGAATGATGAGACATCATGGTTTAATTTTAATATGAAATGATTCAAGATAAATATATATAGAACATTTGAAAAAATATTGAATAACTGTACATTAAAATTATCATAAATAAAATGGGGTCAAATCCGAATGTATAATTTAACATTATTGGAGAATATTCCCCCAAAATTTTAAAGTAAATTGTCACATAGGTGGAATAAATGGTAGGAATGATACCATTCAAGGATCAAATGATGAAATAAGATAACAAGATATGTATGATACTTAAATAGTAAAGGTGATGGTTTTATTGTTGAACAATAAAGAGGACAAGATCAGATAACTTGATGAGATGTTAAACAGATCAATTGAGATGATGTAAATACATAAAATTGAAGTGCTCATTTGAAGAAATATCCAATATATGAAATATTAGTGAAAAGAATATTCCCTACACAAAACTAGGTGTGGAAATTAAAATCAAAATTTGGATATGAAATTCTACTATTTTCAAACTATTGGGGGAAATCATGAGAACATGCTCCAAATCTAAAAGGCCAATATAGGAGTGGAAAAATCTAGAAGTTTCAAAATATCACTCATGGTGAATTATTTGGGCTATTATTATTTTGTTCAAAGATTTATTTGATATATAATCAATCATATAAAAAGATTTTTCAATTTAAATAATTCATATAAGGGTTAATATTAAAATATAATACACTCAGCTACTATGACATTCAATGAAAAATATTATCATTGAAAAAATACTGTTATAATGGAAACCAATTTTATTGTTATAGTGGATTAATATGTGACACATTAAAGTGTCTATTCTATAACAATAAGTAGATAATCACACGAACCCTCTAATAAGTAGAAGGGACAAATATATATGGTAAATCAAAGAGTTTTTTCAGGTGTGAAAGTGGTGGATGTAAAGAAGAAACCACATCGTTTGAAGGAATCAATTCTATCACTCATGGTCCTCAATGAAAACATATGCCCAAATTTTATTTCACAAAATAATAAAAGAAATATTATTGAAATTGTGTATATAATAAATATGGATATGAGATAGAAGAATGCTGAAACAAAAGAATATACTTGTTCAATTGTGATCAATGTAGCACCATGAACTCACTCAGTGTAAATAATAACACTATCGATATTGTCCATGACATCAAGCATTCCTTCCAATAAGACAGATGCTCCTAAATTGTAGTAATTTTCTATAAGGATACAATATGGAGACTATGCCCTCATTAACATAAGAGGAATAATTGAATCAATAATAGTCAATCACATAAATCAGTATAGATTACCATCAAAGGAAAAGTAGGAATGTTCCTATAAATGAGAACTATATCACATGTTATAATAATAATCGGTATATGTTTCAAGTCAAGGATCCCTTATTATTTGATCAAATTTAGGAATAATAAAGGTAAAAAATAAATTGAAACTAACTCCGCCCCAATACTTTTTTGAGTCCTACCTTTCCCCATATCCCATAAAATACTCTATAATTCCAAAAAATACACCAAGCAATAGCCCATTTCATTAATATTGTGACCCAACAATAGATATCCATTTGGAGAGGTAGACAAGTTCCAAAGAGCCCCAACAAAGGGAGAAATACATCTCAATATGTTACCAACAATGATGTTTTTTCAAAAAAAAACCCAAATAAATTGTTCATACATGTGTTCGAATGATAATAGATTACTGAATTACTAAATAAATTAATAAATAAATATGAATGTGCCCACCAATCCTGGGTACTATAATCTCACCTATGGTTAGTCCTACCTACATTGGCCAGTTATAAATATCTCTAGTTAGGGTGAAGGATCTCATAACTGATAATAGTTCTATAGTCTATAAAAACAAACCAATTTCCATGAAACATAAAGAAATCCATGGGGTCTCTACTGGATATTCCATCTTATCCAATACATCAAAAATACATAGAAATCATCGATGGAATTCATCTATATTCCATTATGGTGAATATAATAAATCCAACCATATAATTCAATAATCAGAATTATTATAATCATGAATCAATGGAATCCATTATATCCCACCTAATTTTAGCATAGGTCCAAACCTATTGAACTACACCTCATTCAATCATTCCAGCTTCAAGAATATCAACTCAAAACATTCACCAGGGTACCCTGAGGTAATAATTAAAATTAGTTTAAAGAATTAAATACATATGGTATCATTTGAATTAAAGAGGTATCCTCCTTAAAAAACTCATATTGATCAAATTGAGAGGAATCTAGTATAGCTCTTGAATTTATGTAGCTTTGGGAATCCATCAATCTAATAAGGAATCATTTCATCTCATTCTATTTAGTTTGGAAATAGAATTCATCCATACTAATGTAATTCAACCAATTTATTATCCAAATATGCAATTAATGGAAGATACCCATTTAATCCCACCAATAATAATAAATTATATTGTAAAATTATTAGGAACATAGTCTTTATTCACCAAGCATACATTTCCTATTAAGAATCTTCATTCATAGAGCCCATTTGTAGAGAACTGGACCCTATAACCAGAGGGCAATGTATACTTTATTATATTGGTGTATGATATAAGGAATCACATCCCAAATGTCTCTATAGTATAAAAGTTTTGGTAAAGTTGATACATATATGAAATTATTATTAAAATTGTAAAAACAAAATACCCAATTATTTTCTTTTATAATTCAATTATTCCGCATACTGAATCCCTAAATATCAATCACCTAAAATGACATGGTATCCTTGGTAAAATAAAACATAAAAAATGGGTGATATGAGGTTCTCAATAAGGGTAACTATATATCATAAGATATAAATAAATAAGTAACAATAAATATCTAAATTTAACTAAATGAAACACATTCCATTTAATCAATAAATTGAGAAAAATATGGCATGAAAAAATAATGGTAAACAATTCCATTTAAATAATCACCTAATCTTGTAAAGATAAACATGGTTATTCTAAATAATTTAATAATCATATTTAATATCAATTAGTAAATTCATATTTATGAAATTCCTAATTCTAGACATAAAATATCTACTATCAAGGCCTAATTTCAATTCATAAAAATTAATGGATATGACCACAACCAAAACCAAATCTAGTTTGTCTCATTATTCCTACCAATATATCAATGGGATATTGTAGGCCCCTCATGTTACTTACTTTTCCTAATAGATTTCACATTTTAATGGGGTGATTTACAATCAATATAATCTTTTTTTATTAAAAAACATTCTTATGAAATGTTACTACATACCCAAGTAAAATAAACATAATCAAAAGCCATCTAGAGTATAGTGGGAATGGTAATAAAATTATAAGATGAAAATAAAACTAATCATAAAACATATAAATAAATAATATGGTTGATTTTAATATAACTGAACCCCAATGGATCATATGTGTAATAAAATTATCAATATCATTTTTGAATATACATAACATAAAAATGTCTTTAAAAACGTTTTTAATGAAAATAACCTTTTCACTTTGAAAATAACATTTCAAAACCAATAGTTCACAAAAAAATTAAATAGTACATTAATTTAGAAATAAAAATTGAAAAATGTAAACTAATATTTAAAACATTGATTGGTAATGGAGTTATAAAATTCCATTCATGTTTTACATGTTAAAACAAAGATTCAATTTACATTTTTTAAAATATCGTATGAGAAATATTATCCAAACGACATGAATATTTATTTCAAAAAACATTAAAGGGTAATAATAGGTAATAATTTATATAATAAATCATTTTTTAATTGTTAAAAATATTTTTGGAATTATTTTTAGAAACATTGGTTTTGATGAAAATGGATTTCCAATAGAAGAGAGAAATAATGTATGTTTTTTAAAAAAATCTCAATCAATTAAAGTACCAAAGAGTCCAATAATGGTATTATAACTTAATAAAGATCTATAATAACCCTATATAAACACAGAAGTTTGAATTTATGAACAAAATATGAAATAATTCACCCATGGGAGACATAGACCTAAAAAATCCCTAATAATGATGAGAATGTTAAGTAAATCCTAACTACTTTGGTAAGTTATGAATTATAATCCCCACAAACCGAAAGCGATAAATTAAAAAATATTAAATACCATTAAGAAAATAAATTCATGATCTAAAAAATAAAATCGGTAGTATATACACCAAAAAATGAATTAACTTTTGAATATCACATACATCTCATCAAAGTAAAAGTGAGATGATAAATACTTATACTGTGTCTGATTTCCATAATAAAAATTAGTACATGTAGTATAATGGATTTAATCATATTTTTAATTTATTCCATAACCATTATATTATTTATAATATCATATAATAACCTTATATAACATTTTACCACATGTTTGTTAATAATATTTCATTATTATCTTTCTCTCTAATGTTAGTTGTCTTTTTTAAGCACATTTTTTAGGAACAATCCAATTCTTATGTGTTGTCTATATATTTCATCTATATAATTATATAAATGTTATTAATATCATATTTACTTATTGGATAAATTTTCAGAACCATTAATGAAGGTATTATATGGAAAATTAATTATATTGCTTCTTGTATATGGTAGGCCATATGTGCACATGAGCAATGATATCATTCCCTTAACAAGTAGAAAAATAATGAAGTGAGTGATATATTAATTATATAGAGTAAATATCATCTAATTTATGTCAAATATATACATTTATTTTATACTAATTACATTCCATGTTAATCGTAAGTGAAAAAGTAATCACATTACTCCATATGATAATAGGTTGTTGTACACATAAGGGACATTGTTGTATTTGAAATGGAATGGAACATAAAAGGGTTTATATGATATTAAAATATTAGAAAAATAATAATAACATAAATATTATATACATTTGGTAAGTCACGAAATATATCCATCCTTGATGGTTGGTGAATCAAATTGAATTATATCGTTTTGTGGGACTATAGTCCCCCAAACACAAGATCAATGATTTATTTTCTTATTTAATCATTACCGAGATGGATCAATATTATGTCATCCACATAATAAAATACATGTATATTTTTTATTGTGAATGTATTTTAATGTAATTAAAAATACATAGTTTAAATTGGAAAGTGTATAATGATATTAAAAGAGAATTGTTATGATAATTAGAATGTCAATGAAAAATATCATTTGGATCTCCTTTTAAGGACCTTTAATATTGTTTTTTAGGAGGATTAGAGAATCTTAAATAATTGTAAGGATGTGGGGGATATATTTTGTAAGTTTTTAATGGAGAAAAATTTATTTATATGTCTTACTATTTTAGGGGAGGTAGTTTCCATTTATAAGTGGGGAAAGGGAGGGAACCCTCTTTGAAATTAATTATAAATTTTCCAAGATAATCGAAAATAAATTTTTAGGTTACATTCAAAAATATTTAAAAATAACCTTAAGATAATATTTTATATAGGATAATGTGGACATATATATAACCAATAAGATTTTTAATTTTTAGGACATTTAAGAACTTATCTTATTAATTTAATCCCACGATGAATCCATTTTAACCACAGCCATGGTAATTCATTTTTTACTTTCTTCATTATTAATTGTTTTTCAAAAATTAATATAAAAAAAATAGATAATTTTTTTTTGATTAAAAATATTTAATCTATTTGTCTAAATTCCATTAACATATGTTGAAAACATTAATTTAAAATGAATAATGCATATGTGTTGAGAAAGAATGTTTTCAAGGAGAAAATTCTCAAAAGTATAAAAAAATTATATCATAGATAAATAAAAAAAATTCAAATGGCCTATATTATATTAATTGATATCTAAATGAGTTTATTTTACATAAAATTTTTTTATGATAATAATTGAATTCTTAAATAATTTAACTAAAAATATAGTTCTTACTTGTAATCATTATTTCTCACTTTTCATTAAAAAATGATATATTTTAGAAAAATATCAAATCATAACTACAAGATATGTTTTATACTATTATTTAAAAAATTATTTTTATTTTATCTAACAAATGTCTGAAAATTGGTATAAAGTTATTATAAATTATGTCTGAAAAATACGACCAAAACACCTTTTTAAAAAATACCAATTTTTTAGAGAACATATCCTTTACTTGGAAAAGAATATTATATAATTTATTATCACATAATAAACATTGAATTTTCATTATACATGTATAAAACATTGAATTTACATAATTTATTAAGTATTATTCATACCTTCCAACTCATCTACTAAATTATAATAGTAATTATTGTTTAATAATATTTTAATATAGTACCATGTTTCATTTATACTCTGTGATGCATGCATCATATGCTATCAAAGATATTGAATTTATTTAGAAATAAATATATATTAAATTATAAGGATGTTATATTCTCTTCTAATTTTGGTGTTGTGTATCATAGACTCAATCGAACATGATGTTCCTATATTTAAATCTCACGGTGTCATATTCTAACCTCTTTAAATAAATTATTCCCATTCTATTTAATGTTGATATAGATAATCAAGGATTTGACATTTGAAAATACATTTCTTGAATCCCCACATCATTAAAAGGGTTAATGAAACTTCCTCTCAATAATAGTAGAGGGTAAGTATGAATATTATCTTGATTAGATCATACATGGTTTCCAATAAGAAGAAAATTGGTGGAATGTGATGACATGGACATGGAATAAAATAAAAATGACTAATGATTAATTGAGAGTGATAGAGATAATTGATCACAATAATGTTCGTGATCCCAAGAAGGCGATAATAATAAAAAAAATTTGATTTAAAAGATCATTGGTTTAAAATAAATGAATCCATTATGATAAAATTTTGTTTTAATATCCCTTTCCATCAATTTAATAATTCCATATCCATTTTTACTAATAATATATAGAAATAAACTTACTTGATATCTTTATATTTTATAGGAAAATTATCATCTTCTTGTTTTTTATTTATCATATTACACTTTATTTCTTATATCCAGAAATAAACATCAGAGATGAGTTTTTATGCCTCAAGAACTAAAATTAACTTTCACTGATCAAAAGATCCATAAAAGAGTGACATGTCATTATTGATGTTTATAAATATTTTCCCAAAACAATATAGTCATCACATGTTATCCAATAACACATAAATGTAAACTTAATCCATTCAAAATATAGTAAACCTAAAATGTTATCCAAAATACATTTGAACCAATTTAGATGAATGATATCGAAAATAAACATTATATTCCCAAGATGTTATAAAGTGTATTTTAATATCACATTCCAAATTTCTTAAATAACTTGATCAACATAAAAACTTATCAAAAACTTGCATGGTTAAAAATATTAAATCTCAGGCTGTTAGATATATTCTATAAGTCAATATTTCCATTAAACACCAATAAAGATATCATGAACTATCAAACCTCTAACCAATCACATTGTCACAAATACTATCCCATAAAAATATCATTATTATCTAAACATTAGGAACATAATAATTGAAATCATACCTCAATCATGTGCTTTCCAAGGGGTTCAACTTTTTACTCAATCACATTTCTTGGTCATCAGTACCATTCAATATATGCTCTTGAATCCTTCAAGAAATTCACAATTATAAATTAAAGCATTTGTGATGGTTCATTTATGATGGGGTCCCATCACAAATGACCCGTGGTAGAAAACAACCTCAAAAATAGTGTATGTAGGCTTAGAAAAAACCCTTTTTTGACAGGCCGGTCACAAATACATATTTGTGATAAAATTAACAACCTCTCAAAAAAATTAAAATAATAATAATAATTAAATTTAATTGAGTTTAATATAATAATAATAATAATAATAATAATAATAAATTACTA
The DNA here is from genome assembly GCA_963277665.1 of Viscum album. NCBI lineage: Eukaryota > Viridiplantae > Streptophyta > Magnoliopsida > Santalales > Viscaceae > Viscum > Viscum album. Next base: position 718,994,312 of record OY728159.1, on the reverse strand, counting down.
AAATTAATAAAAATATAATTAAAATAAAAACAAATTATAAAATAATATAAAAGTAAAAAAATAATAAATTCGAAAAAATATAAAATAATAAATAATAATAATAAATAAATAATAATAATAATAAAAATAATAAAAATATTATATAAATAAGAAAAATACAAAAAAACACAATATTCACAGCAATAAAAAAACACACTACATAGAAATGTAAATATTTGTATTAATAAAAATATTGCAAAAAAACATTACATTCAAATATTTAATATATATATATATCACTGATAGGGATAGTCATCAAGAGAATCTAGAGGAGTAGGAAGAGTAAACATTATCTTTAAACCATGTTCTAGATTTCAAATTACTAATTATTACTAATTACAACTAATTAGTACTAATTATAACTACTTACAACTAATTATTACTAATTACCACTAATTATTACTAATTATTATTAATTATCACTATTTATTACTAATTATTACTAATTACCATTAATTGTTACTAATTATGACTAATTATCACTAATTATGACTAATTATGACAAATTATGACAAATTACTACAAATTATTAATAGTTATTATTAATTATCACTAATTATCACTAATTATCACTAAATTTAACTAATTATTACTAATTGTTACTAATTATCACCACTTGTTTATAATTAGGACTAATTATTAATAATTAATTCTTATTAATACAAATTAACTCTAATTAATAGCTGTTACCATTAATTATTTCCTATTATTTCTAATGTTTTCCAATGATTACTAATGATTACTAATTACCCCTATTTTTTACTAATTACTACTAATTATCACTATTTGTCACTAATTGACACTAATTATAACCAATTACCACTAATTATAACAAATTACTACTAATTATTACAAATTACAACAAATTATTACTAATTATTTCTAATTTCAACTAAGTATCACTAATTGTTACTTACTATTTCTAATTATCACTAATTATTGCTAATAATTACTAATTAACAGTATATATTTTTAATTACCACAAATTATTACAAATAATTACTAATTATTACTAACTGTTAGTAATTATTTTTAATTAATACACATTATTACTAATAATTAATAATTATTAATAATTATTTCTTAATTACTAATAATTATTACTAATTACCAATAATTATTACAAATTACCAATAATTATTTGTAATTATTATTAATTATTTCTAATTATTACTAATTATCACTAATTATTAATCATTATTACTAATTTTATCAAATTATCACTAATTAGTACTAATTAGTGATAATTAATACTAATTAATTTTAATTGATACTAATTTCCATTAATTATTACTAATTATTACTAATTACCACTAATTATTACTAATTAAAATTAATTTATACTCTTTGTTACAAATTATCAGTAATAATCACTAATTATTACAAATTCCTTTATTATCACTAATTATCAGTAATTATAACTAATTACCACTAAATATTACTAATTACCACTTATTACTACAAATTACCCATAATTACTAGTAATTACAACTAATTATTACTAATTATTACTAATTACCACTAATTATTACAAATTATCACTAATTACTGCAAAATTTTACAAATTTTGAATGTTTTTTACTAATTAGCACTAATTTTTTATATTTTTGGATAATTTTTAATAATTACCACTAATTTTAAATAATTAATAATTAATTTAAACAATAACCACTAATTAACAGTAATTGTTACTTATTAATACTAATTACCACTAATTATTACCAATAACCACTAATTATAATTAATTGCCCTCCTTATAAATAATTTTTACCATTTTCTACTAGTTATCAGTACTTATTACTAATTATCAGTAATTATTACAAATTATCACTAATTATTACAAATTATCACTAATTGTTACTAATTATTACTAATTACCACTAGTTATTAGTAATTGCCAATTATCATTACTAAATGCCCCTATTAATCGCCAATTATGACTAATTATCACTAATCATGACTAATTATTACTATTTATGAGTAATTATTACTATTTATTACTAATTAATGCTAATTAATACTAATTACCTTATAAGTTTTAATAGTTATTCCTAATTAACGCTAATTGTAAATAAATTCTACTAATTTTTACAAATTATCACTAATTATCAATAATTGTTACTATTTATGACAAATTATCATTAATTATAACTAATTATTACAAATTAGTACTAATTATCACTAATTATAACTAATTATTAAAAATTATCACTAATTATCATGTATTATCACTAATTATTGATAATTATTACTAATTATCATTAATTATCACCAATTATTACCAATTATCACTCATTATCACTAATTGTTGCTAATTATTTGTAATTATTAATAATTAATGCCAATTATTAGTAATTAATGCTAATTGATACTAATTACCATTAATTTAAACTAATTAAAGTAATTTCCGCTTTTTACTACTAATTATAACTAATTACTGCTAATTTTTACTAATTAATACTAATTTTTACTAAGTAGCTTTTTTATTACAAATTACTACTAATTATCACTTATTATATCTATTTTTTAGTTTATTACTATTTTTTACTAATTACAACTAATTATTAATAATTAATTACTTTTTACTAATTACTATTAATTTATAATAATTTATATGATTTATCATTATTTTATACTAATCACCGCTAATTAATACTATTTGGTACTATTTTTTGTTAATTACCACTAATTATTAATAATTTCTACTTTTTTTTACTAATCAACACTAATTATTTCTAATTACCGCCAGTTATTACTAATTACTACTAATTGCCAATTATTATTACTAACAAGTACCCAACCCGTGCATTTTCACAACATGATTATTTAATTAGACATTCAATTGCACATAATTTTGATTTCTTACAATATTCATTTTGGGAAAATAAGTGCATACATGAATGCACTTACGAGAAAGGATTAGGTACCAAGCAAACTCGGCCATAGAAATTATTAACAAAAATATAAATGCATAGACAACAATGAGTGTGGAGTAAAAAACACCAGCAAAAAAAAATGTCCCACAAACCCAGACATTAAGGACCAAAGACCAAAAAAACATGAAGGGGAGGAACACACACAAGAAGAACAAAGCCGTAGCAACAAATCGAGGCCCCGGTCCCATGGGGCATAGGTCATAAAATGAGTCCATTCTTGTGGTCATTCCCATTCCAAATATCCAATCATGCTGACAGATCTTTCCTGTATCCATCCACAAATCCCTACCGCAACCATGTGGCTCAGCCCACATCTCATGGTCAACTAAACACTCAAGATTCCTTCAAATCTACTCCCCACCTGTAGCCGATGGCCTACACCTCTTGTGATGCACATCTGCAATCGCATGTAGCCACTGACCTATGCCTGTATCACCGGCCATGCACTACAGCTAGAATCTACTCAATAATATCCTTCCCATCTCTCCATCATGGTCACTACAGTGGTCTCACACACCCTCATCATCACTGGTACCTAAGACACCACCCTAATGCCATCACATGTCGTCGCCGACCAGAACGTCATTACTATAATTACCTCTGTTGGGGCTCAAGCTTCCTGAATCCTAAATCCTCATCATCAACACTCATCAATCACTGCATACTAGAAAATAATCACATATATGAATATGTACACTAGAAAATAAAAACAAATACGAATCTATATAGAGAATAAAATGTAATTACATGTATAAGGAGAATGCACATCCTTTAGTAATATAACTCAAAAATTTACAAAGATAAACTACATACATAGACTCATGTACGAACATAAGTTTTGATGTTACTTTTTTTTATTGTTTAATCATTAATGATTCCACAATAGATAGCTTTTATCTATACTGTGGTTACTTGGGATATGCATCATTCGGTAAATCCAAATCGAGGAACCTCTTGTCTGGGTTTGGATTCTATGAGCCTTATTTGCTTGTCAAATTCTCCAATTCCTGCATTCTGCTCCACCTAGTCAGGGAATATCATGTATATAGCCAGCCACTGTTTTTTATTGTGGAGGAGTTTTCATCCAAGAAACTACATAATAGAATATTCATGAGGGCCAGTTATGTTATGAAGCTTCCATGGCTTGGAGTTTTGTGGCTGCATCCCTTCTCGGTATGTGTTTGAATCATCAATGTTGTAGTGATGACTGTAGTGGTTGTGATGTTTCCTTACACCAACCATATCCTGTGGGTACTAGGAGCTGTGATTTTATATACATAGAGTACATAATTCCCTTCATAGATTTAATTGGAATATAAAAAAATTGGATCATGGACCAACAAATGGATTCTGTTGCAGGTCATGAACGACTTTGGGCTGCTCATCACTACCTTTGCACTTATTAGGTCCATCAAAGGCATGGTAAAAAAATCACAATGTTATGAATGGAATCATCCAATGCATCAATCATTCTCAAGAAATATAAATAAAAATATTCCAAATATGGATCTCACATGGTTTATGTTTTTCATTATTTATCGTATTTACATCCAACTTGATTGCCTTACATGTAAAAATTTTAATGGTAAGTATTACGCCCTTCAAAAGAAAAATTGATTCAACAACCATCACTTGAGGTATCAGGATCATGACATAATTTTATGTTATCAATCAATTAATATCATATATGTAATGAAATAAATTTTTACATAGTAGTAAATGAAAAAAAAACAATTGTAATGATTTGTTTTTATAAAAGAAAATCAAATTTTAGGTATATTATATTTTAAATATGATTATTTAAAAACTAAAGTGATTCACATTGGGATAAGTGTTGTCGTTGGAAACATTTATAGTGTAGAATTAATACAAATGGGAAATATAAATTTCAATAGATTAAACAACATGATATTTTAATGATGATGATCCTCACAAGTATAGTTTTCTACTATGATATGGGAAGTACCTACTTTTATTTAGTATAAGTAGTGTGATAGCATTACCATAGTCGAGCGACATTTTATGAGGAGGTTGACGATTCACCTCCCTACATCCGCAGGGGTTGAACTATATGTGAGGAAAAAAAGTATGAGATAACCTCTCAATACACCATCTTTATTTTCTCTATGATCAACCCTTTTATCCTTCTCCCCACAAACGAAGGCATCGAGGCATTGAAGCCTTTCATACCAAGGATGGGATCATTCAGTAGAAAGATTTTACAAACCTCCCTATAAAGAATATATAAATAAATTTATGATAAATGATTCAATATTGAAAACTAATTTTATTTTAATGAATTCTCATAATTTATATATGAAACTATAAATGTGCACAAATAGTTTATACATAAGAAAATTAAATTTGAAATAGTCATAGTCATAAAAAAAGTGGTAATGAAAATGATAGAAATAAGTGACTTTAAACAGATTTGAAGGTGTACATGTTTGTTTTTTGTTTATTGTTTTCAATGTTTTTCAATATAATCTATTTGAAAGGTTTGAAAAAATCAATAAAACAGTAACCAAAAGGGTTATGAAACCACAAACATTTGTAGTTTTTAAAATAAATTAAAAGTCATTTCAATTTTTTTCAGTTATATTTCAAAACGTTTTCAACCAAACTTCATAATAACTTGTAGAAAACACATAAAAACCATAAATGGATTAAATTTCAGTAAATTATATCAATTTTATAATAATTTCTATTCATATAACAAATTAAGTAAACATAAATTATTGGAGGAAATTGAATTTGTAAAACATAACAAACTTTATAGTTTAAGAAAATGGTTGAATATTTTAGCTAATGGTATGTAAGTATTTGTATGCTTTTTTTATCTTTCATCAATCTATAGTTATATGCTTTTGAGTATCCTCTATTGTCAAAGTGGACCCGTTGAAATCTATTATGAATTGTCTTCCAATGAAACCATAATAATCAGAATCATCTAGTGTCACTATATTGAATTTTTTATTACTTAATGGTCAGAGTAAAGGTAAATAATATAGAAAGAACTACCTACATATGAACTTAATGAAGACTCACTAATATTGTAATCGAATTGTCTGATCAGAAGAAAATTATTCGAGTAATCCCTTTGGATAATCTAGTGTCTTTATACTCTTCTTGCAGACACTATAAACATTGTTAAAACTCTAGATATGAAGATAAAAAATATAGCATGAAATACATACATATGAACTCAGTGAATTTTCTACTAGTTCCAAGCCCAACAGAGGCACGGTTTGGGTTGGGCCCATCTTTTCTTTATCCAATACCAATGATAATTAAAAGATCAATATTACGATAAATGACAGTATCCATGGATTGGATGAAGGAAATAAACAAAGAATGAAATTTCTAGAACCTAGAGAGAGGATCAGGAACATCATGTTTATAATTAATTAAATTATTATCTGAAGAAGTTAATTACCCTTAATTAGGTACTTTATTTGTTGAAGATCATAGGTTGTCTGAAATGGACCTTCAAGATTTTCATCATTGTTCTTTGGAGGATCCAAGGGATAATCCATCTAGTGGTGATCTACACATGCTCAGATGGACTTCAAGTGACGCCACTCAATCTCTTGGTGTGAGTACAATGAATTGAATGTCTTGCATTGATCATTCCTGATAGTTTGTTCTTCATTCTTTAAGAAATTTTCCCTTGTACTTCTTATTCTTGATAGAGAAATATCAAATAGGAGTCAGTAGAGAATTCGTTGGATATTTTCAATTTTCAGTTTATGACATGTAATTGGATTCACATATAACCCGCACAATAGACGTATCTACCTATTGATAGGGGTGAGATTTTAGTTAAAATATTTAATTAAATAACATCCATTAAATACAATTATTACCATGAATGAAATCGCATGACATATAATAAAAATAATAAAACTATTATTATTTTTTGGTGTTCCAACTTGCATAAAATATAACCATTAATAAAATCCAATGCCACCTAAAAATAATAATTGTATTATTAATATTTGGTGCACCATCTTACCAAAAATGGATAATGAATATTCCCCATCATGTAAATAATTATTTCCCCATCAAACACGGTCTTGGTCTTTTCAAACTCCTTTGACATTTATTAAACACCTTAATAAATATTTTATTCTCTTAAAAAAATATTGTATTCAAAAACTAGTGAATAAAAATATAATAAAAGTTCAATAATATATATATATATATATATTATTCAGAATCTGGGGAATAAATATTTATTTAATTTATATGATCATTTTAACTTGAATAAAATTATTTTTTGGTTTTGTTTATAGTATTTATTCCATTAATTAAATTCAAATTTAATTTAACAGAGACCACCAGAAACACATAGTGTGTGACCCTATATAATTATTTTTCATTGGCATTAGGTGGGTATTCCTAAAGTCCAAGATTACTATCTAGAAACTGGTCAAGGAACCCAAGAGAAATAACTTTACGTCAAAAAAATGGTAACCACATACAAATGCACATTGTGTAGTATAATTCGTTTGTCATAATATCTCATCAAGAAGGTTTCATGATTGTGCCATCAAACTATATTCTTGATACATAATTCTTTGAATACATGAAATAAACATGTCATTACCCCATGGAAAAGGAATTTTAGGCTATGGTTCTATTTCAATCAAAGGCCCAAGATAACAACTTCCAAAAATATGGAGGGGACAAATACATCCTTGAATTATTCATTAATAACATGCCATTTGTGACGCATTAAACATACCCTACTTTCGCTAACATATGCCATGAAAATTTTCATTAAATAATATAAGTGCATGAGTCATGTCATATATTAATGATAATCTTAAAATCAATGTACTATTATACATGCTTGAAGATAGGAATATCTTGTGAAAGCAAAACATGAAAAATTCATAATGGTGGGTCTGTTCTCATAATCTCATGCCATAGAGATTACCAAGTGAAAACATCATGATAAGAAGTCTCATATTCTTATGAGTACTTAAAGATGATGGTATATATACTATGTGTCCCATAATTGTTTGTTATCCAACTATTAAACTATTTTAAGAATATCATTATATCATTTCAATGTCCTCATGACAGCGGGGAACTTCCATGACCTTATCAATGTAACAAATACTCTAGGATATTATAACATTATGGTCGTGAATAATAAAGAAAAATATGAAAGATGAATTTAATAATTAATACATTAAATATTCTATTAATCAAAGTACAAAAATGGTTATAGGACACTAACTCTAACAAACACCTACATGGATTAGAGGTAACTACATATGACATTCAGTCTGCAAGACGTCACATGATAATATTGTTTCATCTGAGTTATGTATTAACTCAAGGGGTCCACCATGTTTCCTTTTGTGGAAATACTTCTCACTATAAATTCACCTCTCTGAGAAAATACTTCAAGATATGATACTTCTGAAGTATTTTTTTTCACTAATGTGACCTTGTCTCTTTTGCAAGAGCCAATGTTGTAGTATTTTCACAATAGAGTGTGATGAGATCTTTACAGGTAGGTAGCACATCTAGATCTTGGATGAAGTTTTACATCCAAACTGCTTATTTAGTTACCAAAAAATCTGAAATATACTCAAACTCTACTATAGAATCTGCGACAACACCCTACTTTGAGCTCTTTTAGCTCACAGAACATCCATTCAAAGTGAATATGTATATCACTTGTGAGTACCTGTCATCTTGACCGGTCTAGAAATTATCATATACATATCCTATGATTACTAGTTCCTCATATCCTTTATAAACAATGAACATAAACTTAGTATGCCTATGATATTTAACTATAGTATTGACTGACATCTAGTGGCGGTCACCTGGATCAGCTTGATAACTCCCTACCATACAAAATGTTTGGAGACATCAACCCTAGTATATAGTATAACATACATGACTAACCCAATCACTAATGTGTATGGATCCTTTTCCATTCTCTTTATTTCCTCATAAGTCTCAGGACACATTTTTCTTGAAATATGAATGCCATGTGACGCTAGAAACAATCCCCTCTTATATTATTCCATGATGAATGTGTTCAGTATCTTATTAATGTATGTACTTTAACATTTGACAAGAAACCTCTTTGATATACCATGATGGATATTGATCCTAAGAATATATGTTACCTCACCCATGTCCTTCATGGATAAGCATTTATTCAACCATGCCATAACAAACTGTATGACTAGTATCTCATTTTAAAAAAGTAATATTTCATCAATATATACTATAATGGAAATTACTGCACTCCCACTAAAATATTTATAGACCCAAGGCACACATTTATTTTTTATAAAACCTATCATTTTTTATGGATTCATAAAAAGAAATCCCATGACCTAGATTTTTTCTTGAATCCATAAATGGATATTTTTCAACTTTCATATCGTATTGGAATCCTTTAGAGTCACAAACCCTTTAGGTTGTGTCATGTAAACATCTTCATGAAGGATCCCATTATGGAAGGATGTTTTGACATCCATTTTCTAAAACACATAGTCATGGAAATTTGTAATGGATAGTAGATTTTTTTTGTATTTTATCATTTTAACTAGTGAAAATGTGTCATCATAGTCAATACCTTATCACTATTTAAACCCTTTTGCAACAAGTCATGCCTTATAGGTACTGACCTTTACCTCTATTTCCAGTTTCTACTAGAATATCCATTTTAAACCGACATGCATTATATCTACTATAGGATCTAGCAAAATCCATACATGGTTTTGGTACATAGAAACTATTTCAAAATTCATGGATTCTTTCCACATGGAAACATATATGATACTTACTGCTTTCTTATCATCTAATAACGACTCGCCATCCTTGATAAAACTAGAAAATCATATCACTTTGGTTCTCTAACCTCTCTTGTACTCATACACAGTTTTTGGGTCATTGGAACGTATTCTTCTTCAATGGGGATTTGTTGAATTTTTCATATACCAACTTTTGTGTGTCTTGATCCTCAACTTCTTCGAAGTCTATCTCGCTCCCACTATCAAATTTGGATATTTGATCCCTCTCGAGGAATATGATATGTATTTAAAGTATAACCTTTTTTATTAGGTGTTGTATAGGTAATATCCCCTTATTTCCTTGGTCTATCCTATAAAGGTACACATTGTGGCTCAGGGTGCGAGCTTGTTTCCCGAAGATACCTTAACAAACGCTTCACTTTCTACACCAAGTAAATTTGATAACATGGCTTTTATGCCACTAAAAACTCATATGGAATACTATTTATTGATTTAGTTGATACTTGGTTTTGTAATTTTTTCGTTATTTGTAACACATACCCCCAAAATGATAATGGAATACTTGCATGACTCATCATCGATCTCATGATGTATAACAAGGTGCAGTTCCTATTTTTTCTTACACAATTCCATTGAGGCTTTTAAGGAAGAATGATTTGGGATTGGATCCAAAACTCTTTTATGTAATCAAATAAGTCTTGATTAAGATACTACCCACTACAGCTTGATGAGTGTTTCTTATTCTTCTTTACAATTTTATTGTCAATATCATTCTTGAATTACTCTAATTTATCAAAATAATACGTCTTATAACTCAATAAGTAAATATATACATATCTACTGAAATCATTCGTAAAAGTTAGGAAGTATGAGTACCAAGCCATTGATTTAACAAGAAATAGTTCACACACATCAGTATGACCTAATTCACAAAGATCATTAGCCCTTTCACCTTTCCCACTAAATGGTGCTTTGGTCGTTTTACTTTGTAAACATTCATGACATAAACCAAGTGGTTTTAGTCCAAAAGAATCTAAATATCCATCTTGATGTAATTTTTTCAATCATTTCTCATCTACATGAGCTAACCGGTGATGCCAAAGTTGGGTGTGGCATTAGTCATGTGAAGTAACTTCATTATCATTTTCCATTACTTGGTTCATGTAATCCCACATGTAAATGCCATTATGTAAATATTCCTTTCCATAACAAATGAAATATTTATAAAAGAAGAAACATTAATTTCATAACATCAAAATAAATCCATCTGTATCTAGTATAGATATAGAAATATTTTTTTTGGTTACAGAAGGCTCATAATTACAGCCCTTGAAAACCCATATTTTCAAGTTGGAAACATGAGGTGGTAGTCCTCGATAGATACAAAAACGTGTCTAGATTCGTTGACTACTCATAGATCTTCCTTCCCTTGGGAAATGTTTCCAAATCTACATGGTTTTTGTATTTGAATACATATGAGATCACCATAAGCTGTATCTAATACCCAATTTTTAGAAATTCATAAATTTCACTCGATAACAAGTGAACATGAAGATTATCAATGCTTCTTTGGATGGGTGTAGTTTCTATTCAAGCGTCCCTTCTTGCCGCATGTGAAACACATAGCTTCATGATCCCTTGACTACCCTTTTATCTTACTTTTCATGGAAGGGTGTGAAGAAGATTTGGGCTTAAATATCTTTCCCTTCCCTTTCCTTTTATTCACCATTGGGATACAAGGCTTATCAGACTTCATATATTTATAAACTTGGTGACGTAGGATAACAAGATTGGGTAGGTACTTCTGAGTGTTTCTCATATTAAAATTCACCACAAAATTGGAGAATCTTAGTGGGAGTGATGAAGGAATGAGATTAGTTCTCAGTTATTTTGGGAGTTCAAACCCTAGAACATCCAGGCACTCAATGTAGCCAATGATATTGGCTACGTCAGGCCCAACTAGGGCTCCCACTCCAAGATTACTCTAAATGAGTTCCTTGGAAGGCTCAAACTATTCCTATCTAGTTCTCCTTTGGTAAATACCTTAGAGGTGCTCAAGAAATATATATGCATCCTTGTTTTTTGTGAGACTTCATGAGTTCACAAGACATCGATGAAAGCATCAAACACTGATCTCTGAATGCATCATTATTATGTTTCTCATAGGATAAGAACTCTTTATCACTCACCTATTGGGTAGAAAGTTCAGGCAATGATGTCTATATCATATAATATTTCTGTTCATGGCGTAGAATAAACCAATGGTTTCTAAACCATTATTCGAAGGTACTTCCAGTGAAGATGTTGTCTTTATCTAGTATTGATCATAAGGATAATGTGGATGATGAGCTAGTAATTATTATTATATAATTTAAAGAGCATATTATATGTACATTTCTTGATTAAGATTTTGTGAGAAATAATAAATTATGTTATATTAAATCTCCGACTATTTTATCAGGTCCAAATAGACCTCACCATTAAACTTGAAATATCTATTTTCTAGGTCATTTTAGTTATAAGGATCCATATTCCCCTTCATATAACCCCAAAAAGAGTTGGTCAAGATATTTTAAGGTATTTAGGTAGTAAGGTCTTTTCCACCTATGGGATTGAAGATTTTTTTTCCATTGAGTGGAATCCCCAATGCATAAACCCAAACATTTATTTTCTCAACACTTGCCTTCATATTACACCAAGTATATCAAGGGATACTTCTATTGATGAACAATTGTGAAGTCAATTGAAAACTTTCATAAGAACTCCCTTTAAAATAGAAAGTGTCACAATAGGTGTTGGTCAAACACATAGTTTTATTGAGTCTTTCTCTTAGTCAAGTAACAAATGGTTTAGTATGACTTAATATTTAGTTGAGGGATTTTGTTTCATTATGCATGATTTTTTGTCTTATTTTATCCCTTACATGTCTTGTTAATATTGAGTGGATGCTTACTTGATTAATTAAAGAGACAACACATCAATATAGAAATAATTAGGAAACTGACAAAAATTAAATTAAGGGTTTGATCATGAGCATATTATTATGGATAGTTTATCTTGGAGTTGATAAAATAACCACTGACCTAGGGAGAAACACCTTGAACCAACCTGAGGATTATATTTACATTGTTCCACATGTCCACCTTTGTATTTCCTTGGATTGGTTTCTCCTAATGTCCTTATCTTGATCCACCCCTATAGTCTTGGTAGATCCATCCACTATATATGATTCTACTCACATGCATGTGAGGGGTAAAAGGGGGTTTACAAAAAAGAAACCATGGGAATGTAGGACCTATATATTAAGGAGGAGAGTTGGTATGTAGGGAAACAATTTAATTTATGAATAAATTAAAAGGAAATAAATCACATACAATGGTCTGGTCCAACTCATGACCATCCACAAACATGAAATAAATAACAAATTTAATAAAACTATCATTCAATTATTTAATATTTCTTATTTAAGATAAATCATTCTTGAATCGATTAACTATCATCTTTAATTAATCAATATTTTTTATCTTAATACAATTATAACCATTAATAAACCAATTTTATTATAATAATAGACATATAAGATTGTGGGTTGGTTAAAATTTAAAGGTTTAAAATTCTTAAATGAACTAAAACTCATGTTCAAGACTCAAGTGTTATTCTAAGTTATATCAACTAAACCTACATTATGAAAATTAGTTTACAAATATGATTAAATTCGGATAAGAAATTTTAAAATATAAATAATATTACACACAGTTAATAGAATATTTCAATGAAACGAAACATATTTGCTTACTTCAATGTATATCATGATCCAAAAAAGCATGGGGGTCATAATAACGTTTTTCAAAAACTAAAGAGATAAAAAGATTAATGTTCATGCAGATGGATATCATATTTTGATATGTTTAGAGTTTTATACGAAATTAAAAATGTGATAGTAAAAATCATGAGAGGAAAATTTTAAACAATGAAGAAACCACATATACAAATAGAAACATATATATAGTAAAAACACATCAGGCTATGTTTGTAAAATAGATATACAGTTGAAATTCATATACAATGTCTTCCCACATAATTGGGAAGATATATAATTCACATAGCCCCCAATAACTGGTTCTATATTATAAAATTGAATAGAAACACATAATAGGTGAGAGAAGATTATGTTAATAATCATTCTGTAATTGTGATTGCCAGATGAAAAGATAAGAAAATAGAGCGTAAATAAACAATGAAAATGGATTCAAACACATATTGAGATGGAATACAATATAAAAAACATGAACCATTATTATATCAGTTTTTATTAACAAATATACTTATATACAATAAAATGAAGTATACGACATATAAATGGTATTATATGAAACATTTTACATGAATACGGAGACGAAACACATATACAGTATGTCATTTTAACTACATGGGTGAGACATAATGCCAACCCGGTCAAGAGGTATTATAACATGCTAAATCATACAAAAAGGACCCCCAGGGTGTGTTAAAAAGTTGTTTTCTAAGAATAAATACTGTAGAATGAGGGTATTAATGACATACCATATATATAATAAAGTGATAGTAAAGAATTATTACCCACAACTAATGATTGATGATTTTTTAAACCATAGGAATGGATCCATTTGGATTTTGAAGATCTATTTTCTATTTGGATATCAAGATATGACAGAAAATAATCATTAACTACTGATTTTTTATGAAAATTCCCATTTGGGTGATGATCTATAGTATCTGTGTCATTCCAGTATTCAGTCAAATTTGATCAGCATTCTGAATGAAAATTTGTGGGACAATCACAAAATCAACTTAAACCAAAAATTTATGGAATAACACATAAAACATATAATAACTAGAATGGAAATGATCATTCCATGTGACTATAAAAAATTTTGATATTCGTTTGGAATAAAAATGTGCATTCCAATAGTTGGTCGAAGTTGATTTTGAGAAAGGCCACATTGTGAAGCTAGGTCACCTACATAGAATTGGTATTAGAAAAATACCTTCAAAATATTGTAACAGTGGATGATTATTCATTTAAAATGGTTATTTTAGGATGATGAGGTCATGTTATTGTAGTCAGTTGTAGTGGCTTGTAGTGCATGATAAATATTTAGCCAGATCTTATATGACACTACTACAAAAACAATCTTTATCAATGCCCAAAATGGGGCTCTAGCAGTGCTAAAAAAGCATTGGAAAGGTCGACGTGGATAAAGGGGGTCCCCTTTATTATCTATTATTTAGCACTAATAATATAATCCTTTATCAGCACTAAACATGTGCTGATAAAGGAAGAGTTTATAAGTAGTTTTTAGCACTAATAAAATCTCTTTTTATTTGCGCTAAAGAAGCGCTGATAAATTCCTTACCTGCTGCTAAAAAAAATTTGCAGCAGCACACCCAAACACAATCAAAAAATTCAGCATCTCAATAAGCTAATTAGACCAAGTATAAAAATACAAAATTAACACATAAATCATAAGCTATTAAGACCAAGTATACCCATACAACAACTATACCCGTACAACATTAACAAATAATTCATATGTTAATTAAGTACATAAAGAATTCAATTCAGAATTCAGGGGGTTGGGGGGGCTCTTCAGGGGTTTGGAGTGGTTGTCAAAGGGGGGGTAGGGGGAGTCTAGGGGTTAGGGGTGTCTAGGGGGGAAGGGTTGTCCAAGGGGGTGGGGGAGGTTCATGAGGATGGGGGTTGTCCAAGGAGGGTGGGGGTGTTCAGGGGGTTGGGGTTGTCCATGTGTTGGGGTGGTGTCTAGGAGGGGGTGTCCAAGTGGGGGGGGGGGGGGGGGGCTGTCCATGGGGGTGTCCATGGGGGGTGGGATGGTGTCCAGGGTGATGGGGTGTGAATTCCAGAGTGTGGGGGGGTGACCGAGGGGTGGGGGCGGTCCGGGGGGTTGGTGGGGTCGTCCAAGGGGGTGGGGTGGTGTCTAGGAGGGTGGGTTGGGGGTGTTCAGGGGGATAAAGGTGTTCAGGGGGTGGGGTGTCCAGGGGGTTGGGGGTGGTCCAGGAGGTTGGGGTGCTGTCCAAGGGGGTGGGGTTGTGTCCTTGGAGGGGGTGTCTAGGGGGGGACATCTGTGGGGTGTCCAGGGGGTGGGCTGGTGTCCAGGGTGTCGGGGTGGGGGGGGGGGGGGGCTTTCTAGTGGGTGCTGTCCAGAGGGGTGGGGGTGTATAGGGGATGGATTGGTGTCCAGGGGGGTGGGGGTGGTCCAGGGGTTTGGTGGAGATGACTAATACACATCACAAAAGAACCGTGGATCGTTCTCTTAGAGGATCAATACAATCCGAATGCGTTTGGTCAGATTTCCGCAGGCCAGTTGTTGTTTTCAATCAAAATTGTGTCCATTTTAAACAATAGAGAGACACTTTGAATGGTATCAGCCACACCATGACTAAGATTGAGGCAAGGATGACTAATACACATCACAAAGGACCCTTGGATTGTTCTCCTAAAGGATCAAGACAATCCGAATGTGTTTGGTCAGATTTTCATAGGTCAGTTGGTGTTTTCAATTAAAATTGTGTCCATTTAAAACAAAAGAGAGACCCTTTGATTGGTACCGGCCACACCGTGCCTCATATTGAGGCGGGGATGACATGTACACATCAGAAAGGACCCATGTATCATTCTCCTAAAATATTAAGACAAACCGATTGCGTTTGGTTGGATTTTCATATGTCAATTGTTGTTTTCACTCAAGATTGTGTCCATTTTAAACAAAAGAGAGCCCTTTTGAGTGGTACCGGCCACACCATGCCTCGGATTGAGGCAAGGTTGACTTTTACAGGTCACAAAGGACTCGTGTATCATTATCCTAAAAGATCAACAAAATCCGAATACGTTTGGTTGGATTTTTGTAGGTCAGTTGTTTTTTTAAATAAAAATTGTGTCCATTTTAAATAAAAGAGAGACCCTTTGAGTGTTACCGACCACACCATGACTTGGATTGTGGTAGGTATGAATCATAAAAATCACGAAGGACTCCTGAATCATTCTACTAAAGGATCAAGACAATCCTAATGTGTTCGGTCAGATTTGCGTAGGTCAGTTATTGTTTTCACTCAAAATTGTGTCCATTTTAAACAAAAGAGAGACCCTTTTAGTGGTACCGGCCACACCGTGCCTTGGATTGAGGCGGGGATGACTCATACACATCACGAAGGACCCTTGGATTATTCTCCTAAAGTATCAAGATAATCTGAATGCGTTTGGTTGGATCTTCGTAGGCCAGTTGTTGTTTTCACTCAAAATTCTGTCCATTTTAAATTACAGAGAGACCCTTTGTGTGGTACTGGCCACACCGTGCCTTGGATTGAGCCAGGGTTGACTCATACATGTCAAAAAGGACTCTCTAATAGTTCTAATAAATTATAGAATCAATCCTAAAGTGTTTGGTCGGATTTCCGTAGGTCAGTTGTTGTTTTCAATGAAAATTGTGTCCATTTTAAACCAAAGAGAGACCCTCTGAGTGGTACCGGCCACACCGTGCCTCGGATTGAAGCAGTGTTGACTTGTATACATCACAAAGGACTCATTATTCCTTCTCCTAAAATATCAAAACAATCCAAATGCATTTGGTTAGATTTTCGTAGGTCAGTTGTTGTTTTCAATAAAAATTGTGTCCATTTTAAACAAACGAGAGACCCTTTGAGTGGTACCAACCACACCATGACTCAAATTGAGGCAGGGTTGAATCTTACATGGAACCAAGGACTCTTGGATCGTTCTCCTAAAGTATCTTGACAAACCGAATGTGTTTCATCAGATTTACGTAGGTCAGTTTTTGTTCTCACTCAAAATTGTGTCCATTTTAAACAAAAGAGAGACCCTTTGAGTGGTATCAGCCACACCGTGCCTCAGATTAAATAGGGGATGACACTTAAACCTCACTATGGACTCATGTATCATTCTCCTAAAGGATTAAGATAATCCTAATGAGTTTGGTTGGATTTTCATAGGTCAGTTGCTGTTTTCAATTAAAATTGGGTCCATTTTAAACAAAAGAGAGACCCTTTGAGTGGTACCGGCCACACCATGCCATAGATTGAGAAGAAGATGACTTTTACACTTTAAAAAGGACCCATGGATCGTTATCCTAAATGATGACGACAATATGAATGCATTTGGTCAGATTTTCATAGGTCAGTTGTTTTTTTCAACTAAAATCGTGTCCATTTTAAACAAAAGAGAGACCCTTTGAGTGGTACTGGCCACACCATGCCTCAGATTGAGGCAGGGACGACTCGAATACATCACATAGGTCCCCTAGCTCATTCTACTAAAGGATAAAGACAATCCAAATTCATTTGGTCAGATTTCCGTAGGTCAATTCTTGTTTTCACTCAAAATTGTATCCACTTTAAACAAAAGAGAGACCCTTTGAGTGGTATCGGACCCACCGTGCCTTGGATTGAGGAGGGGATGACTCTTATGCATCAAAAGGACCCATGGATCATTCTACTAAAAGATCAAGACATTCCGAATGTGTTTGGTTAGATTTTCATAGGTTAGTTGTGGTTTTCAATTAAAATTTTGTCCATTTTAAACAAAAGAGAGACCCTTTGAGTGGTACCAGCCACACCATGCCTCAGATTGAGGTGGTGATAACTTTTACATGTCACAAAAGACCCCTAGAGTGTTCTCCTAATATATAAATGCAATCTGAATGCGTTTGGTTGGATTTTAATAGGTCAGTTGTTGTTTTCAATCAAAATTGTGTCCATTTTAAACAAAAAAGAGATCCTTTGAGTGGTACCAGCCACATCGTACCTCTAATTGAGGTGGGGATGACTCTTACATGTCATGAAGGACCCATGGATCATTCTTCTAAAGGACCAGGACAATTAAAATGCGTTTGGTCAGATTTACATTGGTCGGTTGTTGTTTTAAATTAAAATTGTGTCCATTTTAAATAAAAGAGAGACCCTTTGAGTGGTACCGGCCACAACGTGCCTCGGATTGAAGAAAGGATGACTAATACACATCACAAAGGACCCTTGGATCATTATACTAAAGTTTCAAGACAATAAAAATGGGTTTTGTTGGATTTGTGTAGGTTAGTTGTTGTTTTCACTCAAAATTGTGTCCATTTTAAACAAAAGAGAGACCCTTTGAGTGGTACCAGCCACACCAGGACTTGGATTGAGGTGGGTTTGACTTTTACATGTCACAAAGGACTCTTGGATCGTTATCTTAAAGGAACAACACATTCCTAATGTGATTGGTTAGATTTCTATAGGCCTGTTGTTGTTTAAAATTAAAATTGTGTACATTTTAAACAGAAGAGAGACCCTTTGAGTGGTATTGGGCACACCATGCCTCATATTGAGGTGGTGTTGACTCTTAAACTTCTCTAAGGACTCTTGGATCATTATCCTAATGGATCAAGACAATCCTAATGCATTTGGTCAGATTTCTGTTGGTTAGTTTTTGTTTTCACTCAAAATTGTGTCCATTTTAAACAAAAGAGAGACCCTTTGAGTGGTACCAGCCACACTGTGCCTCGTATTGAGGTGGGGATGACTCATAAATCTCAAGATAGACATATGTATCGTTATCATAAAGTATCAAGACAATCCTAATGCATTTAGTTGTATTTCCATAGGTCATTTGTTGTTTTCAATTAAAATTATGTCCATTTTAAACAAAAGCGAGACCCTTTGAGTGGTACCGGCCACACTGTGCCTCAAATTGAGGCAGGGATGACTCCTAAACATCAAAAAGGACCCATGGATCATTCTCCTAAAATACAAGATAATACGTATGTGTTTGTTTGGATTTTCATAGGTCATTTGTTGTTTTCAATTAAAATTGTGTCCATTTTAAAGAAAAGAAAGACCATTTGAGTAGTACCAGCCACGTCGTGCCTCAGATTAAGGTGGGGATGACTCGTAAATGTCACAAAGGACCCATGGATCGTTATTATAAAAGATCAAGACAATATGAATGTGTTTGATTGGATTTTCATATGTCAGTTGTTGTTTTGAATTAAAATTGTGTCCATTTTAAACAAAAGAGAGACCCTTTGAGTGGTTCAACATTCTTGCATGTTGCTGGTGCATATCATCTATTAAAATTGGAAAATGAATCATTGGAGAAAGGATGTTTTATTTAATAACAATTAAAATTTTCATACGAACATTTACATACAACAATGTTTCATCTTTTGATCCCCATAACCCCTCTCAAAAAATGACCACCAATTGTACATGTCCCCAAGTCAGATCTTCATTATATTTGAGTACAATCTTTCCACAGGTATGCGGCCCACTCATTTCTAAACACATCTACATCATCTTGTGACTATTAGGATTTTCAGAAGTCAGAGTAGTACTGCAAAATATAAAAATAAAGAATTAGTAAAGAGATTAAACAAACTAGTAGTTGTTTTTGAAGATACCTCTTTAGTGATGCTAGTCTATTGATGAAAAATGATCTCTTTCATAAATTTACATACATAATAACCGCAATCATTATCGTTTGTTTGTTTTGGAAACTGAAAATAAATTGATCATTAGGATAATAAATTACTTGTTTTGAGATGTTTTTGGATAGTGAAATTTTATTATATATACCCTGATATTTGTCCAGAGAGAGTACTTGCTCGCCTATTTATGCTTATCCCCTATCCTCATTCCTTTTTTAGACGATAATGATACACTGCCCTATCATAACATAATCCCCAATAAAAGATAATATAAATTATATTACTTTATGTTTAGACCTAAAACACAGGATGTAGTGTCTTACAGATTCACAAACTCCATAATGTGTGGTTGGTTTGATGTATATCCTTGCTTTGAATCCAGAAAATAAATCATTGGTGTATACATGTTCACCGCAATTAGAAACCAATGTTTCCTAAAAACACAAAAAGGAATATGTAATGAAAAAAGTGTACATATAATAGATATGATTTAATCATAGAGTTTTACCCCATCATGGTTGGTATTATGAATAGTCTGTCATCTATAATCTTTCTTTCAAATGTTTTTAGCAAGCCGTTCACAATTTCATCCATTTTGATGGCTCTAATTTTGTTATGTTTGTTTATGTGGTATGAGGACTATCGAGTCCAAATCATGGCTCATGGAAAAATTCCTTCAACTATTTTACATAAATGCATCTACTAATAATATAAAATGCATTTTGTTATAATTTTCAAATTAGATCTTCTTCTAGAAAATCAATTCATAACAATATACCTCATATATATATTTACAACAGTGATGCCTAGCCAACCGTTTTCAAGGATCTCATTTACATATTCAGCAGCAACAGAATCTTGACTTTTCTCTCCATATATATTCTTTCAAAAACCACTCTATGACTAATACAATATTTTAGCTTGGTATCCACATGAGCCTTCAATGTTAGTAAATGTAGATAGAGAAGAGGTGGTGTTATTTTGCTTTCAGTAGCTCCTTGGGATCGATTGGTCGATAGTTTAGATGGTTTTGAGGTTTTTCACCCCCTTCCCTTTCTCTATCTATAATAATAATCATTGGTTCAGACCCTTTTTTCATTAATTATTAAAGGTTTATCTTGAAAAAAAATAAAATAAATACCTCTTTGTCTGCATGTACTCTTACAAGTTGTGACAACGATGCAATGAATGTCCCAATATACTTTTCGAACGTATGAATATCATTTTCATTTAGTGGAATAGGTAGCTCTACATTTGGATCATGAGCTATAGTAATCGTCACATTCATATGATCTTTCGGAAGTGGTCTATTATGAAGCGTGACATCTGGGATATTGAACACTATAGCCCTCTCTACAAGGTGATATGTGTCTGTTGACATATATAAATCACAATCATTATCACCCTATAAAAGATCAGTACAGAAAAAGTATCAATGCTTTTCTTATTCACATTTCATGGGAACAATTATTAGAATATTGATTAACAGGGCTAAGACAATTCTTTGAGTGTAATGGCTCGCCTCAAAGATGGTGGGGGTGGGGCGGGATGTTCACACGCTGGTTGTTCCTGAGTTGTGTCTTCTCTTTGGTTCCCACCCATAAATGTTGCTAGAAACTCTCCCTACTATTGCAATCATTCTTCAAGGTTTACTATTTTTTCACTCATTTGTTCCAAATTTTAATCTGTATCATCCACTTCTTTTCTTCTCAAAATATACTTGGGGTGTCACCCAAACCCCACACCTTTGGCATGACCATATTTTTCTGGCTGCTTCAAAGCCATCGATAATAGTTATGCATCCGCTACAGGAGTAACAGATTCTTGTGACTGTAAGATATAGGAAAATAACTAATTATTTTTATATAATAACAATTTAAAACAAATATTTTTATCATCATGTCATACTTACACATATTTCACACACTTTTTGTGTGTTCTCATCAAATAGCTTCCCTTCCTTATTCACATGTGCCTCCTTCCATAGCACATGACATGAGATTGAAGTGTATTTGGTTTTAGACTCATCAATATAAATATAAACATGGAAAGATAATTATGATGTTGTTTATTGGCACCTAAGAATATTATTGTATATTTAAAATATGTACCATTTTCTTTTCTAATGAAGGGTACCCCATCATTGCTTTATGATAGGGGTATGTTGGTTTTGATGCACGTTCTTTTTTTCAGTACAGAGTTTCTATTTCATAAATGAAATATTTACAATCAATGTGATGAATACAGGTATCCTCAAACAATGTATTATCACCCACAATTTACCTGAAACTTCTCATCCCCATGGCAGCTAATAAATGCATCCCATGCTTCAGGGGATATCAGGTGAGGGTAGACAATGGGTGGGTGTGGGTTTATTTTACCTTTGGAATATTTCAGGTGACATCTTGTTAAAATAGTGCAAAAATCACGATAAATCCTTCCTGCAAACCTTAGTACATAATCCTTGTGTGAATCGTCTACTAAAAATGTACTCAGTAAGAGATTGGGAAGAGTACGACATTGTTTCATTATTTTATTTGCTAGTAAATTAAAGAAATAAATTCATAATGTTACCGTAATATCTTCCCAGAACACAGCCTTCATCCCGGACACAACATGGTGCCATGAATATATGTCAATCAGCATGAATTACCAAGTTACTACTCCAATGTAACTACTAAAAATATCCTTGTTGGGATTCACATGTTGGCCTCATGCATTCCACCCGACATCAAATTTTATTCCTCTTCTTTTCACCTTAAGAACTTTGGAAAACACCGTCAAACTACAACGTACCTGTGTTTTTTGCGACGTCGGTCCTTCATTCCTGACCATTTCATCAATATCAACATGATCTATATGTTCATCTAAAATGGTAGCAAGGGAATGTGCTGATGGTTGTTGGACCACAACACTAGTAGCATCAGGAGCCGCAGCAGGAGCAGCAGTAGGAGCAACAACAGCTGCAGCAGGGGCAGAAGGAGAAGTAAGAGTAGCAGCAGCCGCAACAGAAACAACTTGAGAGACTTGTTCAGCCTCAAGGTTAGGAGCACCAGAATGTGCCAAAGTCATTATCTGCAAAAGTGGTTGAACAGTTAGTTTAGGTTACATAAATTCATCAATGATAAGATAATAACATGAGATAACAAGAGCTATATTACAAACCATATATAACCTATTTATTGAACTCTCTTTCTTTTTTTCAAAGGTTTATGGGATTTGACACCTCTATCGATTATACAAATCTTTTCATTGTGGTATCCTCTAAAATACAAGAATTCATCTGCATTGGGGACACTCTGAAATGTTTGTGACGTACCACTGAAAGGATCATCCTCAACTTAATTTTCATCAGAACCATTAGTAGTTTTGGACGATAACTGAAAAAATAACCACCTTTGGTTTGTGGGATCTGGAGTATAAAAAACTTGTACCACTTTTCATGCCATTATAAACTATTCATCTTTGTACCCTTCTTTACTAAAATAAACTTCCACAAATCCCCATTCATCTATTTTAACACCACTGTTGTTATCAACCCATTTTTATTGAAAAATTGGCAATTGGAATGTTGTATAATCCGACTCCCATATTAGTTTGATAATTCCAAAGTATGAAATATTTTAATAAATTGGATTTCTGTCATTACTACGAGAAACATGCATCACTTTAGCCACTAGTGTAACTCTACTATTTTTCATGGTACTACAGTCATCGTGTTCATTAGTATAGAATGTATAACCATTAATTACATAACCACTATAAGATAATACATACAAATGTTGTCTAGTGGCTAGCCATCGAAGTCGTTCTGAAATTGAATTTGGAGTTTTATCCGACTTCTTAAAAATATTTTCCTGAAACCATTCTATAAACTAGTGATTATCTGTATTTGATAACCATTTTTCAGCCCTTGATGGATTCAACTGCCTAAGAATTTCTTTTTGAGTTTCAATACATAGAGCAACCTACCAACTGTTATGCAAAACATCACTACTGGAAAACCAACCTATACCAACGGTTTGGAGAACCGTGGAAAAGTAAGCCGTTGCGATATGTCTATACCAACGGTTCTGGAAAAATCGTTGGTACAAGTAATATGAAATACATATACCAACGGTTATAAAACCGTTGGTATATGTATTTCAAAAAAAACCATTCGGTGGGATTTGATCCCAGGAACCCCGTTTATAATTGAACGACATAACCACTAACCTAACATGACTTTTGTAAAAATAATTTCATAAATATATATATGTATTATCATGAATATTTAAAATTTTGATTTATATAATGTTCTCGGGTAGTAGATCTGGGAAAGAATCAAAGAACCTATCCCAACGGTTTTCAAAACCGTTGGGATAGCCCTAATTAAGTTAGGCCGAAGGTTGGTTTTTTTGGTGGTTTTTCCCAACGGTTTTGGTGAACCGTTGGGAAAGGTCACTCTTTCCCAACGGTTTTGGTGAACCGTTGGGAAAGAGGCTCAAAACACACCCTTTCCCAACGGTTTGACCAAACCATTGGGAAAGGGCGTGTCTTTCCCAACGGTTTGGCCAAACCGTTGGGAAAGGGTGTGTCTTTCCCAACGGTTTTCCCAAACCATTGGGAGAAGTGGGGAAATCCATGGCTTTCCCAACGGTTTGGCCAAACCGTTGGGAAAAGGTACCTATACCAACGGTTTTTACAAACCATTGGTATAGAAATGTTGGGAAAGGTCCAATTTCTAGTAGTGCATAAAGGTGGGCCTACTCCCAATTTGTAATACTGATTGTCACAACTTCTCTTCCAGAAATACCCTCACCCTCAATGCATCCAGTGTGGCGAAATTTCAGGAGACCAATGCTTTCCACATCAGATAGGCATTCGGTAAAAAATACAATGGCTTCCTCAACAATATATCGCCCCACTATACAACCCTCTGGCTAACTTTTATTTTTAAAATACCCTTTAAAAATCTTCATATATCGTTCAAAAAGATACATCCATCTATAGTGAACATGCCACAAAGTCTAATCCCCCACACCAAGTGAATCATCAAATGAACCATCATATCAATGAATGTTGGCGAGAAGAACATTTTTAATTCACATAATATGATGAAATTTGTTTTTCCATAGCTACAAATTTTTCCGGGTCTAAAACTTTGCTACATATAGCTTTGAAAAAGAAACAAAGTTTGGTTAACATATGATGGGAATTCTTGTAAAAAATGCAACGTAAAGCTATAGGAATTAGATCTGGCATCAAAAAATTGCAGTCATGTGATTTCAACCCTTTTAAATTCAAATCATTAATTGACACAATGTTATTTATATTTGATGAATACCCCTCTAGAACCTTTACATCATTAAAGAAGTTGCAATACTGATATCTCTCCTCCCTAGAAAGAGTATAAGAATCTAGAGGAAAATCATTCAATTTTCACCCTTCACGGGAGCCAACTCTTCTCGTATTACCATGTCAACCATGTCCAACCTTGCCTTAATTCCATTATTTTTTTCTCCAGGGCATTTAGCAACGTTTGGATAACACTATCACATACATATTTTCCCACATGAATCACATCAAGAAAATATAGGATGTACAAACAATTCTAGTATGGTAATTCAAAAAAAATGATCACTTTTTCCAACAGAATTTTGTAAGGTTTTTCTAAAATGGTTTTCTAAAAACAGTGTTCATATATTTTACTTTTCTCAGACAACTGATCACCAATTAGTGGAGACAGTGTTTCATGTTTTTCTTAACTTCCACTGAATGATGACGTCCAAGATCGGTACTTATGCCGATGAGGTAGAAATATATGATGTCCTAGAAACACAGATTTTGATGAATGGTTCAACCTAATTGATTCTGTATCTTCTTCGCACATGGGACACCCTTGAGTTACTTTAATGCTATGTACTAAAAAATTTCCATAAGCAGGTAAATCATTTATTGTCCCATACAACATCGCTCTAAACACGAAGTATTCAAAATTTATAATCATCATAAAATATAACACTTGAATCCCACAATAACTTCAAATCCTCAATCAAAGAAGCCAGATAAACATCAATATCGTTACCTGGTTGTTTTGGTCCTAATATAAGTATAGATTACATGATGAATTCCTACTTCATGCATAACCCTGGTGGCAAGTTATAATTTACCAACATAACAGGACCTGTAATATGAGTGCTAGTTTGAAAACCAAACAGATTTACTCCATCTATAGATAACACCAGACGAAGGTTTCTCGGCTCTTTTCCAAATTCAGGATACTCATGATCAATTTTCATCCATTGAGGAGAGTCATCCAGATGACATAATTTCCCATCTTTATTTCTTTTATTTGCATGCCACAAAAATTGTCATGTGGTTTCTTCACTTCCATATAGATTCCTAAACCTTGGAATGATTGTAAAGTACCATAAAACTTTTGTAGGATTAGATTCATCTTTCTTATATCGATAAGCACCACACTTTGGGCATTCTTCAAGTGATTTTTTCTGCTTTCAAAATAATATACAGTCTTTTAGGCAGGCATGTATTCTTTCAGAAATCATGCCCATTGAGTGTAGAATTCGTTTAGCTTCATATTTCCGGCTTGGGAGATCATTATATTAAGGGAGCATGTCATTAAAGAGAGCAAGAAGTTTTGTAAAACTGACATCACTCCATCCATTTCTTTCTTTCAATTTATACAACTTCAATACAGTTTAAAATGTTGTATACTTGGTGCAACCAGCATACAATGGCATATTTTCACAACTCATTAACTTCTCAAACAATTTTGGGAAATCACAGAGTTCATCTTCAATTGTCTTTGTCATTTCCTCAATATGATCTTCATCATCATTGACATCTTTAATCACATCCTCCATGTGGTCTTCATCATTATTGATATTTGTATTCATATCTAATGATCCATAAAACACAGTTTTATCCCAGCCAGTAGCTATATTTGATTTTTCATCGTGTTTATTCCAACATTTATAACTCCAATCTATTCTGTGACATATCAAATGTTCTTCCAACTTCACTAGAGTAAGTATTCTAGAATAACAACAACATAAACATAGACATAAGCTTTGAGAAGGATCTTTGCGTGATCCATTTCAAATTTGATGAACTCTTTCACTATGTTCTTGTACTCTACTGTCAAACAATTAGCATCCATCCAGTATTTATTCATCTTCATCCTATTAAAATCTCAAATATTAGTATTTATGGTTTAAGTACACAAAACAAGACTTCCAAATATAGTATAAGATAAAAAATTCCTTATAAAAATAGAGATTAATAGAGCATAACCATTAGTTTTTATTAATCTTCATTAAATATAATTACTATAGATTCATTATAGTTTCCTCAAATCACCCCAGACCAAACACAAGAATAATCAAGAATGATACATCTACCACTCCTAGGTCATTTACCTATATTCAATATCATCATTCCTAAATAACCATATATCCACACATACACATGTCACAAACACATAAAAAACCATATACACATCAGAACCAATGTACCAATATGGATTTTAATCAGGTTACTCGACTCAAGTGGTGGTGTGTAAGAAATAATAAGAAAATATAATAAGTATATATTCACACATAAATCTCAAAATGGTGTTAATAATTTAATAAACCCAAGGTATCATTCCGTTTATCAGAATACTCTAAAGGATCCCATATTTGATAGTAGTCCTAGGTGGTGAAGGTTCCTGAGGAGGAAGGGGAGAACACGCACCAATCGGGGTTCGAGGTCAGGTCACTAAGGTAGAAGGTGGCCCGATACTTATACACAAGTACATTCAATATTTCAAAAACCATGTCCTGGTACAAGGGTTCTTACAAGGGTTCCTAATAATCATGCAAAAAATAAATGGGTTAGTGGCTTTCAAGTTGGCTATACACCTATCCAAAAGACTCCACAAGCGGTGATGGCCACTGCAGTTGTTGCACTATGTGAAACTGTCACCTGAGAAGCTAAGATCAATGAGGCCCTTCCCAGCCATGAACTGAACAAACTCCATGTTTGCCTTCCCCTAGAATGGGATTCTACCATTCCTTTCCTTTGGGATAGAAATGACATTAATGTCACCCCCAAAAAATAATAGATGGTGGCCGGGATAGAAGGAATTTTGTTCACTCCATAGAGATTCCCTTTGAAGAGGGTCATAGCTTCCAAAAACTAAAGTCATAAGGAAGGATGTGTCACCGTTCAACACCTTGGTAGTGATGAATTGATTACAGTATTGAACATTCTCAACAACATATTTATTGTGCCAAAATACCAATTTGTGTCTGTTGGAGGGGTCAGAGTGTAGAAATCCATGCAACTTAATCTTCCATGATAATTAAATGATTATTATAGGGTTTTTGTGTTATTTGAAAAAAAAAAGACATTATGACATTTGATTTATATGGAAAGGAAGTCTGATTTAACATGGGCACTAAGACCCTAAGCATTACATATGAAGATAATAATGATGGGTAGGACATGTCTCTGGCATTGGATCTAGAGCTATTAGCCTTATTGAAGTGGGTGGATGATCTCTCATTGAGGTCCATTGATTTTGAACATGTTCATAATCCCTTATGGTTGGTAAGATTCATATGAGTGGGAGATTAGGATCTAAAAGGGCAGGGGAAGGATGGGTAATGAAACATGGGGGCTGGTGAGGGAGTTCTCTCTGGATCAATAAGTATTTGGAGCTGGATGACAGGCTCAGAACCAATGGAGACAGAACAAACACTGCTAGGAAGGGGTCTGGCCACTACAGAGAAGTAGTTAGTACCCTCAGCAAGGGAGAAGGAAAGAGATGGACGTAGGGGTGGCAATGATAGAAAGCTTGGTGGTCTGGACATCATGACATATAATTGCACTCCCAGAAAAAGTCACTTATATAGCTTGAAGGAAATAAGGGGGGAACCCCTCGAAGAAAATAGGGTTCAAGCATTGGATGACCTAGAAATGCATCAGAATCGGGTGGTGTTGTCCTTAAAGAAAAATGTTATCCTTCATTCCTTAATTTACAAGGACATAGTGTTGGTTCTAAGGGAACTAATGATACCTAGGAGGAATCTAGTGAAACTAGAATCCAAGTGGGAAGGACCTTAAATTTTTCATAAACTTCACTCTGATAGTGTAAACTCATTCATCGCCAATTATGATGAGAATATCATTATTTCCACCAATAATAGGTTTCTCAAGAGATATTTTACATGAATAAACCATCCCTTTAGTCTAAGATATATGGATTTGAACTAAAAATCCATCATCCTAGTTATATAAAATTATGATTATCTAGTCAGGAGGACAATTTTATTTCCATATTATGTGCAACTGTACAGTTTCATAATAACTATATGTATCTTGATTTATGTCAACACAAGATATGTAGGGATGCATGGATCTTCAAATCCATTTCCTAGCTACAATAATTACTAGAAACAATTCCCACATGTGCATATAGGTTAGACCATCACATAGTGTTTCTCATTCAAGAACATTATTTCTATTCATTACTATCATAATATGATATATAGTTACACCTAGGTCTCAAATTGCATGCCTAGCTACAAAAATCCATAAAACATGCATCCCAAATGCACAAGGAAAAAATAACACATGATCATTTTTCCAACATACGATCAAGATCTAAATACATATTGTTTTTTCATGAAATATATCATACAGAAATTATTTAAATCAGTTCCCAAGACTTTGAAATATGAATTAAAAAAATGGTAACATCCTAATCACATGACAATAAAACTATAACACATGAACTTATTCACCAAATAATGATTAACTACAGTGAAAATGTCCTTACCAAATGTCATTAAACAACATGTACCAACTACCAATCATAAAGCAAAGTATTCATTACTATTATTAATAGTAAAATACCAAAATCAAAAGGGGGTTCATAGATTTTTCAGACCGTTAAAAGAAAATCTCGAAGGGTGACGGAGGTCCGGCACGCGAAGCTCGGTGGGTGGCGGAGGATTGGAAATGCAAAGATCGAGGGTGGCAGAGGTCTAGAAATGAGAAGCTCAGCGGGCGGAGGAGGTCCACAAAGGGAAGCTCGAGGGTGGAGGTGGTCTGGAAACTCGAAGCCCAGCGGGCGGTGGAGGTCAGGCAACGATAAGCTCAAGGGTGGAAGAGGTCCGACAATGCTACGATTAGCGGTCATCGAAGGGGAGTCACAAGGTTTCAATTCCACGACAGCTTTAGGTCACGATAAAAAGAGGGCACTATGCGACCAACTTTATAAAGAAATAGACTATAGTTTTATCAGTGCTAACAAAGCGCTGATAGAGACTACCTTTATCAGTGCTAAAATTTTAGCCCTGATAAAGGTTACCCTATATCAGTGCTAAAATTTTAGTGCTGATACAGGGTTTCTTCATCAGTGCTTTTTTAGCGCTGATAAAGAGGTCCATTATCAGCGCTAAAAAAATCACTGATAAAGATCCTCTGTATGAGTGATAAAATTTTAGCACTGATACATGGTTTCTTTATCAGCGCTTTTTCTTAGCGCTGATATAATGTGGCACTGTGCTTGCCCATTTTTGTAGTAGTGTGAGAATGATGAGGTCATGTTTCAAATTAAAGGAGAAATATAGTTGAGGAGGGAGATAAGATTTTATGGTGATAGAGATGTGTTTTCAGGAATCCCTAGAATAATTAATCGGGTAGAAGAATCAGGGAGAATAATTGGGATGAGGAATCAGGGAGAGAATATTTCAAGAGAGGAATCAGGGATGAGGGATAGTAGATTTCAAGAGAGAAATCAAAACAAGGATAAGGAATTGGGATGGGGAATATGAATTAGACAACTATCATAATTGGTTTCGGGAGAGGAATAAGGATGAAGATTTAGGGAGAGTAGATCTCGGGAGTGGAATTAGGGATGAGGGAGATAGGATGGGTGGAGGTAATTTGAATAGATAGGGAAAGGGGAAATATTATTGTGGGTATAGATTTTGATAGAAATCTAGGCACGTTATAAAATGAGGCTAAGACTAATGTTGGGAGAGACATGTGGAGTGGGAGGGGACAAGCTATAGTACAGATAATTGATTTTTATTAATTTATAATAATTTTTTAATAATTAATTATAATTTTTAATAATTATTTTAATTTATTAATGATTTTTACTAATTACCACTCATTTATACTAATTACTTCATTTTTACTCATTACCATTAATTATTACAAATTACCACAATATATAAATAATTAATTATTATTAAAAATAATTACATATAATTATAAATAATTACTTCTAACTGACTCTAATTAAATCTAATAAATAATATTAAAATATAATAAATAATAAAATAATCAAAATATAAGGTTAAAACAGGACATAAATATTTCAAAAATGCAGCTTTTGTGTGCTGAAAACGTCAAATTTTCCTTCCCGGTAAAAATTTATACTTTCACCTGAAGGAGTGAAAAATATATTGAATTGGTGAATGTGGAGAAGAAAATCAGGGGGGATATATATATTAGATTGGTAGCAGTGTGAACCATCATTAATAGTTATTGAAATAAATGCTTCAAGTGAAGGTTTAGAAACTAATGGCGATAAGACACGTTGCAAATATGCACCTGTCAGCAGAGTATTCGTGACGGGTGAATGATCCAACCACAATTACCATTACATGATCGAGGGTATTTTCTATGAAACTCGGTTCCCATTTCAAATGCCCATTCTCAGGATTTAACAGGAAGCCAGGCCAACAGTATTTGCGATGGGTTTGTTTACCCATGACAAATAGTTCATTCCTAAGTACTACTTTCGACGAGCATATGGACCATCGAAAATGACCTGTCAAAATAGGTTATTTTTCCAATAGTTATTTCAATCAAGTAAAATCCTTATATGATTTATGAATTTTATAAGGAAAATATCATCAATAAACAAATTTTACAATAGATTTCATGAATTCAAATACACAAGTGAAATAATCAGTTGAATTTATCAGCATCAACAGCATAAGATTGACCTCAACCCCTTAGCTTCTTTTGAGGTATATTCCTATAACACTTGGATAATTAATTTTCATTGTTCCCCATATCCTTATAGTGGAAGAATTGAACATTGTAAGATTCCTTCTTGCCCTTACAATCATGATCATAGTGTACTTTTTCTTCACACATGATTCAAACTCCTATTACTTTTAAGCATGTTCCATGGTGTTTTATTCCACAAGTTCATAATGTTGGAAAATACTTCATTCCCCTATTTCCTTTATCTATTTGTTGATCTAATATCATAATATTCTCTTACTTATAATTAAATTTATAATACTTGAAGAATTATTTTTATAAATTTTATAACACTTGATACTATACCTTTGAATGGTGATAATGTTTGGGAGAACATTTTCCTTCAGAGTATTTTTTAGACCATAAAATAAATGGTCAAACAATATCTTTGGATTGTGTACATAGTATATGAGATTCTATTCTAACCATGTAATGTGGGATTTATATTTAGTAGCATTTTCATCTTCCTTTTGTATTAGACTCAACTATTTTCTCTCTATATCATCTCATTAGTCATGTGGAAATTATTTTTCCAAGAGGAGAATCTTAATAACCTTCCACTTCATGCATTCTATAATCTCTTCATCCTTAGTGTTTTCAATTAATGACCATCATTAATTTGAATTTCCAGAGAGATGATAAATTTTAATGAATTTGTTTCCAATTAACTGCATCCGTGAGTGAGAAATTTCTTTGCCAAGGAAGATTTTCATTTCTAAAATAAAAATGGATTTATAGGATTGTATAATGATAGAGGTTCTCATACATGAAGTGGTATAATATTCCTACACCATTTTGTTGATTAGTAAGCTACTCCATATGGGAAAAGTTATTACTTATAACATGAGTTCAATAACCCATTATGGTTATAATCTGATCTGTTATAGCTCTATCTACAACTCCATCCTGATTATCTCGTAGAAGAGGCTATCCTTAAATAGGGCATATGCATTTATATGGTTTTAATTACTTCCACTAGTAAACATTTCTAGAAAAATGAATACACTAGATTAGATCATAACATTATGAAACATGTCGTATAATCCTGAATCTAGTGAATGTTGTCAAATTTATTGAAATATTTATGCATATCTAATATCATAACCATATAATTGTTTTCTTTGGGTATGTATTTATTTTTTAATACTTTATAATGGATTGCAATGAAAAAATGAATTATCATTATTTTATCCACAAGGATTGTCAAAATTCTCAGGCCTGTTATCATGCTTTAAGTGATGATCAGGTCAAGACCAATGGTCCTTTTTCAATGTTTTTACCCCTAAGAACATTTGTGCCAAAACCATTCACACGTGAAGTTTCCAAATAGGGATTTATTGTAATTGAAAGCCATATAATATCTTACATAACAAAATGTTAGGATGTTATTCTGTATATACCATCAAGGAATATCATAGGTATATATTCCTTAATATATATATTTGTATAAATCTTTATTATATGGTTTCCACTAAATTTCTTTGATTCCAATAGTACAAACCTTATCCCCATTAAGATGGAGTCAGTGTCTATTTTTTTATATTGCAATATAATGCATTAAATAAAATCAGGAAGGGATTAATTAATTATTAGTATTATTAAAGTTTATACATACTTTAAATTCTTAATACAATAAAAAATATAAGAAATTCTAATTATTTTCCTTTAGAATGCCATTATCCTTTATAGAGTATCCCTTCATATCAATCAAAAACACATTTTGGAATCCTTAGGAAAATCAAAAATAAGAAATGAGTGATCTCATAAACTCAATAAGTGTTTTTATACATAAAAAATCTATTAATAAATAAGGAAAAATAATTTTGAAAATGAAAATAACTGAAAAAACATTTCATTTAATCAATAACATTTACATAATACTACATGAATAAATGAGGATCAAATAATTAAAAATAAATATTCACAGGATCATGAAAACATAACCATGTATATTGTAACTAATCAAATAATCTCATGGAATATCAATTTCTAAATGTAGAATGATGTAATTTATAATTGTAGATATAAAAAAACAGTCAGGGCCTTATGCCAAGATAACTAAATAAATCGGTAAGGTATCAACACAAATTTAATATTGTTTATCCCATGAGACCTATTAATGCAATGAGGGGATATAAGAGGCCCTTCCCGTCACATCTAATGTTAAATTAATTGCTCATATAAATGGGGTGATACATAATCCAAGTAAAAATTTACATTGAAAATATATATGAAATATTAATATTTACGCCAATCAAATTATAATAATAATAAACCATCCAGAGTAATATGGTGAAGGGGTATAACATTATTCATCCTAAATCAAATTGATCATAAAATAAAAATAAAACAAAATACGAATGATTTAAATATAATAGATCCCTAGTGTATCATTAGTACAATAAAAGTTTCGATGTAATTATTGAATAGAAATACCATATAAATATCCTTAAAATCATTTTTTTTGAAATTTAGATTTTCACCTTGAATGTCAAAATTTAAAATAAAATGTTGAAAACCCATGTTTTAAATAAACTTATTAGAAAATAATCACTAAAAACATAAAAAATAAGTTTCAAAACATTTATTTTTCATTAGGAATAATTGTTTTTCAATTCATTAATGACAATACAAATATTCCTTTCAGATTTTCTATAAAATCAGAACTCGAACTGTTATAAAAAAACTAGAATATTACTCTAAATTTATTTTGGTAAAAGTAAAAATGTGTAAAAATTACATTAATATTTTTTTAAAAAATTTAAAAAAAAATTTAATTTTCTTTAATACATGGCTTTTAATGAAGAAGGATTTCCAATTGAAGAGAGAAATAACACCAGATTTTCTTGAAAAATATTTTTCCAATCATTGAAAAAAAATATAGTGTAAAATTTGTATAATTTCATAAAAACGATCATGTATAAAAAGTGGTGAATAAATAATATTGATATTAAGTTAAAAATATTAAATATTTCCCCATGGGCATATTTAATAATACATAACCCTGAACAATGATGAAATTGTGAAATAAGTATTTAACAAATTTTTAGAATCTTAATCGTAAGTCCCACAAAATAAATTACAAAAAATTAAATGTTAAATATGATGAAGGTAAATATATTAATAAAATAAAATATAAATGGGTATGTATATACACCACACAATGGAAATAAGTGTTGAATTTGGCATTAATCTCACAGAAGTAAAAATGGGATGAGAAACCCTTACCTCAGGTCTGATTTCCTTTGTACATGTCCATACATCATTTTTAATTGTTTTATACATGTTATTAATTTATAATAGAATTCCTATAATATATATAATATTATATATTATCATATTATAACATTTTATCCCCTATTTATTAATAATATATCATTATTTTCATTGTTTTGGGTGTTAATTATCTTGTTTTCTCATGTGTGTTTCATTATAAATGTTACGGTTCTTATCAAATGGATATATATATATATATATCATCTAAAAAATTAAAATAATGTTACAAATATCATATTTACTATGTAGATATTTACTATTAAAAATTTTGGAATGTTTTACGTGGAAAATGAATCACATCATTTCTTAGATACGGTAGGTCGTACCTATGCACAATTGACGATATCATTATAATAACACATGATTTGTTTAGGAAGTGGGTGATATATTTTTTTTATATAAGAAAAATCAAGTAATATAAATAAAATATATTCATTAATATTATCTTTATTACATTCTATGTAATGTTCATGTGAAAAATGAATCACATCACTACACGAGGCTATAATGTGCCATAATCACGAGAGACATTATCATATATCAGACATAATGGATCATAAAATGTTATATGTGATAATAAAATAAAATAATTCATATAATTTCATAAATTTCATATAATATTTAAATTCTATCTTCATATCCATCCTTATAAGGTGGTGATAGAAGATAAACTAAATTGGTTCACGAGGATATAGTCCACTGAACACATGATCGATGGGTTCATTTCTCATTTGATGGAAGTGGAGAAAAATAAATTTCATTTCATAAACATAAAAACATAAATTTATATTGGATATAATGGTTTTATTATATTTTAACCATAGTTAATTAATTGAAGGTGGAAAATAAGAGACAAAATTAATGATCTTTATTAAGATAATTACCTTCTTTATGAGAAATCTACTTTTGGATATCCACTTAATTACTATAAGGATTATATTTTCAGAGGAGTAGTATATTTATAAATTTTATACATATTTTTGTGATATATTTTTCATTTTTTTTGGAGGGAAATATATTTGTGGGAGTGAATATGTGAGGGGAGGGAGTACCCATTACAAGTTGGGAAATGTAACCTATTGGAAATTATATAGACATTTACCAAAAGAATCTAAAATGATAAAATTATTCACTTGTAAATAAACATAAAATAACATTATAATTTAATTATGGATAGGAAAAGGTGAAAATATATACATAAAATAATATTTTTACACTTTTATGTCATTTTCCCCTTATATTGTTAGTTTACTTGCACGGAAAACCCATTTCTACTTTAACAACAATAATTAATTTTTTCCATTTTCACTATTAATTTTATTAAAAAAATTAAGTTTAAATTATTATTTAATATAATTTATTTATATTTTTAATATGAAATACATTTTTCAAAATTCAATTCATATAATTGGAAAATTTAAATTTAAAATATATCCCGCATACACGATGAGAATGCAGGTTTTCAAAGAGAAAATGCTAAAAAATAACTATGTTTCTATATAAACATTTTATATCAAAATGGCTCAAGTGATATAAATTGTATTAGTAGATATGTAAATGGAATAATTTTACCATTAAAATAATTCAAATATAATTTTATTTCTGAATAATTTTAATGAAAAGTTAGTTTTATAAAAATCAGCAGTTTTCACAATTCATCAAAAACTAAAAAATTTTAGAAAAATACAAGAAATTAACTCTAACATAATTTTAATATAATTATTTCAGAATAAATTATTCATGGAAAATAAATTTTAAAAAATTGGTAAAATATATTTATAAATTATGTTAATAAATAGTAACTAAGACACATTTTATAAAAATACAGTTTTTTAGAAAACATTTATTTTACATTAAAATTATTTTTATTTTATTTGTTTTAAATATATACCCATTGATTTTTTATACATGTTCCAGCCATAAAATTCTCAAAATATAGTTATAAATATCCATTTCCACTCACATAACAACTAGGTTATAATCGTAATGTTTAAAAAAATAATATTTTAATAGAGTATCATGTTTCATTTAAACTCGATATTGTGTGCATCACAATCTCTCAAATATTTCAAATTTATTGCTGCATAAATATATTATAACGCCTTGGTATGTGATATTATCTTCTAATATTAGGGTTTTGTGTTGTACATGCCTCAAAACATGATATTACTATTTGAAAATTTGGAGGTGTTAAAAAATTCCATTATGATATCTCACTTATCATCACTGGTGGAATATAGTGTTTTCCCAATTGAAATATACCAGTGGTTTGTTCAAACTATTTCTATGGTGTAGAATAAGGCAAAATTTTCCAACGGTTTGAACAAACCATTGGCAATGCCTAAGATTTCCCAATAATTTTCTATAACAATATGGAAATAAATATTCTCTCTAACATATACCAATGGTTTAACAAAACCTTTGGAAAAGAGAGGCCTTCCCAATGGTATTTAAAAACCAATGGGAATGTTTCCCCGCTAATATCCAGCTCCCCAACTCCAACTCGGCACGATTTTAGACCTAATTCA
This sequence comes from Viscum album, assembly GCA_963277665.1. Taxonomy (NCBI): domain Eukaryota; kingdom Viridiplantae; phylum Streptophyta; class Magnoliopsida; order Santalales; family Viscaceae; genus Viscum; species Viscum album. Next base: position 718,956,219 of record OY728159.1, on the reverse strand, counting down.
GAGCTCCTCCTGAACTCTTCTCAACCACAAAACTCCTTCCATCCATAGATCCTTCATCAATCAAAAAACAATTTCATTTGTAAAATTCAAATTAGTAAGTGTAATCTTTGTTTTAGTGTTCTTCCTCTTTTTTGATGTTTCGATTTTAGGTAAATTAGCGTTATTTCTCTCTTTAGATTACCAAACCATTTGTTTAGTTTTATTATTTTTTTGTTCAACACTTCAAACACAGTAAAGGGTTTGTTTAGTGGGGTTTTATTAGTGTAGGGGTTAAAGGTTTTGTTTAATTTTTTTGAACTTTAGTTGAAAATTGGATTTGGATTTTGGCGTTGGTTAAGTGATGGATTGGAATTGTGAACACCCCCACCCCCACCCTTATGACACCTCCCACCCCCCTGGACAGCCCCCCCTGGACACCCCCCAATGGAAAGCCCCCACCCCCTGCACCCCCAACCCCCATGGACACCCCCACCCATTGGAAAGCTCGCTCCCCCACCCCCTGGACACTCCCACCCTTTGTACAACCCCCTCCAGACCACCCCCTTGTACACCCCCACCCTTTCAACAACCCCCTCCCCCACCCTTTAGACAACCCCTTCCCCCACCCCCTTGACACACCTCACCCCCATGGACACCCCCTTGGACATCCCCCACCCCCTTAGATAGCCCCCCTGGACACTACCAAACCTCCTAGAAACCATCACACCTCCTATGTGGATGACCCAATTTTTTAATTTGAATTAACAATGTAGTTTTTTCCCCTTTTCCTGATGACATTTTATAAGTGACAAATAAAGCCTTATAAATTGAATTTTCCATGTTTTGATAAATTGATTTTTTAATTTTTTGATAATTTGAATTTTTCATGTTTTGATAAATTGATTGGGTTGTTTGGAATTAAATGTCTAATGCATGATTTTTTGGGATTCTTAATAAATAAAATGATTTTAAATAAAAATACCATAAGGGGGCTACAGGAGGGGTAGGGGGTTTTCCAGGTGTGGGGGGCTGTCAAAGTGGGGGGGGGGGGTTCCCGGTTGGGGAGGAGGGTATGGGATTTCCAAGGAGGGGGGGGGGGAGGTCATTCGGTGGGGGGTGGAGGTGTTGGATGTCCAGGTGGGGGGAGGGAGGTAGGCTATCCAAGGGGGCTTTCAGGGGGGTAGGGGATGTAGGGGAGGGGGTGTGGGATGTCCAGGGAGTGGGTAGGTTGTCTAGGGGTGGTGTTGGGTGGGATATCTAGGTGGGGGAGGGTGTGCGCTATCAGGGGGGTTGTCCAAGGGGGAGGGATGTCCAGGTGGGGGGGGGGGTGTTTGTTGTCATTGGAGGAGGGGGGTGTGCTGTCCAGCTGTGGTGGGGGTGTCTAGATGGGGTGGGGGGGCTATCCGGGTGGGGGTGCAGGTGGTATGGGGCTGCAGGGGTGGGGGTGTGGGCTGTCCATGGAGGGGTGGGTCTGCCACTCTGATACACTACAAAAAATAGGAATCAAAGATAACGAATGCATACATGCTTTCACACATCAATACTTTTCTTGATGTTCCATACCAACACTCACTCTTATAGTTCTAAGAAGAAGTGATCTCTGCAAAGAAATATTAATCAGGTTCTTATCCTTTATCCTTATTGATCTCATACAAATTTAACATTCGTACAACTCCATATCACCTAATGATATAATAAGGCTTATACTCTTATGAGTAGTGTGCCATCAAAAAATGGCTCATAAAATCTGATCCACGTATTATATAAGGTGGTGTACTTACAATTGGTTGCATTATGATTTAAATGTATGATATTCATATTTTACACAAACAGTCTAATCCGTCATCTATAATAGGCTTGAAATCATGCTACAATTGGATAATGATTTGATTTTACGACCATAGTTTGGGGGTGGACACCCCCACCCCATGGACTGCCCCCACCCCCTTTGATTCCCCCCTAACCCCTTAGACACCACTACCCCTAGACAGCCATGTGACAGCCCTTTCACCCATGTGGACAGCTCACCCACCACCCGTGGACAGCCCGCCCACCCCATAGGCACCCTGTACCCCCTGGACAGCCCCACCACCCCCGTGGATAGCCCACCCACCCACCACGTACCCCCCGGTCAGCCCCACCACCCCCTGGATAGCCCACCCACCCCCTAGACACCTTGTACCCCCTGGATAGCCCCTGACCCATAGAAATCCCCTCTGGACCCCCCGACCCCCCTCGACATCCCTGTCACCCCCATGGACAACCCGTCCACCCCCAAAAAACCTCGTATCCTCTGGACATCCCCCAACTCCATGGAGAAAACACCCACCACTGGACACCCCATACCCCCTGGATAGCCCCACCACCCCCTAGACTCCTACCTACCCCCTAGACAACTCGTACCCCCTGGATAGCTCCCCACCCCTAGAAATCCCCCCACCCCTAGACACCCCCAATTTCCCTGGATAGCCTCGCCACCCCCGTGGATAGCCCACCCACCCCCTGGACACCCCTACCTCGGTGGATATCCCCCACCCCCGTGGACAGCCCTACCACCCCCTAGACACCCTCTCACCACCCCCGGGCCACCCCCACCCACTAGAAAGCCCCCCACACCCACTAGACACCCCTGACCCCACTGGACAACCCCTCCACCCCCGTGGACAGCCTGCCCACCCCCCGTGGACTTCCTTCCCACCCCTCTTGGACACCCCATACCCCCCGGACAACCCCACCACCACTGCCACCCCCCTGGACTGCCCGCCCACCCCCTGGACACCTCGTACCCCCTTGACAACCTCCACCTCTGGAAAACCCCCTACCCCATGGACACCCTTGAATGCCCTAGATAGCCCCGCCAGCCTCGTGGATAGCCTTCCCACCACCTGGACAACCCCCAACACCCCCCTATGGAAAGCCCACCCACCCCCCTACACACCCGCCCCACCACCCCCATACACCCCCAACCCCCTTGACACCTCCGACCCCACTGGACAGCCCCACCACCCCTGTGGACAACCTGAACACCAGCTTGGACAACCCAAACACCACCTTGGACACCCCGTACCCCCCCTGATAGCCCCGCCGCCCCCATAGACAGTTCGCCACCCCCTAGACACCCTTTAACCCCCCTAAACATCCCCTCCCACCACCTAGACACCCCACTTACCCCCTAGACACCCCATACCCACTGGAAAGCGCCCCACCCTAGAAATCCCCCCCACCCCTAGACACCCACGACCCCATGAGCAGCCTTGCCACCCCCGTGGACAACCCACCCACCCCTGGACACCCCGTACCCTATAAACATCCCCCACCCTCAAGGACACCCCCCCACCTGGAAACGCAGACCCCCTATATAGCCCCCACCCCCTGGACTCCTCTAACCCCCATGTACAGCCCACCACCCCCTGGACACCCCGCACCCCCTGGACACCCCACCCCCATGTGATATGTATGTGATCACTCAAATTATCTACTAAAATATAAAATTGTTTCAATATAAAATTATGTCAACTCCTAAATAATTCTCCTCCAAAAGTGTACATGTTCCTATACACTCATGCATAGTTCTTCATGGATATTTTGTTATAAATATAGTATTTTTTTGCCTTTTATATTATGATTCTCATATAGAGTTGTGTGTCAATTATAGTTTCATATAAAGTGAACAAATCTCATTTACTAAAATATATTTTCGATGAAACATAAATATTACTGAATTAAATAGGGCAAAATGACTTATAACAATTTTTATATAATGGATAGAAGTTGGATGTATGAAACCGACCAGATCTCAAGTGATTTTAAAAACAATTTGGAGAGATTTTTAGATTTTACATTTCACAATGCTTCAGATAGTGTTCACATACACAACCCTTGTGACAAGTGTGTTGGAAGAGCATGGATGAGCCGTGAAGAAGTTAGCTACCACATCACCAAATATGGTTTTCAAGAAAACTACTCTACGTGGTATCATAATAGAGAGAAAATGACATCTCATATTGTTGATGATCCAAATGAGAGTTCTAGATTGGAGAATTTGTTATATGACTGGTTTCCATTTATTCATCATCATGAAAAGAAAGGATTCCAACCCAAAAATATTTCGAAATGATCCAACATGATGCGTCTAATGAAAATGATGATGTTGTCAGGGTGAAAAAATTGAATGATGCTACCATTACACTAGTATATCGAAAATGCAGTTAAATGATAAAGATGCAATTTTATCCGATTGTTTCATGGGAAAAAATATGTATGGTATTTATAATACTACCATGGATTACATTTTTACCTTCTTGAAGGACTTACTTCCAGATGATGCAGATATTCCCTCAAACCACTATATGTCATGGAAGTTAGTTAAGGAACTTGGATTTTAAAAAAACAAAATTCATACTTGCCCAAAATATTTCAGTTTATTCTAGGAGGAAAATACTAATTGGAATGATTATATAAAATGTGACACAGCCTGCTAGGAGCAAAAAGATGATGGAACACCACCCCGTGTGCCACATAAAGTAATGTGGCACCTTCCATTGATACCCAAACTCTAGAATCTTTTTCTTTTTGATGAAAAAAAATTAAAATGTGATGGAATGATACCGATAGAAAGAAGACTAATGATGAGTTGGATCACCTACAGATGGATTTGTATGGAAGAGATTAGATACTCAATATCCTAATTTTGCGGCTGACATGCGTAATGTGAGGTTGGGTCTTTCATGGGACAGTCTTAATCCTTTTGGGGCAATGCTTACGTCGCAAAGAACATGGCCGATATTTATACACATTTAAAATCTTCCCCCATGGTTGTGTATGAATAAACCTTTCATTTTCATGATTATACTCATATCTTTCCCTTATAATCCCGACAACGATATAGACATATACATGAAACCTTTAATAAAAGATATGAAACTTATTTTGGATGTGGGTGTGTGCACATAAGATGCCTGTTCAAAAGACATATTTTAGATGCGTGCTATGCTTTTGTAGATGATCAATGATTTTCCAGCTTATGCAATGATATCTAGATAGAGGAAGAATGAAAAACTATCATGTCCTATTTGTATGAAGAATACATGATCCAGAAGATTGAAACATCATTGTAGTTTTTTTTTATGGGACATGGAAGATTCTTTCCAATGGACCATCCATATAGAAATAATATTCAAAGATTTGACAATACCATTGAGGCTAATGATCCAACTCTACATATGTCTGGAACTGATGTTCTTAAAGAATTGAACGATTTTAGTTTTTCATATGGGAAGGGTCAAATGAAATCTGGAAAGAGAAAGAATGTTTCCACTGAAACCTGTTACAATTGGAAGAAGTGAAGTATCTTTTTTTGATTTTCCTTATTGGTCAACCTATATGTTATGTCATTTCTTAGACGTAATTCACATTGAAAAAGATATATATGAAATGTTGCTTTCGATTCTTCTAAATGTTAAGGTAAAGACAAATAATGATTTATGGTCTCGGCGTGACATGGTAGACTGAGGCATCAGACATGAATTTCATCATGTGCATGTTAGTGAAAATAAATGTAAACTTCCCTGTGCTTCTTATGTGATGACACCTACGAAAAAAATCAATTTATGGAAGTACTAGATACTATTAATGTTCTTGATGGCTATTCAAGATGCATATCCAAACGGGTCAATAGAAGAGAGTTGAAGCTAAAATCTTTGAAGACTCCTGATTATCACATCCTTCTGCATGAGTTGATTCCAATAGAAATTCTTTAACTTTTTTCCAAAAAAAGTAATGGTAGCTTTTATTTGGTTGTGACATTTGTGTAGGGATCTTTGTGCTAAGAAGTTGTACATGCCTTTATTTCAAAAAAAGCATGGAAGATGCCCCATTAATTTTTTGTGAGATAGAGAAAATATTTTCTCCATAATTTTTCAGATGAAAGTTGCATCTGATTATCTATATTCCAACTAAAATACTTCACATAAGACCTATTTCTTTTCTTGAGATGTATCCAACTAAAAGAAATTTGAACACATTAATTTCTTATGTCCATAATAGGAATCATCCTGAAGGTTCTATGGTGAATAGTTACTTTGCTCAAGAATGTATGGATTTTTTCTTTATGTATTTCTCAGATCTTACTACATGAAAGAATAGACCAATGAGAAACGAAGAAGAATAGTATGAGTAAATTGAACCCAATTTTCCATCATTTCCTCAAACAGGAGGAATTCATGGATCATATACATTGATGACATTAAGCCTTGTAGAGCTGTAGATGGAACATCACACAGTTTTGTTCAGCTGTGACTTGTTCGATGACTATATATTGTAAGTAAATTGTATATTTATATCTTATATATATATATATCTATTAAACAATTCCTATTTTTATCTACAAGGATCATAAAGTGGTGATAAATAGAAATCATTGTTCTTTATCTTGGAGATGGAGGGAGTCTTTTCATAGCAACGAGTTTTCTGCTTGGCTAAAATTGAAGGTAATAATATTACTATTTAAAATAATTAAAACACTAATTAATTATGTTTAATATTGATTTATATTTTAGGTATTGAGTTTCCCTGCTGACTCTATCACTGAGGAAATATGAACATTGGCTTCTGGTCCTACTATCGTGGTTTATGACTGTAAATCAATTGTTATCAATGGGTACAAATTATTATCACTGAATGAGCATAGAACATGATAAAAAAACATGATGTAGTTATGGTTACTTCCACAAAAGGCTATTATGCTAGTTCATCAGATAGTAGACTGCAATTTGAAAATGTATGTTATTACGGAGTTGTTGAAATAATAATAATATTGGAATATTATTCGGATGGATGAGTCATGGTGATGAAATGTAAGTGGTATGATTTGATAATGAGGAATGGCACATTTATTGATGATTTTGGATTTCACGTAATTGATTTGGCTTGCACTCTTTCTACCAATGAACCATATGTATTGGCATCAATGTTGAAACAACTCATTTATGTCAAAGACCATCTTAGACATGAATTTGGGGTCATTATTGAAGTAATTCCCAGACATATTTTTGATGATGATGATGATGGAATTGACACCATCCCTACTGCCATTATAAACGATCCATTTATTACTTTTGATGACTCTAATAGCTCAATTTTCAGAGTTGACTGTGAACCTGAAGTTGTGATGGGAAATATGTAAAATCATCCATTAATGTTATCAATTCCTTTGGTTTACCTTAACATTGGATGTTAAGGTTGGTACTATTCAAATTAATTTAATATTGATTACAAATATTTTCTATCTGACTTGTCCATTATGTGAATTTTCAATGTTTATTGGTTGGAATTTTATTTGAATTGCATTTTGTAATTTTTTATTGAACTGTATTCAAAACTACAAAACTAACATTTCTAACTTGGGGAATATTTCAATTCTTCATCTATGATTTGAATAAAATTTGTATGACTCAAAGACTTATCTTTAAAATTTTACCCGGTAATGTACATGATGGTCTGTATTCTTCTGCAAAACATATATTGAAACCTGCATCATATTCTTGAGGTAACGAAATTATATTTTTTCTTTAATTACTCCAACTTCTTTACCACTTATGAATCTGGTAGAATCAATGTTCTATGATTTTAATTGACTGATGAAACATAGTAAATAACCATCCTACTAAAAATTAAATTTCTTTATTACATCCTATATGATTCATTGACTTCATTATATATTTCTTCAAACTCACCTAAAACAATGGGTAGTTAAATTATCCATTATTCCCCCTATTCCCACTCATTGATTTTGTTTTTTGTGATACACATTAGTAATCCTTTTCTATTTAATTACATATTTTTTTTCAAATGCATGAAATGAAACCAATTCAAGAGAGGCGAAGAAAAAAGACTATAGACAACAATTGTCGCATGACTGAGCTAGGCATTCCACCACTACTTCCTGCAGTGAGTATTTTATTTCAAATATATATATTTAAATAATATATAATGTCATCTGATTAATTTTTTTAAACATTTTTGTAGGATCCATCTATTTGGAGATATTTATTTGATGAGCAGTAGATTAGTGGTCCCAGTACTCAGGGTGTTCATATGAGGGAGGGTAGTACGTGAGTTAGGCGATCTAGTCGGCGTACCCAATTAGACACTACCCCTCCCACTAACATCTCATCCATCCCACATGATGATCCTGGTGTGTCGTTAGGGACACACGGGATATTTAGGCCTCCCATTTTTTCACCACCATTTATATCTGAGCCTCCTCACCCATCTGTACCATATCCAAAGATGATTTCCACTACCCATATAGCATTCATCCAGCCATCCATGTCATCTTCTTTTACTTATGATTTCTTCTCTCTGGGATTTTATACTTCATCTTCTTTGACTCTTTCTCAACCAGAGTCTATCCTTGCAGAGCATACATTGAAACCCACTCCATCTGTACATGTTGTTTCTTCAGTTTCTACGGATCAACCAACACCCATTGATCAGACATCCGTAGGTAAACTTGTACAACCCTAACAAAATTTTACACCATTATTTATTTTCATTATAACATGTATTAATAAAATATATATTTTTCTTTCATAATAGATACGTCTAGTGAAATGAGGTGAGGGTGGGGGCCTACATGAATGTGTGTTCTATGGAACTTCTGCACGCAGTTGACGGTGGAGTACAATGAAGATAGTCAGGTGATTGAGAAATCAAGGGAGCAATGTCAGAGTTTTTTGGCAACACTTGCAAAATACTCCGACATCATTTCTGTTAGCCCACTCTCATAGAGACAACTGCCAAATGATGTCAAGGATAAAGCCTGGGGTAGATATATTGGTAAAAAACTATTTTATTTAATGAAATATATTAATTTTTGTATTTTTATGAATTAGTATTTTGGTTTCATCTGCAGTTTAATTTCGATGATGGTGAGGGTGCACGACGATCATGTCTAAAGGATTTAGGTGATCTTTAGAGAACATATAAGAATGAGTTGTACATTTTTTGGAGAGCTAGAGTGGGCACCGAGTTAGAGGTAGTCATTGGAGTGGATGATTGTATGTTATAATAGTACTGATAGATTATTACTTATTGGACGACTAGCCAATTTACGATATTAATCAAATTATAAGTATTTAAATAAAAAATTTCATGTGCTTTGTTAATACTTATTATTGAATATTAGTTAGGATTAATATAAAAGAAATAAAAAAATATTGATTCTATGAAATACATCCACACATCAGGATATACTATGATTCCATATCATGAGAGTCAATATGTATGACAATTTATTATCTTTCTTTATGAATTTTACTTTCTATTGCTTCCTCCATAATTTATATGATTGCTAAATTTGTTATATAATTATAGTTATGAAATTAATGTTTTTTTGGAATCCTATTTTTATATATGGTTTCCTACATTCAGTTTCATTATAGAGGCATAAATTGAATATATAAGGATGTGTGCCTCGAGCAAACCTATTTTTCTCGAGTAGAAAGAAGAAAGATGGAAGTGTGGTTAATGAACTTACTCAGCAGAAGATTTTTTGTTTTAATTTGTATATTTAAAATTTTAATCTCTATTTTGTTACATTATAATCTATTTATATTTGTAACAGGATGCTTTAGAGGCCCTTGATGCCTAGGAACCTGGCAATTTTGGGCCAAATGATCACTTACAATAGGTGTTGGGAGATGAGCATCCGGGTAGAGTACACTGCCAACCTGGGAAGAGTATAGATATGATAAAGTATTATCCCTCCTCCTGTATGAGTTGTTGTTCCACCAAGTTGCATCAGGTTATGGCAGAGGAAGAACATGGTGAAAAAAGGGCCACAGAGACGGCATAATAGTCTGCTAAGGCAAACACAACATTTATGAAACTCATGGATGTTTTCCGTCCAACACATACACCATAGGCCAAAACTTCTTGTGATATATATATTTCATCGATGTGGTCTATATATGGTTCAGCAGGTTTAATTTCTAGTGGTGGTTGAGACACTGGAAAAGAGGAGGCTATGGTGGAGGAGGAGGCGGTCAAGGCAGAGGTGGAGGTAGAGGAGGAGCAGGTGGTGGTGGAGGGCGATGAGGAGGCTGAGGCTGAGTATGAGGGCGAGCAGAAGGGTGGGGATGATGATGGGGACGACGATGAGGACGAGGGTGGGGGTGATGATGATGGTGATCATAATTATGCTGATGAGTGAAATAATTAACCATTATATTTTTGACAGATATTACCAACCTTTGATGTTTATTGATTTGTTAAGCCTGAATAAATGTGTGATTATGTCGGTCACATTATCATTATTTATTATCTATAAATATTAAAACACGAATTGATGATTTTTTTGACTAATTCACCCCTCCCCTAGACACCCCCACCCCATGGACAACCTGTACCCCACTGGATAGCCCTACTACCCCATGGACTGCCCTCCCACCACCCTGGACAACCTCTCCCCCTGTGGACAGCCCCACACCCCTAGACACCCCGTACCCCCAGGGATGACCCCGCAAACCCCCATAGACAGATCACACATCCCCCTAGACACCCCCTACCACATGGACAGCCCGGGCACCCCCGTGGATAGCCCGACCAGACCCTAGACACCCCACTGTGGACAACTCCCCCACCCACTAGACACCCCTACCCTCTGGAAAGTCCCTACCACCTCGGTGGATAGCCCCCCACCCCTGGACACCCCTCCCCCTGTCGACATCCCCCACCCCCGTGGACAGCCCGCCCACCCCCTAGACACCCCTACCCCTCATGGATAGCCTTCCCACCCCCCCTTGGACAGCCTGCCCATGCCCTGGACACCACCTACCCCCCTGGATAGCCTGCGCATACTCATTGACAGCCTTCCCACCCCCGTGGACAGCCCGCCCAACCCCTGGAAACCCATGATAAGGTTAGGATGTTACACACAGAGAGGGAGAGGGGAAAAATCAATGATATGTTTATCTTTTAATTATCCTTTCTATTGAAACAAGATTTGCCTCATGTTAAAGAATTATCACTTTTCTAAAAACCAAAAAAAATCGCCCACCCCCCAGACACCATCCCACCCCCTACACACCCTCATAGATAGCCCCCCCCCACATCCCCCCTGGACATCCCGTACCCCCTGGACAGCCCCGTGACCCCCGTTGACAGCCCACCCACCCCCAGGATATCCCCTCCTCCTGTGAACAACTTCTCGACCACCTAGACAGCCCCGCCCACCCCTTGGATAGCCCCACCCACCCCTGGACAGCCCCGCCCACCCCCTGGACACCACTGCCGCCCGTGGACAACCAACAAACCCCCTTGGACACCCTATACCCCCTGGACATCATTACTAACCCCTTTGGAGACCCTCTACCCCCTGGACAACCCCCACCCCCGTGGACATCCCCACCCACCCCCTGGACATCCCAACCCCCTGGACAGCCCTGCCATCCCGCTGACCGCACCCACTCCTAGACCGCCCCCACCTTCTTGGACAGCCCTCAAACCTCGTGGACACCCCCCTGGGATAGCCCCCAACCCATGGACCACCCCAACTCCCCTGGACACTTTCCCACCCCTTGGACACCCCACCCCCGAGAAAGCCCCCATCCCCCTAGACACCACCCCACCCCTGGACACCCCCATTGACAACCCCCCATACACCCCCCCCCCCACCGAGACACCCCCGTGGACACCCCCTACCCCCCTTGGACAGCCCCAACCCCCTTGGACAACCCCCCACCCCTCGGACACCGACCACCTGAAATCCCCCCCCCCCCCACCCCCCTAGACACCCCTGACCCCACAGGACAACCCCGCCACCACTGTGGATAGCCTAACCACCACCCGTGGAAAACATACCCCCCCCGGACAGCCTCGTCCACCCCCTAGACAATCCCCCACCCAGTGGACAGCCCTGCCCTCCCCAAGGATAGTCCCCCCGGACACCCCTACCCCCCAGGGACAACCCAACCACCCTCTTGGACACCCCATACCCCCAGGACATTCCCCCCCTGTGGACACCCCTACTCCCATGGACAACCCCCACCCCTGTGGACAACATCGCCCACCACCTAGACACCCCCGACACCCACCCCACTAGATAGACCCACACCCCCTAGATTGTCCCCACCCCCGTGGACACCACACCACCCCCCTTGGAAAGCCCCCCAACCCCTGGACCGCCCACCTCCAGGACACCACACCACTCCCTCGACACCACCCTGCACTAGAAATCCCCCCAACCCCCTAGACACCACCCCAACCCCAGGACACCCGCATGGATAGCCCCCCCCCCTAATAGGCCCCCATCCACCCCCCGGACAACCCCACCACTCCCTGACACCCTCATCCCCCTAGACTCCCCACCCCTCTGGACACCCCACCCCCTTGGATAGCCACCGAAACCCCTAAATTATATGTTAATTAGATATGTGTGTAGAGGGTAATTAAATAAAGAATTGGTGGTATTCAGATTTATGTTTGAATTATGTGTTGGATAAATTCATATAGAAATCTATATTAATTCATATAGAATTATGTATAAATTCATACATAATTCTGTATGTATTATGAAGGTATACTTGTTAATGGTGTATTGTGTTACTTTTGGTATGTGTATGTATTATTCAGATATTCTATTGCTCCATAGGGGGCATGAGGGTGGGATGCAGCTGCACATGGGGAGGAGTCTAGCAAGTTGCTACTGTAAGTATAAAAAATATATGCGAACGGTTAATAACCGTTGATATATGTGTAAAACCAGTACTTATACCAACAATTTCATATAAACCATTGGTATAAGTGTATGCCAATGGTTTTTAAACCATTGGCATAGATAAATTTACTTGAGATCTACCCATGGTTTTCCACACACCATTGGTAAAAAATCTATTCCAATGGTTTACAGAACCATTGGTATAGATATTCTTCATGCTATTACTCATGGATTAAAACCATTGGAAAAATATATACCAATTCTTTACTGAAACCATTAGTATATACTAATTTTTTCACACATATCATAATGGTTCTCCTAGAACCATTGGGATATGTCTATACCAACGGCTCAATACCCTAAGGTTTGGAAAACCATTAGTATAGTTTATACCAATGGATTTCCAGCCTTTATCAACGGTTCTAAACTACAGGTAAATATAAAATTTCTAGTAGTTCATCTCGTAAAATCCCTTTTATATCAACAATGTATTGATTAAATAGGTTTTTATTCACATTCTATAAATGAAAATTAATTAGAGTTCTTTATTGGATAACTATATAAAAAAATACATCATTTAACATATCAATTCAATTTATATGTTAAAAATTATCTTTATATCATTTTGTACAACCTTCACTACCATAGTTTACCAGTTTACTCAACATTAGGATGACTCCATATTCTCAATCTCTTTTCGAAAAAATCCATCGAATCATAATTCATCAAATTCACTAAAAAAATTCATTACCTTAGACTCATTACAAGGTACCGACCAATTATAAAATTTTCATCTCAAATTAAAATAAATTCAATTCAATTGTCCAAAACATTTCTGAATAGTTATTGATTATGATATTTCATTTCATGGATGTTGATTCAAAATAAAAAATCTCAATAAATAGTTAAATTTAGATAATATTTACTCACCATAATCTAAAAAATGGTTTAAAATCGACTAATGTTATCCATCATAGATCTACTATTTTCTATAGTTTAATTTTTTTTAAAAAGTCATTAATCAAAGGAAAAAAATTTAAAAATTAAATTAATTTGAGGTCAATGTAGAACAAGGTCATCTTGTCTGCGTCATGAATATAGTTAAAAAAATATTGATGGTGATGGTTACATTCAAGGGACTACCTTACTCATGACAAGTGATTAGAACTTGAAAAATATTTTCTATTAATATATCAAAATGTATAATAATTTATGAAACAAGAAAAACACCTTGAAATTAGATTATAATTGATAAATCCTAATAAATTCCACTAAACTATGAAAGAAATCCAAAATAGATGTAAATGAATTTTAGAGTCACCATAAGATATTCAACTCAATACAAAACACATGATTTGGACATAAGATGGGGGATATTAACCAAAGAGGAGAGGAGGTGGGAGAGATGCATGAGCGTGAGTGGTTTTAATTGAAAAATTAGTCCAAGGAGTTAAAAAATTAAAATGATTATTTTTGATTTATTTTGTAATTTAAAGGTTTTCATGATTTAGTAATGATTTTTTTGCAAGCCATGAAAAAAATAGGGTGTTCAAAACTACCTCACAAAACCATTCTTCATATGTTCAGTCCAAAAAATTTAAAATTTATGCGCTAATCATATTATTAAGCTCTTGAACCCTTAGAAAAACATTCCATAGTTATTTTAACAACCATGATCAAATCTTTCACCAATACCCAGATCTAGTCCACCTCAAATAATTTACTATTAATATTTCATGATTTACCTAAACTTTTCACTAACCATAAAACTCAATATTGAACTCTATAAATATAACTAAATATATACATTGTAAGTATAACTGAAAAATTGTATCTAAACTATGAATCCCAAACCATCCTCCATAGGAAGAGTTCTGGAAAATGTCTAAAACTCAATGTGACAATTTTGATATTTATCAAACCATTGGATGATCCTATTAGATAATGAAACATATCCATAATAATGCCATCAAGATATTTCTCCTCTACCACTATTAATCTAAATCATCTTTTTAAAAACAGCACATCTAATAACCTTAGAAACCAATTTCCACCACAATAGAAAATTTCAATATTGACAAATGGCATTAAAATATCCCCACTTTAACACTTATCACCCCAGATATTTCCCAATGGAAATCTTAAAACATAATTAGATAACATAGGAAAATTATAGATTAAAATTGATCCTCATCTTCACATTAAAAATATAACCCATAATAACTGTCATAGGCCAACTAACCACAACCCAAACATGTCAGTCTTTCTCTAAAAAGAAGAAATGAAATCCCTAAAAAATTAAAATGAATCCAGATGATTTATCTAATTTAATGAAAACTCATTGCATACAAAAATTCATAAGTAAACCATTCATACCCCCTCTCTCTAACCTATCTTAAAAAATCAAGCTTCTGTCTAAGACACACTTTTAACAAACGAAGAAAAATTCCTTAAACACCAATTGTATACTAAAAACATCCAAAACAAATGTTGAAGTCTAACTCTATCCTTTAGAGGCATGTCCATTGTAAAATCACCAAACTCTTAAAATAGTAACTATCCTCTAGATCAACCACCTCCATGCTACCATGTAAAACCATTCCATGAACATGTAATTTCATTCTAATCCTACATTTAAAACTTATATTCCAAACATATATCCATATAGATTATCCCTAGGCATTCCCCAAGGAATATATATTTAATGGGAAATACCCTTGTATTGGTTACCACTTCCATCAGAACCGCCAAAATACTAGTCCCAAACTCCATCATCCAATTTATAATTTATGTCAAATGGCCATGATTTACTTGACACTACCTACAATAAGAGTGTTCTTTTCATCATGCCACTTAGTTAACAACCTGATCTCATAGTCTATAAACCATACATATCTGAACACTATAGTGGGACATGTTCATCCCTCTTAAACATGAGCGGCGCTCTGTGCATCAAATGTTTCCCCTTCCTAGATCATGAAATCCCAACCTTGATTTTCAAATAGATTCATCCCATGTGATGGTCATTCTCTCTACAAAATATGATTATAAACCCACCATAACTCTTACATTATACTAATACATGAGTGCCAACCCCTAATGGATTTTATATATACCAAACCCATGACACTCCTCTTTATCTATGACCATCGTCCTATTAATAACATATCAGGACTAATATTCTGGAACCTCTATTTCATCAAATTTTAATCAAAATAATTCCTACCCCAATCCACCTATGTTATTCTCTTTTTCAAAATGATACTTTTCTAACTAATTATATAACCCCTCCTAGGTGATATAGTCCGTCGGCTCAAAAATTGTTACTCATAAGACAAACATTTGAGAGGCATTATGCTCAATAGTGATAAATTCCATGATCCATGGAATCCAAATGGTTACACACCCCCACACCACCCAACATCACAGATCTGAGTAACACTCCAATTTTTTGTATATAAAAAAAATGATCAAATTCTCAAACCACTTTCTGGTATCATGTGGAAGTCAACCATATCTAACTAGGCATAACCCTGGTAATCCTCTGCATAATAAGTCAATTTACTTGTACCAAGGTCCATCACATTACCACTATCCAACTAGGGTTATTATAAAACCTCATAAATCTACCCCCACCATCACCAATACAATGGATTCATATCTCAAAACTGATTGGGATAGGAAATTTAATGAACCTTCACTATACCATAAATTTTATATTGAGAACCTGTACCCATATTGTTTCTTGTTTAAAACCATTAATGGAATTAATTCACTTATGATAGACACCTAGTCACACCTTATGTGAAATAATAATATACCTATGAATTTATAATATAATCCCAATAACAATGGGTTTTAATCTCATGCATTTCATAATCATTAAAACCTAGGGTCAAAACTCTTTTGTGATGAATTCACAGAACCCGACTCAACTTCTTATAGTTGAGTACCACCGATACTAGGATTGCATTCCTAACCTAGTATAATACCTTTATTATGGGAGTTCTCCTCAAAAAACCAATGGAATCATGGATTTTATTTTAAAATAGTCTTGAAACCAAACACATGACTTGTCTAAGAACATGGGCACCAATTATCTTGAGTGAAATTTTAAAAATTCCCAAGAATTTACATATTCCAAAATTGTGCACCAAAAGTACATCCACCACTTCCATGGCCAATAATCACATTGAAATGAAAATTAAAATATCATTAAATGATTGATTTTAAATATAATTTCAAGAAATGGGTTAGTAAAAAAACCATATAAAACAAATGATGGTTTTAAATATCTAACCCATCTCACTGATATGAAAATGAGGAAAAGAAAACCTTACCCTATTTCGATGTATTGTCAAATGTGTTATAACATGTTATAAAACAAACATAAATACGTTAATATTATTTATTTGAACCTTATTATTATATATTACATTTTATATTCTTCATTTACGATATTTTATTATGAATATATTAGTAAATTATTTTTTATTTTTACCACTGGTGTCAGTAACTTTAATGATTACATGCATAAATTATGATTTTGATTTCGGTATGCATTGTTTTATAAAAATTTTATAATTATATTATATTTAAGAGTACAAAAATAAATGAAAATATTTATTTATAAATATTTTTTCTAATTCCATAAGTTTTTTATTTATTATACGTGAAAAATGAAATGACGTTGGCTTATTTCAATATTTATTGTGATTGATGATGATATATTAATAATAAGTTCAAAACATAATATAAAAATTTAATACATATAAAAAATAATTATATTAAATTTAAATTATAAAAATAATATTACTTATATTTTCATAGTCATCCATGATTGGAGGTTTTACCTTATTTTATTTATGTGGTTAAACTGACAAAAACAAGGACAATGTATAGATTGATGGGTGGGTATGGTGAAGAAAATAAAGAAAACTCAATATAACATAAGAATAATGATATTATTAATATGATTCAATTTTATTGAATTATATTTTGTTATATTCTGATAAATAATGAATTTTATGATGAACAATAAATAACGTGAATTCATAGAGGTGGTAGTCTTCAAGATGCTCGGTCAATGTATTAATTCTCCCAACAAATAAGTGGAAATGATGGTGTATTATAATTTTTCACTTTATAATCCAAATTTCATTATTTTTTTAAAATTTATTCTTTAATTAAATACTTATAATCCATGGAGTGTGGTAGTTGTGAAAAACCAAATATGTAACTTCATTGAGGTTGCAGTTCGCACACCATATTGTTAATGTTTTCATATTCTCGAACACTGAGATGAAATGAAAGTGGAATATAATTATTCACATTATAATCATTATTAAATTGTATATGCCACATTAAATCTTAAATTACTTACTTATAACTTTTAAATAGGTGTGGTACTAAATCATGGAACAGGAAAAGTAATGGAGGTGGTATGCCGCTCAAACACATGATCAACATTATTTTAATTTTAAAAATGGATTAAAATGAATTAATAAGGGACATTAAAACAATATAATAACAAATGATGGTTTTAAAATCTAACAGCTCACATTGACATGAAAATGTGGAAAAGAAACCCTTACTATGGTTCGATGTATTGTTGAATGTGTAATAACCTGTTACAAAACAACCATAAATATGTTAATATTATTTTTTTGAACTTTATTAATATATATAACATTTAATATTATTTATTTATGATCTTTTATTATGAATAGATTAGTCAACTATTACTTATTTTTACCACTATGGTAAGTAACTTTAATCATTAAATGAATTAATTATGATTTTGATTTCGGTAAGCATTGTTTGATAAAAATTTCATAATTATATTATATTGATGAGTACTAAAATTGATAACTCAAATTTATTTATCAATATTTTTCTAATGCCATAAGTGTTTTTGTTATTTTATGTGAATATTGAATCGACGTTAGATTATATAATTTTTTTGTGATTGATGATGATATTTTAATAATAAGTTCAATACATAACATAAAATATTTATAAGAATAAAATAAATATTATATTATTTGTAAATTATAAAAATAATAGTACTGATGTTTTCACAGTCATCCATGATTGGGGGTTTTACCTTATTTTATTTAGGTGGTTAAACTGACCAAAATAATGATGTTGTATAGCTCGATGGATGAGTATGGTGAAGAAAATAAAAAAATCTCATTATAACATAAGAATAATGATATTTTTAATATGATTTAATGTTATTGAATTTTATTTTATCTTATTCTAAAAAATAATGAAATTCATGATGAAAAAGAAAAAATGTGACTTAATAGAGGAGGTATTCTACAAAATGCTCGGTCAATATTTTAATTTCCCATCATTTAAATGGTAATGATAGTGTATTATAATTTTTGACTTTTTAATCCAAATTTTATTATATTTTTTAACATTTATTCATTAATTAATGACTTATAATCTACTGAATGTGGAAGTGGTGAAAAACCAAATATGCCATTTCATTGAGTTTTCCGTACAAACACCGTATTGTTAATATTTTCATTTTCTCGAATAATGAGATGGAATGAATTTGGGTTATAATTATTCACATTATGGTCATAATTATATTTTATATTCCACATTAAGACTTCAATTACTTCCTTATATCCTTTAAATATGGGTGGTACTAAATCATGGTAGAGGAAAAGTAATGGAGGTGGAAGACTGCAAAAACACACGATCAACATTCTTTTAATTTTTAAAATGTATTGAAATGAATTAATAAGTGGTTTTATAACAATATAATAACAAATGGTGGTTTTCAATATCTGACACCTCTCATTGATATGAAAATGTGGAAAACAAACCCTTACTATGTTTTGATGTATTGTCGAATGTGTTATAACCTATTATAAAATAGACATAAATATTTTAATATTATTTATTTGAAACTTATTCATATATATTAAAATTTATTTTATTCATTAAGGATATTTTATAATGAATATGTTAGTCAACTATTGCTTATTATTATCACTGGGGTCAATAACTTTAATCAATCCATGAATTAATTATGAATTTGAATTTGGTATGCATTTTTTGATAAAAATTTCATATTTATATTATATTTAAGATTAATTTAATATATATCTAAAATTTATTTATAAATATTATTTCTAATTCCATAAGTGTTTTAGTTATTATATGTTAAAATTGATTTTACATCGGCTTATTTCAATATTTATTTTGATTGATGTTGATATTTTAATAATTATTTAAATACATAATATAAAAATTTTAAAAGAATAAAATAATCATTATATTAAATTTAAATTATTAAAAATAGTACTTAAGTTTTATTAGTCATCCATGATTGGGATTTTTACCATATTTTATTTAGGTGGTTAAACTGACCAAAATAAGGACACTATATAACTCGTGGGTGAGTATGGTGAAGAAAATAAAAAATTCTCATTATAACATAAGAATAATGATATTATTAATATGTTTTAAAGTTATTGAATTTTATTTTATCTTATTATGATAAATAATAATGTTTATGATGAAAAATAAAAAATTTGACTTTATAGAGGTGGTAGTCAGCAAAATGCTTGCTCAATGTTTTAATTTTCCCATCAAATAAGAGGGAATGATGGTTTGTTATAATTTTAACATTATAATCCAAATATTATTATAATTTTAAAATATATTCTTTAATTAAAGTCTTATAATCCATGGAGTGTGGTAGTGGTGAAAAACCAAATATGTCACTTCATTGATGTTGCAGTTCACACACAATATTCTTAATGTTTTCATTTGCTCAAATAATGAGATGGAATGAATTTTGATTATAATTATTCACATTATAATCATAATTATATTTTATATTCCACATTAACTCATCAATTAATTACTTATATCTTTTGAATAGGGGTGGTACTAAATCATGGAAGAGGAAAAGTAATGGATCTGGTAGACTGTACAAACATATGATCAATATTTTTTAATTATTAAAATTGATTAAAATTAATTAATAAGGGATATTAAAAAAATATTATAAAAAATATTAAACTAATGATAATACTATTTTGAATATAATTATCCATGATTTTATTTCATATATAAATAAATTATTCTTTGAGGTGTATTAAATAAATTTCATAAACACATTCATAAGGACAGTAATAGTTTAGTGTAATTGGAGATATAAAAAAAATATTTCTATTTCATGAAATATTTTCAACATCTTCCAAAAATATCCTATCACATTGTAGTACTCTTATATACACCCAAACTAATCATTTGTTCATAACCAATGGATAGAAACATATGGAACAGCGAGCATGGATGCTCAGTAATAGTAAACTCTATAGATATCAATCTGTAATTATTTGTAAGAATAATTTATTAATAAGGGTATGTAATCTTAAAATATTATACGAAACCATTAATAGATCATAAGCATTATTCATGTTATAAAACAATATTATTTTAAAAATCATGATCCATAAGAGTGATAAATCATCATTAAAAAAATAATGAACCATAAGCTCATTTAATAGAAGTGTGACACCATCATAAATATAGAAAACCATTTCACAGGTCAAGGTTAACTACACAGAACATAAAAATTTTAGATCTTGAATTATAATAAATTTCACATAATGCACTTGGATTCAACAATTTCCTATAATGGATCATAACACACAAATTTCCCATAGGGGATCTGGATGTACCTGTTTCTCATAGTGGATCAGTCCCATAAAATTGTTTCCCACTGTTATCTCATGAGATATGATTATTTACATAATTAATTGGAGGTATATATAGGTTACAAACATCTCATAATGAAAACCATACTTATTTGTTCCACAAGATCAAAAAAATAACCATCACATCATCACATCATATCCCATGTAATGAAAACAGTTTTCATTAACATTTTATCAATTCAACATAAAAGAACCCATTAAAAATACATGGTTCAACAAAAAAATAATAAATCTAAACATTAACCATCTATAGAAATAATAAAGATGGTATTATTGAATCATTTCCCTAAAATAGTACATGAAACGTCCATAGATTCTATTATAGATGGAAAATTGTTTTAAAAGATCACTTGAAATGATTCTTGTAGAAGATAAATTCCCTATTTTAAAACTATATATTTTTTTTAAAAAAAAACTTATAAATGAAAAAAATTCCTTGAAAATAAAAAATTATATATGTAATGGAATATTCAAAGCATTTATGCATCATGAGATTAAGGAATTATACTCATGTCATAAATAAAAAAAAACATTCCTTGGTATTTTTGTCTGAAAATTCATAAAGAACCACATTCAAAAAATGAAAAGAAGATTCCTCTTAATCTGTTTTGTAAAAATAAAAAATGGGTCAAAATGATTTTAAACAGTTTTAGGTGAATATTAAGTTCTATTTTGGAATTTTTTTGATAACATGGTAATGGAAGTGAAATATTACCTTGTATGGACTTAAACTTAAGAAATAATACATAATAATGTGATTATGAAATAATACCTTACTTATGGTATCACCTAATAATGATCAATTTAAAAAATAACATTTAGTAAATATTGTTTTATTATATATTTATTATATATGAATTCATTTATCATTCAATGTATAATTTATTTTTAACATTTTATCACCTATTTATGAATAATGTGTTATTAAAATCACTATTTTGGGTGATGACCACTTCATAGTCAAAGAATATTTTTGTTCTGAAGTACTTATCCTTATACATTGATCATGGTCCCATAATTATAAAAACATTTAATAATGATATAAATATAAAATATATTCATTAAATAAATATTTATAATCATTCAAAAAAGTAGATATAGAAAAATGATTTTCCACAATCATGGAGAGAATATGCCATATGTATGCATAAATTCTCTTTCCATTTGTCGATTGAAGGAATTAAGAAATATATTTTAATAATTCTCCTTTAATGTATAATTATTATTTCATAAATTTCATATATATTCATCAAATTCATTATTATTACCATATATTTAAAATATAAATGAAAAAATCACATCCAATCATGGAAATGGTAGTACATACACCCACATGACCGACGTTAGCCTTTCTTAAAACAGTAGACGATAAAAGGTAATCATGAAATTATCATTCAAAAAATATAATTAAGTTTTTAATATAATAAATAAACATTTAACCTATCATAATTTACCATTCAAAAATTATGTTGATGAAAAATTAATTGCATCACTATGTGAAGAAGGTAATTCATATGTAAGCATTGGCAATTCCTTTACATCTTATTTGATGCAAAAGACGATGTATAATGGTGAATTAATAATAAATATAATAAATATAATAATAATAATAATAAAATTTCAGAATATTTAGGATAATTATATTTTTATGATTAATATCATATATTTAGAGAAGGTAAATAAGAGTAGAAAAATAAAGTGATCAATTAGAAAAATTACCTCTCCTACAAAAGGACATATTTTGATCTCATATATTTGTATTTAGGATTGATATTTATAGTATACCAACACCTATAGAATGTCTCCAGAGACATGTAAAAGATAATTATGTATAGTATGGGAGACCTATAAGGCTTCAAGTTCTGTAATATATTGAGGGAGGGGGTTTCTTTTTATAAGTAATGTTAGGGTAACTTTTGTAATTCCTATAAAAAATTAAAATATAATTAGACTGTTTTGGAGAAAAGTTTATCCAAATGAATTGTAGCTACATAGGGGATTACATTTATTTACTATAAAATACCCCATTTCTACACATTAAAAATTTATTTAACTTTTAAATAATTAGATAAAATGTTAATCCCCAAAAAATATAAGAAATATCAATTCTGATTCTCATGATTACATTAAATTTAAAAAGATCCAAACAACTAGTAATATTTGGACCAACTATTATATTATATCATAAAAATGTGATGGAAATCTATATAATTCTTGGATCACCATAAAGATCTTAAATAATGTTTCTTTTAATTTTTTTAGTAACATGTATTTGGTTATTCAATTAATTAAGTAGATATTGCATCAGCGTTGTGTAATTATTTAAGGTAATTATTTAATTTATAAATATTATAAGTATATTAACATCATCAATATAATTTAATTGGGAACTAAATTATTATTATGATCCATTCATAACATATTTTTTACACAATCAGAATATATAAATGATATCTAAAAATAAGAGAGTTAAATTTTGTCACATCTATTGATTTAAATAACATATAATCCATAATGATGAACAAGTGACCATTAAACAACTCAATTTAGAATATTATTTGATATGGGTATAATTTAATTCATCCAATATGATTTACTAAGAATAATTATGGCCTTATCAAATAGATTAATCTATGTTTAACCCGATTTACCCTTTATAGGGGTATTAAATTTTACCACCATTACTATTCATATTGACCAAATACAAAAGGTGATTAATTACCATATTTTAACCCTATAATTATAAATATGGAATTAATTTTATCATAATCAATTAACTTAAGTCGTAGAAATTAATTTTAAATTTTCTTCTTAAAATGTGATAAAAACATATTTTTGGGAAAAATAATTTTTTTTAGAAAAATACTGCGTTTATATTTATCCTATTTCAGGAAAAATATTTTTTAAAATATTTAAAACAATTTAAAAATTAAATAAGATTTAAATTTCATTAAAATCAACCACCAAATAGTATTTATTTAATATATTAATATAAAACTATTTGTACACATAAAATATTTTTTTCCAGAAAAAAATAGCATTTATTTTATAGTTGAATATTACTCTCCATAAAATAATACAAATCCATAACTCTATATTCATGAAACTGGATCCATAGTGAAATATTCTCTTTGATAAAAACTTAATGTGGTGATAATGTGTGGTGATCTACTAAAACCCATAAGTACCTTAACATCATAGATAAGATAAACCCTAAAGGTTACGAATACCTTTAATAGTTTGTCCACATATTTTAAAGAATTTCCTCTATAAATTAATTTTACACTAAAACATATACAAAAAATGGTTGTATTTTTATAAATATCTCTTATTTTTCCCATATTTTTGATAAAAACCCATCACACAATACAATAAAATGGGTGTCAATGATGCTTAACTTTTGATCAACCTTAAACATAGAAACCCCAGATTGTGTCCATAACACTTATGTTAATATTACATGGAGACATATCCACTTATAAATCATAATTCATCCTTTATTACACAAAATAAAATATCATCTTATACAAAATAATTTTCCTAGAAATATTGGGTTCATCCTTTTAATAATAGAATTTCAAATGCAGTTTCAATAATGTATAATCTTATTTGAGGGATATCATCAAATGAAATTTCACTAAATGATTAATAATATGTTTTCCTAGGGATCATAAATAAAAAATCAAACATAAAAAACCCAAATAAAGGGGATGGAGGTATAAATGTGTGACCTAATTATCTTGATCAACTTTATCCATTTTTATTTAAAATGATTTCCCGTTGTACTCTATTTTTTATTGTTGTTGATTATTATCATCCACATTAGACCTTAATGTAGGTAATTTATTCCTATAGTGTAAAAAATCCTTACAAATGAAACAATGGATCATGGGTGGTACATTTGTTTGAATACTATAATCTTAAATTGCATTCAATGACACAATATACACATTTTAACATTCACAGGCTCTATTACCACCTATCCACATTTAATGCACCTCACAGTTCCATTAATGAAATTCCCATCAATATTAATCCATGATTTCTAGAATGGAGAAGAATGGAATTTATTTCCATCATTTTATATTTCATGTGGCTCAATATTCATTTTCTTATGATGAGCATAGTAATTGTGGGAATATCCAATTTAAATTTTTATCTTCAGTTCACATCGAATGACTTATTCGTAGCTACAAAATTATCTTATAGTCAATTCCTTTCAAAGACATGGTATTTAGTCCACTGAGGAATTCATTAGTTTTTTATTTCAGAGATGATTATTTAACTAGAATCATACCTTGAAAGTCGTGTAAAATTAGATTCATGGGTAATAATATATTCTCAATTTGTTTTTCTAAGACCATGAAATTTGTTTTTTGATCATTGTTTGATGATTTTGAGGGAAAAGGGTACTGAAATATATCCCATTAAAATACTCTCATTCCAATGATTTAATTTTATCATATTCCTTAGTGTTCTTAATAAGTTTCCACCATTGATCTGCTTCACCAGCCATCTAATAAAAATCTAAGATAAATTATTCATATCAAGTTAATTAGAAAAAAAATATCTCATCAACGTTGTCGATCCATTCATCAGCCACTAGTGTATCATGAGATCTGTTAAATTAATGTGGTTGCAACCTAAAAAAATATTGTATAGTAAGTTTTTTTCTCCTTTGATCATTTTGAATATTTAAATGGTTCTTATCCTAAAAAATGTTTCATGATCTATACAACCTGATTCAGTGATCCATATCCCATAGCATTTTGATTCATAAGATATAAATCATTTCATTATATGTTTCACTCAACATTAAGACAATTCCTTCATGTGCCATATAATGACTAAATCTATAAATAATATTATGATAAAAACTAATCATATTTTAAAACCACATAATCATGAAATATCATTTATAGGATGCCAAAATTATGACACATTATTTTCAATCCATGTATCCTTAGGATTAACCTAGATCATTGAAGGTTATTATTTAAATACTTTATAGTTGTTCATATAGAATTTGTGAATTTTAAATAAATATCCTCTAGTAGTGTCCAACCAAGTGTGAAATAAGGACCATCGTCATGCACCTTGTGACTATAAAGTCTAGTTAAATACATCCTTTTATGAGTTATTACACCTATGATCCTCTTTAAAAAAGAGACATCCACTTGTAGTACCTTGAACGATATGTAATTTCATGGAAACCCCTTGTGATATCTTCCCAAAAATTTAGTATATTTTACAATAAATAATATTATACTTATAAATATACTTATAGAAATACCTAGACATATACTTAGGCTTACCCAAATGGATCTCACTATTTTTTTATAATCCTAATCTCTAAATATTTACTAAACCATTGAAATGATACCAACTATAGACAACAAGTCATTTCATAAATATATATCAAAACATTCTTAGATGAATATTCAATGAATTTCACAAAGACACACCCAAGTATCATAATATTTTAGTGTCTTTTGAGACAATGAAGGAAATATTCATATTTCAAAAGAGATCATCATCGTATCCCACAATGATTTTCTCACGTAGTAATCCTCTTCAGCATACCCACCCTTGACCATTTTTTATAACATGGAGAGGAAATATAACAATTGATGATCTTAGATTCCTAGTAAGGGTAAATGTTAGAGATATCAATATTTAATCATAAGAATGCATTAGATAAGGATACATGTATGTGATCATGAAAATAACTTACAAAGTTAATATGCATTGTTCCATAGATCATAAAAACGATCGATGTGAAAAATAAATTTCATTTTAGAAAACATGGTCCATAATGGTGATAAGTCATCATAAATCAATCATTAACCATAAGATAATGTCATAAAGGTGTGACATCATAGTAAATACAAAAAAACATTTCATATGTTAGTTTAACTACCAAGACCATCAATATAGTGGATCATGACTAATCCATAGTAACCATTGTGGATCCAGA
The DNA here is from genome assembly GCA_963277665.1 of Viscum album. Taxonomy (NCBI): domain Eukaryota; kingdom Viridiplantae; phylum Streptophyta; class Magnoliopsida; order Santalales; family Viscaceae; genus Viscum; species Viscum album. The sequence goes on along the minus strand of OY728159.1, from coordinate 718,928,798 downwards.
GGCACATTTTCCTATAGTGGATCAGTATACTTCTATTTACTATAGTGAACCAAAATGAACCTATTTCTAATAATGGATCAGTCATGTTGACTTGTTTCCTATTTTTTCTCTTGATATATAATCATTTAACCAATTAATTGGAGAGAGATATTAACACCACCAATATCATAATGAAAACAATATGTATGTGTTAAAAACATCACAACACATTCATAATATTTTGACGTCATAACCCATGTAAAGAAAACATGTTCCATTAACATTTCATCAATTCACCATAGCCAAACCGATTAAAAATATATAGGTTTCATAGAAATTCCATCAATAAAAAAATTATCTATATAGTGAAAGAATAAAGACTTTATCCTTGAATATATACCTAGAAAAGTATAACTAATATGATATTATTTCATATTAGACCGGAAATTATTATTAAATATCACTTGAATTTTTTTAAGAAAACAATAATTTAAATTTTAAAAACAGTTCTTCTTTTTTTAATTTGTGCACTTATACATGAATATTTTTTGATTTAAAATAAAAATATATTATTGTAAATGAACCTTATAAGAATTAAGGTTCATTAAATTGTTGTTATTATTTTATTCCATTAAATTAAAAAACATTTTATTCATGTGGTTGGCAGAATAGTCACAAATAACCTCATCTATAAAACAGAAACATTTCGTGTAATCAATTTTATAAAAAGTCATACAAGGGTAAAAAATATTTTAAAATGTTTTATGACATTATTAAGAAACTTTTGAAAATAATTTAATAGAATGTTGACAAGGAAGATATATATCCACTTTTAGAGAATTAAATATAAGAAATCTTGAATAACGATGAAAAAATCAAGTAAACCCTTAACTCAAGTCTTGCCTTTTTATTTTTCACAGTCAAAACTCCATTATAATAAATATGGATTTAATATAAATTTATTCCATAACCTTATATATATAATACCATGTATTATTTATTTATAAAAAATTTTGAAATTTTTATTAATAAGATGTTATTTAAATCATTATTCTCAATGATGAAGGCTTCATTTGTTGAGCATGTTTTAATTTGGCAGTCTCGATCCTTATACATTGATAATGGTACCATAATTTCTAAAATTTTAGTGATGGTATTTACATCATATATATTCAATATATACATATACAAAATTATTCATAAAATATATAAATATAAAAATGAATTGCACCATTCATGGAGACCGTAGGATATACAATCGAATGAGCACTATTTCCATTTTTGGCTGATGGAATGAAATATTGATAAATAGTAAATATCCTCTACATAATGTTTACTACATCGTATATATCATATATATTCATAAAATACATACTTATTTCCATCAATTTTAAATATAATTGAAAAGGGAATCATGTCATGTCGTGCATCTTGTAGCCAATACATACGCACGATGAACATTATCATTTCCCAAAAAATTAGATGATAAAATGGTAGATATGATATTATAATTATAGAAATATTATAAAGTTAAAAATATAATATCTAAACGTTAAACCAATAATTATTCCCATCAATAAAATATATTAATGAAAATAAATTGTATCTCAATGTGGAGACGATAACCCATACAAACGCACAAGCAATAATTTTACTTATTATTTAATGAGAAAGATGGTTTATAATGATGTTTAAAAAATATTAATAACATATATGAAAATTTATGATACTGTAGATATTATTTTTTTATGAATATAAATTATTTTGAGAAGTTAAAAAAGGTTATAAAAATAAAGCGATCGGCTAGAGAGATTACCTCTTCTCCAAAAAACTCCTCTTGATCTCTTGAAAAAGTCTTTAAGGTTAGTCTTTTGTCATGAAAATAACCACCATAAAATGTATAAAGAAGTGTTGAAGATAATTTCATGAGTATTATCAATCTAGATGGCTCAATGTGGTGCAATTAAGTGAGGGAGGAGGTGTTCTTTTGTAATTGAGGTGAGGGACACTTTTGCAATTTCCTTTAAAAAATTAAATATCATAAGACTATTATAGTGCCCAATTATTCAAAAATGAACTATAAATTAATAAGGGATGAAATTTTTGAACCTTATACTATCCTTTTTGGGATTATTTAAAATTCTTATGAGTTTTTAATTCTTTAATAGGAAATAAATCACATAAAATATCATTATTGTCAATATTGATATTATTTTTTACTTGAACATTAAAAGAATAAAAAAAAAGAAAAATCCAAACCAAATTTTTTGTTATATCTTAAATATGTGGTGTCAAAAATAGGTTTCATGGATCACAATAAATATCTCATATTTTTCACTTTTATTTTTTTCATATAATTAATTTGATTAGTCCATTAATTAATTAATTACTGCATCTGCATTATGTCATTCTTTAAGGTGATTATTTAATTACAAAAAATTATAAACAAATTTTCATCATGAAAATAATTTATTTAGGAATATAATTACAAATAATATTCATTCAAAACATATTGTTTCCCCAATTTGTTCACATAAATGATATTTAACACTAAGTAAGGTATATTTTTCACTTCCTTTGGATTAAGTAATATAAAAGTCATTTTCATGAACATGTGTCAATTAAATAACATAATTTCTAAGATTTGGTTTTATGAATCAAATTTAATTCATCCATTAAAAAAATATGATGAATAATTATGTCTTTATCTCTTAGTTTTAAACTAACTGAACCCAATTTACCCTTTATCGTGGTGATATATATAAGGACCCGACCATAAGAACTTTCACAATCTTGAATTAAATGAATAATTCACATTAAAAATCTTTTCAGATTTAAAGTCTTAGAGAATTAGGACATAAATATTACATTTCATTTCAAAAAAAAAAATACAAAGTAGACACTTCTACTGAGTTTCTTTTTTTTCACAAAACAAGAACTCTTGAAAAAAAGAGTCATGTCTACTTCCATGTTTAAGACAACATGTATTTTCCTTGATCCCATCATTGACCCTATTCCACATTATGTCCTCTGAAAAACATTTCAAAAACTTGGGATGAGCATAAAAATCATAGTAAGGGATTCACAAAGAAGGATAACTGTTAGTTTTTCAAAACAAGAATTAAACCATGAATACTTTAACAAAAGTAATACTTTTCACCATTATGAAGTAGTAAATACTCTTCATTGAATAAAATATCACTACTTACCCTTTTGTAACCAAAATATTACCATAAAACCTATATAATGAACACATAACATATAATGGTAACTTGGGACATAAACATACTTAAATGGAATAACCATACAGTTGACTTCCACACATATCACTAAATGGAATATCCATATGGCCATCTTCCATACCCAATGCATTGGAGGTTATAACTTAACCACCTATCCTGGTTTATCACAGAACGACCCGTCATTTGGTTTTCTACATAAGCACCCGTCAAATGACCAAGTACCATTATAAAATCATAACACATAAAACAAGTATAATGGAAAAAAAATATTTCCACATCTCAATCAGAATATATCACCTAAATATATGAACATAAATAACCCATTATCAAAACCATTTTCAATACCAAAATATATAAAAGTGTATATGGTATTTATTTTCCATAATAAATCATTACAGCTTGTTAAGGAAGCCAAAGAAAAAATAATAGACGAGGTGGCATAAAGTTCATTGTCACCGCATACATTAAAAGAAACATTCTTTTTTTTCAATTAGTAAAACACTTCATAGAAAAGGATTTCCTTTTAAAAGTCAAGGGTGTTTATAAATAGTATAAAATAAATTCATGTATTAAAACAAAATATGCCTTAATGAAAGGATATTGAAACGAAGTCCCTTACCTTGTGTCTGACTTGACCCATTCATTCTTAAATATCCTGAATAAAAACTAATGTTAATTTATTCTTTCTTAAGAACCTTTTTCAAGAATATTATTCATTTTATATCACTTATTACCATGATATAACCATTATGTAATCATTCATGTTAATAATGTTCATTTTGTCGATATTTGGTACTTGAGTCACAAATGAACAGATATAGTTACAAGTAGTTCACATGGTAAAAATTTCACTATATCTAGAATGATATTCATAATTTAGATATCATATATATCATATATATCCAGTTTATATATGCATTTATAGTAGTACATAACATTTGGAGGTAATAAATGAAATGCATGGTTCTGGGAGACGGTAAGTCGTACGTCCGCATGAACGCTATTTCCATTATTATTTATTATTTTAATTGAATGAATACATAATGATACATAAGTATATTATAATTACAGTATAATATCATATATAATAGAATTAACTCCATCCATTATATGTCCCACATATGGAATTAATGAGTCATATCACTTTGGGGGGGGGGGGGGGGTAGTCCGCACTTCCTCAGATAAAATTATCGCATTTACCCATAATGGGAACCATAAAGGTATTCTATAAATTTAAAATATAGAATCATAAAGAAAACATAAAAATAATATATATCATATATAAATATAGTTTCATCTTAATGGCCACCATGATAGGTTGTAGGAGATAATCAAACAATCATCGTTTCGTGAGGTGTTAGTTTTCCATCCACAGAAAAAATATGTTCTTCACCCATTAGATATAGGTGTGTGTGAGTGTAGTTTGAATAATTATCATAAAAATATCATAGTATATTGAGAATACTAGTGTTGTTATAAAATAAATCAATAAAAAGAGTTTAGGGGTTAGAGAATAAAATAAAAGAAAATAAGTAAAGAGAAACAGTTACCTTTAATTTGGGTAACTCCCTTTGGTTTGAACAAAAAGGACTTCATGAAGTGCCTTCTACCTATGGTAAGGCTCCCAGGAGAAGAGGGATGTAGAGAGATTAATTGTGAAGATGTTGGATGAGCTAAAAGTCTTGAGAGGTGTGATAAATTGGTTAGAAATTGTCTCTATTTATATGGGGGAGGAGGGGCTCTTTTGGAAAGTGTGAAATTATTATTTTATTATATAATGATATTCATTTTATAAAAGTCCAAAAATACTTAATGTATAAGATAAGATGACTCATAGTCGAAATAATATCATCCAGTAGGAATTGGACAGGTTTTGGATTATATTTTAATCATTATAATCTTATTTATTTAAATCATTTATTAATGAGGTAAAGACTACATCATTATTGTGTCATAAATAATTTAATTTAATCAATGTCTAAAAATTATAATAAATTACCATGATATAGGAATTCCTTTTATCTTTTCAATTAATATTTATATTAAAATATATTACTAATATAAAACCATATAAAAAATAATTTACTAATTTTTTTTTGTTTATGTCATTTTTGCCTTTACTTTAAATTAATTCATCTAAAGTGTCATTATCATTAATAAGTGGCTCCATGGGGTCCCAAAATCAACTCAAGGATTCCCATGGTTGGTAATTACTCATCCAATAAGGTTAGTACAAGTGTTAAGGTAATTTTAAATTATTATAATATTCTTTTTCCCTTGAATTACCCTATTTACCTTTAACTACGATAAATAAAAGTCAAAAGTTACTATTCACCAAAAAATATTTTCATCTTATTGAACAAAATATTACTTACTAATCACAACCATGTATGTCTAATTTTCAAAATTTAATACATAGAAGTGTTAAATTTTCATTTAAATAAAAAATTCCATTTTTTAACTACTACTAAGTGGTATCACTATTCATCAAAAATTAATGTTTTTCAGAAAAATGCCAAAAATTCAACCTAAGCGATATTTGATAGTCTGAATTAAAAAATGATGTCTATTTTAAAAAATTATAGACCAATAATTTTCATTAATTAATTTAAAATTAATTCTCGTTGTTAAAACAAATAGAATGTTTTTTAAGAAACAATAACTATCAAAAGATTGACAATTGTTTAGGTCCAAATTCAAAGTGAAAATAATTACAATAACCAAAATTAGATTGAATGATAGTAATATATTCTAATTTAACCTTAAAACAAATTAAAAATATTATCTAACCATTTAAATAAATTATATTAAAATGCAGTTTTGAATTAAAATACAATATTTTTCACTATCAATTAAAAAATGAACTTTATTGAAAAAATTCCAAAATTTTTCAGAAATTAAATTTCGATGTCCCCATTCTAAAGAAGGATTTTATTTTTTCAAAATGAATGTATTAAAGCTACCAAAACCGGATTTAAATAGGGTTCTCCATTAAAAGGTGGTAAATTAACCATTTAATGTAAATTAAGCTTAAAATTAGATTCATTCACATTTTAAGCCTTTAAATTTTATTAGATAAAATTAAATACATTTAACAAACATGTATAAACATATTTTAGTTAGTTTTGTTTATTCCCGCCAATACAATGGCTATGAGTTAACTTCCATTTAAAATAATAATTATATATTATTAGTGTGCAACATAAGATTTCAAAGAAACCCGTTGCTTCGTATCGGGTACGCTATCGAACATAGAAACCCTTTTAAAGTAAAATGAATATATATTTCACAAATAATAAAAAGTATGAAAATCATTTATTAATCATTTACTTGGGATGTTACATCCCTCCCCCCTTTTGGAAATTGTGTCCTCGCAATTTTAATTCACTTATCAAAATAAGTGGGTTTATTTATCTCTCATAGCTTTTTCAGATTCCCACATTGCCTCTTCATCCATATGGGTTTTCAAAAAAACCTTTACCTGGTGAATTACCATATTCCGAAACACTTGCTCTCTTTAGTCAAGAATCTGTTCTGGTTAATCCTCATAAGAGAGATTCTCTTCCAACTGAACTACCTCTGGACTCATAACATGAGATAGATCTGGAATATACTTTCTCAATATCGAAACATGAAAAACATTGTGTACATGGGATAAACCTAGAGGTAAAGGCACTTTTTACGCAACTGATCCAAATTTCTCCAGGATTTCATAAGGTCCAATGAACCTCAGACTCAACTGTCCCTTCTTATCAAAACACATCCCAATTTTCCATAGAGAAACATTGAGAAAGACATGATCACCTACCTTAAAAGAGATATCCTTCCTCAGGTTATCTACATAACTTTTCTGTATTCTATGAGTTGTTCTCATGTTCTTCTGAATCAACTGAACCTTCTCTGCCACATCTTTTACCAATTCTAGTTCCATCAACATCCTTTCACCTACTTCATCCCAAAATGCTGGAGTTCGACAACACTTTCCATATAATGCCTCAAACTGAGCCATCTGTATAATGGAATGAAAATTGTTCTTATATGAAAATTCAACCAAAGAAATATGTTGGTCCCAACTTCCCTAATAATCCATCGAGAAAACACATAACATATCCTCCAATCTCTTAATTTTTCATTCTGACTGCCCATCTGATTGAGGATGAAAAGCTGTACTTAAATTTAAGTCAGTACCCAGTGACTTCTAAAGGCCTTTCCAAAAGTTAGAAATAAAACTAAGATTATGATCAGATACAATAGAGAGGGGAACTCCATGAAACCTGACTATCTCTATAACATACAACCGAGCACGTTTATCTAAGGACAAAGTATCTCGAATTGGAAGGAAATGAGCAGATTTAGTCAATCGATCAACTATAACCCAGATTGCATTATTACCTCAAGATGTATTTAGTAATCCTAAAACAAAGTCCATGGATATATTTTCACATTTCCACTCTAGAACTGGTAAATGCTGAAGAATCCCTTTTCCTAACTGCCACTTTGCTTTAACCAGCTGACAAGTCAAACACTTCATAGTAAAATCATCAATATCTCTTTTCATTCCATCCCATGAGTAATACTCTCGATGATTTCTATACATCTTAGTACTACCAGGATGAACTAAAAATGAAGAACTATGAGCTTCACATAACAACTAATTCTTAAAATTTGAATCACAGGGTACACATAATCTCTTCCCAAACAGGAAAACATAGTCATTATGAATGTTAAAATCATGCAAAATACCCTTTTCAACCAACTGTACCATTTTCTGCAACTCTCTATCTTCTTTCTGTGATTGATTTATTCTTTCTGTTAGAGATGATTTCACTGACATGTGAAACAAAATAGAAGAATTTCATACACCATCAACTTCTATGCCAAAATTCATCAAATCAAAAACCAAAGGATCTTGTTCCAAACATAGCATGGTTAATGAGACTTTACTTTTTCTACTCAAAGCATCATCCTCTTTATTTTCTTTTCCCTGATGGTAATGGATTTTGCAATCATAATCCTTGATTAATTCTAGCCATATCTTCTATCTCATGTTCAATTATTTATTAGTGAATATATACATTAATTTTTTTTGGTCAGTATATATTTCACATTTTACTCCAAACAAATGATGCCTCCAAATTTTTAAAGAAAAAAAACAACAGTATCTAATTCCAAATCATTTGTAGTGTAATTTAACTCATGTGGTTTCAACTGACATGAAGCATAAGAAATTACCTGATCATTTTTCATAAGGACACATCCAAGTCCTTTCAATGAAGCATCACTGTAAATAACAAACTCACCATTTTTGGAAGGCAGTGCCAAAACTGGAGCATTCACCAATCTTCTTTTTAATTTCCTAAAACAATTATCACATTCTTTTGTCCAAATGAACATAACCCCTTTTTGAGTTAACATAGCCATTGGACTAGATAACTGTAAAAAATTCTCAACAAACCTCATGTAATAACCTTACAAACCAAGAAAACTACAGATCTATATTATATTTGTGGGTCTTGGCCATTCTTCAACAACTTTTGGTTTAGTAGGATCAACAATTATGCCATTTTTTGAAACAATGTGTCCATGGAAATAAATTTGTTGTAACCAAAACTCACAAATTCTGAAATTCCCATATAGTTTCTTTTCTTTTAAGGGTTTCATGATGAACCTTATATGAATTTCATGCTCCTCATTACATTTAGAATAAATGAAAATATCATCAATGAACACAACCACAAATTTATCAATGAACTCATAGAAAATTCTATTCATAAGATCCATAAATACTACAGGTGCATTTGTTAAACCAAAAGGCATAACTACGAATTCATAATGGCCATATCTAGTACGAGCCATGGTCTTCAGAATATCTGATTCATTCAATTTCAACTGATGGTAACCCGATCTCAAGTCAATATTCAAAAAATACTGAGCTCCTTGGAGCTGATCAGATAATTCATCGATATGAGGTAAAGGATACTTGTTCTTAACAGTGATGTTATTCAATGATCTATAATCAATTAAAAGCCTCATTGAATCATATTTATTTTTAACAAACAAGACAAAACCACCCCATGGTGATGTGCTAGGTCGAATGAAGCCTATATCTAATAACTCCTGTAGTTGCTTCTTTAACTCTAAAAGTTAAATTTGAGGCATTCGAAGAGGGTGTTTTTAAATTGGATTAGCATCAGGAACTAAGTCAATAGTAAATTCAACATCCTGATCAGGTATAATACTAGGACACTCATCCGAAAAAACATCAAGATACACATTTACTATTGGAGCATCATTAATCTGAATAGTTCTTTTATTTTCAACAATATGTTCAAGGTAACATTCATTTCCATCTTTTATATGTTTCTTGGGTTCCCCATATGTTATCAAAATAAAGGGTTCATTCTTGTACACAAACTATAAATCTTTGTTAAATTAAACTTCTTTAGCTCTGTAGTCAATCTTATCAAGATAAACAGATAGACAATCCATGCCCAAAATACCATCAAACTCTACTAGAGGTAAAAAAATAAGGTTTGTAGGTAGATTCTTCAAGCACACAAGGATATGGAGGTTATTATGTTTTCTTTTTGTGTCAACAATTCTTCCATGTGTTTTTACCATAAGTTCTGTATTCATATCTTGAGATGGAATTCCCAATTTATTATAAAAATTATCAGAAATGAACGAGTGTGTAGACCTCGAATCAAACAACACATTTGCATAATCTGAAAAAACAAATAGTATACCTAATGCTACTTTGTTTGATGGCCCAACATCTGTTGAAGTAGTTGAAAAGGATTTCACCACCCCTTTCTGTTTGTAGTTTGGCTACTTTCCCTTAGTTAAGTTCTCATCTGGACACTCATTTTCATAATAACCCATTTCATTACTCTTAAAACATCATACTAATGGATTTTCATTACCTTCTTGATCATATTAATTACAGTTACAATCCATATGACCAGACATACCACACCGGAAGCATATTCCATACTTTGATAAACATTCTCCAGGACTCTTTTTACCACACTTTTCACAATTTTGATATTTAATTTTCTTACCTCTGGGCTTCTTTAATGAATTCTTTCCCTTTTCCTACCAACTGGACCTCTTATTATTTTGTTTTTCAATGAACACCTAATCATCGAAAAAATCCATTTCCACCCTCTCCGCACATTGAACAAGTTTTTCATAACTTTGGAACTCACAAGAGGCTAATTCTCTTCGATATAGTGGATTTAATCTTGAGTAAAATTTATTTATCTTAATATCAAGATCTCAGATGAAATTTGGAGCATACCTTTCCAGTCGAGTGAATATTTCTTCTTAAGCAGCCACTGATTCATCCACCTTCCTTAATTCTAGGAATTGTTTTTCCATCCTAAGAAGACCCAGATTAGGAAAATATTTCTCAAGAAACTTACCTTTGAATTAATCCCAATCAAGAGCATCAATCTCATCACTATCCCTGATATTTTTCACCATCGACCAACACTGATCAACTTCAACTTCAAAATGGTAAACAACGAGACTAACCTTTTGATATTTTGAACACTCCATGACATCAAAAATATTATCTAGTGCTTTAATCGACCCTTCAGCTGGTATAGGGTCAGATGATCCTCTGAATGATGGGGGATATTGCCTCATGAAATGCTCCACTACTAACATGTTCCTATACTGTTGATCTGGTTGATCATGGCATGGATACCACCACCATTTATAGCCTAAGTCAACTGCTCCATCACTGCAACAAACTAATCAGTTCTGACTCTTACCATTTTAGGTTGTTGATTTGGAAGGTTCTTTTCTTCCTGATGTCTTCCCAACAAGGTTACCTGTTTCCTCTATGGAAAACCATTCTGAATAGCGAAATATCTTAGGCGATCCAACATGGTAATATTTAAATTCTATATCATTTCAATATTAGAATAAATTAATTTATGGACATTTATTTAACAATAAACTAACTCATAAAGTTGTCTAAACCAACCTCTAATACCAACTATTAGAACCTGACCATAAAACATTACATAATCTTGAATTAAAGGAATAATTCACATTAAGGAACTTCTCAAGGTTAGAGTTTTATAGAATTAGTCCATAACTATTATATTTCATTTCAAAAAATACAAAGTAGACACTTCTATTTAGTTTCCATTTTTTCACAAAACAAGTACTCTTGAAAAAAAGAGTCATGTCTAGTTTCATGTTTAAGACAACATGAAATTTGCATGATCCCATCTTTGACCCTATTCTACATTATGTCATGTGAAAAACATTTCACAAACATGGGATGAGCATAAAAATCTCGGTAAGGGATACAAAAAGAATGAAAACTATTAGTTTTTCAAAACAACAAGTAAACCATGAATACTTTTAAATAAGTAATACTTTTCACCTTTATGAAGTAGTAAATACTCTTTACTAAGTAAAATATCTCCACATACCCTTTTGTAACCAAATTATTACCATAAAACCCATATAAAGAACACATAAAATATAAAGGTAACTTGGGACATAATCATACTTAAATGTAATAATCATACGGCCGACTTCTATACATACCACTAAATGGAATAGAAATAAGACCGACATCCATATGCAATGCATTGGAGGTTATAACATAACCACCCGTCATGGTTTATCACAACACCACCCGTCATTTGGTTTATCACATAACCACCCGTCAAATGTCCATTTACCATTATAAAATCATAAAACATAAAACAAATATAAAGGAAAGAAAACATTTCCACATTTTAATCAAAATTTATCACATAAATATATTTACATAACAAATCCATTATCAAAACCATTTTCAATACCAAAATACATAAAAGATTATATGGTATCTATCTTCCTTAAAAATACATTATGGCTTGTTAATAAAGCCAAAGAACAAATAATACTCGTATCGGTGGGAAGGTCATTGTCACCACTTACATTGAAAGAAACATTCCTTTTTATCGTTTAGTAAAATGCTTCGTCAAAAAATATTCCCTTTGAAATGTCAAGGGTGTTTATACAATTTATAAAACAAATTCTTGTATTAAAACAAAATATGCCTTAATGAATGCAGATTGAGATGAAGTCCCTTACCTCATGTCTGACTTGACCCGTTTGTTCTTTAATATCTTGAATAATAAACTAAAGTTAATTTTAACTTTCTTAAGAACCTTTTTCACATATATTATTCCTTTTATATCACTTATTACTGTGTTATAAACATTATGTAATCATTCAAGTTAATAATGTCATTTTATCGATATTTGGTACTTGAGTCACAAATGAACAACATATAGTTATATGTTTTTGACATGGTCAGAATATCATTCTATCTAGAATGATATTCATGATTTAGATATCATATATATCATATATATATGTAGTATATACATGTATTTATAAAAATACATAACATTTGGAGGTAAAAAAATGAAATGCACTGTTCATTGAGACAGTAAGCCGTAAGTACACATGAACGCTACTTACATTTCTATTTATTATTTTAATGGAATGAAAACATAATGATACATAGGAATATTATAATTTCAGTATAATATCATATATAATATCATTAACTCCATCCATTATACGTCCCACATATGGCATTAACGAGTCATATCACTTTGATGGGGAAGTAGTCTGCACTTCCTCAAATGAAATTATCGTGTTTACCCATAATGGAAACCATAATGGTATACTATAAATGTAAAATATAGAAGAATAAATAAAACATAAACATAATATATATCATATATAAATATAGAGTCATCTTACTTTCTACCATGATAGGTGGTAGGAGATAATCGAACAATCATCATTTCGCGAGACGTTAGTTTTCCATCCACAGAAACAATATGCTCTTCACCCATTAGATGATAGTGTGTGTAAGTGTAGTTCGAATACTTATCATAACAACATCCTAATATATTGAGGATACTGGTGTTGTTAAAAAATAATTGATTAAAAAGATTTTAGGGGTTGGAGAAGTAAAATAAACGAAAAGAAGTAAAGAGAAACCTTTAACTTTAATTTGGGTAACTCCCTTTGGTTTGAACCAAAAGTACTTCTTGAAGTGCCTTCTGCCTAAGGTAATGCTTCTAAGAGAGGAAGAGGGATGTGAATAGCTTAACTGGATAGAGTTAGGATGATCCAAAATTCTTGAGAGGTGTGAGGAATTGGTTATAAATGGTCTCCTTTTATAAGGGCGAGGAGGGGCTATTTTGGAATGTGTGAAAATATTATTTGATTATATAAAGATATTTGGTTTCTAAATGTCCAAAAAAAATTATAGTAGAAGATAAGATGACTCATAGTCTACATAATATCACCGAATAGTAATTGGATAGGTTTTGGATAATATTTTTATCATTATAATCTTATTTATTTAAATCATTTATTAATGAGGTAAACACTTCATCATTATTATTTTATAAATAATTTAATTTATTCGATGTCTAAATATTATAAAAAAAATACATGATGTAGGAAATCTTTTTATCTATCAATTAATATTTATAGTTAAAAATATTACTTATATAACACCATATAAAAATTAATTTACTAAAAGATTTTTGTTTATTTCATTTTTCCCTTTACTTTAAATTAATTAATCTAAGTGTCATTATCATTCATAAGTGGATCCATGGGGTCCCAAAATCTTCCCAAGTATGCCCATGGTCAGCGATTACTCATCCAATAATTTTAGGACAAGTGTAAATATAATTTTATATTATTATATTATTCTTTTTACCTTGAATTACCATATTTACCTTTAACCGCGATAAATAAAAGTCAAAAGATACGATTCATAAAAAATTATTTTCATCTTATTGAACAACATTTTACATACTAATCACAATCATATATGTTGGATTTTTGAAATTCAATTCATAGAAGTTATAAATTTTCATTTAATCAAAAATTGATGTTTTTCATGAAAATACCAAAAATTCAGCCTAAGCTATATTTGATAGTCTGAATTAAAAAATGATGTCTATTTTACCAAATTCTAAACATAGAAGTTGCATTAATTAATTAAAAATTAATTCATGTTGTTAAAACAAATAGTGTGTTTTTAAGAAACAATGACTATGAAAATATTGACACTCGTTTAGGTCCAAATTCAAAGTGAAATTAATTCTAATGAACGACATTAGATTAAATGGTAAAAATATATTCTAATTACAAATTAAAAACAATTAAAAAGATAATCTAACCATTTAAATAAATTAGAATAAAATTCTTTTTTGAATTAAAATACAATATTTTTCACTATTCATTAAAAAATGAACTTAATAGGAAAAATTCAAAAAATTTACACAAAGTAAATTTTCATGTCCCCATTCTAAAGAAGGATTTTATTTTGTCAAATAAAATGTATTAAAGTGACTAAAACTATATTTAAAGAGGGTTCACCATTAAAAGGTGGTAAATCGACCTTTTAATGTAAATTATGCTTAAAATTAGATTCATTCACATTTTTAGCCTCTATCATTTATTGGATAAAAGTAAATATATTTAACAAACATTTATAATCATATTGTAGTTTGATTTGTTCATTACCGCCAATACAACGACAATGATTTAACATCCATTTAAAAAAATAATATTATATTATTAATGTGCAACATAAGATTTCGAAGAAACATGTTGTTGCGTATCACGTACGCTATCTAACATAGAAACAAATTTAAAGTAAAATTAATATTTATTTTACAAATAATAATAAGTATAAAAATCTCTTATTCTTAATTTTCCAAGGATGTTACAATATATTTTACTAAATTTACTATTAATTTGAACCAAAAAAGGGGGTTAATTACCAAATTTTAACTTTATAATTATAGATATAATGTTAATTTTTTCTAATTAAATACCTTTAAATAGAAGAAATTAATTATAATTTAAGTGAAAAATATGTGAAAAACATATTTTTATGAAAAAACATTTGAGTGCATAAAAATAGATTTATTACCATATAATGCATAATATTTTTCTGAAAGTTAAAAATATTTTATAATGTAAAAAATAAATTAATTTTACAAAAACCATCAAAAAATAGGAAGTAATATAATATGTTGATATAAAATAAATTGAACATAGAAAAAAAATTTCTTATGTAGGAAAAAATCACTTTAATTTAAAAATAATTATTATGTTTCTCATTCTAAACTTGATTTTTTTTATAAATGTCAAAACTATATATTTTCATAATTCTTTATTAATATTCATACCCATAAATATAATGGCTTGGAATTAAAAAAACACAACATTTTAATAATGGAATAAAATTCACTTAAACTCATTATAGCTTGCACTGTAATCTATTGAAGAAATAATATTATTTAAACATAAATATTTAATAAAAATATCAGGTTGTTGTAGTTAACCATCACTTTTACATGAATTATTTCATGAATTTTAATATAAATATACTCAAATTAAAAACCAATGATTTTGAGGACTTGAGAATTTGGCTGACTAGTTTCATAATACATTAATGATAAAACATACAATGATGACTCTATTCTAATATAAATATTGTCCTCTTAAATACCTTTGAGCTCCTAACACTACATATGATGACCTAAAGAATTAATAAAAAAGGGTTGAGATGAAAACCATAACAAGGAAATAAATAGGATAACAAAGCATAACATTTTAGTCAAATGAAATATCATAATATAATGAATGAAACAGATCCTGGATAATCATATTGGAGAATAAAATAATGATAATCAAATCATATGATCAAGGAATCCTAGGATGTTGTACGAAATACTATATATGAGATAATCATATGCCATAAATGAATTCCTGGAAAACATCACATGGTGTACATAGTCCTATAATGTATTTGATTTAAATCCCAATCGCATACAAATCGTATCATGAGATTTAAGCATTACCTAATGAACTTGATCTCTATCTGGGAATAACCATAATAACATGTAAAATACTATGTCTTCCACAAATGGAAATGAAACATAAGGAATAAACATAATAATTACCCATTGATTGGATTGGGATATATATTTCATTTTCTTATAACATTATCCAATATCATATCATTATAGATAGTACAAAATATGAAATTAAATAAATATTGTTAATTCACAACTAAATAATGAAGGATATATCATTAATATAAATGCCTGTGAATTGAAGAAAATAAATGGAGTATTGTAATAATTTTGGAAATATTTATTTGATGTGTGTTTTAAAAAAAATGGTAATATAGAGATATTATAAAGGGAAAGGGTGTAATAATTTAAATAAAAACATGAATGAACTAAAATGGGTTTCCGTAATAAAATTAGTGTATTTAGAAACCATGTAATTACAAAAAACATTTCATTTATTGGTATAATGAATTAGTAAATGAATATCTAAGAGTTTTCATTTTTATACATTTCATATTGAAAAAAAATTGATGAAAAATCCTTTAAAAATATATATCCCCATTAAGGAAAAGATGAATTAAGATAGGTATATATGTTTGATATATATATTTACAGAATGTAAAATATGTGAAAATATTATTATAGGGAGAATTTAAGGTAAAATATAGAATAATATATAATGAATAACCTCAATCAAAATAGGGTAGTTCAAATTTATTCCTTACCATAGGTTCCATGCTAATTCAATAGTTTCACATAACATCCATAATAATCAAATTATAATAATGGATAACTTTATTAATAACCTTTTATATATCTATTTGAATTATTATAAATATATTATATTTGTTTACAATCATATTAATGAAATATATTTTTTAATTTCACTAAGATGAGTGCATTTATTCCATGGTTCCATGCTTGGATTACTTGTGGAAAATTATTAAGGTTCTAGAAAAAATGGGATAAATACCCCAAAATGTAAAATGAAATGGTAATAATGTACTTAAATTAACTAAAATTATCCCAAATGCTAAAAATTCTCATGAAATGTGGGTAATTCATTTAGTAAGAATGTTTTCATTATGCAGTTAGTTAATTAAGGCGGTTTTACCAAACATCATAAACTAGATTTATATTAATTTAGTTAAATATTTATTAAATATTTAAATAACATAAAAAAAGTTATGTTACAATTATTATCATAATATTTATGAGTAATAATATTTCTATAACAAGACTGGAAGGTGGTGGAGAAAGAAAAGTATGTTCTTTGTGGAGGTGGTGAACAAACCATATTGTGAACTATATTTTTGTTTAAGAATTTTTTTATGTGATGGTAGAGGATTGATATTCAACCAGAATAATAACATATATTTATATTTAGGATAATTATGATACTATTTTTAGTTGTATGGGTAACATATAATTGTGGTACAAAAGGAATAAAATTAAATGTTGTTTAGTGGATAATTTTATGTCTTCTTTTGGTATTCTCCTATTAGGAATCCCCTTAAGGCTACTTGAAATTGGCTATAATGAGGCCAAAATCACTAGGTAATGGAGAAGTGTTTCAGATAGATAAATGGGAAATTTTTTATAGGATCCAAGCCATTGAAGATGTAATGTGAAGGGATGATGAGGAGTGGTATTTATAAGTGTATGAGAAGAGTGATTTAGAATATTATATTTAATAGTTTATTATTATGGATCATGGGTAGCAATAAGTTTGATTAATGTGAATATATAATGTAAATGTTGAATTTTATTTCAATATAATGGGTTCTTATGTGAGACCATATGTAATTAATCATGTATATAACTTATATTGTTAAATAATAATTTTTACCATATTTTAATATTCACAAAAAAGAAATTATCTTATAAATATAGAAAAAATCACCCAAAAAATATTTTGATGTATATATTAACAAAATTAAATTAGATTTTTGAAAACAATTTTCTAAATATGATTAATTTTTGTTTTAATTTAAATTTGTGTTTATTTTAAAAATTAAAACGTTAATATTATGATCAATTGTTTGAACCATTGAATAATTGAAAAATGTTTCATAAAATTATATTATTATTATAAAATAATTTAATATTAATGTATCAAATTTTTTATGAAAATAATAATTATTTTCAATCATTATATTTGTTATAAAACTGAAAATTAATTGTATCGGTTTTACGAAAATACAAACACATATTATATCATTTATTTAAAATTTATTTACTTTTATTACAATATAAATATATAATATTTAAATTTTATAACAAAACATAATATTATAATACACATTTAAAACTATTTATACAACTCAAATGATGATGTTATTATTCCTAATGTTAGTATTATTATTACAATTACAAGATTAATATTATAACAGTCAGAACTAAAATGGTCATATGGGTTCCCTATATTCGATAAATACCTTATATTTCATTCATTCTTAACTGAATTTTATTTTCACTTAAGGTTATAAATATATTCATTTATATAGAAATATTGTATTACAAATATTCTATTTTATTTCATTAATATTTTTCATGAGGACTATTACTATGGTTGATCAAGCGAATGAAAAATTTCATATTATTTTTATCTTATATCCTATTTTCTAACATATTGTGTTATTTTTAGTTATTATGTCAATGTTTATTCTATAAATTAATTTTTAAAATTATAAAAATAAAATGTTGTTGGTTCTATCATGTGGTGAATTTGAAATATATAACTCTACATTACTAAATATGAAACATTTATTTAATCTGAATGGAAATCCCATTATTAATACTAACATTTTTCACGTTCTTACCCTCTTGTAATATATATTATTTGAAATGTTTTCCCCAAATGGGTTATCTATTAACCTGAATTTTCCCCAGTCATTTCCATTGAAAAATCCTGTGATTAGGGTGTTATGGGAGCAATTGGTGGCTTACGTCATGATTTTTCCAAATTTCCAGCTTTTTTTGGCATGTGGCGGTATCGACATGTCAGTGCATTTTCATGTCAGTGTGTCAACATGTCAGTGTGTTAGCATGTTCGTGCATTGGCATGTTAGTGTTTTGGCATGTCAGTATATCAGCATGTCAGTGCCTCAACATGTTAGTGTTTCGTCATGTCAGTGCATCTGTGAGTTGGGGGCATCAACATCAGTGAGTTAGGAGCGTTAGTGTCAGTGAGTCCAGGGTTTTAGCATCGATGAGTCCGGGAATCAGTAGGTCAGGGCATCGGTAGGTCCTGGCGTCATCAAGCCATGGCATCTGTAGGTCAGTGTCGATAGATCAGCGTCACTGGCATATCGTCGGTAGGTGATGTCTGTAGCTCACCCTTTGGTGGATCAGCATCGGTGACTCACCCATCGGTGAATCATTTATGGTTTTCCCAGTTTCCCAACATTTCTGTCTCGCCTATCTTACAACTTATTTGATGTAAACCGAGATTAAATATTTCTTCATGTGTTTTAAGGGCACTTCAAAGGGTATTAATTATATCTTTAAATATCCTAACATCTTGGGCAATTTGAGATACTAAAAACACATGGTCTTGACAATGATCCCACTATTTATGACTTTTAGAAACTATTCTTATTTTAAAATAGGATCTGACTCTTCAACTCTGGGATATTCCTTTCCTCATGTGTTTCTTGTGTCCCATTGGTTCATCTAGAGCCTTCCTTTGTATGCCTATCCTAGAGATATCAGACTCAGTTTTCTTAGAGATATTTCCTATGAATCGAGTGATCCATCTTCTTGGATCAATGATGAACTTAGGTCCTTTGATTATTCAGGTAGGGATTTATTCTATCTATATTTAATTGTGCATCATGTGTGGTGGGTGTTCTAATGATTTCCTATGATAAATGGATGAATACATTTCTTAAAATGAGAAACAAACAAGTAGTAAATATGATCTAAAGATAAAAAGGTAATGAAATAACAGGATGAGAGTGGATTGATGTGTGATCATCTCATTTATTTTAGTTATCATTTTTTATATTATGATATTTTGTTAATGTAAAGCCTTTTGAATATCATGTTTGTTCTTGGTTTTTGCTGGCTGACCAGTGATGCTCTATTTTCTTGAAATGCTTGAACAAATTATTCTAACATGAAATCTTTTTAATCAGTACACTGGTTAAATAAATGGATTACCTCCGGATCCATCTAGTTCTATGATAACCCCGGTTATAATTAAGTGGAATTATAGAACCTATATTGGTCAAATATGAATATATACACATCCTATTGATAGGTGTGGCTGAGTTCTGTGTTCTATTGAGTTTTTTAAATTTGTGTGAGTTGGGTGGTGCTACTATTGGGAGAATAGTTGTTGGTACCAGGTTGAACATATGAGTTGGTTCTATGAGTAGGTTGTGGTATACGTTTGATGTGGGTATGTGGTTAAGGGTAGTTAATATGTGATTTGTGTATGGGGAGGTACATAGGTGAGTTTTCTTCTCAGTCTGAAATATTGATTGAATGTGGAATGAATGAACTTGTAGAAAACTGAACTTCCATTGCTATGTTTTGACAATCATATTTTCTGAAGTTGGAAAAAACTATGTCTATGAACTCTTTGGGTTGTGGGACTGCATCTGGGAATTGTTTGGGAAGCATGGATATAGGGTTTGGTTTTGCGATAAGGATTGTGCAGTATAGTTTTTAGGAATGATAGTCTCTAGTGGGTTTGTAATTGTGTGTTTAGTTAACCAAACACTTCTTCTTCTAATGTGGTTGAACATGTTGTGGTTGGTAGTGTCTTGGTAGTGCTGTAATTAGTTACAGTGAATCCATTAAATAAATAAATGGTAAGTGATTGAATGAAAATGGGATGGGTTATGCTCTGGTGGTGGCTTCTTAGTGGTTGTGCATATAGGGGTAGCGACAAGTGTGGTTCTGTGAGGGTTGGTTGGATTGTTTGGGGATCCATATTTTTGGGATGATTGTTTTCTTAATTATATGTATATATAAATATAAAATGTAGTTCCTTGTGATTTATATATGTACCCTACCCTTGTTGTGAACTATGCGCTAAACACCTCCATTTTTAGGGGGGAGGGTGTGTTTCCCAACATCCTAGTGGGAGGATAGATGGTTGGTTACTGATTTTCGGTCTCACACACTCTTTCAGTTCTTCCCTCTTGAGCTTATCTAGGATGGATATAATTGCTTGAGTTTTACCATATTCCAAGATTCTTTAGGCGAGGAATTTTTGTTGATAGGGGGACTAGGTGTTTGTTGGCTAGGATTGTTTTCTCAGGTGTCTTAGGGATGAGGCCCATGCGTTTTTGGGTGAAAGGTGTGGTTATTGTGGCCTAGGACTTTTCTTGCATGATTTTGTGGGTTTTGAGGCCCAAATGTGTGAAGGTAGGTTGTGGCATTGAGGCTGTGTATGGGAAGAGTGGTTGTGTCAAGATGTTATCCATTAAGGATGTGTAGTTAACTAGTAGGAATGTTGGGTGGGGTACCAAAATGTTGATGTTATTATACTACTACTTTACATGGTTTGCGTTATTTGGTGATAGTGACTTAGTGAGGTTGAGCCGGTTAATATTCCTTGGTATGTGGCTAAGCATATACAACTTTCTCACAAAGACATTAGTATGTTACCCTACATGTGAATGAGTTTCTTTAGTTTTCCCTACTGAGTATACTTTTATGCTCACCCTATGTATATAAAATTGTTTCCAGGTATCTATGGGGACTTTGAGGACCGTGATGGACCATACTAGCTCAGACACTGAGATTAGTTGTCATTTCTTCTTAGAAATTTTCTTTTGGTACTTCCCCTTTATAGATTAATTTTACATTGTATCTACTTTACTATTGAACATGCATGTGGGAATGGATTTTGGATTTACTTTTACTTTTGGTATTTTAGAGTTGTTGGGATTTACCATCTTATCTCTCAATCTTTCCCTATAGAAAGGCGAATTCCTTCCTTTTTTGTGTGAGATTATATAACCTTTGTGTTAGTCACCACACTAGGGGCTAGAATAGCCAGGACTTTGGGGTCATCATATATCCTTCTTCTTGAAGAGGGATAGGTCTGACAGGTTGTTGTCCTTTCCATTATCTAGGAGAAGGTGGGTCATAAAAAAATTGTATCAGTGGGTGGTTTATGGGAGATTAGATATTTGATTGATTTTAGAGTTAGGAATAGTTTTGATTTCTTGTTATGGTAGGGAAACAATGTTAGACAATCTTGGTACGTGAAATAGGCCAGGGAACACCAGCTAGGACATGAGTTTTTAGGGGGGCCCTGTGATCTGATGTAAGGACTCTGAATCTAATGAACGATTAAGTGAGGCTACACCGATTGTATTGTAGAGACCCTGGGAAACGTTAATGCATCATAATGACTTGTGTTATTATGTGTCTTGGGTGTTTTGGGAATTTAATATACACAAAGAGTTAAAAACATTAAAATAAATTTTCCACACTACTCAGGCTTAGGAGTTCCTTGTTTACATTCCAGCTATGGAACCTTGACATCTCCCCCATGTGATACGAGCAGTTGAAGCCTAATAGGTTTACCTGGTAGGTCATTAGAAGGACAATAAAGATGAAAAAGATGAATAGTGTAAGAAGACGATTTGTGCATTCCAATGACAGAATTTTGGGAAGTATGAGGGTAGTATCTCAGACATGGAGACAATAAGTTGGCTCGATGTGATGGTAATAACTTTTAGCTTGATCCAGACTCTGAAAAAGTACTCGGTTCCTCTATAACAGAGCCAAATATGAGTATAATTACCTTAGCGGTGTACACAATACCTTAGGTAGAGGAAGGAAACTATTGTTTTGTGGGATAACATTGTGAAGGAGTTGTGGGTGGAATTATTTTTTTCCACAATGAAGGCCGAGAAGAGGTAGGAGATACTCTCCCTTCAGTAGGGAAGTTCGATGGTAAAGGAACCATGGACCAGGTTCAAGGATCTCCTATTATTTGTGATGTACCCATTTCCATATGAGCAGTCACAAGAGAGACACATAGAGGAGGTAGTCTGACCTTCTATTCAGTATGTTTCTACTCCTTTCACTATTCCGACATACATAGAGGATCAGAAGAAGGATGAGGTAGTGAAAAAGATGCACTCACTTGGAGGCATGTTGTGAGAGGAGATCCATCTGAGTTTTTCAAAGTGGAAAGCCATTAGCAGTAGGTATCTAGTGTCAGGACCTTCCAGGTTTCAGACAGTGGGGAGTTGGACTCAGTAGTTCCAATTTGGATCTCCTAGTCCTCTCCCTTTCCCTATGGGCCTGGGACCGAGGTACTTTGTCATTGGAGGCCACAGGAATCTTCAGAATTAGTTCCCAGTTCGAGTGCTGTATAGTGGGGGTGGAAAAATACAGTGACCACCTCAGCCACAGTAGTTACCTGTCAGGACCTTCCAGTAGTAGGGGGATCGAGCCCTCGTCCAATGAGGGTAGATACTGCTGGAGGAGGCCAAACTCAGGGTTCTTCTTAGGGACCTCAACAACGGAATTTTCAAGGAGGTGGTTATCAGTATAGGGGTAGATGAGTTGGGTGTGGGTAGTTGCACAACACAGAGGTAAAAGTTCCAATAGATCCAGAGGTTGTTCGAGACATGATCAGTATATTTAATACTATTTCAGGTGCATTTCCTAGTTTATGAGATTTACACACCATTGTTTCACCCGGTTAATCCAATGCTCTAGGAATATATTTAGAAATAATTCACATGTCCCCAGTGTTGAGTACTCTAGATAGAGTTCGACCTATTGATTTGATATTTTTTGAGGATGTAGACTGATGTTAGGGCCGCATTAGTATATTGGGGATCTTCCTCTACTATAGATACATCCATACGATGTCATCCTCCGCATTTCCTAGATGTTTTCTATTCATGCTATTGTCACCTTCTTCTGTAGAAGTGTCATGTTCTCAAATATGGGTGGCCAACGCAAAGAATTCATTAGCGAGTAGAGTTTTCTAGAGAGAAGCCTTCATATAGGGCCTCTTCTTCCATTATTAGAAAAGTTGTCAGTGGGATTTGTAGATTCAGAGATGGTGGAAGATTCAAGGGTTGTTATTGAGTTTCTATATGACTTCCCTGATGTGGTTTTGAATCTACCCCCTCAATGAGACTTTGAGTTTGGGATAGACATGCATCTCGGTGCCTATCCGATTTCGATGGGTCTCTATTACGTGAAACCTTCTATGTAGTGGGATTCTTGGATTATGTTTTATAAACTAATGATGAAGGGTTTTATATATCCAATTGTGTTGTCATGGGGTGCTCCAATCTTGTTCGCGCAGAAGGCAGATGTTGGTCTAATACTGTTCATATACTACTAGAGACTGAATCATGTGACAGTCAAGAACCATTACCCCCTTCCATGGATCGAAGATCTTTTCAACCTGTTAAAGGGAGAAGGTTGGATCTCTAAGATTGACATGCGGTCTAGATATCACCAATTTAGGCTAATGGAGGGTGACATCCCAATGACTACTTTCGGGTGCTGGTATAGAAAATTTGTGTTGATGGTCCTATCGTTCGGTGTTACAAATGCACCAGTTGTGTTTATGGGGCTCATGAAAACTATTTTCTTTAATTACATGTATCATTTCACTATCATGTTCTTCAACGAAATCCTAATATACTCCAGGCCATAGGAGGAGAAAGTTTCGAATCTGAGGACTTTCTTGGTGGTCCTATGAAATCACCTTCTCTATGGAATGTTGTCTAAGTGAAAGTTATAGATGGAAGAGGTGAACATACTTAGACACATAATGCCTCCTCATGTGATAGTGGTGGACCAATTAAAGTTTGAAATAATTTTTTCATAGGTGGCACCCATGAATGTAGTGGAGGTTTGTAGCTTCCTAGGTCTGGAAGGCTATTACTAGAGGTTCTTACTTGACTTTTCTCAAGTTACAAATCCTTTGGATGCTTTAAAAAAAGACTAGGGCTTCATAGAGACTGATCGGTTCTAGTCATATTTCATCTTTCTGAAGGGGAAGATGGTTATCTCCCCAATGCATAGGTTTCCTTAGGAAGGGTGCTGTTCGAGGTATTCTCTAAAGCTTCTAGCCAAGGATTAAGTTTTCTTCTGATGTAGTAGCGATGAGTAATATCTTATGGGTCAAGGAAATTACATCTTCATGAATGTAATTACTTCACCCATGGTCTAGAGCTTGCATTGGTTATGTTCATTCTGATGTTGTGGAGGCATTACCTCATCAGGGATCACTTTGTGGTCTTCACAGATCAAAATAGCATGAGGTATATCTTTTCTCCATGAGATCTGAACCTACGGCAGTGAAGGTGGATGGAGTTCCTCTAGGATTACAACTTTGAGATCACCTGAACCCTAGGGAAGGAAACATGATGGATTATGCCTTGAGCAGGAAGTCACAGAAGAAGGTAGTTCAAGAATCAACGAATGCTTGGAAAAAAACTTAAGTGTTGGCTGCATTGTGCCTGGATTCTAGGAAAGAAAGTGGAAGAGGATATTTGATTCAGATGATAGTTAAGTATTCCTTGGTGCAAGAAGGTAGAGGAGCCCAAAGGGGAGATTTAGAGGCTGAGGTGGTGCGTGATCACATTCTACTGGGTGTAGCTCGTGAATGATGGTTAGAGGATAATCGGGATCAGATGTTATTTTGTGGGATTCTATTTTTCACAGTGGTAACGCACAAGGGATTTCTCTTTGATTTCCATAGCTCACCCCTGGTGGTGCATCCATGAGTCTCTAAGATGTACCAAGGCTTGAGGGAATAATTTTCATGGCCTGAGTTGAAGCAGACAACAGCAGAGTTTGGGGAAAGAGGCCTAGTGTGTTAGTAGGTGAAAGTTGAGCACCATGTTCTCGGTGATCTGTTGCTGCCCTTAGATGTTTCTGAGTGGAAGTGTATTGAGATATCGATGTATTTTTTTCTCAATATTACCAAGGACTCATGGAGGATGCAATTCTCTTTGGGTAGTAGTGGACTAGTTGAAAAATCCAGCTCACTTCTTGGCGATCAAGGAATTGAGCATGATAGATTCCTTGGAAAATAGGTATGTGGATGAGGTGATGAAACTACATGGAGTTACAAGATCCATTGTCTTAGATTGGGATAAAAATTTTATGTCATGAGTTTGGAGTGGATTGCATCATGCCTTTGGAACCCAGTTACACCATAGCTCTGGTTTCCACCCTCAGATGGATGAGCAAATAGAGAGGACTCTCTAACCATTGGAGGATATGATGCATGCATGTGCTTTGGACATAGGAGGATTGTGGGTACAATAATTTCCCCTGTTAGAGTTTTCCTAAAATAATATATATTAATCTACCATTAGAATGGAGCCATTAATAGACTTCTACGTAAGACCATGTCATTCACCCATATGTTGGATACAGGTCGGGGAATTAGCCCTTCTTGGAGCAGAGGTAGATTAGTGCACAACGAAGAAGGATCGACATGTGTGTGAGAGAATGAAGGTATATCCAGACCGATTGAATTCATATTCCAATCATAGGATGAGGCCCTTGGAGTTCTAGTTTCGGGACAATTTTTTCTTTATGGTTTTTTCAAGATGCATACAAAGGGGGTTCGGCAAGAGAAGAATGATTTATCTTAGGTTCCTAAATCATTTCGGGATGTTGGGATGAGTTGGAGAGGTGTCATATCAGCTGGTCTTTCCACCGTGGTTAGAGAAAATCCACGAAGTCATCCATGTCTCTCAACTCTGTCAGTATCTACACGATGAATCCCACATCCTTGACTAGGGAGCATTGGATATCGAGGATGACATGACATTCGTGGAGTGAAAAATAAGAATAAAGGATCGTGAGGAGATGGTGTTTCATGGATGGACCATTCCTCTTATGTGTGTGTTATAGAGGCATGGCATCCTCGAAGAGAGTACTTGCGAATAAGAGGCACAGATGCATGCCCTGTACCCGGAGCTGTTCTATGTTTCAATTGTGTTTTTCTTGGTACCTGGCTTATGATCAAATGTTTGATGTCACTTACTGTATGATAAGTTGCTTCCTTGTTCAATGTTTTTTTGTGAAAAGTTATGAATATGTGGAGGGGACGACCTAATCACTAATCAAGACATATTAATGTGGATGCAATTAAACTCGTTTTGTTGAGACAGTTCTACCCAAAGAAGATATTATCTTGACATGGGGGAAGGACCTCCCTAATCCATGTGTCTAGAAGGTGTGACCTTTAGTGGTTGTGTTGTTTCTTGGGGTTTGTAGAGTGGTATTGATTCTATATTAGTTCATGAGATAGATGAAAATGAGGTGTTTTTGGACATCATGGTTTTCATTTAAGATTTATAACAAGATAAGATGGTTTACTAATGACAGGTATCCTAATGGAAGGTTTTTCCAAAATCTTTTCTTCTAGGTTAGTTTTGAATTCTAGAGGATGAGAATAGTTTTAAGGGTATCTGTCTTTAATAAACCTGATTCCACCAGCCATTTATTTTTTTAGAAAAATCTTGTTTTTATGGGGTTATGGGAGGTTTCACTGGATTGATTCATAATTTTTACAAATTTCAAGCTTTTTTGTCAGCATGTCAGTGCGTCAGCATATCAGTGAAATGACATGTCAGTGCATTGGTAAGTCTATGCGTATGCATGTTAGTGAATTAGTGAGTTAGGGGCACCAACATCGGTGATTCATAAGCATCAGTGTTGGTGAGTCGAGGGAAATAGTATGTCAGAGCCTTGGTAAGTCAAGGCATCAGTAGGTTAGTGTGTTCTTAGGTCGATGCATTGGTAGGCGATAGAATTGATAGCTCAACATCGGTATCTCATCATTGATTTCTCAAAATTTTTAGGTTGTTTCAGTAGCTCACCCATTAGTGGATCAACATTGGAGATTAAATTGATGTTTTCCCAGTTTTTTCTTTTTTTCCAGTTTCTCCTCGCTTACATCACATTTGATGTAAACCGAGTTTAAATCCTTCGTAAGGAATTTTTAAGGGCACCTCAAATGGTGTTAATTATATCATTTAATATCCAAATGTCCCATGAAATTTGAGATACTCAAACCACATGGCCTTGACAAAGATACCCTACTTTTTGACTTTTGGTAACCGTTCTTCCTTTAAAATAGGATCCAACTCTTCAAAGTCGGGATCTTCTCTTCTCTGTGTGTTTTCGGTTTCCCCATGGGGAACATAAAGCATTCCTCCCTAGAAATGTTATACTCCATTGATATATCTATCATGCTTATTTTTCATAGAGATCGTTCCTACAACTTGAGAGATCCTTATTCTTGGATCAAGGAGAAACTTCGATCCATAGATCAACTAGGTATGGATTTTTTCTCTCACTCTTTAATTGTTCATCATGTGGGGTGGGTGTAATAATGATTTATTACGAGGAACTTCAGAATAAGTTTCATAAAATGAGAAATAAACAAGAAGTAAATATGATCAAAAGATAATGGGGAAATTAAATAACGGTATGATAGTGTATTGATGCTTTATTTTTTTCTTTATTTTAGTCATCCTTGTTGATATTATAATCAGTTATGGATGTAAATTATTCATAAAAAATAGTCATTGGTGGTATTTTCTATCCCACTAGTGATGTTCTGTATTGTTTAGATGATTGAACAAATGACCGTTACATGAAATCTTCTTAATCACCTACACTGGTAAAATAAATGGATACCCCCAGAATCAAGACTATTCTATAATCTCCCCAGTTATAATTAAGTGGAATCAAAGAACCTCTATCGGTTAAATCTTAAGATATACACATCTTGTTGATAGGTGTGGTTGAGTGTGGTGTTCTTTTGAGTTTTGTGACTTTGTGTGAGATGTGTGGTGCTGCTGTTGGGAGCACGGTTGTGTGTACTAGGTTGGACGTAGGAGTTGGTTATGTGATATGGGTGTTGTATGAGTGTGAATTGGGGATGTGGTTAATGATTGTTAATGTGGGATTTCTGCGTGGGGTGTTACCGGTGTGAGTTGTCTTCTTAGTCAGAGAGAATGATTGATTGTGTAATGGGTGAATTTGTAGGCTGTTGAACTACTTTTGTTGGGTTTATTACCATCGTATGTTGTGAATTGGGACTATAGTATACTTATGAACTCTTTTTTCAGTGGGACAACATCTGTGAATCATTTGGGTAGTAGGGTTATAGGGATGGGTTGTGAGAGAAGGATAATGTGGTATAGTTTTAAATATTGATAGTTAGAAATAGGTTGGTTACTGTGTGTTTAGTCAACCATACTCATCGCCTTATAAGGCGGTATAAGATGTTGAGATTGGTTGTAGCTCGGTAGTGCTCAAATGAGTTACAGTGAATCCATTATATAAATATATTGCAATTGATTGAATGAAAAGGGGTTGGTTTATGCTCTGGTAGTGGGTGTTGTGTGGTTGTACATATAGGGGTAGCAAGAAGTGTGGTTTTATGTGGGTTGGTTGGATTGTTTGGGGATCTTTACGATGGGGATGAGTGTTTGCTTACAAACACACACACACACACAGATATATATATATATATATATATTGTAGTTCCTTTGGATTTCTATATACACCCCACCCTTGTTAAGAAATATTTTATTAACAACTTCATTTAATTGGGGAGGGTGTCTTTTCTGACATCCCTACGGAAGGATGGATTGTTGTTTACTGACTTTCTTCATCTCACCCAAATCCGACTCTTTCAACTCGAGTGTATCTGGGCTAGATATAATGTCTTGAGGATTACCATTGTCCAAAATTGTTCAAGTGAGTGTTTGTTGTTGATTGGGGGCCTAGGTGTGTGTGGTCCCAGATTGTTTTCCCTAGTGTCTTTGGGGTGAGGCTGAGGTGTCTTCTGGGGAGAGGTGTTGTGGTTGTTTTCCATGTGTCTGCAGGTGGGACTGTGTATGTTTTGAGGCCCAAGTATGTGTGGGTAGGTTGTGGTAGTGGGACTATGTATGGGAAGAGTGGCATCATTAGGATGTTATCCATTAGGGATGAGTATCTATCCAGTGGTAAAGTGGTGCGGGGACCCAAACGTCGAGGTGATTATACCACTACTTTACTTGTCTTGCATTATTTATTGAGTGTGGTTTTGTGTGGCTGGGGTAGTTAGTATTCCTTGGTAGGTGCTTGATGTTCTACTACTTTCTCACAGGGACATTAGTATGTTCCACCACCTGTGTACATGAGGCATTAGTTTTCCCTACTAGGTATACATGTAATCTCCCACTATATATAACGAACTATTTATATGTTTCCAGGAGGACTTCGATGATCGTGTTGGACCGTAATATCTTAGGCAGTGAGATTAGTTGTCAATTCTTTTTAGTTCTTTTCTTTTGTTACTTTACCATTATAGTCTCATTGTAATTTGTCTTAGCTTTACTTTTTAACATTCACGTGGTAATGGATTTTGGATTTACTTTTATTTTTCTTAATTTAGAGTTGTTGGAATTTACAATATTTACTCCTAATATTGTCCTATATAAAGGGTAATTCCTTCGATTTTTTTGTGAGATTCTATACACTTGGTTATAGTTGCTACTCTGAGGCCTATCGAAGGCGAGACTCAGGGGGTCATCATCTCTCTTTTATCTTGAAGAAGGAAGGATCTAGAAGGTTGTTGTTCTTTCGCTCATCTTAGATAAGGAGGGTCTTGAAAATTTAAAATTGATGAGGGTACTTCTCCTTTCTTTCTTCATCTCATTCCATATTATCCTCCTAGAACCTATAGTTAAAAAATAGTACCTTAACAAGATGAGTTGTCTTAATGTGTATAATATCACTTCTATGTTCCATGATAATAATCGGTTCCTCCTCATAAGAAATATTATTTTCCATTTAACACCATAAGTTTTAATGAATTGTTTTTTGAAATAAATTAAAAGTAATTAATGGATTGCATTTAATGATACACCACGTTATGATTTAATTATACACAACATGAAGTCAGACATATTATACTAGAATTTTTTTTTCTTTTGGTAAATGAAACACTAAGTGTAACCTGTGTAACACATAATTCCATTTTTATATTCTGTTACATGCAACACCAATATTATCTTGCATCAATTCTAAGTATAAACCAAACATTACATATTATTAAAATATTTTTTTGATAGTTATCACCTAACTATTGGAATTTTATATATGAATATGATTATCTAGATTATGAAAATATGGTTTACACAAAATTATATATGTAATTCTATGGTTAATTATAAATGAACGTATATATTATTTTAAAATAATGAAAAATTATTTTATGAAAAACTATTTTCAAATGCAAAGACACATTATACCTCAATAAAATAAACAAACAAATTTTTATGAGAGTTTTTAATAAAATTAATATATTATATATTAAATAAAATATTTAATAGTCATATTATGTTTTTCTAGATAATAGATAATAATAATTAAAATTTTACTGATAAAAAGAAATAATTTTAAAATAATGTTCTACTAGCTTTTAATAGTTTATTTATTTTAAAAATAATTTTTGAAATGTTTATAAATTATATATTTTTAAATAAAATACATTTTAGAAATAGATATGTCAAAATTATCTCTTAGTGAAATTTTGGGATTTTTCTGAAAAGATTCTTTTTTCATGAATAACCAAAACTATTGAATTTGAGTTGAAAATTACCTTTTTCATTGAATTATTTATATAGTAAAATCATATTTTAAATTTGTTTTAAAGTATAATTACATTAATTATGCATCTATTAATACAATTTAGGTCCTCTTAATCAATTTCATATTGAATTTAGATATAAAAACATTGTAAAGATTTGAACATTAACACTTTAAAAAACCGCTTTCTCGGCACGTCTGTTGTATTAATTTTAAATTAATTTTTTAAATTATATGAATTCAATTTCAAAAAATGTATTCCATATTCTTAATTGGAACAATTTATAATTTATATTAATTTCAACTTATTTTTTTTAAAAAAATGATTAGTGTAAATAGTTACAATTAATCCCTATGATTAAGAGAAAATTGAGTTTATAGAGAGGCTAAATATTAAACTTAATGGGATAATGAACTATAAACTTTTAAAAAACACATTGGATAAAAATATTTATACCTTAAGCCTTAATGGATATAATTTAGTGCAATATTGGATACGTTTTTAGTTAAAAACGTGGTTAAACTTATCTTCTTTTAAAAGATGACATGTGTGTCTTCTCCCCCACTTATAAACGGCCAGCCCTCTCCACCTCTCTTCACACATTCAAAAGAAATTTTTTCATCAAATACATACATAATTTTTTATAAAAAATATCTTATATAAACCTATAATCTTCACAATATGTATTAATCGAACCAAGTTAGTCCTTCGGTGTAAACCAAAAGGGGATACCCAAATAATATGTATCATTCATCAACACATGTTTTTGTTATGTTTATTTCTAAAACCCATTGAATTAATTTTTTATCATGAATATATAAAATTTTCATTATATTAAATATATTTATAAGTTTTTATGTTATTTTTAATACATAAAAACACACACATTTTTATCAAAGGGGTTATGAATTCATTTCTCGTGTGTATGGTAGACTACCATATCAGAAATCTAGGTAGTTCATTTATACATTACCACTATTCATGGTTGGGTATAATGATGGGAATAATTTTTATATATTTTTTTTATTATTTCTTTGATGGTATTATTATTTTTAAATTGTTATATCCCATATACCTTCATGATTTACATTTTTTGGGAATTTGATAATTTCATTAGTCTGTATGACGAATTACTACCTTGTGATGTTATGTAAATCGTTCACAATTTACATGGAATGTGTCAAGGATGCGTTTAATATAAATAATCTATATTTATTAAAAAATAATAAATGAGTATATATATATATATATATATATTTCTATCATTTAATTTTTTTCTATAAATATGATAAAAAATTGAAACCACAATCAACCTTACTTATGGAATACCTCCTCCATGAATGATGTATATCATTTCAAATAACTAAATTGTATGGATTAATATAATTAAATATATAATGAATATATATTATATTTGTATCATAGTTATAATTATGGTGAATATTAATTCATTATTTAATTAGGAGGATCAATAATAACAAGTCAAAACTTGTATGAAAAAACATATGCCACCTGAAACAACACATTTACATGGAATTATTAATAAACATGTAATATAAATTCATAATAAATAATATATAATAAGATAAATATTTTAATTGTTGTATTTTTTATATATAATATACTTATATTTATTATTCATGAGGTCTTAACATGTATTAATGAAGTCAAGACTTAATGTAAGGGGATTTCTAGTCTAACTTTTATTTCTGCAGGACTTATTCCATATTCACCCCCATTTCTTTTAATTTTCTTATATAGTCCTATATCAAATTTTATACAATGAATTTAATTTTTTTCATTATATTAAACGTTTCAATTGATTTTATTCTTTTACGGATCTCCTTATTCAAAAGTTACACAAGTAGAAAGGGATTTGTGTCTCTCCTTTTACTTCCTTGAGACCCATGTCATATTCACCACTTATTTATTTTATGAGATTCGTAATATTTACAAGAATTTATTTTAATAATATTATAATTTAAATAATTTTTATTTAAATATAAATTGTATTATCTCTCTTTCATGGGGTTTTTGGTTCAAAAGTTACAAAATTGGTAAGATATTTTTGTTATCACCTTTCCTTCTTTGAGACGCATGTTATATAATGCACCCACATTTATTCATGAGGTGTATATAAATCCCATTTTACATGAAATATAACGAATTTATTCATCCTTGGGTTGTTTTATAATTTATATTATATTTTTCCTTATTGGGAAATAGGATTCATGTTTACCAGAGTGGTATGAGTTTTATGTAACAATCGAACCATTTTATCTGTACTATTTATGATCAAATTTCCAATATTGAAATAACATGATATACTTCCCAATAATTCTAATTTATTTTACTATAAATTTGTTAGTAATTATATATTAATTTAATTCCACCATTTTACTACTTTTTGTGACATAATATAATTATGATTTTTTAATAAAACACAAATTTATTAATCTATTCAATCTAAAATCTCTTTTCCTAAAAAAATGTTTTATTAAAATATTTTAATTTTTATTAAATATTTTCTTATGAAAAAATTCATGGAAAATGATTTTATTTTTTTTATTTTCATTTCTCCCTTTATAAGTTTTTAATGTTATTTTTAGGGAAAATGGCCTTCAAATTGTTTTATGTTTTATAAATAATTATTCAAAGTGAAAAGGGTATTTTACTCAACAAATGTTTTAAATTATCCTTTTAAAATTATTTTCCATCAAAGATGAAATCCGTTGGTATTACATATTATTTATTCTGGATACAATCAAAAGTTACTATTCATATTCTTTCTCTTAATGGTTTATGTTTTAATGGAATGTTGTTTATGGGAAATCATTTACTTCCACTTGTAGATAATGTTTCAAAGATATTGTTATTTAACCCATTTGTTTTACATGTTTCAATCAGGTTTATGAGATATAAACAAGAAACCCATTTCTTTTGCATGGGTTAATCTTGTTATAAAGGTAATAATGGATTTTTATGAGTTATCTGATGAAATTCATGCCCTATATACATTTTTCATGATGTGGTTCTATGAAATTACTTATTCAATGTGGTGGCCTTAATATAATCTGGTATCACTGTGAAAACTGATATGATGGGTTGGCCAATATAGTGTTGGGTAAGAATGTTATTGATTACATGATGGGTGCCCCTGAATAAAATGTAATTTCATCAGGTAATGATAAATTATATGTGATCCTAGAGGGTGAACATGTGTTTATAATAATCCCAAATATTTGGGTACATTGGTGTCTAGTCTAAGAATTGTGGTGAGGGTACATAGGTGGTCAACCCAAGCCTAAAGATGATGGTACGTGAGTTTTCATTCCAAGGCAAAATATGACGGTATATGGGTAGTCTTCCCAAGACCAAAGATGAGTGTACATTGGTAGTTAGACCATGCACAATATAGGTACATGGGTTGTCATTCCATGCCCAATGTAGGTACATGGGTGGTCATCCCATGCCCAATTCATGGACATGGGTGGTTGTCCAAATCCTACCGGTTTATGAATGTCTTTGTTGGAAACTTTGACATAATATTTTATATGCTTATATGTATCCCACAAATTTCGGGTCATTTGATCTCATGGATCTTGTTCTTTGGTTTTATTATGACTCATGTTGCATGAGCTACCAATCTTTATTCCATATCTCTTGATTATGATATTTGATATTCAAGGTATAGTTTAGAACTGTTTTTATCATGTTATCATATCCTTATGGTCATATTAGGATTACTTATCTCTTTTATTTACACTAAAATAAATTATTTTCTCACTCTTTAATATGTTTCCTTTCCCCAGGTTATGAATAATTGTTTTATGTTACAGTACTAAAGAGAAATATCCTTTTAAGAAACATTAATGATTTTCACTAGATGAGAATATTTTTTTCCAAGTTTCTAAAAGAACTAAACAATTATAGTTATTGGAAATATTTTGTGTATTTTCTTAAATTTTCATATAAAAAGATGTAATTTCCATGTATATAATGCTTGGGTTGTTATAGTGGGTATTAGAGAAATGGTTTTATTAACATTTTGAAACTAGGATAGAAAACACCAATAAGATCCCTAGGAATATTTATAAGGATATGCCTATAGTGTTTTATAAGGATATGTATAAGAATGATCTAAAGTATAAGAAATTTTCCTAGAGTTTTTGAAATGTATTGAGCAAGTGAAATCCATGAAACAAATCCCTATCAAGATTCTACAAGTGGATTTGGATCTAATAGAGATATGATTAGGGGTAACAACCCCGAAAACACCCTATTGATCATGAATTGATTGGGAACATGTTCCTGATAATGGAACTTACTAAAATAATTGTTAGAAAATCCTTGGAGATATGATTTGGAAATTCCCAAATTTGGTATAAACCATCATGAAGGGTTAAGATGTATGATGATCATATATAACTCTGGTTATTCCTAAGGTGTCATTGATTTAAAAAAGTTTTATTATTTAGACATATTATAAGTGATTTTTCATGATTATGTGTTTCCTAAATTTGATTAATGTTTCTAAAACTATTTTTTTGATTTTATTCAATGATGTGAACTATGTGGAAGTAGGTAAAAATTGAATGTGATGGATAATTTCTTGATCAATAGGAAAATGTGACAATGACTAGAGTAATGGATGTTGTGATAAATCTTAATAATTTATGATGAAAGATTATTAACAATGGGAACCTCAACCCACTCTCAAACTCACCAAATTATAAAAGGATATTTTTCAGTGAAATTTTAGGTAATTGAGAACAAGGATTAAATAATAATGAGTTTCCTATATGTAAATAATGTTGAATTAAGTACACAAGGAAATGTCATAAAGCAATGAGAAGATATCTTATGTGTGGTGAAGATAGAAATAAACTAAAAAATATACAAGGAAAAATTATTAGTTTAGTTACTAAAATTGATGGAAATATTAGTCTCCCCAAAGAATTACCAATAGTTGAATATTTTTTGTGTGGAATGTATGAGAATTATACAAATCAAATTACAAATAGAAATGATCATAAAGAGAATCTCTAACGTGGTATGATTAAAGTAATACTATTAATGACAAAGAGACTATGAATGAAATATGAATGAAATATGTGTTAATAAAGAAGGTGAGGAATCCATGTTAATGTTATAATGATGAGGTGGAATAAGAATAGTGTTTATATATTTTCATTCAAGAATTATATTATATTAATTATGCAATATATAAGTATTGTTCAGTAAAGGTTTTTTGTTAAGAAAATGAAAGAATATGTTGAATTGAATTTGTTTAAAGTCATGAATTTATTTTATAGAAAACACATGATCAAGGGATGGTATGTAACACCCTGAGATTTTATGAAAAATATTCTTTTTAATTTCATTAATGTCTTGTGTTATACGCTACACCAAAAGGAGCTTTCACAACACACATCTCTGACCTGGCTTAAATTACACGCAATCGTGACCTTCCATGATAGCGTGTGTTGTACGCAACACCAAGTTTCACTAAACAACGATATGCTATTAAAATATTATTAAAACTAGCCGTTATGAATAGTAATAACCAATTTTTAAAATTTTGTAAATTTTATTTTTCAAAATGGATTTCATTTTTGGATTCGGAATATCGAAATTAACTTAGTGTGAAATTCTGGTAATTTTCGGATAACTTTCATATTTTGATGAATAGTGGAAATTACTAAATTTTAATTAAAAACAACTTTTTCAATCGAAATAATTAATAGTGATAAATTATTAATTTTAGTGGTTATAAAGTATATTTAGAATATATTTTTACAATTTAATACAATAATGGTCATTGGATGTAATTTCACATTTAAACCACTTATAAACAAGTTTCAATCTTTTGATATTTATTATCTCTTAAAAACACGCTATTTGTTTTAACAACGGAATTAATTTTTAAATTAGTTAATGCAACTGATATGTTTTGAATTTGGTAAAATAGACATCATTTTTTGAGTTCATAATATCAAATATAGCTTAGGCCTAATTTTTGGTATTTTTCTGAAAACTTTCAATTTTCGATGAATAGTGAAACCACTAAGTGGTAGTTAGAAAAACTGAATTGTTCATAAAACATAATTTTACCGCTTCTGTGAGTGGAATTTCAAAAATCCGAGAGACACGGTTAATATCAAGGACTAAAATGTGGTTCAATGAGATGAAAATAATTTTTGGTGAATAGTAACTTTTTACTTTTTTTTACCACAGTAAAAAGTAAATAGTGTAAGTAAGGGTAAAGATGATATTATTATTACCATAACACATGTCCTAATTTTATTGGATAAGTGTAATTCGACCAAAAACAAACTTAGGAATAAAATATGACCATTTAGCCCCACTTGGATTAGATTAGGACATTTATTATTAATTTATTTAAAGAAGGGTTAAAATAGTTAAAATCAAAGTTTAATAAGTAAATAATTTTTAATATGGGGTTATACATAAGATAAATTCGACTATAAATATTCATTAGAAATATAAAAAGATTTCCTACATAATGGTATTTTATTTGTAATTTTTAGACATTAAATAATTTAATTTATTTATGACACAATGATGATGCAGTAATTATCTTATTAATGAAATATTGACATAATTGATGTTATAAACACCAAAATAAATGTAATTTGAGACTTTTTATGAATTCAACTAATTTTCTAGGTTACTATGATATATTAGTGTTGATTTAATCAACTTGGTTCGAACATATAATTCTGTTATGACTTTCACAAAAATCATATATCAAATAGTGTCAAAATTTACACAAAACAGTTTTTAAATCAAATATTATATTATTAATTGTTATTTTAT
This sequence comes from Viscum album, assembly GCA_963277665.1. Taxonomy (NCBI): domain Eukaryota; kingdom Viridiplantae; phylum Streptophyta; class Magnoliopsida; order Santalales; family Viscaceae; genus Viscum; species Viscum album. Next base: position 718,890,219 of record OY728159.1, on the reverse strand, counting down.
TCCTAAAAATCTAAGGTTCGGCCAAATGACTTAGATAAGGATATATATATTAATAATAAACAATCTGGGGTTCTTTTGGCATGTTATAGTAACTGTATTAACCATATAGTGTAAGAAAACAAAAAGACACGGTAAAAGTTAAATTATTTAACTTAGAGTTAAATCTAATTGATAAGGTTAAAATAATAATATAAACTTGTATAAATCCTATTGGTTGATAGGATTGCGACCCATCCCCACTTTAGCTTCGAAATAAGACCCTTTGGAACCATTATAAACCGATTTTGACTTTAATATAAAATAATATTTTGAGATATTCCTAAGGTGCCCCTCTCCTCCCTTATAAAAGGACACCTCCTCCCCCTCCTCCTCACACCAATTTGAGCATTCAAGCTCGGCCAACCCCTGCCAAAATCTCTTCTCCATTTCCCTAGAAACATCCTAGAGGTTCTGGTCTTCCTCAAAGACCAATTTTAGTGCCCTAAGAGGAGGTCTCAAAGAGGCGCTTCAAAGAAGAGGTAATTTCCGTTACCAATTATTTCACCTTTATTTCTTCTTCCACTTCTTCTTCTTAGGTTGTTTCATTATGAAGTAATAACAACAGTATCACTAATATACTGATATGTTATTATAAGTATGAAACAATCCTAATTCGCCATCTATCCATCCCAAGGAAAATGAAATCACCGCGCGTGCGTACGTACGGAATACCGTCTCCACGCCGTGGTGTAATCTGTTTTTCCACCAACACTTTACATGGATGGGTATTATGGTGTAAAGAATAACTATAAATAGTTATTACAACATCATATTGATTCTGATATATTGTATAATCCACTCCAATTCAATTCAATAATTATTGAAATGATATCATCGCTCCTGCGTACGTACGGACTACCGTCTGCACGACGCGATGAGATTCATTATCCATGTTAACCATTTAAGAATGATTATAAAGTATATATAAAAAATAATAAAGAAATATATGACATTATAAAGCTACTGGATTTATTTATATATATATATGTATGTCATCTACTTACTTCCATTCAAGAGAATAAGGAAAGGAAAACAGCGTTCATGCGTACGTACGGACTACCGTCTCCATGAACGGTGTTTTTCATTTCATTTATCTTTCTATTATATATATATATACTTAATATATATGATATATAAATCATATTTTATATTCTGGAAGTAATTAAATCATGATATAAGTAACAATAATGTCAAGAACAACCAGTCAAAACACCTACGATAAATGAAATGATTTTACCCAAAACGCTTCTTTAACATGGAATTTACAAAAGAACGGGTAATATAAAGTCATAAGTGAACCATATATGATATAATAACAATGAATATGATTCTGGAATAAGTCAATAACATGATTTAAATCATTATACAGGAGGTTCAGACACTTACAAAGCAAGTCGGACCTAAGGTAAGGGAAATATCACAATCTCATTTTTATCCGGGATTGTTTATACTTTTGTATTTACTGGGGTGTATTTTATCATCCACATACATGTTTCCAGAATATGTAATATTATTCCATCCACCTACAATTGTTTAAATCCAATTTTACCCTTCAGTGAGTTTTTAGTAAAGAATATGAAAGGAATCTTTTATCGTTTTTCGTACGAGGTATTTTTTGACTTTTCCGAAAAAAGTACGAGAAGAATGTTTTTTTAACTTATACGGCATGAATGGATTTTTAAAACATTATTTCCAAGAAGCTTCCTTTACAAGTTTTCAAGATTATTTTTAATCAACTTCTTTTAGTTTAAAGTTGAATGACATGTTAAGAAAGGAAAAATGTTTTTGAAGAAGAAAGGATATTTTCCTCAAGAATGGAGTTCAAGTGTTTTATCAAAATTATTTTCCATCTAAGATAATAAAGGGTTCTATTTTTATCCGTATTATTACATTGATTTGATTATGTTGTGATGGAATTATTTTTATGAATTCCTTTATCGTATATGAATTGTTTTATGATGTCATGATGTTTAAGATTCCCATTTTTATTACATGGGTTATGAAATGATGTATGATTTATGATTTTGTGGAACACATAAGAATGGTATCATTATGAGATGGGTGGGACCTATATCTCCCTCCAATGCATTGGGTAAAGATTTTATATCTCATGAGATAGACATGGCTGGAATGGTAGGTTATACCGGTTCAGTGAAACAGGACTGAAACGAGGGCCACTCGATTCAGAAATGGACTTTGTCCACTAAGATAGTCTTGGAAATGAGTCTTGACTAACAAGAAATGATTCTCTATGATTATGTGTGTATGCCACAAAGTTTAATGTTTTAAGTTATGATTATTTTAAATACATTTCACTACCATGAGTTATCCCAGGTTATGAAATTATGATCTCCTTTGCAGGTTAAGATTTCCAAAAGTTATGTTTTTATGTATATGATGTGATTTATATTTATTTTGTTTAGCCTTACTGAGAATTTGAGCCCACCCTTTTATGTTTTCTTTTCCCCAGGATATAAAGAAAGGTTTTAGGTAAAAAAATGGGAAGATCTTTATGGGAGATATTGAAGATCTTTCACCTAGATTAGAAGATTATATTCCAAGTTTCCAAAGACACTAAACTATTACGGTCCTTGTGTGTGTGTTTTTGTAATGTACTAAGTATTCCGCAAATGTAATGTAATGTCCATGTACTTCAAGATTCGGGTCTCTACATGGTAACCATTAGTATGTTCTTGATTATGAGAATAAAGTGTTTAGATTGAAAAAGAGATATTGGTTAAGAATAATTCAAATCGGATTGTTTTTGTAACCTTGAAAATAGAATAAAAATTTATTGACAAAGTTGTTTTTCCTGTCATGGATGTGGTGTATGCCATTTTGGGATTTAAGGAATGTATATAATAATATTTGGAATATGGAAACACATAGGTATTTAACAATTATTTATTTCAATTCAAGTTATTACCAAGTTTCAAGAAAATACATGTTGATGTTATTCATAATTTTTCAATCGGAAAACCATGAGCTACATTATTATATATGGGGGACCAACATATAACTAATTTTGAGAAATTTAGTGACCTTTTTTCTACATTTTTGGATTTTCATCTTTCCGAAGGGTTAGAAGGTTAAGCATTCATGGAATGATTTACGTTAAAGTTCATATGAGGCTTCAGAGATTAAATTATAATATTTCTATATGAGGATTTATGCATATTTGATAATAAATTCAATCCATTTTCATTGATGAAAATTAAAGACTTTTGAAATAAATTATCATCCTATTTATGGATCCCATGATCTGCTAGTTATTAGTGAATAAAAATTTCACCTTCATTTTATGGGGTAATAGATGAAATAAAAAAATATTAAGTAATAACCAATGGGTGAGATTTTTTATATGAAATTGAATAAAATAACATAAGTATAAATTCATGTTAAATTTTATCAACTTTTACAAATTCATCTTTATATGTAATGATATCATTTTGTCATAATTTTTTATGTTATCAATGGCCTTTTCGAGCATATTTTTTTAGGTCTTTTTCATTGATAATTTTATCGTCAACAGTATTTGTCATACTTTTGATCATTTTCTAGGGGTTAGTTTTCTCATTGAAATCCATGTTATCAGTTCCAACCCTTTTACACCCCAGAGAAAATATAGTTTTGAGATACTTTGGGAAGCAATTATGTTTCCAAATTTCTTTTCTAAAGGATTTATTATTATTAATAATTTTTACAATATTTGTTTCTATGAATGTAATGATCAATTATTAAAACATTGAAGACCAATATGAATTTTATGTCTGAAATTAATTTTGATAGGAGTATAATGTAACTCCAATATTTTTTTATTTTTTCTCAAAAACAATAAAATTCATCGATGGATTTTATTGCACATTATGCCTTGTTATGATTTCTTTTTACAAAAAACCAAATAATGATTAAATTTCACATAACAAATGAGTTTAGATCATGGTACATGAAACACTATTTTTGGATTTTGTTACACACAATACCACATTTAGATTATGTTACACACAAAACAGACCCAACCTTTTGTTACATGCAACACTAATTTTAAATGAAACTGGACATATTAAAAAAAATGTTATATCATAGTCATCACCTAGCCGTTAGGATAATAGGCGTGAATTCGATTAAATAGATTATATAAAAAATGGATGACACATATTTATACGACGAATTCATTGGTTACCAATTAATTATAAATTATTGTAATAAATATTTGAAAATAAGAAAATTACTTTTCTAAAAAAATATCTTACAATGCAGAAAAATGATTTTCCAAAATAAATTAATAAAAAAAATCTAATGAATTATTTTAATGAAATTTATATATTATATTTTCAATGAACCACTTAATATATATCTTAGGTGGTTTCTATAAAATAGATCAAAATAAATCCAATTTTACAAATAAAGGGTTTTATTTTTCTAAAATCATGTTTTACAACATTTTAATGGTCCTATAATTTTAAAAATAATTTTGACAAGATTATAAATATTTTTTGAAAAAATAAAAAATATTATTTTAATATTATTTTTAAAATTTTCCTTTGATGAATTTTTTTTATTTTTTGAAATAATTCATTTTGTGATGAATAATGAAAAATAATGAATTTTAATTGAAAACTGTTGTTTTATTCACATTATTAATAAATTATATTATATTTTAAATTAGTTTAATTGTATAATTATATAATTGTTACACCTATTAATACAATTTTTGTCCCTATAATTAATTTCATATTTAAATGGGATTTAAAAACTGTGTAAAATTTTGCAACGTTGACACTTTTAAAACCCACTTTCATAACATGCCTATGAGGTTAATTTTAATTTAATTTTCACATATTCATTGAATTTTATTTGAAAAATAGATACCATAATTGGAATTTAAATAATTTACAATTAATAATCATACCAACTTAATTTTTTATCTAAATTAATTGTGAAAACATTTAAAATTAATCACGATAATTAAGAGAAAATGAGTTTTCTAAGGGACTAATAATTTATAATAAGGAGAAAATTTCATAAACACTTGTAAAAAACCCATTTAATGTATATATTTAGAATATAAACTTTCATGGGCTGATTTTGGTGAATTATTGAATCTTTATTAGTTACAAAAGTTGGTACAACTAACTACTTTTAAAAATTGCCTCATGTGTCCTATCATCCACTTGTAAAAGGATATACACTCTTACCCCTATTAACACCATAGAATCCAATTTTTTATACCATTACAAAAAAAAAAAAATTCTCAAATTATCTACTCCTAACTTATAATCATTTATTTACCCATAAATCCAAAAATTTAATTCCTTTGGTGAAAACCAAACTGAGAAACCTGAAGAAGATGTAATGTTCATCAATGAAGGTTCTATTTTTTATTTATTAAACCCCTTAAATTAATTTTATATCTTAAAAATATTATTACATAATTATATAAAATATATTGAGATTTGTTATGTCAATGGTATTACCTACAACTATATAAACATCCATTAAATGGGATATGAAGTCATCATTCTAGTGTACGAAAGACTATCGCCTTGCGAACCGATGTAATTTTGTTTTTCATTAACACATTTAAAGGATGATAATAATGATGGAAATATATTATATATATTATATTAAAGATGTTATTATGATTCTAAAATTTCATATATCACACATAACTTCATGATTTTTGTTTTTTGGTAATATGATAACACCGTTCTTCTGTACGGTGGGTTATCGCCTTGCGAAGCGATATGATTTATTCAAACATTACTTGAAATGTTTTAAGGGTGAGGTTAATAGAAATATGTGATTTTTACATTATATAAATTATAATTTAATAATATATATATATATATACCACTTACTTTTCCTTCATTCAATATTATAAGAAAATGGAAATAACATTCATGTGTGTGTACAACCTATCGACTCCAAAAAAAATTTATTTCATTTATTATCAATAAAATTTATGGATTCCTATAAATAAATATATATTGAATATATATTATATTTATATCATGGATAAAGTTTTTTAAATTTTAAAATCATGATCTATGCAAGAGGACCAAGAAAAATAAGTCAAATATATAGGAAAAACAAAGCAGATATTACCTGAAATCAAATTTTAACATCGAATTACTAATAAATGGGTAATATAAAGTCATAATTAGATAATATATTGTATGATATATAATAATATTTTCATGGGTGTATTTATAATAAAAATATATTTATAATATATTAGTTTTGAAAATATATTAATGAAGTCAATACTTATGGTATGAGAATTTCTAGTCTCACTTTTTTCTGTGAGACATATAGAATATTCCCCTCTTTTATTGTGTGTTGTTTATATAAAATGTTATTAAATGTTTTATAATTTATTTCCATTATTTATTTATATTAAAAGTTTAAATTTATTTTATAATTTAATACATTTCATTATTAAAAAGTTATTGAAGTAGTAAGGGATTTATACTTCACTTTTTACTTTCATGAGACACACGTCATAATCAAACATTTTTAATTTTTGTGGTGTATAGAATGACCATGAATTTAATTCATAAATATTATAATGAAATTTTTTTTATTTAAATATCCTTATGATGATCTGTATTTCATGGGGTTTATAGTTCAAATGTTACCAAATCAATTTGATATTGCTTTCTCAATTTTCCTTATTTGGGACGTACGTTATGATTTTCAACTATATTCATTCCCAAAGTTTATATAAATCCCCTTTTAAATGTAATATAATTAATTTATTAATACTCATGTTAATTTAGATTTTATGTTTTTTATTACATCTTGGGTCTTTGGATTCATGGTTACTAAAGTGGAAAAGTTTTATTTTATAATATCTGCATTTATCGGGATTCTGTATGATCAAGTATATAATGTTGAAATATTATCATCTACCTCTCCTGAATTATCAAATATTTCATTAAAATTTTTTATTAATGATTTATTCATGTAAATTTTCCATTTATCCACTCATTGGTAATTAAGATAATTAATAAAATGTTGTTATAAAAACATAAATTATTTCTTTCTTAATTATAATATGTATTTTATTCATAAAAACATTTATGTATAAATGGTTCAAAAAATGAATTTAAATTATATTTTAAGATCATTTTTTCGAAAAATAATTTTTAAAATGTTTTACGTCTTTAAAATTATTTTTAAATCTTCGTTTAAATTTTTTTAAGGTTATTTTAAAATAAAAGGTTTTCAAAATGTTTTATGTTTTAAAATTACTTTTCCATCCAAAAAGGATATTTTCATCAAGGATTGTTATGAATGATCCATTAAAAAACATTTTCCATATAAAATGAAATTTATTAGTTTTACATAATACTTAAAAAGGAAATGATCCAGGTTACTATTCATATTATTTCTCTAAATGGATTATGTTTTATTATCACGTTATTTATGGAAACTCATTAATTTTGATGGGTTATTAATGTTTCAAGTTGATTTTCAGTGAACAAACATATTTCCCAGGATTTAATCATTCATAAAATATATTTATATGAAACAAATTTCTTATCCATGGTTTAATCATGCTATAAAAAGAAAAAATATCTTTTTTAATGAGTTTTATAATGAAATGCATGTTCTTTGAACATTAGTCATGTTATAGTTTCTGGACATTTGTTATATGATAGTGAGGCTTATATAGGACTATTTAATACTGTTATATATTATATTATGGGGTGTCTTAAATAGCATCATGTATTCCCATTATAGAATACCTGATGGGTTCACCCTGATAACACTATAATAGACTGGGTAATGGTAAATATTATATGAGCATAGAGGGTAAACATGTGTTTATACCAATCCCAAAGATGAGTAAACATGGGTGTTTAGCCTAGTTCCAAATATTAGGGTACATGAATGGTTATCCCAAGACCAAATATGAGAGTGCATAGGTGGTCATCCCAAGCACAAAGATGAGGTTACAAAGGATGCCAGCCAAATCCCAAAGATGTGGGTACAGATGTGGTCAGCGAAAGAAAAAAGAGGAGGTTACATTGGTGGTCAGTGAATAGCCAATATAGGTACATGGGTGGTCATCTCATGTACATTGTAGTGACATGGGTGGTTATCCCATGCCCAATATAGGTACAGAAGTTGTAAACCTAATCCTAACATGTTATGAACATCTTGGTGGGAATCCTTGACAAATGTTTATCTTATGCATATATATATATGCTATAAATTCTTGGTCTTCTGCTATAGAGACTCATGTTATTTGATTACCTTATAAATCATGTCTTATGAAATGAATGTCTATATTCAATTGATCAGGATATGATCATTAATATTCATGTTATGGTTTCAGATTGTTATTATATTTTTATTATACCCTTATGTTCATGTTATACTTATATATCTCCTTTATTTACCCTTACTGATCATCTAAGCTCACAAATTATTATATATCCATTCCTCAGGTTTTGAATAAATTTTTTATGTAATAGTACTAAAGGTGAATGTCATTAGATGAAACATTTATGATCACTCGTCATACTAGAAGATTTTGTTTCATGGTTCTAAGTGAACTGAACTACTACAGTCCTAGCGAATGTGTTGTGTAATGTAATGAATATTCATCTAAAAAGATGGAATATCCATATATGTTAACCTTGGGGTGTTATATTCCAGCAACACAACCAATGATTTTTGTAATAGTAAGGGATTTGGTATGTACATCCTCAAGAGATATATGTTTGAAATTTCATGTAATAGAGATTTGGTTGGTGGTAGAAAAATTTAATTGGACACAATGTGGATGTTATCCAGAATCTCAAAGGGGATGATGTACTAAGTTCATAATATTACATTCATCCCAAATATCATGACAATATTATTTGGAGATATTTATAGGAAGACTTTATCTTTAACCATAAACTCCAATAAGCAATGGTTATTTTCATCATAACTCTTCTGTCATCATTGAGAATATATAATCTTCTACTGAATATTCTTTACCATTTCTATCATTTTTTCAACCATATTAGGTCTAATGACCTTAAATTTACAAATATCATCCCTAAATGTGGGTGTTGTAAATCCTTTCGCCTAAATGCATTTATATGGACTAAGTTAGAAACATAATTGGTAACAATTATTGTTTGGGAAATTATCCAAGGGAAGTCGTTAATCCAATCCACCATTGAAGTATACTGAGAAATATATCAATATATTTTTAAGTGTCTGGATAGTCCTCTTAGGTTGGAAATCATTTTATAGGTCATAATCTATAATGATGTTCAACTTAGTGTTTATATAATGTTGGAGACCCCTCTGGAAAATAAAGGTAAAACATGGATCTTGATCAGATAAAATTGATAGAGGTGTTTCATTAAACCACACCAATTCTATCATTTATATCATATAAAGATGTTTAAATGTGAATTATTCTAAAATATCAATGAAATTAGTATTATTTATAATATGATCAACCATATATTAAATATAATTCTTCCCTCTAGATGACGTTGGGAGAATAGTGAGAATATTCATGATGATATCTTCCCATTTCCACATAGTTATGTGTAATGGTTGCATCATCTACATTGACTTTTCCCTTTCTACCTTCAATTTCTGAAATACTGATCACCCTGATGTATATTTTGTAATATCCTTCTTTATATTTTCCCAAAATAGTAATATTGTAGTTCTCAATACATCCACATGCTCCCTCTATGGTTGGAGAAGGATGTGCAATGTCCATCATTCAATATCACTTATATAATCTCAAAAATTAATGGTATATATAGCCCTAAGAAAATTCCTACAACTCCTTATAAACCAATTATTAACTCCCAAGATTTTAATTTTCTTATAGCTTCAACTTTCATCAATATTTCTACATCATGTATTTAAGAATCCTTTCCCTTCTGTAGATGGGATGGTTAATAAATCACTTTAGAAGGTAATAATAAGGAACCTTATTTTTTAAATTCCATGTTTATTCACCAAATGTATGAGATTATGAAATTCTACTTAATAAAAATCATATATAATGATACAATATCATTTCTAGCAAGAGAAACACCATTATATTCATTTCTCATGTATTCTAGTAGGATTGGAAGTTATAGCTCTTGAACATCTCTAACCATCATTACTAGCATGTATTATGTTAATTCTATGTAAATATTAATATTTGAGGCTCTTATAATGATTATATAATTATCAATTCTCCCCATGTAGATAATTCCACTAAATCGTCAATCTGAAAATTACTCCATCAAACTGTAGATCATGTGTTTGGTAAATTTTTCATTAAATTTCAATAGAAATGAGGTGCAGGTTATCAATTTATAAATTGTGAGTAGTTAATCACCCAATCCCATCATGGAAGTGTCACTATATGCCATGAACAGTTACTTACGTGATGGTAGTTTACATATTTGTGGATTGAAAAGTGTCTTTTTAAATTCCCTGAAACTCTGTTCACATTAATTGGTCTTAAACAACTTCCCTCACATCAAATTTATCTTAGTTAGGGGGTTTGGATATCATCAAAATCCTCATAATAATAATTATTAATTCCAAAATAGTCTAATGAATCCATGTCCAACATTAGAAATACTAGACATGGACATTTCTCAATCTCCTTTGTCCTTGAAGGGTATGTTAATATTCATTTTATTGTGATAACATGACCCAAGAATTATACGTCCTTCATCCAGAACACACACATAATGTACTATGAATATAATATATCCTTTTAGAATGACATTAGTATTGTATTCAAATGTTTCTCATGATCCTCTATATTTTTCAATTATTTATAATATAATATATAAATATTTTAATAATTCATTCGAGTTATTCACTATTGACTATATTTAGTATTTCCATGAATATTAAATGTGAATTGGGAGTATGATGGGAAATAATATGAACACGTTATGTACATATGTTGTCCTAATGGACACCTTGTGAATATCATTCTTCTTATCCTTTAATTAGAGATATCCTGACCATAGGTCGACTGTGGAGAAATAAGAAGCCCAAAGTAGTTGATCGAACCAGTACTCAATATGTTATAGGGGTTACATATTTTTATTGTGATTTCATTTTCTTTATATAAAACTAACATGAACGGTCAGGATAGGGAGATAATTCTTAACATCACATGTCATCCTACCTTTATATACTAGTATAAGGAAATGTGAAATTTTACTGGAAACATCATCTCAATAATGGATATTATTGCCTTATGAGTTAGTATGTATTTCTCCACTGATTGAGATACTGATGATAACAATGCTTTAAGACTTGTCTATTGTGTGTGACTATACTAATTTATTTCCTTAAGAGTTTCATGGTCTTCCTACCGACCATGAGTTTGAGTTACCAGTTGTACTAATACATAGATCTCTTCCCATATAACATTCTCCTTACAGAATAGACACCATTGAGTTAGATGATCTGAAAAGTGGTTAAACTAGAATATGTACATGGTTTTTATATTATTGGATGCTTCATCATAGGTTGAACATGTCTACTTTATCATAATGAATGATGGGTTAATGAACTTCTACATTTATTATCTTGAACTCAAGGAAATCACAATAAAAAACATGTATCAGCTATAAAACATTGAAGCCATATTCAATCAAATAGATAGGGGTCATTATTTCTCTAAGGTGGACCTTTGGTCATGATATCAAAAATTAATGGTTAAGAGGGAAAAATTTTAGAAGACACCCATTCAGACATCATATGGGCACAATGAGTGGATAGTATTTCCCTTTCAGACTCCCAAATGCTTCATTAATATTCCTGAGCACAATAAATATAGTCTTTAGGGATTACTTCTAAATAATTTTTACAGTCTTTATAAATTATATTCTAAATACTATAAAATCAAGTAGGATCATGAGGAGAATTTTAATACTATAATAATATCATTATAAAAGTATAAGTTATACGCATAATACATTATTTGTCAGTTCTAGATGAAGGGTGTATAATTCATGGGGTGTGTTATCAAAATCAAAGCGATATTTGTGAACCCTTCTAGGATAAAGGTGATTGAGTTATGGCCATGTATAGGATCTATAATAGATATTTATAGATTATTTGGACTTGGTTGTTATTAATTACAATTTTTTAGAAACATATTGTGATTTTAAAACCCATTAACCAAGATAAATTTGATGGGAGTAATGTTCTATAAGACCAAAAAATGTGAAGAGAGATTTCAGAAAGTTAAAAAGAGACCCATCACTCCTCAAATATTTTAAATTCTATTATGTGAGGAACTATTAATGATATACAATGATGTTTCAATGAATGGATTCGGCTATTTACTGATGGAAAATGATCAATTGATAGCTTACACCCCAAGGCTATTGAAATTTAAGGATCATAATTACAAAACTCAAGATCTATAGTTGGAAGGAGTAATCTTCATTGTAATGATTTACTAGAATTAATTACATAGGGAGAATTGTGAAATATATAGTTATTATAAGAGCCTAAATTATATATATTTACACAAAACAATCTTAATATTTTCTGGTAAAGATTTTTAGATATGGTCAAGGGTTATGACTACTCAACCAACTAACATCCAAGGGCGACGAATATAGTGGTGGATGCTCTATGTTGAAAGGATATTGAATCATGATCTATGATTTAAACTGGGAATGACCTGATCATATTATATGTGAAAAGTATTAACATGGGAGTCATAAAAGAAGGTACATCATCATTACATTCTCAAATGTTTTCTTAAACATCAATCATAGAGGAGGTAAAAGGTTGTTCAATGATATGATGTGAGAATATTGATGAATGTTGACACTATATAAAAATTGAAATCCTAATAGTTCAAAATTGATTAATAAGGAATTGTAAGAATTCATTCATGACTCTATATACCATTAAGTTTTAAGATTAAGAAAGGCTTACTCAATTGTGCACATTACTGAACCTTCTCCAACAACCGAGGGAGTGTGAAGATGTATAGATAACTGTAGGATAACTATTGGTGGGAAAATATAAAGAATTAATCATATATATATATATAATATAAATGAATAATTAATAAATTAATATATAATTGGTTAATAATTGGGAATTAATAAATAATAACTTATAAATAATATAAAATATAAAATATTTAATAAATAATAAAAATAAAATAATAGATATACGACATAAAATATATAAGTAATGTATAAATAATAAATTAAATAAAAATTAAATTAATATATGAAAAATAAATAAGAAATTTTTAAATAGTAGATAAAAAATAATAAGTTATCAATAAATAAATAGAAAATATATAATTAATATATATTAAAAAAGTAAAAAAGTACATTAATAATACATTAATAATAAATTAATCATAATATAATTAATAATAAATAATTAAAAAGAAATTAATAATTATTGTATAAACAATAAACAAATAATAAATCAATAATAAAAAATAAATAAGAAATATAAATCAAAAAATCAATAAATAATATATAATAAATAATAAATTTATAATAAAATAATTACAAAATAACACTAAAATAATAATAAATTAAAATTAAAGTATTAATTAGTTAATGAATAATAGGTAAATAAATAATAAATAATAAATAATCAAATTAAGAATATATAAATACCAAAATAATAATGAAAATTAAATAACTAATAAATAAATAATAAATAAAATATTATAAAATATTATAAAATAAATAAATAAATAAATAATTACTAATAATTAATATATAATAAATAACTAGTTAATAAATAAAAAATGACATTTGAATTATAAATTAATAATAAATAAAAATTAAATAAAAATTATAATTTAATAATAATTAAAAAACCAATTTAAAATAAATATGTAATAAAATATAATATATTAATAATATATTAAAAAGAATATGTAATAATAAATTGATGTATATATCTATAAATATATACATATAACAAAATTGATACACATATATAAAAAATGCATTTATGTTACATAAATATATATAAACCTAGTGAAGACACTCTTAAATGACATAGAATGAATTTAGAGACATAAAAAGCATTTGAAGATACAAAAATCATATGAAGAAACACTTAAATAAAGATGAAATCTCATTTAGTGTAGATGATATATATACTTCAATTTATTTAAATATATTATATATTGATATTTAATTATATATAATAGAATATTAATACGAATATATATCTGTTTATCAATACACGTGTATATGTATATATAAAAATTATTTATATATGTATATACATATTCATATAGTTTTACTATAAATTCATTTATATAAAATATTTAATCATAATGTTATATTTATTTAAAAATACATTTATATATGACTTATACACATGGTACTATTAACACACACACACACATGCACTCAATTTTACACACACAAATACACATTTATATTTCTCAAATACACACACATATATTTACATATATATGTATTTATTTACATATATTAGAATATACACATAAATATATATTTTTTTACTATCACACACAAGTTTATATATAAACATATTGACTTATATAGGTATATATATAAATAATGAATCATATTTACAAGTCAAATAAAATTAATTTTTTCATCTCAAATGAAATGAATAATAAATTTTTATTTCCATATGTTTTATATATTAAAAAATTGAATTTTATGTAAATATGTTTTTCTGCAATTGATTTATTAGAAGTATATATAAAAAATGTGTATATTCTTAATTATAAATAAAACTACATAATGAAAAAATAAAAATATATGAAACTATAATAACAATATGAATATTATCATGGGGAAAAAATTTAGTCTTCCCCAAAAAATAAAATAAAAACCCCTTAAACGAGGTTGAAATTCCATCAAATGTTAAAAAATAGTGATACCTCAACTATATAAACAATTTTGGATGGCTTCTATTCCATTTTTGGCATGGATAAATGTGGTAGGGTTGACCCAATTAATATAGAGTATATATTTTTAAATGATATGATTTTATATGTTGTAGATCTCAAACGACCAAATGGATCGAAAGTTACAGCCATTATAAGTTGAAGTTCAATTTCTAAATTTTCTTAATACTATAATAAATTTTACTCTTTTAATTATTACAAAATTATAATCTTATTTTATCATAGTTCACTTTCTATGCTTCTATTTGACTAATTATGGAGCTGAATTAGACTCTGGGACCAAAATCTTTTGTCATTTGATACTGAAGTCTAATTTTCAACTTATTTAATATTTATTTTAATGTTTAAAATATAATTAACCTGTAATTATAAATATTTTTTAACTAAAAAATTATAATTAAATAAAATTATAAATAAAAAACAATATACGATATTTAATAATAAATAATAAATCTTAATTAAATATATTTTATTTTCTATTTTTTCATTTCATTTAGAGGTTATTTTTTAAAAATGATCACTATTTTACAATGATTTCTAGAAAAATGTCACTAAAAAATTATTTATTTTAAAAATAATAATTATTAAAATAACACTTACTGGTGGGTTTGAGAAACGATCGTAATTTTTTTTCCAAAAAATATTAAATTTTGGTTTTGTAAACCTCCATGAATTCCATTTTTCCCTTTTGTAATAGCATTCGAGTCCAAAGATATAACATTATATCATAAAATAAAAGAGTAATAGAAAATATTATGGGGGTATTAATAGAGAAAATATGTAATAATGTGATCATGTCGTCATAGTAATGAGGTAGGAATATAAAATATTACAAAAGCATAAGATAAGGCTAACTTCTAAGACAACATCGAATGGTGGAAATAACCTCATCATGGATTATATTTACTCCCAAATCACATACATATAGTTTATGATAAAAAAACATTTCCCAATGCATTGGACCACTATCAGTTAACACCAATAATAACATGTGCATGCTTATGTGTTCCATAAATACAAATTAAATTAAATGCATAAATATAATAATTACCAATTGAATGAAATGAGTTTTTTAATCATGACTTATAGCATAACCAAATTTTCTATCATAATTGTATATATGAAACAAGGGATTAAAAATTATTTTTAATTCATATCTAGATAAATATGATTATTTCATGAAAACAATTATATGATAGTCAGGGACATTAAAAGGAGTGCAGAAATAATTTTTGTAATATTCATTTTCAGTGTTTGTTTATGAAATTTGTTAAAAAAGTTATTAAAGAGTTTAAGGGCATAAAAATTTATATAAAACTAGAAATGAACTAAAATGGTTTTCAATTATAAAATTGGTGTTTTTATAAATCATTTAATCTTAAAAAAATTTCATTGAGTGGGACTTCAAAATAGGTAAGAAAAATATTAGAGTTCTCTTTAATCGAATTTTCTTAATAAAAACAGATTAATGAAGGAACCATTAAAACACAAATATTCCCATTTTTTAAAGTTTAATTAATATTTTTATATACGTGTTTGAAATATAAAAAGAATATATAATATGTAAATAAGAATATTAGAGTGTGAATTTGAGGAAAGAGATACCAATAATAACCGAAAAATAAATAGGGTGACTTAGAGAGATCACTAAACTTATATTCCAAAATTATTCTGAACATTCAATCAACATCTAGAATAATCAAATTAGAATCATTAATAAATGAATCCAGAAATTTTCAATCATTATTTGATTTAAAATAATTATATTAGTTTTTTACATCCATTTCAATGACATATAATGTTTAATTTCACGACAAAGAGGGTGTTAATTTCCTAGTTCCAAGGTTGTATTAATTGTGGATAATTATTTAAGTTCAAATAAAATGAAAGTACAACTCCATTATTGAAATGAATTTCTTATCATTTCCTCCCAAAACATTAAATGTTTCTAAAATATCACATGTGTTCTGATATAGAGATGGATCATTTAGAAAAATTCTAATTGTTATGTGGTTAGTTCATTTAGGTGGTTTTACGAACCATCATGAACTAGATTCATTTTATATAATAAATTTATTATAAAAAAATTATATAACATATAATATGTTATGTTATAATCATTATCATAAAATTTTTACATTGTAATATTTCTATAACTAGACAAGAAGGTTGTGGAGAAAAAATAAGTACATTATTCATGGAAGTGTTGAACCAACAATATTACGAACACAATTTTCCTTTATGATTTAATTTAAGAGAGGGTATAAGATAGATATTCCATAATAAAAATAACATATAAATATATTGAGGATTCTAATGTAACTTTTTTTATTATATGAAAATCCAATGGGGGATGAATAATAGGAATAACATGGAAAAAGTTTAGTTTAGTATTTTACCTCTTATTTTTTTGTCTCCTCTAATGGCATCACATAATGATCCTTGAAATGGATAATAGTGAGACCAACCTCACTTGGACATGGGGGATATAATTGGTCAGTTAATTGGTTTTAAATTTTAAATTATATTAGGGATAGATGACTTTATGAGACAGGGTGCTGAGAGGTTGTACTTTTAAGGGGAATATTGGGGTGTCTTGAAATATTAGATTCATTAGTCTATTATTTCAGATCTACACTTCCAATAATGTTGATTATAATGATAATTTAAAGTAGATTGTTCGTGATACTATTAACTAATTGGTGCTTACATCACCACTTATGATATTAATAATGTATTTATCATATTATATTAAATATAACATTTTATCATGTTTCACTAAACACTATACATACAATTATTTTAGAAAAAATAAAAAATTTCACCGTAACCAATTTTTTGAAATATAAATTCAAATAATGAAATCCATTTTATGAAAATAATCTTCAATGTATGAGAAATTCAAATTTAAAATTATTTTTTTATTGACATAAAAAATACAAATTTTGATATTATGATTCCTTTTTAACCCATTGAAATATTACTTGAGGTCTCATAATATTATATTAATATCATAAAAGAAATTAATATTAATTTATAAATCCATTTTATGAAAAAAAAATACATTTTAAATCATTGTATTTTTTATAAAAATCAAAATATATCATATATGTTTTATAAAAATATGAAATATTTTTCAATCATTTTAAAACATATATTTACTTTTTAAATTATATAAATAAGTCATAATTGCATTTTATAAGAAAAATATTTCTTATTATAAAATTCCTTATGTTAGGACACCATTATAATGATCACATTACTATACCTATCTATCATAATGTAATTAAAATGTTCAAATTAATGTTTCCAATGTCATATTTGTAATGATCATATTGGTACCCAATGATCTATAAATACCTAATATTTAATTCATTATTAATTCAATTATATTTTCTCTCAATGATATTTTTATGTTCATTTAGAAAATTAATATTATATTATTAATATTTTGATTCATTTCTACTATGAATGTGTATATTAGGGTGGATCAAGGAGATCCAGATTTTCATATTTTAGTTATCTTATTTTATATTTTTACCTATTATAATATTTTCAATTATTATATCTATGATTACTCTATAAATATTATATTTAAATTACTATAATAATTTTTTATTTGTTCTTTCATGTAGTGTGTGTTCATTATGTAGTACTGCATTACTAAATATGACACAATTATATAATCAAAAGGGAAATTCCATTGAAAAAATTATGCATTTTTACATATATGGTATTTATTATACTATAGTTAGGATATGTTTGGATGGAAAAGAATAATAATAAAAGGACATGGATTAATTAATATTCACTTTGAGACCTTGATCTTTTTCATGCAAGCCTCATTAGAAATTAGGCTCTTGAGATAACATTAGGTGACAATGGGATTTAGGATGTGAATGGATCATCATGGAGAGGAAAATTATTTTTTCATTTCCAAAATTTATAAGGGGATGTCTAACTATGTGGGGGTGAATGTGATACCCTTCAAAAGGTGAATAAATAGACATAATTGTAGACACCCATTATTTTTTAATAATTGATTGAGACTGTTCAAGGATTAATGGTTCGAAATGTAAAAAGTTATGCAGTATGGGGTTATATAAGATCTTTAAAGTCACTATAACTCAATTTTACACATGTTTTAAATATTATTCTAGTAATTTATTATTATATCATTTCTCTTATATTTTTTATTATGGTAACTTATTTTAATCAATGTAATTTTTTATATAATAAAAATATATAATAAACTATCAAAAAACATGATGATGTGTTGAATATTAATTAATTTCCCATTTAGACCAAATTAATTTTTTTTACTATTTTAAAATTAGCATTTAAATTAAAATATTTAATTTATTGAAATATTTTTCATTGTAAAAAAATGACTTTTGGTTTATTAAGTGTTCATAACTATATTTTTTAAAGATTACTAATTGAATGTTTTTCAATATATCTTCATATAGGATAAATAATTATAGAAAATTAATTTTTAAGAAGGTGTTAATTCATTTTATTTGATAATAAATTATTAAATGTTATTAAATAAATATTTAAAAATTTTGGTTTTACCATTACCACATTAAATAACATTTACAATAGAAATATTGTTTCTTCTTCTATAAATGAAATTATAATTTTAACAAAATATCCACCAATATATTAGAAATATAGTGATTATTTTATGAAAAAAAATTATATTATGTAAGAAAAATTATTTTCAATATAATAATATATATTGTTTAAAAATGAATTTTAAGATAAATACATTTTAAAGAATAAATTATTTTTATTGAAATAATTATAAATGTTGTTTATTTTAATCACATTAATTGGATTATTATTCTCTAAAGGATAAAAATGTGACTTTAAATACAATCTAAAAATTAATTTCCCCTGGGGAAAACATAATCAATAGAAAGAATAAAAAATTAGTTATTATTATAATTTTTTATGTTTTTCAAATGTTAAACAAGGGTTTCTTAATTGATCATCATATTTTAAAGAAATTATTTCAATTCATAAGAAAAATTTAATAATAAAATGATCTTATTATTTATCTATTAGGCTAATTGAATTTATCAATACAATAGCATTAATAATAATATTTTCATTCTCATAATTTTTATTTATAAAAAAATTAATAAAATGTATCGATTTTAGAGATTAATTTAGTTATTTTAATAGAATTATCATTTATATGGATTAATAAATCTAAATAAAAATAAAAAATTTAAATAAAAATCATGTTTTGAAAATAATTATTGTCTACTGAATTGCTGACAATTTTTTATTTTATTTTTCTAAAAATGATGTCATTTTTCTACACATCCAAAGGCACCCCGAGACAACAAACATTATGAACATTTTTTTCTCAACACCTAGAATATCCATGAGAAGTATCAAGTGAATGAGTTGGGCCAACCAAGTTCCATTAGCCATGTATATCTTGGTGTGGGCATGTGTGGTGATCGTACAGTGTATGTGAGTGCCTATCCCTACAGTATTCTTTTGAGATAAGGATGAAGTCAAAAAAAAACACACACACATAGATATATATATATATATATACATATATGCATATAAATCATGCATCTAAGCTGATCACCCATATTGTATCCCATTTAATTGGGGAAATTTTCACTTAACACAAACAGAAGTCGTATTACTGTCGAATGCGAGCCCCTTATCTACGACACTTCCCCACCATAGATTCTGCAGTCAAACACTACTTGACCACCATTAAAGTAACTAGAAACATCCATTCCCAATGTTATGAAATATCATGATAGATCCCACAAGCTAATTCGATGGGGGAGATCCAATTTTTGACTCTATGTTTGGAAGCTCCTATGTAATCCCATTTTGAATAGAATTAATCTCTATTTGATAAGAAGTCATTAACGACTAATCCAACACCATCTAAAGCTGGTATGTGTTGTACTGGGAGAATTTGAGTAAAAGAAACTTTTGAAACAAGATTAAAACTATGTTCTAAGATGTTTTTAAATGAATTATTGTAGTGAGAAGATATAAATGACCATTAGAAATAATCTACTAACAGTTTTTTCCTCCAACCCTTAAGCACCAAGTGGTACAAGAACTTGTTTCCACCACCCCTATATGAATATATTTTTATTTCTATGTGATACAACTACCACCACTATTATTTGGACTCCACCATTATTCTGTGATAACTTGTTATTCTATCAATACCTTTGATACTATTGGTTACTACTTCCATCCTTCTTCAATTCAGTCTATTTTTAGGCTCAACACCATCAAATTGATACCATTAATTTTCTTATGTTACCCATGTATTCTTAAAATGTCTTTTATTATATCAAAATCTACCACTAGTCACTAAGATTATACTTTTTTCTTTTCATCTCCGCAGTTGTTGGCTTATTCAATTAGGTTGATTCTTTAGTCAACCTTCCCACTATCTATATCATTTAGCCACCTCACTTTTGCATCTATGATTCCATCAGTCATGCTTATGTTCCAACTGAACCCAAAGTACCTACACAGTCACCATAAATTATCAATGAATAAACGAATATTGAAAAAAGGTTTAGATTCTCTAAGATAAAACAGAAATCAGAGGTGGAGATGAAGTGAAGGAAATTCCTTTAGATTTACAGTATTATGATGCCATGAGTCAATGAAAATATCTATAGATTGATTTCAAAAAAATTGAAGGATGACAATAAGTTCGATCTATTACCTACTTTGGGATACCAAAACTACATGATATTCAGTGTTGAAAGATGAGTCAATGAATGAAATGAAGAATAATTTTATACTTAGTGTCTCTTCAAAAAACAAGAAAATGATTATTGGGGACTCAACTCAGGAAAATCAATTTTCTCCTGATTTATACGAGGTAATTTTATTTATCTTACTTTTATATGACATCTACTCTTCTATTTTATTTTTTGAAAATAAATGATGTGAATAATTCTTGGGTGATTGGGAAAGGTATGAATAATCTCTTATGATGCCTAATTCTATATGTTTTCTTTGAGAAAAGTTTCTCTTTTTATTATTAATTTATTTTAATATTTCATTATAGATGTAATCACTAACTAGATCCTGTTTAAGTTAATTCTTTTAAATTTATTATTTTTTATTTTTAAGGGACACATCTTATCACTCAATTTGGTTTTAGATCATATGAAAAATTGATATGTAGTAATGTAGTGAGCTTTTAGGGATTACTGAAATATGGTGAAGTTGCAGTGGTTAAACATTTTTTACATGGGAATCAAATTACTGAATTACTAATTACCAAGGTAATTAAGGGTAAGTAATTGTGTATTTGACATATTGGAAAGTGGGTAGATCAAAGTAATGAATTTTGATCAACTAGACTAACCATTATCATTCAAAAAAATTTGAAGTGGTGAAGAGAATAGGAAACTTATCATATATCATTTAATAAGGGAAAGATATACAGTTTAGAAGAACATGATTTCATTACAATTGATAGGCCAGACCTGACTTGAGAACTTTTCTCTTGAACATATTTTTATATATTTTACTTATGACTCACATTATCCTAGGAATCAAAACACCCTAATTTATTTTCTCACATAAGAAAACTAAATTAGAGTTATCCACTTCAGAGACAACTTCTATTACCTTTATTAAAACGTTCCATTGGAATTGTTTTGTATTTTTTGACACCCAATGATTAGTGTAAATCCAAAATTAGCATCATTTTTGTTTATTTAGTTCCAATATAACCTTATAAATTACATGAATATGAATTATAATTAAGATCTATTTCATTTTCATCCATAAATAGAATGAACCTTATTAACTAGGCATATGAAAATTCAATTAAAAACTAATTTTTATGGAATAAATATTTTATATTCAAATGAATCGTTCATTTTTTACTATGAATCTACAATCATTGATATTAATTCAAATCAATAATTATGAATCATACGTTCCGAAAAATTTAAATAACTAAAAAATCAACTTTAAATTAACTGGATACAAATTAATTTTAAATATTGAATTAACATTATAAGTTTATACAAAACATTCAATGTTTTACTAGTTAATATCATTACAAACACATATATTAATTCCTCTATTTATGTGAATGGTTTAATCCAAATGGTGTAGCTAAAGACAACATCAAGTTGTGGTTGTTCCCCTTTTAACATGATGGATCTTCCATGTAGTAGTTATTCAACAAAAAAAGTCAATATTCAATATTTGGATAACATACAATAATTATTTATGAAAATTTTATTACCACCCTCTTGAAGTATAACAATAAATAAAGAGAATTTTTCTATCATTGAAGTATCTAATGAGACTCTCTAGGATTGTTGGGTGATATTCAAGAAGAATTTCATTAGTTTTCCTCATAATGAAATGTAATAAAATCATTTCCTTATATTATTTTATCAAGGCCTGTAGGTTGAGGATAGTAATATATTATATGCATAATATAGTAGAGATTTTATTTAATTATCACTATAAGAATCTATAATTCTAATAGTTTAGATTAAAAAACATTTATAGTAATTTTGAGATAGATGTATAGGTATAAAATTAATTCATGTCGTAAAAACATTTAATTGATCCCATTTACTAGAAAATAAACTATAAAAACTAATAATATTATTGAAATATATTTTCATCAAGAATGTTATTGGACAATAAGAGGCACCTCATGTATGTTGTTTTTGTACTTCTCCCAATCATTCTATAGACTAGGGTGACCAAATACATGCCATTAAAATTTCTATAGCATATTTCCATCTTAGAAAATTCCCTCAAAATCAACCACGTAATGATATCCCACATTCCCAAACTAGATTGGGAAAAAATATAACTAGGATAAATCACCATTAATAACAATTACTATTTCTTCTTGAATACCATAATATTTTCAAAATCCACCACATTTTTAACCACCCTCCCACTAGAAATATTTTCAAGGAACCCATTTAAAAAAAATATAGATGATCATCTAAGGTTCATTGATCTATGAATTTTACACTATCAAATATAATACATGTATGAAGAGTTGAAATATAAAATGGTTAGGTTAACAAATCAATTCAATTGTTTTATAGATATTTTTTATAAACTTCTTATGAAATTACTGTCTCAACAAGTCCCAAATCCAAGGGATAATATATGTATGGTAAAAAAAATTAGTGAATATTATATTTAAACACCTAAAATAATGAACTAATAAAAAATATATTTAGGAATAAATTCTATAAATTATAGATATATTTAATAAAATAAACCAAATTAAGAAGAATAAATTGAAGAGAAAAAGAATATTAATGTTGTGATTTTAGTTATGGGAATAAAAGACCCGATATACAAATAAAAAGGTAATAATGGGATAAAATGGGTATTTTAATTCCATTCCCCACTAAAATAACTTAATTTAAGAAAATTGAATTAGAATAACTGCAAATGGTGATTCAATAAACATTCTAAAATTTTGACATAAACATACACCTTATTGATTCCATCAAGAAAATCCAAAAATATTCCATAATTAAATAAGAGAATGGTTAATGGAAAATAGATGATTAGTTTTTGATAATTTTTTTCAAATAATATATTCGGAACATTACCCACCAAATATCCAAATCTTGGGACATTTTCTATTCCATGAAATATTGGGTCCTTCACTTTTTCTAATGTGACATATGAGTTGATATCTTAAATAAATTTATTCCCCGATATATATTTACATATATATATGTAATTCCTTAATAACACTATATAAGTGGTACAACTCATATAGAAATCCATATTTATCTAGAAATATATTTTAATGATGAGCTATTTGGAGTTAATGGATTAATATTTTAAGCTAAATTCTATATAATTACTATAAATAAAGATTGTTCATCCAAAAACTAACCCATCAAGATTGGAAGGACATTTTTTGAGACAACCAAGATAATAAAAATTGTGAATAAAATAACCACAACCATGTTGTTTTGGGACAACAATATCAACATTTATATTTTTCACTCAATGAGGAACACATTGTAAAACCAATCAAATTTTTAACTCACCAAATATGATGATATTAAACCCGTTTAATATCATAGTATAATCAATGAATTATTATCCATATAAATGATATTTTTATTTAATATTACATGTAATATAAGGCTATCTATAATTCTAGATATTTTAAAAATACTATATTTGAATTAGAAAAAGAGGTAATATATTTGTCTCACGATGAATCTATTTATTTTATTCCAGATGAAGAAGTTGAAAAATTCTATTATGTTTATGAAAATCAATCCATGTTATAATTGAAGTTATAATTATTTTCATCACTTGTAAAATCCCAAAATCAAGAATTAAAACATCAATAAATGGTCTTAAAATATGTGTATATCATGGAAGGAGAGAACTTATCAATAAATAATTCTATTAAATTTTCTATAACCCTTAATAAAACATTGATCAAACTTCTAAAAAGGGATTAATAATCCATATGACAGATCATAGGTGATATCCTAGGAATAAACCACAATATTTTATCACACATAATTATGCAATAGTGAGATTCCAAACTACTCAGTCATTCCAAAAGGTGTATTAATCCAACCATCATATAAGTTGTTAAGAATAAAATATATAATTTTATGGTATTATACATCACTTCTCATATTTCTAACCCACCTTGGTTCTACCCTATCCAAGTTGTTCACATGATTATCAGCATGACCATTGTGAAAAATGAGATTAATGAAATAATTCGCATGAGATTTAAGAATATCTTGATAGTGTGTTATTATTATAAAATTTTGTATAAAATAACATGAAAATTACACATTATAATTCCACTAATTGACCAAATATTTGAATGGTTTCTTTGAAGAAAAAAGTATTGTTTCTGGGATGGATTTTCATGATACTTTCATATACCCATTGCTTCAAAAAAATAAGAAAAGTCAACAACAACATGTCCTTATAGAACTTTTTTCCACTATATGACCTGTTTTTAGTGGTATAATTCCCCTTATAGAATTACAATTTGAATAGAATATATATTTTTGGATCCCGTTGAGGAATTATTTGAGGTATTCCAAAATTTCATTACTCTTCTAGTAATTCCTTTTATCAATATTAGTAAAATATGGAAAATGTTTTTGAAAACATAAAATGAAAAGAAACAGTATCTGAACATGGAAAAGAATCATTCAGTCTTGGGAAATGGATATAGTAAAGAACATTTACTTCAAAAAAGGTATTGATGTATATAAATCAAATGTTTATGTGATAAATAGTTTCCCTCTCAAACCTATGTAAAATATTTTTGATCTTTTTTAAGATTTTGTTGATTATATAGATAATTTATAATGAAATTATTATGATTTCCATCCATATTTCCAATTTTCTATTCAAATAATATGTTTTTATTTTAATAATGAGTGTAATGAATTATTTTGAGAGTTTAAGTGAAGTATAATCATACTAATAATAATGAAACTAGAGAATAGAAACATCCATTGGAGATATATTGTTATTAATCAATCCATGTAGTAGGACAATATATCTATCAAAAAATTAAAATTAGTCCAAAAGTCATTACTTTTGCCTCTAGAACAATGGATTTTTCTTAGATCAACTACTCCACCTCCAAAATTGAGTTCATTATAATATTGTTTATATTTCATAAATTCTAGTCCTATTTTAATGAACTAATGAAAATATATTTTTTAACCATATTGATCTTACATACGTAATAGTTAAGGTAGATGAAAACCTAGGATGTTAAGATTGATATTAAATTTTCAGGAATTAAATAGAGTGATTAATGATAAAAAAGGCAATGAATGTAGTTCTTGGTGACAAAAGTAGAAAACCCAAAAATGACGGAAGTGGAAATTCCAAATATATAGCCACTACAAGAACATATACTAGGAACTCAACACAATTTAATGCATGGTGAAGTACCATTGTATTTAACCATAGTGAGTTATTATATTAAGTATTTAGTACCATCAAATCTTAACTCCCATCAAAATTAAAAACACAGATCTGAATCAAAAAAATTTATTTTGATGGATCAATTAAATTGAGAATTTTTCATGGATCATGTAATTAGAAGATGTTATGTGATATGTGATGTTGAATCTATTCCGAAATTCTATGACACAACAGTTAGTGGTGGACACCATGGACCTCAATATACTATACAAATCTAAAAATATGGTTTTTATTGGAATCAAATTTTCAATGACATGAAGAAATATTTAAATAGGAGTTAAAAATATTAATTATCAAGAAAAATTTTCAAAAGGAAACAATATTAATAAATAATCAATTATATTTTGTTAAATTTTTTATGTATGTGGTACTCAATTTATGGTATCCTTCCCTATTTCATTAGAAAATTCCTAAATCCCTTTTTTGTTGATTATATATCCAAATGAATGAATTCCAAACCCATAATAAATGACGATGCAATAATTGTTTGTAATTTTTTTCTTATTCAAAATTATTTATTTTCTTAGACTATTAATTAACATCATTTGGTGAGTAAGGGACTCACTCTATAAACATGAGAATGGATTCTCTACTCTGGATATATAAAGTATATCATAAGACATTCTCACCCTTACACCATAGAAAATATCCCATAAGAATTATCCAATAGGTAAATTCAAAGTATTTTTGGAAAATAGTTAAACCCAATATGAGATATTATAGGTAATGGTTGAAATACACGTTATTGGCTTATAGAAAAACCTATAAGAAACCCATAGTAATGGTCCCTAATCAAATGATTCTTTATAAAATATCTTCAGATACCTATATAATTCTAGAACCAAGAATATTATGATATAATGAAGATGAATATGGTCATATAATTGTCATGGAAAGTGTAAAACTTCATATCGAAAATTATTGAATAATGTTATGATAGGGTTTTAAGAATTGAAAAATTTAAAAATAAATAACGCAGGTGGATCATGAAAAGCTAATCCAACCAAAAATCTTATATCTAGTGGACCAAGTGTTTCAAAAAATGTATATTCTAATGATAATTATAGGTAAACATCATCCTAGGAGGGAAGGTATATTTATTTTAATATGTATCTACAATTTTAGAATTATAATTCCTAGTAATGACAAATAATGAATATTGTTTACTACAAAGTGTAATATACCTAAAAACATCCATGTAAATATACCCCATGAACCAGTATAGGTGATTAAACTTTTCTAATATGATTTTTTATCACTAATAATTATGTTAATTTATGGAACCAATATTAAAAAATATTCTAAGAGGTCACAAAATTTAAAATTATTTCTTCATATTTAGAAATTCATAATGTAAAAATTTGTTCATTGTCAATATGAACGTAAAATTAAATGTTCCTTATACTTTTATGAATTTTTTTCTTTTTCTTTGTCCATCATGAAAGGAATGTGTGTGCATATTTATTATCATTTTGTAGAGGAGTGAAAGAGCTTCACATGGTTATGGTAGTTAACTTTTATATCCCTTATACTTTTATAATCATTGTATTATTTATTGAAAAATTATTATTGTGATTTATATGAGGGATTCATGCCCACCATTAGACTTCGTATATTATATGAATTATCTATGTGACGTACCATTCATAGAAAATACATTATTTTATATTTTAAATTTCTATGTTAATTATGTTCAAGGATTAAAGAGGGAACATTGAATTATTATATGAAATCCAAGGATGTAATTTATTGAATTATGATTTTACTTAATCTATTAATTAATGAAGATGAAATTTCCCATCATTATTCATATATTAAATTTAAAAAATTCTTGTGGTTTGATTTTTTATTAGTATCCCCTCCATGATTTATTGTCTTAAATTTAATCTTCCATTCACAAGACGACTTATAAATTTAATACATTCCATTTCTTTCTTGAGTAAATTTATTGAGCAAATATAGGGGAATTATTTCTATAAGAACATTCATAGACACATTTCAAAGTTAATGATTTACATAGTAACATTTAATATGATTATGAAATTCATATTTATATATCCATTATCTTTGATATCACAAATTACAATAATCCTTGTATATACCATCAAATACATGAATGAAATTTTTATTTATGAGCCACATTTCAAGACAATAATGTATATTCCAACCATACTCTACATTTTTTATTATATTTTAATGTTGATTTGTGGGGGTGAGGGAAATCATGGTGGGAAAGATGCATTATATTGAACGAAATATGTGTGGGGGTGGGGATTTTTTGTTTTTGGGAATAAATCTTATTATTATATTATTTAATTTCATTTCTAAAAAAAATGAATAAAGGAATGAGTTATGATTTGGGAAAATAAAAAATCCCTATTATTATATCAATGATTGTATAATATGGGTTAGGTTGTGGGTGTGATATTCGTTTCAAGAATAAAATTCAAAAAGATATGAAATATCTCAATATGATTTTTTTGATGATATTAAGTAAAAAATAGAGATCATTTAAAAGGTGTATTACATATAATGTATTTAGTAAATCATTTCCATCACATTGAGTGTTGAGTAAATGGGATTAGTCACATTGATAAGTGAAATTTTCAATAAGAATTAACTTTTGAATATCATGCATTATGATTTAATAATAAACCTCCTCTACGAGCCTTAGTTTGTTTTAAAAAAAATCATTACCCACCAACCATAATCCTCATAGTAATTATAACCTTATAATAAGTCCCTGTGATTATTTTTGATATATTTAATTAAATTTTGTGGAATATAGGTCCATTTTAGGCCAATGGAAAATTAACATAGACTCATGATTTGAAAATAACAATACCTTAATCATTATCATGAGTCATGAGAGACAATAATTCAATTTCAGATAGATCACAAGTTATCATGATTGATAAATAGTAAATTTTTACATGGGAATGAATTAATTAAAAATATTCACAGATTTTCAGTAGGGGAAAATAAAAAACATGAGTTACTAGTTTATTTGAAAAGGGTTAGGTTTGATTAATATTGTTTTTGAGTCATCTAATATTTATTTTTATTTCGATAATTATCTGATTATATTACTTTGAAATTGTTATTTTTTATTATTGGAGACTTTTGTAATTTGTTTTATATATTAAATGCTTTAGGGAAACCAGGAGTTCAATTGTGTGGTTATATGATGATCATAATGTTTACATAATTTGTTAATAAAACATATTGATATTTGATGATTAATTAACATTTATTAATATATTTATCATTTTGTGTGATTTTTTAATTTTTATGTGAAATTGGATGTACATGCATAGGTGCATGCATAAAAGATTCCAAAGAATCACTAATAGTGTGCATTGGGTGTGATAATATCCATGAAGAACATGTGTGTTTACACATTCCCATGTGGTGAGTGTACAATATATACCATATATCATCCTTATAATAGTCTTTTATTCTATTGAATAAGTGTATGTATATATGAAAGATCATGATTCAAATACATTCTATATTTTTTCTATCCATTTTCATGGGGAACTATGAACTTAGTACAAATTGAGGATGTATCACACTTAGAAACATGCACCTATAGTAAGAAACATCATTTCAATATCAATTTCACTAAAACACTATCATACCACCAAGTAAGATGCTAAAAAACTCCATGATGTCTACCATGGGAGCATTATCTTGAGACAACAATCTATTTTATGGGGAAAGACCATGGATGTAGTCTAGGTGTTTATACATGCCTATATAATTCAATTTAGAGTATAATAAAGTTCTATCTGAGAAAAATGTTGAAACAGTAGAGCCAACACTATAATAAACATCGTTATATTGGGTAGGGAGACTTATAGATTAGAGAAACTACTAAAATGAAATGCATTCTATAATCATAGTCATGGACAAGATGTATTCATTTGGAAGAGGATAATAAAACTCTCACAATTGTTATTCTATATCCAATTATTACTACAAATCCGATACTGGGAGATACTAAAGGTAGAATTAGTAGTAGATAATGTGGATGAAGTTGCAGAAGTAGATGTAGATTAAAGGAGGTGATCACATGAAAAAAATGGTAGAAATAAGAAATTGATATTTATTTCTTCTCTCATATTATTTTACAATGCACAAAACATACTTCTATTTAGAGTAATAAAATCACACACCAAAGAAAATGAAAAAAATATAGAGAAATAAAATTATATAGATTTTTGACTATATCTATCACTAAGGCCTCCAAATCCACACAAATCAAGAAACCATAATTTTTAAATGTAAAGCCTCTGTTGCTGTAATATAAGGTTGTTTTTATGCATCGAAATATATTTTTATTATTATGCATCCATCATATCTTTTATTCCTTATGATACATGAATCTAGATCATATTTTTGTGGTGGGATGATAGGTACAATGAAGCCATCATAGTAAATGACTACCATTTTCATGTAGCCTTTGGTGTTGTCAAAGGAATGTATTTTTCTATCTATAACATTCTTTCACATTTTGTCGGTTTATCTTCCTTGAAGATACCTGTTTTGGAATTATCCAATAGGAAATAAAAATTTATATAGCCCTCCATTGGTTCTATTCTCCCATATATTTCCCAAGGCATCAAAATTTTTGAGTTTTCAAATGATATATTTCAAATCAAAATGTCGTTAGATGTAGGATTAAGTGTTGAAGACATCGACATTTCTTCAATTCATTATTAATGAAAAGATATTTCTTCAAATATTTCTTCTTTTTCTAGAGTGGGTAATATCACTCTTATATCATCAACTTGATTCCATTTTAATGTATCATTTTCAAAAAAAATAACATATCAACTAATTATAATAATATTTGAGGTGGGTTTATACAAATGATATAATATTGGTATTTTATGAATCCTATAAAAACACTCCCCATGCTTTTTCCCTCAATCTTTTTTCATTTTTCCTCTAGTATCATAACATAGGAAATAGAATAAAAAACTCTATGGTGGATTACACTTGGATTGTGAGCACTCCTATCTTCCCACGGTGTATTTTCTTCATGTTTTTTGGTTTGGAATCTATTGATTAGTTACACCATACACAATGTCACTTCACAACATAATTTCATGGGAACTCCTTTGTCATTCCACATGTTTCTTGCAATGTGAAAATGGTGTGATTTTATTATTTCAACTACTCCATTATGTTAGGGTGTGTAAGATGGAGTCATTTGTTTTGAATTCCTTCCTTATTGAGGCACTCTTGATAAAAATATAGGTTTACTCCCCAACTCAATCATATCACAATGTTTTTATATATTGATTACATTGATTTTACATCATCTCATTCAATTCATTGAAGATTCCAACACATCTGTCTTCATAAAAATTATATATATCCCTGTTTTCCTTATAAAATAATTAATAAATTTTTGAAAATTACTATTTTTTCTTTTTTAATTTGGATTCAATGGTCTAAAAACATCATTGTAATTTATCTTGAGTGGAACAAAAACATTCCATTTATCTATTATTGAAAATTTGTTTCTAAGTTGTTTTCATAGAACACATATTTCACATATTTTATTTAGGTGTCAAATGATAGGAATCCCATTCAACATCTTATTGATTCATAATAATAGTAAACATTAAAAATTTAAATTCTTGATCTTGTGATTACATATCTATTCTTTATCATCACATAAATTCATCAAACATCATTGTACGATGGTAGGATCATAAGGGGAATCATGCGGTCTTTAACCATTGGTACTTTTATTACCAACCTTCCTTTTTAAACAACAATCACCATTTGTTTATTTTTTAGGATTATTTGAAATCCTTTTTCAAATAATTGTAGGAGACTCAAGATGTTATTTTTCATGTCTGTGAAATAGTATAATTCAGAGATGACATTATGAATTTATCTTTTTACATGATCAAAATATCCCATATTCCGTTGAAAAATATTTTTGAGAGATAACTAAATGAAATTTATCCTTGAGCCCTCTCATATAGGTCCATAAACAAGTTCTTGTTCCATGTAATGTGGTTGTAAGCACTATATTTCTGATACCACATACATTGAATTTTTGAAAATTTTTGTGCCATCAGCACATCAGACTAGCCAAAAGTGTCTCATTAATTGATGATATGTGCCTCCTCAATGTCATTCTCCAAGATGTTCTTATGCCAACATTAATTTATAATATTTCCATATTTTTGGAAATTATAACATGAAACACTTTTTTGGTTAGAGATTATTGAATCCTCATATTCTTCCTCATCCCAGTTTTCATGGAGTAGAGTTTTGATATCCACAACCTCCTCAGTTTGGGCTTCCTCCACATTGTTCTACTATTATTGGTTCAAATTCATGTACATAGAATTGTCTACCTATGCTTATCTGAAAAGTACAACCTTTATCATTTTTAGATCTATTTAGATAAAAATTTGATTATAGGGAATGCTCCACTACATTGGTATCACTATGTAAGTTCGCCTTTATTTTGTGGCATGGCAGAGTCCCCATGAGTTCTTAGACAGAGATCATCTATTTATTTGTTTCTTCTAGGGAAATAACTTTTCAATAAAATTTTGGACTTAAGGATAAGAAAATGTTCTCACATAGATGTATGTTAGAAATATTTTATTAATTTATTCATAATTGGTTCACTACAACCATTACACGCATATAATACTCTATAATGGTTTCAGAAGAATAAAAAAAGGATTTTAACTACCTCATAAAGATTGAATTCGTGTCTACATTAATTTTTCATCTACTTGGAATTATTTTTGACGATTATACCATATATTCTATAATGATTTCAACTATGATATTATTTCGAATGTTTCTTTATTAAGGCCTTGATAAGTGAAGGATTTATCATTGTAGTCCTACATTTATTCTTCCCCCAGAGATGCCTTTTGAACATCCAAAAGAGTGGCCTCTACTGCTTTGGATTCTAACTCAGTGTATCCATCCACCATATTGTCCATGACATCTTGGGTGCCAAGGTGCACTCAAATATAGATGCACAAATTTTTATAATTGTTCTACATAATCTTTGGGATCAAATCTGTAGAGACCCAAAGCTTGACATACATGGACATTACATTACTTTTGTAGAAAACTTAATACATAACAAAAACAGACACACAAGGACCGTAATAGTTTTGTGTCTCTGGAAACTTGGAACATAATCCTCTAATCTTGGTGAAAGATCTTCAAAATCTCCCATATAGATATTCTTTTTTTTCTTACCTAAAACCATTATTTATATCCTGGGGAAAACAAAACATATAAAGGGTGAGATTAAATTCTTAGTAAGGGTTATCATAGAGAGAATAAAACAAAACATATATATTTGAACCTATAAACATGAACATAATGTTTAAACATTAAAAACATGAGCCATGAAATAAAACATGGCATTACATAAGGCATATATCATAATGGAACATGAGTCATGATAAAATAGCATGGGAATAAAACATATAATTGTGAAAACCATTAAGAACATATTATGATTTCCATAGTAGCCAAGGAATTGCTGGAAAGACCATCTTCGTGGACAATGTCCTTTACTGAAATAGGTTTTCTTGTCATTCCATCCATATATTATTGAACCAGATTTACTTGTAGTTCCAGCCATATCATTATCATGAGATATAAATCTTTATCCAATGAATTAGTGGGAGATATAGGTCCCACCAATCTCATAATGAAATCATTCTTACTTGTGCCACAAAATATACATAAATAATTCATCATAACCCAAAGAATAAAATGGGTTTCAAAAACATCATCCCATTATCACATAATCTATATAAAACAAATGGATATCATTTCATCATAAGAAAAGTGAAACCATGTAAATCATAGAGACATTATACGTGAAACATACGCATATGAAATAATAACATCTTAAATGGAAAATGGTTTTTTATAAAACACTTGAAAATAATTCTTGAGGAAAATATCCTTTCTTATTCAAAATCATTTTCAGTTCACAAAATGCCATGAAATTTTAAAAGAAAAGGATTTGTTGAAAATAGTAATTAAATCTTGTAGAGTAAGATTCTTTAAAAGAAGGTGCTATGAAACCGTAAAAATCCGTTCATACCGTATATGTTTAAAAAAACATTCTCCTCATACTTTTGTTAGACAAGTCAAAAAGTACCTCATATGATAAACATAAGAAAGATTCCTTCCATACAATGTGTTAATAGTAGAAAAGGGTAAAATGACATTAAACATACATGGAAGAAATGTTAAAATTTTATGAAAAAAAATTTAGAACATAAGGACATGGATAATAAAGATAACCCCAGTAAATACTTATGAATAAACAATGTCAGATAAGAATGAGATTGGAATAATTATCCATTACATTAGGTCTGATATGCTTCGTACATATCAGAAACTGCTGTATAATGATTTAAATAATGTTATTTAATTATTACAGAATTATATTCATTGTTATGATATTATATATGGTTTAATTATGACTTTATAATACCCGTTATTTTGTAAATTCCATGTTAAAGCAGAGTTTTGCGTAAAATCGTTTCATTTATCGTACGTGTTTCAATTTTTTGTTCTTGATATTTTTATTACTTATATCTTGATTTATATACTTGCAGAATGTAAATCATGATTTATATATCATATATATTCAGTATTAACATATATGTAATAGATTGATGAATGAAATCAAATACACCGTTCATGGAGATGGTAGGTCATACGTACGCATGAACGTTGTTTTCCGTCCTTATTGACCTGAATGGAATTAAGTAGATGTCATAAATATATATATACATAAATCCAGTAGAATTATTATTTCATATATATCATGATTACTTATAATATATACATTATAATCATTCTTTATTTGTTGACATGGAAAATGAATCTCATCGCATCATGGAGACGGTAATCCATACTCACGCACGAGCAATGATATCATTCCCATATTTATTGAATGAAATTGGAGGGAATAATATAATATCTTAGAATCATTATGATTTTATAATAATCATATGTACTTATTATTTACACCATTATACCCATCCATGTACGCTGGTGGTGGAAAAACAGATTACACCACGGCGTGGAGATGGTATTCCGTACGTATGCATGCGTGGTGATTTCGTTTTCCTTAGGATGGATAGAAGGTGAAATAGGGTTGTTTAATATTTATAATAACATATCATTATATGAGTGATACTGATTTTATTAATTCATAATGAAACAACTAAATAATAATAAGTAGAAGAAGAAATAAATTTGAATGAATCAGTAACAAATATTACCTCTTCCTCGACACGCCTCTTTAAAACCTCCTCTTAGGGCACTAAAATTTGTCTTTTTAGAAGACCATGACCTCTAGTATGGTTCTTAGGAGGTTGATAAGGGAAATAGTTAGGGGTTGGCTGAGCATGAAGGCTCAAAATGGTGTGAGGAGGAGAGGGAGGAGGTTCCCTTTTATAAGGGAGGAGAGGGGCACCTTTGGAATTATAAGAAATATTAATTTATAATAAATTCCAAACCCACATAAAAACCTCAAAAATGACTCCAATCTAATGATTAGATGCGATAGGGTTTTAATATGATCAAAAAATAAAATTTATACATGTTGGAAATTTATTTTAAACATTATCAACTTGATTTATCCTTATATAATCTATTTAATTTTATTTTTGGTAATAATATTCTAAATTTTAAATCATTATAAATAATTACTTATATGTTGTGAATTGTCAATAATTTTATGATTTATTACATTTTTGACCATATAAATTTTAATTTTTAATTTTTAAATTTTTTTGAATTTGAAACAGTTTTATAATATGTAATTTATTAAAATAACAATAATGTTAATTTTGACACTATTCATTTATTTGAATTTAAATAAAATATATACAGAATATATGTTTGAAATAAAATATTTAATCGATTCAGAACATGTAAACTATAAAATTAGTGGAGCACATTAAATAGTTCATATAATATTTATTTTAAAACTTTTAAAATCATTTATTTTATATTTCAATCAATAAAATAATTTCAACATCACAATTGTGTCAAAATTAATGATAATTATTTAATACCTAAAAATTAATAATAAATTTATATGATGTATATAATTTTATTATCTTTCTAAGTACTATTTATATCCGATGTTTTATGATGTTTATCACTAAATTAAAATTATTACATTTATAAGATTTATGATAGTGACATGTTGTCACTTTCTTTGGGTTTAATCATAATTATATTATTTCGTGGTAAAAAGTCCATAAAATGAATCTAGTCAGACCCTTAGGTGATATGGGTAGAATTTTAGCCACCCAATATAATTTTGGCATGTGTTGAGGTAATTTTATAATCTTAGGATTACCCTTAATTACACGATTTATCTTTAACTGAAGTAAATAAAAATAACCGTAGTTACCATTCATAATGCCTAAAAATAAAAAATAGCTTATTAACATAATTTAGAACTACTGATTCCAAATATGGAATCAATTTTTTCCAAATTCAAATCCCAGAAGTTGCAGAAATTAATTTAATATTAATCTCGCGATTAAGAAAAAGATTTTTAAATGTTAAAACATTGCAAAAGATTGAAATTATTTTACTTATGAATTCAATGTAAAATAAATGCTAATGATATACATTATATTAAATTGTAAAAATAAATTATATTTTTACTTTAATTCCATTCAATATTATAATTTAACAATATAAATTATTATGATAAAAAATGTTGTTTTTAATTAAAATATAACGTGTGTTTACTATTCATTAAAATATGAAAGTTATCAGAATAATATGAAACTTTTATCCAAATTAAATTTTTATATCCTAATTCAAAATAATAATTTTATTTTGTCAAAATTTACTTA
This sequence comes from Viscum album, assembly GCA_963277665.1. Lineage (NCBI taxonomy): Eukaryota > Viridiplantae > Streptophyta > Magnoliopsida > Santalales > Viscaceae > Viscum > Viscum album. The sequence continues at coordinate 718,852,344 of OY728159.1, read as the reverse complement.
TAAACATGTCAAAAATTATATTTTAATGTGGGTGTGCCATCAAAAGGCGGCAAAACTGCATTTTTTGAAAAATACTTATTTTACCCAAAAAATTTATTTTATTCTCATACCATGTTCTAGAAAATGTGTATGATGAATAATAATTTTATAAAATTCAATATTTAGTTAATACTATTCATAACGGCTAGTTCATAATAATATTATGACCATATATCGTTGTTTAGTGAAACCCGATATTGGGTACAACACACGCTACCGAGGAAGGTCGTGATTGCGTGTAATGCAAGGAAAGTCAGGGTTGCGTGTAGTGCAAGACTCCTTTGTTGTTTCTTATAGTATAATCTAACCATGTTTCATTTATACATTGAATATATATATATACACTCAATGTTGCATTGAATAACTACTATCAAACGAACTTGAAATTGTGTGTTACACAATCCAAGAATATTGTTGCGTATACTACAAGCTAATATGGTGTTACATATTGCACAAGATAATCTTGGTGTAGCGTGCAACAGAAGATATGAAATAAATTAAAAAGGATATATCTCATAAAATATCGGGGTGTTACATTCTACCCCCCTTAAAAGAAATTTCGCCCTCGAAATTCGTTGGGGTTATAAATGGTTTACTATTTTAAGTTTCATTAATAAAAACCCACATCGTAAAAAGGAATACTAAAACATCATTTTAAAAAGGGAAGATAGAATCATAACAGTCACCTAAAGTAACTCAGCACTTGTATTCCACATAGGACAACATAGTTGACAATATAGATATGGACGAGAAATCTAACCATCATGTTTTGATGGAGAGTGGTAGAGAACATGGCTATGAAAAATACATCAATCACGAAGCCCTAAATATGTGATGATCTATGGTACCATCTGATTCATATGATATAAGATCACTAGGACAACATTTTTGGTTTTTCAATATCATTTCCCTAATGTTGAAAAGTTTGAATTAAAAAAAATACTTACTCGATTTTGGTACAATATCACTATTGTTTGTGCCTTGAAAAATTTCCACATCATCTCTTAAAGAAATGATGTTGAATTTTTCATTCTTGAAGTGTTAGCAGATCATGTGATAGAACGATGGGTCATTCCATCTGTCGGAAACATAAGGTTAGAAAAAGTTATAAAAAATACATATGTCCGTATATGGTGATATAAATCGTAAATGATTCCAAAAATGTACTTCTACTTCATCTATAATACCGCTTATTAAAATAAAACTTGTTTCTACTGACATGGGACTTCCTGTAGTCAAGTGGTAGGCGATAAAGGCCTGTCACCCTTCAGTTGTGAGTTCGATTCCCATAGCTTTGTCTGACGTGACAGGTTGTTGCCCGTCCTATGGGTTGTCCTTTTTCTAAAACTATACTATTATAACATAACAAAAAGTTCTAGCCTTAAACAATACTATCAGATGTCTAAATTAATCGATTCGAATCTTTAGGTTTATCCAAAATACTTCTGTCCAATCTCATAGTATATATAAAATGATTACTAGAATGGTCATATAACAAGGATGTGAATACCATAATTTATCCTTTATATATCAGAAGATATATCTTGTTGGTCACATTCAAGACATGTGAATAACTTAATCATGTATTCTCTAGAAAAATGAATACTCATTGAACCTTAGTGAAAACAGGAATGCTATAAAATGTTAAATATTTCCACATACCAAAAATCCCAAAAAATCTATATACCCAAACCATGATATCACTTTGTCCTTATATCAGTCATGAGCTCATTAAAAATATCCAAAATATTATTTTCTCCTTATCCATTCATTATGCGAATATCATATTATTTACAAAAATTTATGAAGTACATTTCATGGTTACCGGTGCCATTCATCATATACCTTCAAAAGATCAAGTAAAGACAACAGTGTAACAAAACTTAGATTTTTCTTTATTCCATAGTTCCATACATTATTCTTGATAAACATACAATCATTCCACTACCTTCTTCAACCACTGACGGAGCTTCATCATTTCTTTCATCTCATATATCTTTTGTAGTCTCTTCATCATCATCAAAATAAATACTACTCATACGACCATGCTGATTCTCTTCTAGAGATTTTCCCTTAGGGCATTGGTTTTCATAATGCCCATACATTCCACATTTAAAACATTTAACCATCGTTGATCTCTTACCAATACCATTATCCTTGTCCATGGTGTTAACTGAACCTTTTCCTTTGCAGTTACTGGATTTGTGTCCTTATTTTCCACACCTAAAGCGTCTTCCAGTTTCTTTTAAGCATTCCCATTGATTCCTCTTCCCACATGACTTACATGAGGGAAATTGAACTTTCTTTTCTCTATGATCATCACGAAACTCCATCTTTCTCTTATTAGATGAGTTAGGAATCTTACCAAAGTTGAGATTATTGATCATATTATGAGATTGATGATTAGGCATAATAACGATGTTTTGCCTTCCAAATTCCATTTCATTTTGTAGCTCATGAGGAATATCATTCCATTGTCCATCATGTCCCCCATTATCATAAATCCTCATGTTTCCAACCATTTTCTAAAACCCAAACAGAATAGTGTGAGAGGAAAAAATCATAATCAAGGGGGAGTACCTTCAATATCCAACATCTTAGGTTTAATTCTAATATCATTACCGTAATTATACGACTATAACCTATACATATACTTATCCTTTGGGACATCCCTAGACATACCTTAGAAATATCTCTTGCGATATCCCTAATGTTTTCACATCCTAGTTTCCAAAGGATGACTAAACCTTTCCTCTGATACCAACTGTAGAGACCCAAAGCTTGATGTACGTGGAAATTACATAACTTTTTCTGAATAATTAATAAAAAATAAAAATTAACACACAAGGAACATAATAGTTAGTGTCTTTAGTAACTTGGAACATAGTCTTCTAATCTTGGTGAAAGATCTTCAGCATCTCCATTATAGATATTCATTTTTTTCTTACCTAAAACCATTCATTATATCCTGGGGAAAATAAAACATATAAAGGGTGAGCTCAAATGCTCAATAAGGGTAAGAATGGAGAGAATAGAACAAAACATATACATTCGAACTTAAAAACATGAACATAATGTTTAAACATCAAAATCTTGAGCAATGACATAAAACATGGCAGTAAATAAGCCATAGATCATAATGGAACATCAGTCATGATAAAATAACATGGGAATAAAACTTGTAATTGTGGAAACCATTAAGAACATGTTATGATTTCCATAGTAGCCAAGGCATTGCTGCCAAGACAATCTTAGTGGACAAAGTCCCTTATAGAACTGGGTTTACTTGCCATTCCAGCCCTGTATTACATAACAAGATTTACTTTCCATTCCAGAAATTTCTATCTCATGAGATATAAATATTTACCCAATGCATTGGAGGGATATATAGGTCCCACCCATCTCATAATGAAATCATTCTTACTTGTGCCACAGAATATACATAAATAATACATCATAACCCAAAGAATAAAATGGGGTTCATAAACATCATCCCATCATCACATAATCCATATAAAACAAATGGATATAATTTCATCATAAGAAAAGTGAAACCATGTAAATCATAGAGAAATTATACTTGAAACATACACATATGATATAATGTCATCTTAAATGGAAAATGGTTTTGATAAAACACTTGAGAATAATTCTTGAGGAAAATATCCTTTCTTCTTCAAAATCATTTTCTTTTCACAAAATGCCATTCATTTTTAAAATAAAAGGATTTTGTTGAAAATATTCATGAAATCTTGTAGAGTAAGCTTTTTTAAAATAAGTAGTTATGAAACTGTAAAAATCCGTTCATTCTGTAAATGTTTAAAAAAACATTCTCCTCGTACTATTGTCAGAAAAGTCAAAAAGTACCTCGTATGGTAAACAAAAGAATGATTCCTTCCATAAGATGTGGTAATAGTAGAAAAGGGTTAAAATGACATTAAACATACATGGTAGAAAATTAAACATTTTATGAAAATATTTTTGAGAACATAAGGAAATGGATAATAAACATAACCCTAGTAAATACTTATGAATAAACAATCTCGGATAAGAATGAGATTGGAATAATTATCCCTTACCTTAGATCCGATATGCTTCGTACGAATCAAAACCTCCTGTATAATGATTTCAATAATGTCATTGAATTACTACAGAATCATATTCATTGTAATGATATTATATATGGTTTAATTATGATTTTCTAATACCCTTTCTTTTGTAAATTCCATGTTAAAGCAGAGTTTTGGGTAAAATCGTTTCATTTATCGTACGTGTTTTGATTTGTTGATATTGATATTATTATTACTTATATAATGATTTACATACTTCCCGAATTTAAATCATGATTTATATATCATATATATTCAGTATATACATATATGTAACATATTGATGAATGAAATAAAATACACCGTTCATGGAGATGGTAGGCCGTACATACGCATGAACACTGTTTTCCTTTCCTTATTGACTTGAATGTAATTAAGTAGATGACATACATATATATATATACATAAATACAGTAGAATTATTATTTCATATATTTCATGATTACGTATTATATATACTTTATAATCATTCTTGAATTATTAACATGGAAAATGAATCTCATCGCGTCGTGGAGACGGTAATCCGTACTTACGCACGAGTGATGATATCATTCCCATATTTATTGAATGGAATTGGAGTGAATGATATAATATCTTAGAATAATTATGATGTTATAATAATCAAATGTAGTTATTCTTTACACCATTATACCCATCCAAGTAAGGTGGTGGTGGAAAACAGATTACACCACGGCGTGGAGACGGTATTCCGTACGTACGAACGCACGGTGATTTTGTTTTCCTTAGGATGGATAGAGGGTGAAATAGAGTTGTTTAATATTTATAATAACATATTAGTATATTAGTGATACTGATTTTATTAATTCATAATGAAAAAACTAAATAATAAAAAGTATAAGAAGAAATAAATTTGAAAGAATCGGTAACCGATATTACCTCTTCTTCGACACGCCTCTTTGAAACCTCCTCTTAGGGCACTAAATTTGTGTTTGAAGAAAACCAGGACATCTAGTATTTTTCTAAGGAGATTGATAAGGTAAATGAGAAGGGGTTGGATGATCTTGAAGGCTCAAAAAGGTGTGAGGAGGAGAGGGAGGAGGTGCCCTTTTATAAGGGAGGAGAGGGGCAACTTTGGAATTATAAGAAATATTAATTTATAATAAATTCTAAACCCACATAAAATCTTCCAAAATTACTCAAATACGAATATTAGATGATATATGGTTGTAATATCATCAACCAATAAAATTTTGACAAGTTGTAAATTTATTTTAAACATTATCAACTTGATTTTCCTTATATAATCTAATTAATTTTATTTGTGGTAATAATATTCTAAATTTTAAATCATTATAAGTAATTACTTATATGTTGTGAATTTTCTATAATTGTATGATTTATTACATTTTAGACAATATAAATATAAATTTATAATTTTTAAATGTTTTTTTTATTTTTAAACAATTTTATAATATGTAATTTTTATAAAATAACAGTAGTGTCAATTTTGACACTATTCATTTTTTTGAATTTAAATAAAATATTAATATAAGATATGTTCGAACTAAAATATTTAATAGATTCATAACATGTCATTTTTATCTAGAAAATTAGTGTATCATATTAAGTAGTTCATATAATATTTATTTTAATACTTTTAAAATCATTTTTATGATATTTAAATCAAAAAAAAATCAACATCACTACTGTGTCAAAATTAATGATAATTATTTATTCCCTAAAAATTATAAATAAGTTTATATTATGTATATAATTTTATTATTTTACTAGGGACTGTTTATATCTGATATTTTATGATGTTTATCACTAAATTAAAATTATTACACTTATAAGCTTTAGGAGAGTGACATGTTGTGACTTTCTTTGGTTTTAATAATAATTATATTATTTGATGGTCAAAAGTCCTTGAAATAATAAATTCAGACCCTTAGATGATATGGGTCGACTTTTACTCATCCAATATAATTATGGAATGTGTTAGGATAATTTTATAATCTTAAGATTACCCTTAATTACCCAATTTATCTTTAACTGAAGTAAATAAAAATTACCGTAGTTACTATTCATAATGCCTAAAAATAAAAAGTTGTTATTAACATAATTTGTTCTACTGATTGCAAAAATGGAATCCGTTTTTTCCAAATTCAAATCATAGGAGTTGGTAAAATTAATTTAAAATTAATCCCGCTGTTAAGAAAATGAGTTTTAAAAGTTAAAACTTTGCAAAATATTGAAATTATTTTACATATAAATTCAATGTAAAATCAATGCTAATGATATACATTATATTAAATTGTAAAAATATATTCTATTTATACTATAAAACCATTAGATATTATAATTTAACCATATAAATTATTATGATGAAAATTTTGTTTTTAATTAAAATATAGCGTGTTTTTACTATTCATTAAAATATGAAAGTTATCAGAATAATATGAAAATTTTATCCAAAGTAAATTTTTATATCCTGATTCCAAATAAGAATTTTATTTTTTAATATTTAACTTATAAACATATCAAAAACTATATTTAAAGTGGGTGCTCCATCAAAAGGTGGCAAAACTGCATTTTTTGAAAAATACTTATTTTACCCAAAAAAATTATTTTATTCACATACCATGTTCTTGAAAATGTGTATGATGAATAATAATGGTATAAAATTCAAAATATAGTTAATAGTATTCATAACGGCTAGTTCATAATTATATTATAACCATATATCGTTGCTTAGTGAAACCTAGTATTGCATACATCACACGCTACCGAGGAAGTTCGTGGTTGCATGTAATGCAAGGCAAGTCAGGGTTGCGTGTAGTGAAAGACTTCTTTGTTATTGTGTATGACAGAATCCAACCATATTTCATTTATACATTGAATATATATATATATATACTCAATGTTGCGTAGAATAACTACTATCAAATGAACATGAATTGTGTGTAACACAATCCAAGAATAGTGATGCGTATACTACAAGCTAATACAGTGTTGCGTATTGCGAAATATAATCTTGGTGTAGCGTACAACAGAAAATATGAAAGAAATTAAAAAGAATATATCTCATAAAATCTCTAGGTGTTACAACATATTATAAAAATTCATTCTCTAAGAAGAGAAATTATTTTTTATGGAAAATGAAATATACTGATATCTATATGAGAATAATTTTTATCATAGTTCCCGGTCATTTTTTGAATTGTATACTACTGATATTTGTTTTTTTGGATAGTCAGAGTTGGAAGGATTCAAAATTCCATTAATATTTTTTTCCAAAAATAAAAATTAACAGATAATTTTTTGAGTGAAGGCATGAAGGAAAAGGTTAGAATGTTAAGAAGTAAAAAAATTAAGGTGATATTGTTTTCTTTCAATGGGTCAAAGGCATGAATTTTGGAGGAGAGAAAAAAGGTATTAAAGCTGGGATTGAAACCAATCTCCCAATGAATTATCAAAATTTTATGCAAGGGAAAAGTGATTTTAAAACATTTAAAAAAGTAGACTCCATTTTTTTTTCTGAAAAATAGAGAATAAAAAAATAATTTGGTGAAAATAACCGATTGGTAATGATTTCAGGTAAAAATAACTATTCATATTTTTCACCCTCTTCCCCATTTAGTTGTGTAACACCTCTGATATACCTCTCACACATAGACATAATCACATTCGAATAAATTTATACCATTAATGGTGGATTTAATTATGTAAAATGTGAATGAATTTATATAAATAGATATATATAACTAGATTTTATCATTCAAAGAATAAAGAAAGTATAAATAAAATCATGCTAATTTCATCTCTCATGTTATTTTACAACACGAAATACAGAAATATATTTATAAGAATAAAATCACACACCTCAATAAATAGTAAAACCAAAGAGAAATAAATGTATGTAGATTAGGTGCAGTAGGTGACACACAAGCCTCCGAAACCACACACATCAATCAACCTTCATTTGAAAATTTCAATCCTTAATTAGTGTAGTAAAAGTTTATCACCATCCAAGTAAATACAATTTTATTTTCCAATAGTTACCACAACTTTCTATTTCCTCCCACTACAACTAACATTGGTTCTATAAGGTTATTAACATTCCCTATTGTTCAATTGGTGATACCTCCATCACTATGATATTTTCTATTCTATAGACATTTGAGTCACTTCCACTAACCAGTATCACCATACTTCTTCTACAATCATGAAATTATCAACACACCAGTATCAATATTCTATCATCATTGTACTTCTACGGACCATGTCATTCTAAAAGTAATTTCATTGTATTCTTTTCTTCCACCAACCACTACGTAACTAAATTATACCATTAAAATATTTTACCTCCTTTTTCATATATAACAATGCTTCTTTTATAATACATTCCACCATCATCTACATTCATCCATCTCATTGTTTCTGACATGATTTAATAGGTCTTGCTTCTTTGTTATCTGAACTCGTAGGAAATTACAATTTCACATAGTTTATTTATAAATATACCACTATTGACCAATAATACACTTTATCTATGATGAAACTAATGCTAGAAAAGAAGATATAGTCATGGTGATGTCTTGGGAGGTGTTGCATTATAGTGAATCAAGCTAGTGAATCAATCTATCGAGTGGTTTTGAAAAAATAATATGATGACCCAATGTTTTTTGAATTACCTACTTAAGGATCCTAAAGCCCCCCATTATAGTGAAATGAAGGATGAATTAATTAATAAAATTAAGATGTGTTTTAGTATTTTTCTGTTCTCACTACATATGGTAATGATAATGGGTGACTAGGTTTGGGAAAGATCAACCTGATTTAGATTGATTTGGATTATATTTAACTGTTTTATTTTTATATTTTACCATCCACTTAAATATAAATTTAATCTATAGTGGATATATTTCCATATTAGGTTTTTTGAGATTGTATATAAAACCTCTTGCGATGGTTGGGACTTCAAGATTGCAATGATAAAAATTCTAAGTTTTTTTGTTATTTGATTTCAATAATTAGTTACATATTTATTATTGTATTAGATTTTGTATAAATTAGTTCTATTAAATTATTGATTACCTTGGTCAAGGATCAAATATCTCCCTCTATTTGGTTTTATATTATATTTTTAGATTTATATAAGTTTATTTTGTTAGTTTTTATTGATTTCTAACATATGAGGATGTTATAATGGTTAAACATGGTGTACTTGAGTTTGATAATACATGATTGGGTATTTCTGTAGTGAATTGAATAAATTCACTATTTATTTCACAAATATAAAGTAAGGTAGACAAAAAAAATGAATTTACTTAGTATAATATCACCATAATAATTAGATAAAGAGTATATAGGAGAAGATATTGTGGAACCAATCTTCTTATAATTAATTAGGGAATGATTTCTAGTTTAGTAGTCTATAATAGCATTATAAGTGGGAATCCAGAATTGAAATGATCACTTGTCTATAGAATAAATTACTATGTAATTTATTTGTTACATACATATTCATATGAATCAATAAATCATCATTTATTTTTCCACTTTTTAAAACCATATTATAAAACCCTTATCCAGAGAAAACATAGGTTACTACTTCTACAACTACAACATTCACAAGGAAAGTAATTTTATTTTTCCAAAATAGATGATAGTTGTGTGTTAAATTTATGTTTACTAATATATATATATATATTACATAATTCTGATTCATATATTTTAAACTTCAAAATCATATAAAATATTTTAAGAGCTACATAATTATATGTGGTTGGTTGTGGACTGATGTTGCATGTGTGACACACTATTGAACATATTATATCTCAAAATGAATATAGAATTTAAATTCTCAAGGCGTTGCACTCCCTTTAGATTTCATCATGGGGAATATAAAATTTCAATCATTCCTCCAATGATACGAATGAATCAAATACATCCATGTGACTAGTGAAGCTGATGTTATGTGATTTACTCCACACATATGTGATGTTGTTCCTTATAAATTCCATATGAATTTCTAATTAGTGTAAGAGATTATAAATAAATTTTGATCAATTTTAAAAAAAATTTGGAACCATCTACTATTTTTAAGTCATTTAATCTTATGCTGAAGATATTTTTTGATATTTTTATGGACTATATTTTTAATGCAACACGTATTTTTAGATCTTTTAAAATTAAAATATATTTATTCATAAGTTTTATTGAAGAATATATTTGATGATTGAATATTAATTACTCTAATTATCCCTTAAAAATGGTTTTTTCTTGAATACTATCAAATTATGGATCTCGTAATATCTTTAATTTGAATGGATCATGATTTCATGATGAATGACTAGTGTCTGTCCTATTTATAGTTTTTGCAACAGAATATGGTATGAGACCCTATTCACTATTTTTATGAGAAACGAGTTATATACAATGATTTATTTTATTCTAAAACCCTTTTCTTGGATTGTGTACTGATGCATAATAATGTATTCATATTATATTAATCTTGATATACATGACTAGAAGAACAAAACTATACTACCCATAATCTCAAGTATTCCACATTCATATTTTTCATGAGGTTGTAGTGATACCATATCATAGATAAGTTGGTCTTCATAAATGAAATGAATTTTATATTCAACTTCTCTTATCCCGATTTGAAATTGATACTATGTTTGTAGATGGAATTATTATAAGAATATGACTTTGAGAATTCCTAAGAACCCGAGAAAGGGAATTTTTTTGATGCAGTGAGAATTAAGTTATGTGGCGATGTTATTCACGAATCCAATGATACATGGAGAGTTATATAGGATCTTGTACTGATGTGTCATAATATAGAGTAATTTTATGTTTTAGGATTTTACTACTAGATGAATTTGATTACATCCTTGATGTAATATTCTAAATAATATCAGTTTAGAGACTATGACATGGTAGTTATACTGAATCAAATATTCTTTTATAGATCCCCTTAAGGGATTGAAAGTTAATAATCATCTACTTGTATTATTCTAGGGGATGTTATTCATTACATTGGAGTTATAGGTGGTAGTTCTTCAGGAATTTTACATCACTACATTTTTATTGCATAAAAGAATATATATGATGAACCATGAAATTATTGATTTTTTTGGAGTTTAGTGATGAAAAGAAAATCTAAACTGTATGTGTCATTTTCTTTCTAGAAGATAAATAATTAACATATTGTTCTTGTCGGGACTCTTTAAATGATAGGCATACCTCTTTGTAAGTGTTATTACATTTTATTTTTCTGTGGTTTTATCTATAAATGAATTTGTATCTAATTCATTTTAGGTGATCATAGAACAGTAACTGAATTCAACTCACTTCATGATGATTACATAGTTATGTACTGTGGATATATTATCAATGAATTATTTTAATGAGGCAATGATGCTCCATTGGGGATCGAAGATGATTATCATGGATTCTGATCCACATTTTACCTTCAGAGTATAGAATGGTCTCTAATATGATTCATTATATTATTTATGACTTATCATAAATTTTCAACAATAGATTGATTTTCACAGAAAGTACACAATATATTATTTATAATGAAATTCTCATGCATGTGATGTGTATTTCAGCAGAATATGGTTGAATAATATACCCTTAGATGTATTTTACTATAATAACTAAAATAAATGAACGATTTGTATGTCTCCATTTTATGATATTTATATAAAACCATGTATATATCCACTATTTCTTATTGAGGTTTTAATGTCATCAACTCTAGGAATGGAAATGGTTTTGAGAATAATAGAGAAGTTTCAATTTATTTACAAAAAGATGAAGGAATCAAATGATCTATTGATACCCCTTGTTAATAAAATGATGAGGGCCTTGGAGTTTGACATTAGTGATCATTTATTCATGAAGGTATCACCTCATCAAGTGAATACGATATTATATCATGTAATTATGATTTCTCCATAGTTTATTGTCTCTTTTGATTTGATTTATGGAATCATGGATGCTGTATATCAAATATAACCCCTATATAGATCGATCAAATCAATTATGTTTTTCTACAAGTTGTTCTTTATAATTATATTCTTTATAGATCTAGTATAATTAAATTGGTTGAGATATATTTTAAGAAGATGTTACATTCCTAGAGTGTATTTAAGATATTTAGTAATACTAGGAGAAGGTGATCCTTATAAGGACATGATTTTAAAGAATAGTGTAGTTGGTAACGTGAACCATATATTTAGACTCGGTATCCCAAGTTTTTCAATAATTGATATTATTGGAATTATTTTAATTTAATTGGTTTCATTGAAGTAATTTTGATATTTTTATTTCTTCAGGTCCATCTCTTGGGATAAGATTATATTAAAAATATAGAAAGATACCTATTTAAGAGGAATATTACCATATTTGTTTTTATTTCCCATTTCTATTTCCATTCTAAGATTTATTTAGATTCGTTATGATGAAAATAATTTGAGAGGTATAAAATAATGGGTTATTTATTTTCATGATTTTTTTTTTCATTTTTCAGGTACTTAAGGATCATAAAGATGTTTTTATTCTCTAAGAGGAAAGGGAAAAGAATGTTTTATGAAAAAAATGATATTCTATCAAGAGGAGGCATGTTTCTATTTAATGGTTTGTGTCATATCATGATTGTATGGTTACTGAGTTATTTCAAAGCATCATGATGTTTTATTTCACGGGGAACATTATTTGACAGGAAAATTCTATACTATATCATGTTTGATATCAAGTTGTAGCAGGGTTGGTTCAGTTACAACATGAACGTTCATAAAGTGGGTTTTTTTGAAAAGTGAAAAACATCATGCATAAAAGAAAAAACATATATATGGATTTGGTATCTTCATTTATACCTTTTCCTTGATCTTGGATGTATAATTTATTATGACTATCATACCATTAAGAAAAATAAATTAAGTCCCATCAAGCAGCCTCTCTTGGAGTCATTTCCCTAAAGTGTTTGAGACTTGTCGTGGGCCTATTCTAGGGTTGGTAAAGATGTGGAAGAAGGTTCAGAGTTAAAAATAATAATCATAGGGATTTAAAACTCTATTAATTCAACCTTTTCCATATTATAATCCATATTATTCTCAATGATGAAGAAGTCATTGTCCATGATATAATTGGTGATTCATATCAGTAGATCACATTGTAATTTAAAAAACATGGATAGTTGGGTTGTGAGTAATACACCTTCTATAGTTGATGACTAATTTAACTCATTAATTAGATGTTAAATTTCATTTGTCTCTACATTATCTGTTAGACCTTGTTATTTTATATTATTCTCTTAGTCCTTCATCTTTTGATCTTGGATATTATTCTAATAATGAAAATTATGAAAATAATTATCAATTCTCTTCTCATACTTCTCCATTATTTAGATCATTAAAATGTGTATCTACAAATTATACAAGAAACTATATGTTTCTAATATTCTATTAACATTTTCATAAATAACATTGTTTAATCTTCTAGATTTTTGAGCATTAACGACACTATATTGTATGTTTCTCGATATAAAATCCATCTACAAAACCATAGTGGTAATAGTATTTTGTCTCTGTATTTTTTTCTCCCATAACAAAATATAGGTTTTAATATCTGTAAGATGCCATATTTCAAATAAATTATATCTAATTATTATCAATATAATTATATATATATTAAATTACAAAAGTATCAATAGGACTAGTGTCAATTAGATTAGTTAAATTATCCATTAACTTAAAACAAAATGAAAAATCATCATTTAAAAAGCTATAGTGTGCTTATATGTTTCGTTAAACACTAAAACCTACATATGACTACCTATGGTCATAAACAAGAAATAAGGGATCTTTAAATCCCGGTGAAGAATTAGTCCACGCATAATAGGATAATTAATAAAATTATTGATTCAATAAAAATATCATGACTATTTAAAGAGAAAAGAATCCACCATACTCAAAATTAAAAATGTCATAAAAAAATAACATAACTGAAATAATGGTTTGATAAGAATGTAGTGCCATCCCCACCCTAGGAACCATTAAACTAGTGCTTTGGGCTGATGCACCATAAGAACTTAGTCACACATCCTCGTATTTCAAGGACTTATAACTAATAGTGATGGTATATTCAGTGAAAGTGGAAATACTATACATTCTTATGATAATAAAAATAATGGTAATAAAAGTTTCACTATAGAATAGATAACCCCAACCGAGAAGTAACAAACAATCAACAATAATAATGTGAAAAATAACACCTATTATATACAACTCATAGATAGAAACTACATGTCATTTCATATATATATATATAACTAACTAAGATCACCCATGGGATGATCATATATATAAATAATGAAAACCACACAAAAAAACTGGAATCATAGGCCCAAAAAAATGATTGTTCCATCAACCAATAACCACATCAATTATATCATGCATCATCTATACATACATTCTCACTAAGATCCTTACCTAGATCTTTCTCCATTACCTGTACTCAATGATATAAATCTGGAATGAATCCTAAGGGTCCCACACAAGTTGGGATTATGTACTAAATATTCCACCACCATTAGTGTCACAAGCATATATTCATACATATACCAGTGTATGTAAAGAAGTAAATAAATGGAAACAACATTCACACATGACATAACCTGCTCTACTTGTGCTCATTAGCCATATGAGGTCCATTATATTCATTTACTAATTAGGGAGTGGAACAATGTATTATAAATCTATCATATTAGAAGAAGCATTAGTTTTCTAACCTTTATCACACCACACAACATCACATGCCAACCATCACTACATACATAACTTATCACCACTTATATTTATATTCATGAATCCCATTTGATTTAATCTGTAATCCCGATGAAATTTATATAAGTTATTTGACTAATCCCTCATAATTGAACCCATTTAATAATCATTATCTCAAAAAATTGACATCCAATGTCATAATTATACTCATCATTCTATAGTCTTGGGAAAAAGACCCAATCATTGTTGTAAGCCTTAACCCCCTTTTGAAGGTATCATAATCCATAAATTGTGTCCTTCTATGATGAAGTGATCTTACATACTAATGGTCATCATAATTACCTATTTTTGTAGATATATGAGGGATACTACCCAAAAGAGTGGTTCAAAGCACTTCACTAGGCCCTCATCCTTTGTGAAAAGGACAGTGACAGTGCTATCAACCAACCACAGTTACTAACAATCACCATCAATACTGGAAAAAACCTCCAGAGAACCACTTGTTCCACCTACAAATCATATCACCCATCTGAGATATGGTTCATCATTATCTGCCTCATCATAATTAATAATGTCACCAAACTTTAGGTAATCAACACTCCCCATAATCTTATATTATTTTCCTAATGAGTCTCATATAACCAACTCAACCATAAGTTAACATTATAAAAATCAATAATAGGAATACAATTTTCAAATGATTCATGGAATACCATTTAATTCCATCCATTCAATACCCAACTCAAATATACTATTTTACAAACAATATCATCAATCAGAAAATGAAAGGAACAATATACTATAAAAGAAATACCAAACATGAATCACACATACCACCCCACTCAATCCTATTTACCACATGTTATGTAACACATATATAACAATTAGAAAATATTATACCGCATACCTTATACAAATATAATTCTACTCATCAAATTCCAACCTCAGATTCAGCTATAGATGATGGAAATCAAAAGACCAGAAAAAACCCTGAACATAGGTCTTAAAAGCCATAAAATTTTCAACACCGCAATCAAGTTGTAGAAATCAGAATAAAAGGATAACTGAGTGTTAGAGTTTTATTTGGATACCTCATATAATGAATAAATCAAATATCTAGTAATAATTATAGGTTTAACCCTTAAAGAACACTAAAGTGGTAAAAGAGGGGTGTCGTCACTACTCCCTGCCTAAATTTCTTTTCCCCATTCATATTTTTATATTTTTATAGATTTTTTGTATTTTTTGTGGTAGTACTAATTCATGGAATGTTTAATAGCATCTCACTATGAATCCACAGGATAAAGTGTATTTCTAATATTTGGCGAATTCATATCATGAGATACATGTTTTTAGTGTTAATGACTGCTGGTTGTATTTATTTCTCTCCTAGGACTGTCTGATTCATAGAGAACCACCCTCAGGACCCTCCTTGTACTTGAAACACTTACCCTTGAAATACATGGTTTTAGCATCTATAATTTGGATCCTTGCATAAAATGATGTTCAGGATCATAAAATATCTCCACCATGCAATAAATTTTACCTGAGCTATTTGGATATATTGTATGTTGAGATCTTACTCTTCATATGATCCACACTCTTCACATTCCAAAAATATTAGATGATATAAAATTTATCTATCACATTTCCATTAAACTAGATTACCCTAATTACTCACTCTATTGGATGAATCCTTTTATAGATGTCCCATATTTTGGAATCACCCACCTAATCTCTTTTTTACCTATCTCTCAATACCCTGATGGTTCCACATAGACTGTGCTCCCAGACATGGATTTTCCAACCATCACATACCATTATTCAAACTACTAATTAGAAGCTCATCAAAAATTAATTATATGCAATAAAACAATAAATTTTCCTTCATCATATTCAATGATAACAAAATTTATGAACAACATGAGATACCCACAATGATCCTGCATTATAGATGATTCATAAAATGTTCTGTATCAGACTAGATACCCAATGAAATTACTAGATTCTAGAACATCCTCTATAAAACATAATATATTATCAAGACTCCAATAATAATCTGAACAAGGATAATTCACTTACTATATATGAACCTCACGAACGAGTATCATTCATATAAGAAGTGAAATAATATGAAAACTATCATGGAGTACCCTTATATGTAGTCAAATATATAACCTACTCTAAATCATTCATATCGATGATATGAAAAATGTTTAATTATAGACTTCCAAATGCCTATCTTATATATGGATCTAAACCCACTATGTAATGCCCTGACACCAGTTACCCAGAGTTGGTGCATTATTACATAACATTGGCATGATCACAAGTGATCATGTCCCAAAAGACTGATTAGTTTAGTATCCTTAGATGTAAAAGATACATACATAAATTTTACATCACATTATGAAATGAAAAAAAACAACAACATATTATCCCCTTTGGACACACTCATTTCCGTTAGCCTATTCCTACAGGTTAATCATAATATACTTATTTGCATCATAGGAATAATAAAACATTAGAAAGGAGTGATATTTGATGATCAGTAAGGATAACAATATAGAAAATACTATTATAAATAAGAATAAACATTTAAGGAAATGTATAAGACTAAAATACAAGCCTCTTAATCTTAATCTTTATCATAATATAGAAAAGATAAAACTAAAAATGCCATTTAATTATTTACATGGATATTCTACAAGTTGAATATTCACATGTAATATCAATAGTGAATTTCATAATTATGGATTTCATAATGTAGGACATCATAACCACATATCCAAGGCCTCGTTCCAAGACAAAAATAAAAATAATTTTGTCAAGGATTTGTGCCAAAACAGTAGTTTGTCTCATGAGACCCACTAATGCACTGAGGATCTATAGTGGGCTCCACCAATCAATTACTAAGTCCAATTCATTCCTCGTATGAAAAGTTTGACCCATAATATAAACATTCGTATTAAATCTACCATACAAAATGTCAATATTTTAACCATAAACCATGAATTGTTTAAAAATAGCACATCCACAGTCAAACATAACTCATTCAATACAATATGGATGAATATATTATAATAAATCACCCTCAATAAAGAATAAAATACAATAAAGGATATTCACATAGATGAAAATAGTCAGTAAAACTATTTGAGAGAAATATCCCCTTTCCTTGAAAACATTTAAAATTAAGACTATTTATCAAAGAAGTCGCTTAAAAGATATTTTTTAATTAATGTGTCCAATACCAATTTGAACCTTTTGAAAAGAATATAAATTTTAACACACTCATTTCCATATAAAAAATCCTTAAATCCATTTTTAAAATAGGTACATTAATGAGAATGATTTAGAAGAATAAATATTTAAAACATTTAAAATCGTATTTTAGTTAAAGAGTTCCGAACAAAATGAAATACACTTAAATAAAATAAACATTGAGGAATAACATTAATGAAAATTTAATAATATCATGAGAATTATGGTATTAATGATATAATATTTCAAAGTACATTATATACACCATATAAAAGTGAATTCGCACATAACAAAAAAGAAGTCTCAATGGAATGTAAATTGAGACAAAATCCCTTATAAAGACTGTATCCGTAGATTAATGATAAATAAATGAAATAATTAAGTGTGAAAAATATAAATACAATCAATATGATTGGATATTATGTGTAAATCAATTATAGGACATTCACACATATTCTAGTAAAAAAACCAATGACTTTGATGTTTAAATCAATGAATGGAAATTCAATTTGGATTACCCTTATCAATTTCATATCAATGAATTGGGAATTTATAAATAGAGATATTATGTGTATAAATATTATATAAAAACAAATGGGAGTGGAAATTTCCACATAAATAAATAAATTGTGATTTTCCACATAATCTTGGATTAAAAAAATTAATGAAGTGTTCCTAAAACCCAATGAGTGGAAATTGAAATTAGAAATTCCCATACCAATTTGGTAATTTACGAAACATACAACCCATGAAATAAGTATCATACAATGATGGTGTAAATACCTATAAATTAATTTTTATTACACAAATAATACATTCATGGGTAGTACATAACCAACACAAAAGGAAATTGTAGCAAATATAGCACGAATCTCACGGGAATAAAAGTGAGATGAAAATCCCTTACCCTGTACTTTTCCTTAGTAGAAGGTACGTTAACCTCATTTATGATGGTTAAATAATTGTTATTAAATTATAAAATAACTACATACATAGATATGATATCATATATGACCCTATTGTTTCCCCTTGTTATGAATATTTCAGTTGTATCATAGTTTTGGATGTTAACTAATTCTTTTTCATTTATATGTTTTGTTACATAAGTCACGATTGTTATGGATAGGATGTACATGATTAATATTTAGAATGATATTCTGTTATTAATAAATATTTTTAATCCTTGAATGAATATTATTCTTTAATGGTTATGTTGTGAAATTAAATCTCATCACTTCGAGGAGACGGTAATCCGTACGTATGCATGAGCGTTAATATCATTCTATTGATGGTAAAATCATATATAGTTGGATGGTATATTATATATACATAATAATTAAATTGATATATTTCTTATTTACAACACTTATATTCATTATTATACCCATCCAAATAATGAAGTGTTGAATAACAAATTATACCACGACGTGGAGACAGTAAGTCGTACGTACGCATATATGGTGACCTTTTCATTTATATGATGGATAAGATAATGAATTTGGTGTGTAAAATATTTATAATAACATAAAATTATGTATAATGAAATATATTTATTATTTTGGTTTGGGAAAAACAAAAAAAAGTGGAAGTGGAAGAAGAAAATAACTTGAAAGAGGAGATGAAATAATTATCACTTATTTGGTTTCTTCCTTTTGACTTGAAAAAAGGGCTCATTAGGTTGAATTTTTGATCAATGTAAGGAGACTATGATCCATTTAGGGTATTTGGAAGAAAATATGAGTAGGTTTTTTCATAGAAAAATGTTTTTAGAGTGTGAATTTGAGACAAGGGGAAGTACCCTTTTATAAGAGAGTCGAGGGGTACTTTAGGAAAAGCTTCAAATATTAATTTATTCTAAAATCCATTTCGGTTTCTAATAATTCTAAATAGATTTATTTCAAGAATAAGGTTGTTATGGGTATAAATCCTCTCAAAAAATTGGTTTTAGACTTATTTTGTTCACCATATTAACTTTGTCTTTTAGATTTAACTCGTGGTTGAATAGTTTAACATTTTCTATGTCTCGTTGTCTGTTTATATTATATGGTTAATTAAGTTACTATAAAATGCCATGAGAACCTAAAGGGGTTAATTAATGAGATATATAATCTTATCTAGATAATTTGTATGAATCTAATATTTGTAGGAATATTATATAATTAAATAATATAGTATTTGTTTTTAAAACACAATTATGTCAATTTTGACACTATATTTAATATTTGGTTGTTGTGAATGTCATAACAACATGATTACTTCGAAAAAATTCATTCAATCAACAATAAAATTTCTTGTAAACCTATAAAATTCGTTTATGGAATCATAACATTTAAATTGTATATATTTTAATATTTATAATATCATTTATTTGATCCATTCATTAATAAGGAAAATATTGCATCATTACTGTGTCATAAAGATATATTTTATTTTATGTCTAAAAATTATAAATAGAATATCATGATGTATTAAATATTTTTAGAGTTCTAATTACTATTTATAGTCGATGAGATCTAATATATAACCTCATTTACAATTTTTTTTTAAAATATATATGTTTATGTTACATTTTTCTTAACTTTAAATTAATTTTTTTAAAGTGTCATTTTCACTTACAAGTGGCCTCATTGGGTCCCGAAATCGACCCAAGGATATCCATAGTCAGAAATGTATCAAAAAATAGAGTTAGGACACGTTTTAGGGTAATTTATTCTTATTATAATATTATTTTTTACCCTTATTTAGCGGATTTACCCTTTAACCATAGTAAATAAAATATTTACGGAAGTTACTATTCATAATGTCTAAAAATAAAAGTTACCTATTTACACAATTTGAACCATCTCATTCTAAATATGGAATCCATTTTCCTAAATTCAAGACACATAATTTGATGGAATTAATTTAAAATTAATTTCTGTTGTCAAAACCAAAAAGTGGGTTTTTAAGAAGTAAAAACTATCCCAAGATGGACATGAGTTTATCTACAATTTGAATGTGAAATTAAATCCAATGATCTAAATTACATTAAATGGTAAAAAATATATTAATACATTAAAACCCCTCAAATTTCTAATTTAATAAAATAAATTATTTCAATTTAAAATGTTGTTTCTAATTAAAATTTAGTATTTCTCACTATTCATCAAAATATGAAATTTATCAAAAAAGGGAAAAAAATCACCCTAAGATAATTTTGATGTTCTTAATCCAAAAATTAAGTCCATCATGAACAATAAAATTTATAAAATATAAAAAATTGGGTATTAATATTCATAACATCTTTTTTAAACGTTTAGTTTGATTGGTCGTGGTATGCTAGAACTTGAAGTTGCATACAAAACAAGATATTGTATTATTCAAGGATAAGTATACTGTTGAATATTGTGGTGTTACATTCAACCCTCCTTCAAATAATTTCATCCTGAAATTTAAACTCAGAAATAAAAATTAGGCATTTGACATTTCAAAATATCTTTTTTGAAATACCACATCGGAAAAAGAGGGAATAAAACTATCACTTTAAAAGAAATAAAGATATGTAAAAAGGCCACCCGATATAACCATTAATAGTATTACATGTAGGAAAACATGGATATTGAAGAGAAAATAAGTGTCAATTTCTGATGTAGAGTGATATAAAAGATGATTATGAGAAATTTAACAACAACAAAACCAAAAACATGTGATGGGTTACATGATCATTGATTCCCCAGTAAAAAAAAATAAACAGACAACATTTTTTTGTTTGAGGTTCCCTTTAATAAATTTGGATATTTTATTTTTGAGATTGAATAAGAACATAAAGAAATATACTTAATTTTCACGTAAAGTTTCATCCTTGATTAAAATAAGTAAAGTTTCATCCTTCAATAAGTTTTTACCAAAAACTCATCTTTTCACTAAACGATGAGTATTCAATAAGACTTGGTCACACCTGAAGCGCTAGAATCAACTCTTAGAGAGTCACATAATCAACAAAAATATGAAAAACATATTTCCGCTATTATTAGACATTAACCAAAACCAGAATGTTTAGTATAAGGTTAGATAATCTCCAAAAAGGATAATATTTTATAAAATGAAATACTTACCTTAATTTCTTAAAATGAACAATCAATACCCAATGTTCAACAAAGACCATTCAATAAACAATTCTCCTTAAAATAATTTAACAAAATCTAAAATAAGATTGAAACCCAAAACATAGAATAATTTGATCATATAGTCATACATAGTAAATCTTAAAATTTATCTCCAAATAACATCAACTACTCTTAATGTCTCGTACTAAAAAGTAATTAACATAATCACATATTCTCTATGATAGGTTAACCATTTACATAAATAACCCAAATCATTATAAGTCCACAATAAAACATAGAATCATTCAAATAAAATTCCAACCATTAATACAAAAATGAAATACAATTGTATTTTTTTTCCTTAGGCTTTTAGTGATCCCAAAAGAGTAAAGGTCTTAAAAAATAAAAATTTCCACTTAAACATCAAATAATTTTCCTATACTAAGGATGTCCATTTGATGAATCAAAATATCCCAAAATAAACATATTCTTGATCCATAAAATCATTTAACTAAAAGGAATTATTCATACTAACTAGGGACTTCATGTAGTATAGTGGTTGGCAATAAATCTTAGTCGCACATTGGTTGTGGGTTTGATTCTTGCTGCTTTGTCTTACATGAAAAGTTGTCAAACAGTCTGTGTGTTGTAATTTTCCAAAAAAAATATATAATTTTATAAAATTCTCAAAAATTAGATAAATTTCTCAAAAATAACCGTAACATATTTTTAAAAAAGTGTCATCTCATACCTCGCATTTTAATCCCAAAAAGTAATAACATGTAATTGCCACAAATTCATGGATCATATAAACCCAGATTGTTCATTATAACTAGATCCACAAAATAAAACATAATTCATCCTCAAATAGAATTTTCCCTAAACAAACTGTAGGGTTACAAAAACAAGGGAAATTTTTTCCAAGGTAATTCCACCAACAAAGAGCATTAATACTTTTAAACATTTTGAGATCCATTTATTTCAACATAGGTCCTTCATTGACCAAATGATTATTCGAGAGAAAAAGGAATTTACTAGGTTAATTCCCAGGTCCCCTACATTTATTAAAAATGACTATAAATGGTTTCTTAGGATCATTTTTATTTTCAAGCACAATACTCTTCATTTTTCCTTGTTAATTATTTACTTTATGTCTTTTTTTCCCACACATAATGCATTGATTTTTTCCATTGAGTCACATTCCTGGGTATATACTTTCACATTTCCTACATAATGGAGAGTGAGCTATCATTTCTCCATGGTCTCCAATATTGGATCTCTTATCATTCTCCGCCTTTCTCTACTTTGTTGAGTCCAGGGGTTGGTTAATGTATATGATGTTGATCATATTTCTGGAAAATTGATTAGGCATGATCATGATATCTTTTATGCCTATCAACATTCCATTTTTTTTCTCATTTCTACTATTATGCCCAGATTTTACATCATTTTCAATGTCACTATGACTTCCATGGAATCGATTGATTGACTAAAACCAAAAAGCATAGTGTGAGTAACAATATTCATAAAATCATTTAGAGAATATCATGACACATCATTTTCAATCTAAAATTCCTCAAGATTAACCAAGGTTATTTATTCTCATCTTATATTAAAAACCTTTAAATCTGGTTGTAAATAAAATGTGAATTATCCTAAGCATATCCCTCATGAGTGTCGTAACCAAGAGTGCAGTAATTCCCGTTATCATGAACCAGTTCCTGTTAGAGTCTAGCTCAAAGTGGTGTTTTTAGGTTTTATCCCTAGATACATCTATTCCAGAGCCTCCTCTACCTGCTCGTATCTAAACAATGATGTATTTCATGGGAAATTCCCAAAATCTCTACATTATAAAAATTCTAGGATGTCCTTATATAGTAATCCTCAATGATTATCTTAGGGTAGTGTTCTATAATTAGTGTTTTTATAATTCTAGTTTCTATGGTTTGTACTAATCTTTCCCTAATACCAACTGTAATGCCCTGACCCCAGTTATCTATTGTTAGTGCATTATTACATAACATTTTCATGATAAGAAGTTATCAAGTCCCGATACGCCGATTATTTTAGTATCCTTGGATGTACTAGATACATACATAAGTTTTACATTACATTATGAAATGAAAAAAACAACATTTTCCCCTTTGAACACAATCATATCATATAGCCTATTTTTGTAGGTTAATCATAATATACTTCTTTGCATCATGGAATAAATAAAAAAATATGAAAGGGGTGAGATGAAATTCTTAGTAAGGATAAAAATATACTGTAAACTATCATAAATAAGCCTAAACATTTAAGGAAAAGTATAAGACTAAAATACAATACATTTAATCATAAACTTTCGCATAATATAGAAAGGATAAAAAAATAATGACATTTACTTATTCAGATGGATATTCTACTAGACCAATAATCACATGTAATATCAATAAAATATTTCATAATGCTGGAATGAATAATTCTAGTCATCATAACCATAGAGTCAAGGCCTCGTTCCAAGACCAAAAATTAATAATTTTGTCAAAGCCTTGTGCCAAAAAGCTAGTTTGTCTCACGAGACCTACTAATGCATCGAGGAGCTATAGATTTCTCTATTCATTCCTTACTTAGTCCAATTCAATCCTCATATGAAATTATTGAAACATAATATAAATATTCATAATAAACTAGAATAATAAATGTCAATACTTTAACCATAAACCGTTAATGGTATAAAAATTGCACATCTACAGTCAAACATAACTCATTCAATACAATATAGAGATTTTATTATAATAAATCAACATAAATCAAGAATAAAATACGATGAAGAATATTTAACTAGATGAAAATAATCAGTAAATTATTTGAGATAAATATCCCCTTTTCTTGAAAACATTTGAAAGTTAGACAATTTATCAAAGAAGTTGTTTAAAAGAGATTTTTGAATCAAAGTGTCCCATACCAATATAAAACTTTTGTAAGGAATATTAATTTTAAAGTATTCATGTCCATATAAATAAATACTTAAAATCATTTTTAAAACATGGACATTAATGAGAATGATTTATAAAAAATATATATATAATATTTAAAATGATATTTTAGTTGAAGAGTTCATAACTAAATGAAAGATGCTTAAATACAAATAATTTAGGAATAACATTAATCAAAACATTAAAATATCATGGGAATAAAGGGATTCATGATATAATATGTAAAAGGATAGTATATACACTATATAAAAGTGAATTGTCACATAAAATAAAGAAGTCATAATGGAATGAAAATTGAGACGATATCCATTATAAAGACTGTATCCTTAGATTAAGGATAAATTAATGAAATAATTATATGTGAAAAATATAAATACATTCAATATTATTGGATATTAAGTGTAAATAAACCAGAAGACATTCACACATATTCTTGTAAAAATGAAACCAATGACTTGGATGTTTAACTCAATAAATAGAAATTGAGTTACGATTACCCTTATCAATTTCATATCAACGTATTGAGAATTTATAAAAGGATTAATTATGTGTATAAAAAGTATATCCACAAAAAATAGAGTGTAAATTACTACATAAATAAATAAATAGTGATTTCACACATAATCGTGGAGTAAAATAATCAATGAAGTGTGCGTAAAACCCAATGGGTTAAAATTGAAATTAGAAATTAGAAATTTTCTTACCGATTTTGTAACTTACGAAACATACACCCCATGAAAGAAGTATCATACAATTATGATGTCAATAACGATAAACTAATGTTTATTACAAAAATACTATAATCATGGGTAGTACACACATTACATTGAAGGAAATTGTGGCAAATATAGCATGAATGTCATGGGAATAAAACTGAGATGAAAACCCATTACCTTTCACATTTCATTAGTCGAGGGTAAATTAACCTCCTGTATAATTGTTAAATAATTGTTATGAAATTATACAATTACCACATACATAAATACGATATTATATATGATACTTTAATATTGAATTTTTATTAATATTTCAATAGTATCATTATTTTGGGTGTTAACTGATTCATTTTCCTTTATATGTTTTGTTACATAAGTCATGTTTGTTATGGATTGGTTGTATTTGATTCATATCCATAATTATATTATGTTCATAAAAATTATTTTTAATCTGAAAATAAATATTATTCTTCATTGGTAAGGTTGGGGAATGAAATCTCATCGCTACTTGGAGATAGTAAGTCATACGTATTCAAGAGTGACAATATCATTCTATTGATGGTGAAATAATATGTAACTGGATGGTATATTATATTTAAAGAATAATTAAAAATTTATATTTATTATTTACATCACTTATACTCATTATTATACCCATACAAATAATGAAGAGGTGAATAACAAACTACACCATGACGTGGAGACGTTAAGCCGTACGCACACATGTATGGTGACTTTGTCATTAATAGTATGGATAAGATAATGAATATGGTTATAAGAAGTTTATAATAACATAACAATATGTAAATGTTACTAGATTTACTATTTTTTTATGGAATCAACAAATAAATATGAAGTGGAAGAAAAAAGAACTTGAAAGAGGTGACGAAATAATTACCTCTTCTTCGGGTTCTTCATTTTGATTTGAACAAAAGGGCACCTTAAATATGATTTCTGATCAAAGTAAGGCCTCTAGGTTGATGTTAGATTATTTTAGAGGAGATTTGAGTAGGTTTTGGCTAATCTAAATGTCTTTGGAGCTGTGAATTTTAGAGAAGTGGAAATACCCTTTTATAAGAGAGCTGAGGGGCACTTTAGGAAAAGCAGCAAATATTAATTTATTCTAAAATAAATTTTGGTTTATAATAGATCAAAATATATTTATTGGTATGGGTTGAAATAATCTCATCCAATAGGATTTGAAAATGTTTATTTCACCATATTAACCTTATATTTTATATTTACCTCTAGGTTAAATAGTTAAACATTTACCTTGTCTCCTTGTATTTTATATTATATGGTTAATAAACTTTCTATAAAATGAAAATAGAATCTAAAGTTGTTATTTCATGAAATATATAACATTATATAAGTTTTTTGGACGAATCAAAAAAAAATTAAGAATATTATATCAATTAATAATATAGTATTTGTTTTAAAAACTCATTTTTGTCAATTTTGATACTATTTGATATTTGGTTTTTGTGAAAGTCATAACAACTTGATTACATTAAATAAAATACATTTAATCAACCCCAAAATCTAATATTAAACAATAAAATTAGTTTATGGAAAAAAATTAAAAATTATATTTATTTTAATATTTATAATATCATTTTTTATATTGTTTCATTAATAAGGAAAATATTGCCTCATTACTCTGTCATAAATAAATTTTTTTATTTTATTTCTAAAAATTATAAATAAAATATCATGATGTATGAAATTTTTTTTCTTTATTCTGAAAATTTTTAGTCTAAGAGGTTTATTATATAACCTCATATAATTTTTTTACAAAAAGATATATGGTTATGTTACTTTTTTCATAACATTAACAAAATTTTTATAAGGTCTCATTTTCACTTACAAGTGGCTCTATGGGGTCCCAAAATCAACCCAAGTATTCCCATGGTTAGAAATATATAAACCAATAGTGTTAAGACATGTGTGTGGTTAATTTAATATTATTATAATTTTATTTTTACCCTTATTTATCGGATTTACTCTTTAACCATGATAAATAAAATATTTACTGAAGTTACTATTAATAATGTATAAAAATAAAAAGTAACATATTTAAACAATTTGGGCCTTATAATTCCAAATATGGAATCAATTTTCCTAAATTTAAAACTTATAATTTTCAGAAATTAATTTAATATTAATTCCCACTTCCAAATCCAAAAAGAGGGTTTTTAAGAAGTACAAACTATCAAAGATTGACATTTGTTTATATAAAATTTAAATGTGAAATTACATTAAATTACCTAAAGTACATTAAAATATTAAACTATAATCTTATGTTACATTAAAACCACTCAAATTTATACTTTAACACTCTAAATTATTTTGATTTTTTAAAAAAATTAATTAAAATTTAGTATTTTTCACTATTCATCAAAATAGGAAAGTTATGAGAAAAGTGACAAAAATTCACCCCAAGCTAATTTTGATCTTCCAAATCCAAAAATGAAGTCCATTTTGAAAAATAAAATTTATAAATTATCAAAAAGTGGGTATTAATATTCATAACTTATTTTTAAACGAATAGTTTGATTGGTTCGGGTGTGCTAGAAATTGAAGTTGCATACAACGCATGCTATTGTATTATTCAAGGAGAAGCATACCATGGATGCTTTGGGTGTTACACAATATCTATCACTAACCTAACATTAGGTGTCTCTCTAACTTCCATGTCTTATATGTGATGTTGTGTCATGGATAACATCTTTTGATAATACTTTTGATCTCACCTATGATCCATGGGACTGACCTAGTCCTTGAATCCCAACTGCCTCAGTTATCTCCGAAAAACACCTCGATAAATACGTCTTCTTACGAAAAACCAGAAACATTTTTTACCAAATTGATTCCAAATTTTCCATGCCTTCCCACAAGGAAAACACATAATTGATGAGTCACTCCTCAATGGACTCTTTATGTCTTAGGTTTAACAACCCTACTAAACATCCACATAACCTCTCTTCCAGCAACCATTATCTCAACTACCTGTCTCACCTAATTTCATTTGAAATCAGGAAAAAGACATATCCAGCATCTTATCCCTGGTTATTAGCACATTATTCACTACCTTACAGAAATAATTCCATATGAACTTGTCTCGATAAACCAAAATAGCATACAAAAAAATGTTCCTTGAATATTCACAACATAAGGATATTATCTGTTACTATAGTCATTGAAATATGCAATAGGCCAGTCAACCTCCCAACAAACTCTTTGACTATTGTGTTTTATAGAAACAAGTGAATAAAATAAATTATTCGATCATCTCTCTAGGTCACATTAAGGATGTTATTGAATAACACAATCTTGAAGTACTTCCACAACAATCATTCATTGCTTCATTTATCTATATATTCAACCAGTGCTTTCCCAATACCACAAACATATATTTCCAAAACATCACCCTCTATTATTTGGTTGTATCTATTAGTTTGATAATAGTATTAAATGGCTATATCATGAAATCTATTGCCTATGGTCCATCCTCACCCAAAAATAATGGAGGGAGTTTCAACTAAAACAATAAAATCATATATTCTAAGTACATATCTACTACCTAAGATCCTTGGTCAATTCAATAAATCTCCCAATACAAGCTCCACATTATATTATATTCTATATATATACCAAACAATAATTCATGTTATGGTTTTCCATCTTATCTATTACCCTCCCATGATGGCCCTTGGTCACCCCTGGGGACACATTCAATGCATGCCCAAGTGGAACCACCTCCCTAATCCCATGAATTTATACTATAGGAAATCTATGTTGAATAATCATGAAAACCAAATTCTGTAAAAACTATAAAATAATAGTCATGATATAGTTAGTAGTGAATGATGAAACATGTAGTGCATCTAACCATCCTTAATCTTCCTTAACAAACACATATCACGTCTCATCTCGTCTCATGGGCCATTTCCAACCCATATCATCATTAGAAACCAAAAAACATTATTCATATTGGTTCACCAACATATCACCATGGAAATAATATAGCAGGGTTTTCTATGATGAATTCTGAAAATATGTTATATTGGAAATCACCATTTAGCATTTCATTGAAATATTAAACTTCCAAATAACTTCCCCTTTCTATTAAAACTAGCTTTTCCTATGGTATCTGAATATAGTTTCACCATAATAATATACATGAACACATAATTTATCTTTTTGTTGACACTTTGAATCTCACCACATTATTATATCCAAGGTTCCATGAAATAATCTAAAAAACAAACATATTTCATCTGGTCCTATGTTCAATTCATGATGCATGGATTCTCTCATCTGGCCTCTCGATTCACGTGTCTGAAAAATAATTAACAAAAAATATCACACAATCCAAATCAAATAACTCAAACTTAAGAAAAAAATATAAAAAAATAATTTCCCCCCATGTAACTTTTGATTATTTTTTTATCTATTGCTGACCTAAAATATAACCAAAGATACATCCCATGTTTTAAAACATTATGATTCACTAGATTACAATATCCTAAATCTCAAACCATTTTCAATAACCAATGATTAAAATAACATAGAAATTATTCGAATATTGTTTCCACTTTTTAACCAACATACATTGATACCTCTTTTTGATCACCCTTTTCATATAATATCATTTAATTTCTAATATTTTTGAATCATTCTCATAGAACCAAGAGTTTCTATATAGAAAAATGTTGTGAAGAACCACCCTATAATCCACTAAATGGGTGCTCTAGTCTAGTGAACACTATTATGTTACGCTCACCTACCTTTATTCCAGAGTCTTCTCACTAACAATGAGTTTATATTTGGTGATATTGTGGAGACTATAACCATTGGTTATAATAATAATAATTGTAATAATATTATCACTATAGAATATAGAAACTAAACATAGAGGACTTAACAAATCAATATGAATTAAAATCCAAAATTATACCTACTATATATAATTTATAGATAATATCTCTATGTCAAATACATCATACACAAGAAGGAGTGTTCTCCCATGGGTTGATCATATCTATACAGAAGGAAAATGGCACAAAATATCACCATACTAACCATGATAAAATTCCATGCCTTCCCATGTATAACCTTTTCATCCACCACACCCTCCCTCTATAAATCCCTATTTTGTAATCTCCAGAAGTCAATATGTATCCATTTCATATAAAAAATGACATAAGGTCTACACAAAACCCAATTGGAACATTAAGGTTTTGAATATGATATTTGAAGGATACCACCAATGATGTACTTAATGTAAATCAATACATATACCAATTTACATAAAAATATAAATAAATGGGAACTAATTGCATAAAAAACATAATCTACATATGGTAAATATCCACAATAGAGCCTTTACATGCTTCATTCAATACTTATGTGGAACAATGCACCCACACACAATATTTTTTCACAATATATTTATCCACTAACCATTCTTATATTTCACAACATAATGTTAAAATAATATCAAAACCTAAAATATCTTATCACAGACATAGAACTTTAGGAAACAACAATAATTGAATATGACATATTTATGACAAGTCCACACGGCCAATTAGAGGTTCCTCATACATCCTTTAATTTGATCACTATTGGATTAGAAACTTGATATCCCATGGAATTATGATAAAAATCCTTCCGTGGTTACATTCCATCAACACAAACATAGTATCAAGGATCAACCCCAATATTATAATGTCACACAATATCACCCATGGAATTACATGGTGATGAAATCCTTTTTATTGATGGTCATCACTATCACCATAGACACTACATCTATGTATCTCTCTACCAATAATTATTGGAAAATAATACATCCTTGGTCTTTAATCCATTGTGTATAAGACATCATGGTAACTACCATCCACCAATATTGATAGGTATTAAGAAAAAATCCTTGGAAATAGCTATGGAAAACCTAAATCTCTACATGTGAATGACGTCACCCATATATTGAATTGTTAATCACCATATTCATAAACCATATGAACCATGTCACCACACATCTAGTGATCAACATCAGCCAAAATCAAGTGGTTCATACACTTTGTGTTCCCATAAAAAACTCAAGAACAAATTCACATCATACAAAATGATTACATGAATTATCCTTTTAAATCAATCATTAATCCATATTTTATGTCTTCCCATACATACCCAACTTAGAAATACCCTTTAATGCATGATATTGACCTTCAAAATATCACTATAACATAAAAAAATAATGTAAATAAAAAATGATTGCATCCATACCTCCCAACTCATTACATTTACCACAAATTATATATTAAGAATCCATGTTCCCCCTAAATTTTACTAATATAAATTTAAACACTGATCAATATATTTTTATTTCTTTTTGGATAATGGAATTTCGAAATCCATTTAAAAACCTAGAAAATAGGGCATAATGACAAGAAATATTGTCAAACGTCATGTAAACAAGAGAAATTAGGGAAGAAGAAAGAGAGTGGGGTATCCATGACACAAGATCCCTCCAATTATCACTGATACAAATATAAAGTATAAAATAAGTTGTAACAATCATGGGAACTAAATCAAGAGGAGAGGGGTGTCACTATTTCTCACTGATCAAATATACATTCCACCATTATTATTTTTCTTATAATTTATCTTTTTCTGTTTTCCCTTTTAGGACTAATTTTTGACATGTTGAGTAGGTTTATTCCATGAATCCTTGAAATGAAGGTTCTCTACCCTATTTGAATAGTTAATGGTTTGAACTATATATTAACATCATGAATTAGTGTGGGCCAAATCCATTTTAGCCTCCGAGATTTTTAGTTCACCTAGAACATCCCCCGGTTAATTCTCAAACACTAAAACACGGGAAAATAATTAAAATACTTGGGTTATATCCACCATTGTTTATATCCTAGAATAAATTGATGCCCAAGGTCTTACAAGTGGAAACTACATGATATAAGAAATCACAAACTAAAGTGATGGCTAACCACCAAGGCATCATAATAAAAATTCCCGGATAACCACCAATACATCAAAACAAAGTGTTCATAGGATAACCACCTATGCATAATATATGGTATATCATATGAGATACACATTAACCATTACATTGGAGTGCAATTATTTTTCACACGTCATATGCATAACTTTACATGTGACATAATTATCATATAACATAACAACATATTTCATCATTTGAATCACAATACCATGATATTTAGATTTTATATATTGATATCTTAAATAACATAATCATATTTATATATCATTGAATAACCATGAATGAGTATAATGTTTTTTATTTTCCACATGAGGTTATGGCATGGAAAATCAAGGGGTAATTTCGACAGTATAGACATTATACATAATAGTTCAAGGAAGGTATTAATGGGGTAGATGGTAAAATACAATTAATAGGGTTTCATTTTTAAATTAATAGTGGTATATGAATATATATAAGAATAATCATTTAAAAACAAAGATGATTATAATAGTGGAAGTGAATTAATTGAAATGTAGAGGGAGAGAACCCTTACATTGCTCAAGAAATTCTTAATGCTTCATATTGTAAGATTATAGACATCAAACAACCTTAGATATATTATTGAGATGGGGAATGACAATGGATTAATGCTTGATGAATTTGTAGTAGGGATTGACTGGATAATATCTGGGAATTTATATATTTGGATGGAGGTTTTTAAGGGTAAAAATGTTTGTTGTTTTGTTATTTAATCCATCCAAATATGGGTGGAATAAATTAGATTTTTTTTCTAGTTACTGATAAAAGTAGAGTGATTTTACTATTTATTTATCCAATTCCAAATTGGATCTTACAACCACATAATATAATTCACATAATAAAAAAATTGTTATAGAAAATATAATTAATGTTCCCAAATTTATGTTATTATCTTATAAAATAAAGATAATAATTATATTTTGAATATTAAAATCCATTAATAAATTTATTATTTAAAAAAATATTTCATAAATTTTTATGTAATTATTTTTTCATTAATATTCACTATTAATATTATCTATGAAACTCTAATTATTATTTTTTCACCAAAATTCATTTTTTAAAAAAACAAAAAAATCACCCAAGGATATTTTTTATTTTGTGAATAAAATTTCTTTTCCTTCACATAAAAATAATTTTATAAATGTGTGAAATTTAAAAAAAATTATATATTTAAAAATCAAGCATTAGGTGCATAATATTCAAAAACTCTAATTTTTGGAAATATAATTACATTTTCAAATAGGTGTTTATCCATGTTAATGTTTAATTTAAATTATAAATTATATTACTATCAAAGGATTTAATTCATTTTTTATTATTATTCACCTACTTAAGTAGAATTTAGTTTTAGAATACTTAATTGAGAAAACAAGTTATAGTTCCATAATCTTTAAAATTCATAAATACATAGTTATGACAATGGATATTATAATTTCATAAAAAATATAATAAAGAATAAATAATTATTTATTTTTTATGGTAATAAAATATTAATACAAATAACAAAAAATTAATAATTTTTATTATTATGAAACATGTTACATAAAAAATGAATTATAATTTTAATAAAAGAATTAATTCAAATATAACTATATATTCTATGATCATAAATTTAAATATAACTATATAAGATAAAAATGAATATCATAAAATATTTTTCTATTAGAAAACTAGGGTGTTACATTCTATCCCCCATTAATAAGTTTCACACTAGAATTTAATTTTATACACTAAGGTGAAACCAATTTGGGTACTTATGTTTTGTTTCTTATTCTAGTTCATAGGTTTCTACCTTATATTTATTGTTCCCCCAAAAAACTATGAATATGTGAGTTTTCTTATTGTATAAAATACTATCTATATGGTCTATGATCTTCACCAAATTCTCCTTATAATAGGGATCATTTTATAACTATACCACCATTAGATTTAGTTCATGTGAGGGATCTAATATTTACTTCTTCAAGAGTGGTATATGAAATAAATATTATACATGAGAAAAGATTTTTTGGAGTGATAGTTGATAAGACATATATTTGATGTGTTTAGGATTCCCATATGGGATAATATTCAAAGAACATTGATATCTATTCTTCACAAACCTCATTATTCTATTTCAGGGAGATATATGATGTTCTGAAGTTTGGTTACCAATAATGAACATTCTTAGTACTTGATTAAATATTTTTGTTATTAATGAATTTAAATTATAAAATAAACTTTTCCTTTATTCCTAACATTTATATTTGATAATATCCTTATAATATTTTCATGCATAACGGTCATAGTAATTCACTAGTATAATGAGAACCTAGAGGTTCCACAACATTATTTTTAAACCTTGTTATTTGGATGTATGATACTATATAGTGACACATAATAAATATAGGATATCATAGGTAAGATTATTATAAAGCATTGAGACAAATTATCATGATGTTCTCCCCTGGTAATATCCATGACATTAGGTTGTGATAAAATACCCTTTAATAGGAAATCCAAATTTCCATGTTTTGTTATATTTTCATATATGTGGAAATTTTCATTTATCTTTACACTTTATGATTATCATTAATAAATATCATGACCATCTACATTGAAGTACATATGAAAACTATGGTGAAAAATGTTCATGAAAAATATAGATGTGTTAGATGTGTTACAAGTGACATTGTGTTAATGTATTATGTGAGAAATGATATATCTGTTTTATCTCTTGACAAGAGGTAATATCTTAGGCCCCTTTATGGGAGTATAATAACATGAATAAATCCAATTCCATGGCTTTAGTGGGTGATCCAATTTTTTAAGAGAAAAAATAAATTTACCTTGAGCATATAAATTGATGAAACTGGTATTCAACCATCTTGATTTTAGATATTTTTATAAAAGGTCTAA
Organism: Viscum album; assembly: GCA_963277665.1. Taxonomy (NCBI): domain Eukaryota; kingdom Viridiplantae; phylum Streptophyta; class Magnoliopsida; order Santalales; family Viscaceae; genus Viscum; species Viscum album. The sequence goes on along the minus strand of OY728159.1, from coordinate 718,816,432 downwards.
CTTACAGGGTAAACTTTTATAGGATGTTAGACATTATTGTGACATTGAATTATTTATCGAATTATTCTTAGAGTGTTTCAAGATTACAACCATGATTATTATGAATTTATACCTAATTCCATTTATAAATATGCATGGAGGTCCCGACACTAAGTGTATTCAAAATATCAATTATTTTCTTGTATTAAATTTATAATGTTTATGTAAATAATATTTATTTGATTTTGGTTGATAAAAATAATTTAATCACATTTAATATAAAATAATAACTGATATAAATAATAATAATAATTTATTTTCATGTTTGGAGAATATAATAGTAAATATATTTATCAATCAATAATTTAATGACATTTAGTTGTTAAATAAATAATCATTATTTAAGGATCAGTAAATGTTGAGAGGGAAATTTGAACAAAAATTAACTGAAATATTGGTAATGGTACAAATTATATTTATTTTTGTTCATTTTTCATTTCATGTTTCATGTGTTTAATAATGAAATTTATATAATTATTTTTGGAAATGGGGTTAACTATATGTTATGTAATTGGAAGGGGATTTTGTGTGATTTTACATCTGTAAACATGTCAACATAAATATATAGTTATATCTCTTTCATAAAACACAATTGCTGTGAAAAATGTATAGAGTGATACTCTCTAAATCTCTAGAGAAAAATAAAGGGATCTTGAGAGCTCTCATCCCCTTCTCTTTCATGTCATAGAGTTATCATCATGGGTTCTTCCTCTACTAAGAAAATTTTTAAAACTGTCAACCAAGAAAAATAGAATACATCAAGATTGTCCATGCTTGCAAGCGATGGTTCTATAGTGTCATTCAACGATTTTTGTGAACTTGTGGGTCACCTATGTAGAGACTCTATATTTGGATCCTAAAACTCAATTCCAATATGATAAAATCTTGTTACATGGATCCTGAATGAATGTGTAATTAAAAGTTGAGGTAATTTTATATATGCTCATAAATTAATTATTAATTACATGTGAACATCCTTAACTTCTGGTTTTTTCATTTTAATCAAGTCATTTCATCTATTTGTTTTATTATACATGATATTTTTACCATAGATAACAATTATTACACATGATTTATAACTAAAATATGGAATGGTCATATCATCGATGGATGCTTCCACTACACCTAATGTCTCTAAGTGGTGTAAAAGATATGGCATGATAAACTTATAATTATTTATTATTAAATTATTGAAGGAATGAATTTTTATTTATTAATTTTACTTAAATAAATTTTATTTATTATCCAAAATCATCGTATTATCCCTCTCTTCATTTACACTAACACAACTAGTAGTTAGTAAATTAACTAAGTAGAAGATGAATTCAATTCACACCATATTGTGGTGACATAGGTTTTTCTGGGATAGAACTGGACTAAATTGTAACATCCGAAGTAGGTAATTAATAAAAGATATTTTTATCTATGTCTATTAATAAATTTGATAGTATTTTAGAGGCTTAAAATCAGAATAAATCCAATCTTAATCATGGAATACACCAATATTTTTAAAAGATTATTTTACTGCCTTTTTATGGAAAACCATTTAAATAAAACTTTTGACAATTTTATAAGCACTATTTGTAAAAATAAACTTATTATTTATTATTGGGAAATTGAAATTTACATTGGATAATTTTATGGTATTTTTCTGACAATGTTCATTTTTTAATGAATAGTGAAAAATACAGCATTTTACATCAAAAATGTTTTTTGTCTAATTTAATTATATGGTTAGATTATCTTTTTAATTGGTTTGAAAGTGTAAATAGAATATATTTTTACCATTTAATCCAACGGTGGTCATTGAAATTAATTTCACTATGAAATTGGACTTAAACTAGTGTCAATCTTTTGATACTTATTATTTCATAAAAACACGCTATTTGCTCTGACAGCGGGAATTAATTATTAAATTAATTGATGTAACTTATATGTTTTGTATTTTGTAAAATATACATCATTTTTGAATTCAGAATATCAAATATAGATTAGGGTTAACTTTTTGTATTTTTCTGAAAAACTTCAATTTTTGATGAATAGTGAAACCACTAAGTGGTACTTAAAAAACTAATTTTTTGTTTAAATGAAATTTTACCACCTCTGTGTTTTGAATTTAAAAAATACAACATACATGGTTGTCATTAAGAAGAAAAATTTGGTTCAATGGTATTGAAATAATTTTTTGGTTAATAGAAACTTTTAAGTTTTTAATCGCGATTAAAGGTAATTAGTGTAATTTAAGGTAAGAATAATGTTTTAATAATATGAAATGAACTTGAAACATGTCCTACCATTATTTTATGTGTCATATCCGACCAAGACAATCCATGGGTCAACTTGGGGACCCCATGGAGCCACTTTGGAAGGAAAATGACATGAATATATTTTTATTTAATGTTAAAGTAAAAATGTCACAAACATGAGTTGTTTTACTAAAATAATTTTTAAATGGGGTTATAAAAGTCATATTTTTACTATAAATATTAATTATAAATATAAATAGATTTCCTACATCATGATATATTTATTAAAAAATTTAGGCATTAAATAAATTAAATTATTTATGACACCATGATGATACAGCGATGACCTCATTATTTAACGATTTAAATAAAATGAAAAGATAATGTAAAATATAAGACCTACACTTCTAAAAAACCTATTGTATGGGTATATTTAGAACCCTTATCACCTATCCTAAAATTATATCAATGTGGGATCTTTTAAATCCGAAACTCACTTTAATATAAAGTAACATTTTTTTACATTCCAAGAGTGCCCCTCCTTTCATCTTATAAAAGGCCCCCACCTCTACCACCTTACCCACAATTCCAAAGCCTTTGGCTCAGCCAACCCCTACTCATTTGTTCTCTCCACATAACTCTATTACTCCTAGAATCCTCACTATGGGCAGAAGTATTCCCATGGAAGCCTTTGAGCTCAAATCAAAGAGAGCTACCCGATTTTAAGGTAATATCTTCATTTGTGTTCTTTTGGTTTATTTTTCTTCTCCAACCCCCTAAACTCTTTTTATTAATTTATTTTGTAACCAATCCAGTATCTTAAATAGACTAGGATGTTTTTATAAAAAGTATTTGAGCTTCACTTACACACACCTACATCTAATGGTTAAAGAACATACTGTTTCTGTGGATGGCGAATTTCTGCCTCCCAAAACGATGATTGTTAAACATTCTTTTAACACCTTCAAAGGTGGCCATTAAGAGGACAATATATTTATATATGATATATAATATGTTTATGTTTTTCTTAATCTTCTGTATTTTTCATTTTGGGCATACCTTTATGGTTTCCATTATGGGTAAACACGATATCTTCATTTAAGGAAGTGAAGACTGCCGCCCCCTCAAAGTGATTTGACTCATTAATACCATATGTGGGACGTATAAAGGATGGAGTTATGATATTATACAGGAATTATAATATACCTTTATATCATTATGATTCCATTCCATAAAATACAAAATAGAAATGAAAGTAGCGTTCATGCGTATGTACGGCTTACCATCTCCATGAACGGTGCATTTCATTTCTTACCTATAAATGATTATGTAATGTTATAAATTCATGTATATACTGGATATATATGAAATATATGGAGTCTACATCATGAATATCATTCTTGAGATAATGGATATTTGACTACGTGAACAACTTGTAAATATAAGAAGTTCACTTTTGACTCAAGTACCAATGATCAACAAAACGACCATTATTAACTTAAATAATTACACAATGTTCATAACATAGTAATAAGTGATATAAAATGAATAATGAACTTGAAAAAGGTTCTTAATCCAGTAGAAATTTACTCATGTTTATTATTCAGGAGGTTAAAGAACGATCGAGTCAAGTCAGACCTGAGGTATGGGACTTCGTCTCAATCTCCTTTCATTGAGGCATATTTTGTTTTATACACAACATTATTTTATACGGTGTATAGACCCCTTTTAATTTTACATTTATTAAAAAGGAATCTTTTTTATACGAAGAATTTACTAAATGAAAAAAGGGAATGTTTTTTTGTCGTACGTGTGCGGCGACAACGACTTCTCCGTCGTCGTGACCATTATTTGAGTTTCGACTTCCTCTACAAGACATACCTTTTTTTAAATGAAAAATAAATAACATGTTTTAATTTTCTTTTATTTTGGTAACTAAAATGGTTTTAATAATGTTTTTATTATATCAATGTGTTGTATTGATATCGTGTGATTGAAATGTAGAAATTTTATGTTTCCTTTATGCATGTTTTATGTGATACGATTATGTTATGGTTCTTGGGAATTGTTATGAAGATGGGTGGTTCTGTGATAAAATAAGGGTGGGTGATCCCGATACAGCTCTCTAATGCATTGGGTAACACGAAGGAGTGAAATGTTAAGGTTTCTCCGAATAGATTTAGGGAATATACTTTGATAGGTATTCCAAACGTAACCAAGAGGGTTACTCCCTACGTAAGAATGTTATGAATGCCTCAAGTTACCTTTATGTATTATGATTTCTATGATTTATTCATGATTTTAAGAGGTATGTTAATGTGCCTATGTTTTATGTGTAAATTATGGTTTAATTCATATGTATATATGAACTCATGTTTCCTTTCCATATTTTTATAACACTTACTGAGCTTTTTATGCTCATCCCACGTTTTTGAAATGTTTTTCACAGGTCGAGGGAAAGGCACATGATAAGATGATAGTGTCAAGGAAGTGTCAAGAAAGAATCCATGTTTTATTTTGAATATGTTTCCGTTGATGGGAAAAATTAATACTATCTTTCATTGTAAACACTTTGTTTGAATGTGGGATGTAATGCATGTTTTATGATCTAATTCTCTAAAACTCTAAACCTGAAAAGATCCTCAATGTGTAATCTGGTAATAACTCAAGATTAAGTAAGGTTTAAGGCTGGGGCCTTATAGTTGGTATCATAGGTTGTTTTAGATAACTTTAAGAGTTAGAATTTTATTAAATGATTATACAAAAATATTTTTTTATGGTCAAATTGAAATGATATAGCATTTTAAGATTACCATGTTGCTTCATCTACAACATGTTTGTTCAGAATGGTTTTTCCGCAAAGGAAACAGGGAAGCAGTGCTAGGAAGGCATACAGAAGGAAATAACCTTCCGAATCAGCATCCTGATATGGAAGGAATTGGAACTGAACAGTTTGTTGCAGTAATGGCACAGTTGAATCAAGCGATAAATGGTGGTGGTATCCATGCAGGAGATCAGCCAGATCAACCGTAGAGGAACATGTCAGTGGTGGAACATTTCATGAGGAAACATCCCCCATCATTCAGAGGATCATCTGACCATGTGCTAGATGAAGGGTGGATTAAATCACTAGAGAAGATTTTCGATTTTATGGGGTGTTCAAACAATTAAAAGGTTATTCTTGCTATTTATCGTTTGGAGGGTGAAGCATATCAGTGGTGGTCGATGATTAAAAATATTAGGGACGCTGATGAGATTTATGCTCTCGACTGGGATGAATTCAAAGGTATGTTTCTTGAGAAGTATTTTCCTAAGGCTGTTCGACATAGGATGGAAAAACAATTCTTGGAATTGAGGCAAGAGGAAGACTCAATGTCTATCTATAAAGAAGGGGTCAGTCAATTATCAAGGTATGCTCCAAATTTTATCTAAGACCTTGATAGTAAAATCAATAAGTTTTACTCGGGATTAAAGACAAAATATCGAAGGGCTTTAGCGTATCATGAGTTCAAAAGTTTTGAAAAGCTTCTTCGATGTGCTGAGAAGGTGGGAATGGAGTTTTCTGATTATCAAGTGGTCTATAACAACCATCAGAAGAAGTGACTGAGGTGGCAGGAGAAAGGAAATAATTTTTCAAAAAAGTCTAATGGTAAGAAAACTAAGTTTCCAGTTTGTGATAAATGTGGTAAAAGGCATGCTGGGGAATGTCTTCTGAATTCTGTAAAGTGCTACCGATGTGGTAAGATGGGACATAAGGATCGTGATTGCACTAAAAAAGATCAGGGTGATGGTAAGACCAAATTTTATTTACAGTTAGTGAAATGTTTTAAGTGCAATGAGATGGGTCACTACGCAAATGAGTGTTCGACAAAGAGCTTGAGTGATGGGAAGTAGTTAGACTACAAGCAAAAAGTGGTGGTGAAATCCTTTGCAACTACTTCAGCAGATGTCGGGCCATCAAATGAAGTTGTATCAGGTACTTTGTTTGTTTTTTCCAATTATGCTAGTGTGTAGTTTGATTCGGGGTCTACACATTCTTTCATCTCTGAAACCGTTTCTAGTAAAATGGGAATACCATCTCAAAAAATGACTCCTTAACTTGTGGTAAAAACACCTGGGAGAAATGTTGAGGCAAAAAGAATTTATAAGAATCTTCCTATCCTTATCCGTGTAATGAACCTACTTGCCAAACTTATTGTTTTACCTCTAGTAGAGTTTAGTGTTATCCTGGGTATGGATTGGCTCTCTATTTACCATGCTAAGATTGACTGTAGATCTAAAGAAGTTTCTTTTTAGAAAAACTTTCAGTTTGTGTACAAGAATGAACCCTTACTTTTGATAACATATCAAGAGGCCGAGAAACATGTAAAATATGGAAATGAATGTTACCTTTCACACATTGTTGAAAACAAGGGAACTGTTCAGATTAATGATGTGCCAGTGGTAAATGAGTATCCTGATGTTTTTCCTAATGAGTTTCCTGGAATAATACTAGATCGGGAAGTTGAATTTACTATTGACTTAGTTCCTGATGCTAAGCCAATTTCAAAACCCCCTATCAAATTTCTCAAATTGAACTTTTAGAGTTGAAGGAGAAATTGGAAGATTTATTGGAGAAAGGTTTCATTAGACCTAGCACATCACCATGGGGTCCTCCTGTTTTATTTGTTAAAAAGAAAGATGGTTCTATGAGACTTTACATTTATTATAGAGCCTTGAATAACATCACTGTTAAGAACAAATATCCTTTTCCTTATATCGATGATTTGTTTGATTAGCTCCAGGGAGCTCATTATTTTTCAAATATTGACCTGAGATTGGGGTACCATCAGTTGAAGGTAAAGGAAACAGATATTCCGAAGAACGTGTTCCGTACAAGATATGGCCATTATGAATTTGTAGTAATGCCTTTTGGGCTAACCAATGCACCTGCTGTATTCATGGACATAATGAATAGAATTTTCCATGAGTTCTTGGATAAGTTTGTGGTTGTTTTCATTGATGATATTTTGGTGTTTTCTAAAAGTAAAGAGGAGCATGAAAGACATTTAAGGGTTATTTTGAAAACTTTAAAAAACAAGAAATTGTATGGCAAATTCGGTAAGTGTGAGTTTTGGTTGCAACAAATTTCATTCCTTGGTCATATTGTTTCTAAAGATGGAATAACTGTTGATCCTGAAAAACCAAATGTTGTTGAAGAATAGCCAAGACCCACAAATGTAACTGAGATTCGTAGCTTCCTTGGTTTGGATGGCCATTACCGAAGGTTTGTTAGAAATTTTTCATGGTTATCTAGTCGAATTACTAAGCCAACTCGGAAGGGTGTTAAGTTTATCTATAAAAAAGAATGTGATGATTGTTTTCAGGAATTGAAAAGAAGATTGGTGAATTCTCCAGTTTTGGCACTACCTTCCATGAATGGTGTGTTTTTTATCTATAGTGATGCTTCATTGAAAGGACGTGGTTGTGTCCTAATGCAGAATGATCAGGTAATTTCTTATGTTTCACGTCAGTTGAAAACTCATGAGGTAAATTACCCTACAAATGATTTGGAATTAGATGTTGTCATTTTCTCTTTAAAAATTTGGAGGCATCATTTGTATGGAGTAAATTGTGAAATATATACCGATCACAAAAGTTTAAAGTATATAATCACTCAGAAATAATTGAACATGAGACAAAGGAGATGGCTATAATTAATCAAGGATTATGATTGTACAATTCATTACCATCCGGGAAAAAAAAATAAAGTGGATGATGATTTGAGTCAAAAAAGTAATGCTTCATTAACCATGTTGCGTTTGGAACATGATCCTTTGGTCAAGGATTTCATGAACTTTGGCATAGAAGTTTTTGTTGTAGGAAGTTCTTCTATATTGTTTCAGGTATCAGTGAAATCTTCTCTATCAGGAAGAATCAAGCAAGCACAGAAGCAAGACAGTGAGTTGTAGAAAAAGGTAGAACTGGTTCAGAAGGGTATGTTACCTGAATTCAACATTGATAATGATTGTGTTTTGATATTTGGGAAGAGATTGTGTTTGAATTGTTATTCACAGTTGAAGAGAGTGTTGTTATGTGAAGCTTATAGTTCTCCGTTTTCAGTTGATCCTGGAAGTACTAAGATGTACAGAGATCTGCGGGAGTATTACTGGTGGGATGGAATGAAAAGAGATATTTCCTATTTTACTATGAAGTGTTTGACTTGTCAGCAGGTTAAAGCAGAGCGGTAGTTACCGAAAGGGATGCTTCAGTCTTTACCAGTGCCAGAGTGGAGATGGGAGAATATATCGATGGAATTGTTTGTGGGATTACTGAAGAAATATCGAGGTAATAATTCAAATTTGGTTATTGTTGATCCCTTGACAAAATATGCTCATTTTCTTCCTATTCTAAATACTTTCTCTCTAGATAAACTTTCTCAATTGTACCTTAAAGAGATAGTCAGGTTGCATGGGCTTCCTCTATCCACTGTATCAGATTGTGATCCCAGGTTTACTTCTAACTTTTGGAAGGGCCTTCAGAAGTCGTTGGGTACTGAATTAAATTTTAGTACAGCTTTTCATCCTCAATCAGATGGGAAGTCAGAATGAATAATTCAGACATTGGAATATATGCTATGTGCTTGTTCGATGGGTTATCAGGGAAGTTGGGACCAACATCTTTCTTTGGTTGAGTTTTCTTATAATAAAAGTTTTCATTCCAGTATACAGATGGCACCATTTGAGGCATTATATGGGTAGCAGTGTCGAACTCCATCTTTCTGGGGTGAAGTGGGTAAGAGGAAGTTGATGGGACCAGAATTGGTAGAAGAGTTGGAAAAAAAAGTTCAGCAGATACAGAAACACATGAGAACAGCTCAGAGCTGGCAGAAGAGTTATGCGGACAACAGGAGGAAGGATCTCTCTTCTAAGGTAGGTGATCATGTTTTTCTCAAAGTTTCACCATGATAGAGTGTGACGCGATTTGGTAAGAAAGAAAAGCTAAGTCCAAGGTTCATTGGACCATATGAAATTCTGGAGAGAGTTAGATCATTTTCATACTGAGTGGCTTTACCTCCGAGTTTATCTCAGGTACAGAATGTTTTTCATGTTTCCATGTTAAGGAAGTACATGCGAGATCCATCTCATGTTTTGAGTCCAGAGGTAGCTCGGCTAGAAGAGAACATATCTTATGAGGAACAATTGGTCCAGATTCTAGACCACAGGGAGTAGGTGTTACGGAATAAGGTGATTCAGCAGGTAAAGGTTTTGTGGAAAAACCACATTATTGAAGAGGCAACATGGGAATCTGAAAATGCAATGAGGTATAAATACCCCCACTTATTTGATAAGTAAATAAATTTTGGGGACACAATTTTCTAAAGGGGGGAAGGATGTAACATCCCATGTAAGTAATGAATAAAATATATTTTTATCTATGTCTATTAATGAATTTGATAGTGTTTTAGAGGCTTAAAATGAGAATAAATCCAACCTTAATCATGGAATACACTAATATATTTAAAAGACTGTTTTACTACCTTTTTATGGCAAACCATTTTTAAATAAAACTTTTGACAATTTTATAAGCACTATTTGTCAAAGTAAACTTATTATTTATGATTGGGACATTTAAATTTACATTGGATAATTTTTTGTTATTTTTCTGACAATGTTCGTTTTTTAATGAATAGTGAAAAATACCGCATTTTACATCAAAACTGTTTTTTGTCTAATTTAATTATATTATTAGATTAACTTTTTAATTGGTTTTAAAGTTTAAATAGAATATATTTTTACCATGTAATCCAATTGTGGTTATTGGAGTTAATTTCACTTTGAAATTGGACTTAAACTAGTGTCATTCTTTTAATACTTATTGTTTTATAAAAACGCACTATTGTCTCTGACAGCGGGAATTAATTATTAAATTAATTAATGTAACTTATATGTTTTTAATTTTTTAAAATAGAAATTATTTTTAAATTCACAATATCAAATATAGCTTAGGGTGAAGTTTTGGTATTTTTCTGAAAAACTTCAATTTCTGATGAATAGTGAAACCACTAAGTGGTACTTAACAAACTGATTTTTTGATTAAATGAAATTTTACCACCTTTGTGTTTTGAATTTCAAAAATATGACATACATGGTTGTCATTAAGAAGTAAAATGTGGTTCAATGGGATTAAAATAATTTTTTGGTGAATAGTAACTTTTAAGTTTTTAATCACGATTAGAGGTAATTAGTGTAATTTAAGGTAAGAATAATGTTTTAATAATATGAAATGAACTTGACACATGTCCTACCCTTATTGGATGTGTCATGGCCGACCCATAAAATCCATGGGTCAACTTGGGGACCCCATGGAGCCACTTTGGAAGGAAATTGACATTAATATCTTTTTATTTAATGTTAATGTAAAAATGTCACAAACATGAGTTGTTTTACTAAAACAATTTTTAAATGGGGATATACAAGTCATATTTTTGACTATAAATATTAATTATAAAGCTAAAACGATTTCCTACATCATGATATATTTTTTATAATTTTTAGACAGTAAATAAATTAATTTATATTTGACACCATGATGATGCAGCGATTACCTCATTATTTAATGATTTAAATAAAATGAAGAGATAATGTAAAATATAAGACCTATAATTGTCAAAAACCTATTGTATGGGTATATGTATAACCCTTATCAACTTATCATGGATGTATATAAATGTGGGACCTTTTAAATCCGAAACGCACTTTAAAATAAAGTAATATTTCTTTACTTTCCAAGAGTGCCCCTCCTTTCCTCTTATAAAAGGCCCCCACATCTGCCACCTTACCCACAATTTCAAAGACTTTGGCTCGGCTAACCCCTTCACAGTTTGTCTCTCCACATCCCTCTCTTACTCCTCGAAGCCTCACTTTGGTCATAAGTCTTCCCAATTAAGCCTTTGAGCTCAAATCAAAGAGAGCTACCCGATTTTAAGGTAATAAGTTCACTTGTGTTCTTTTGTTTTATTTTTCTTCTCCAAACCCCTAAACTCTTTTTATTCATTTCTTTTGTAACAACTCCATTATATTAAATATACAAGGTTGTTTTTATAAGAAGTATTTGAGCTTCACTTACACACACCTACATCTAATGGTTAAAGAGCATACTGTTTCTGTGGATGGCGAATTTCTGCCTCCCAAAACGATGATTGTTCAACATTCTTTTAACACCTTAAAAGGTGGTCATTAAGATAACATTGTATTTATATATGATATATAATATGTTTCTGTTTTACTTAAGCTTATGTATTTTTCATTTTTGGCATACCTTTATGGTTTCCATTAGGGTAAACGCGATATCTTCATTTAAGGAAGTGCGGACTATCACCCCTCAAAGTGATTTGATTCATTAATACCATATGTGGGACGTATAAAGGATGGAGTTATGATATAATATCTGATATAATACTTTAATTATAATATACCTTTATATCATTATTATTCCATTCCATAAAATATGAAATAGAAATGAAAGTAGCGTTCATGCGTAAGTACGGCTTACCGTCTCCATGAACGGTGAATTTCATTTCTTACCTCTTAATGATTATGAAATATTATTAATACATGTATATATTGGATATATATGAAATATATGGCATCTACATCATCAATATCATTCTTGAGATAATGGATATTTGACTACGTGAACAACATGTAAATATAAGATGTTCACTTTTGACTCAAGTACCAATGATCAACAAAACGACCTTTATTAACTTAAATAATTACATAATGTTCATAACATGGTAATAAGTGATATAAAATGAATAATGAACATGAAAAAGGTTCTTAAGAAAGTAGAAATTAACTCAAGTTTATTATTTAGGATGTTAAAGAACGATCGAGTCATGTCAGACCCGAGGTATGGGACTTCGTCGCAATCTCCTTTCATTGAGGAATATTTTGTTTTATACACAACTTTATTCTATACGGTGTATAAACCCCTTTTAATTTTATGTTTATTCAAAAGGAATATTATTTATACGAAGAGATTACTAAATGAAAAAAGGGAATATTTTTTTGTCATACGTATGCGGCGACAACGACTTCTCCGTCGCCGTGACCATTATTTGAGTTTCGGCTTCCTCTACAAGCCATAACATTTTTTTAAATGAAAAATAAATAACATGTTTTAATTTTCTTTTATTTCGGTATTGAAAATGGTTTTCATAATGTTTTCGTTATATCAATGTGTTGTATTGATATCTTGTGATTGAAATGTGGAAATATTATGTTTCTTTTATGCATGTTTTATGTGATACGATTATGTAATGGTTTTTGGGCATTGTTATGAAGACGGGTGGTTCCGTGATAAATGAAGGGCGGGTGACCCTGATATAGCTCTCCATTGCATTGGGTAATGCGATGGAGTGAAACGTTAAGGTTTCTCCAAAGAGATTTAGGGAATATACTGTGATGGGTATTCCAAACGTAACAAAGAGGGTTACTCACTATGTAAGAATGTTATTAATGCCTCAAGTTACCTTTATGTCTTATGATTTCTATGATTTATTCATGATTTGATGAGGTATGTTAAAGTGACTATGTTTTAAGGGTAAAGTATGATTTCATTCTTATGTATATATGAACTCATGTTTCCTTTCCATATTTTTATAACCCTTACTGAGATTTTTGGGCTCATCCCAAGTTTTTGAAATGTTTTTAATAAGTCAAGGGAAAGGTACATGATAAGATGACATTGTCAAGGAAGTGTCAAGAAAGAATCCATGTTTTATTTTCAATATGTTTCTGTTGATGGGAAAAATGAATACTATCTTTTATTATAACCACTTTGTTTAAATGTGGGATGTAATGCATGTTTTATGATCTAATTCTATAAAACTCTAAACCTGAAAAGATCCTCAATGTGTAATCTTGTAATAACTCAAGATTAAGTAAGGTTTAATGCGGGGGCCTTATATACATTGTGTTTAAATATAGTATAAATTTCTTGTAATTCTCTTTAAACATGAATTTCAAATAATAATATCTGATAGATCTGATCTAATTGAATCTACGATTTGAAAAAACATGATTGGCCTATGGATACAAAACTAATGGCACTTGGTATGTTTAAATACATGATATGTAAGAGCTTTACTAGATATGTAGTATATATATTTTCATGTATGAGAACACATGGTGTCCTAGAGATGTATGTATCGGATAAATGACATGCAGCTGACTTTCCATGAAACTCTAAGTTTCCACACCATGTATTCCTAGTATACGATCTGTACCTCACAAGCCTCCATGGAAGGTAACATGGAAACATTTGTGGTGTGTGATGTGGACATAAGTAGAAGAATTGTATATTTTTCAAACATTTATACACAACATGTTGTCTACATCCAATAGTGTTATAAAATTTCTAAGGAATTTATAATTAAATGTATAATTAAACCCATTGATTTTATTTTACTTTATTAAATCATTCAACAATACACAACATATCATAGGATTGAAAATTATATGGTAAATAATTTTACATGTTAACATTTCTATAAACACACAAGGTTTCCTCAATGTGAAATTGTGTACAAAATTAATTTTAAGTGAAATTAATTTTGTTTAAAATTTAAGATGATGCTGAGTAAAGGATGATTATATGGAATTATGAAAAACTAAATTAATTGGATTAATTAATGATGAATTGTTTTAATTAAAGAATAAATAGATGTAATTGATAACAATATTGATAATGTATTATCATTAGTTGATGGGTGAACAATCATTAGATTAAATGATCCCTTATATTTTATTGGATTCATTTAATTTATTATAGTAAAATTATTATCGATGTCCTCTGAGTCATCCCCTCCATATTCAGTAAGGGAATACATGCCCAAAGTTTCATTTATGTAAACCCCTATTATCCAATGCATTGGATCCCCTCACCTGTGTTTGAGTAAGATCTTATGTAGGGAGGAAGTTTTTAAGTTAGTAGAGGTGGTATGAGTTAAGTATTTTTATTGAAACCAATCAAGGTGATCCATAGGATCATAGGTGGAATAATATAACATGTACCAAGCTATGGTTTAAGGTGTTTTTACATAGGGCAAAAAATTAGTTTATAATTTTATAAATAAGATTATTATTATAAATTATCATGATCAAGCCACTTATATTTTTTTAAGTTAGTTATATGGTTATCGATTTATGTTTGTGAATATTGCACAATCACCTAAAAATAAAATAATTGTATTGCAAGATATAATAAAATATAATCATATTATGTTAAAATGTTATATCATACTTGGTTTATCACATATGTATAATATACATTGTAATAATTATGCATGTAAAAAAATAAAATGGAAGTTACATATAAGGATGAAAATCCATCATATTAAAATATCATTTTATATAATCCTTCCACTACATAAGTTCAATTGACATCATTGTTCAAATTTATTGAAAAAATCAATTTGTTGTATTTTTAATTATTTTGGAAAAATATTCATGATATTTTTTGTGGAATTAACTTATATTACATAATAGGTTTAGTTGACAAAAAGGAATTTGTTAACTTAAGTGTAAAAGGTTTATGAAATCATAAAAATAGATTTTAGGATTGGGGAGTCCACTAAATAGACTGAGGAAGTAAAAGATAACGTAGTTAACAAGTTACGCCAACCTAAAACCCTCAAAATATCTTGTCAGGATCAGGTATAGATTATGATAAGGTAATGTGGATCCTTTCCTATATAATATCTAATCAATAATATATTCCAAACCCGGTGGTGATGGGTATTAGGATTTTAAAAAAGTGTGAGATTAATGGAATTCAATTAACATTAAACTTATTAATCTACTTTTTATTAAATAAATTACTGATTATATACTATTAATTTATAAATATGTTAATAAACAAATCAATAATATCACTATGATCCATACTAGATAAATATAATGTTCACACCAAAGTAAATTTCCCAAAATTCTATATGTGCTTGCACATTATAATAAACTATGAAAAAAACCTAGACGTGCTAGAAATCTAAATTTCAATGTTCCATTCAAGTGACACCAGCAAGGAACAAGTATCACCCTACATTAATCACGTGGATGGTTCAATGTATGTAAAATTCATTTTGTTATCCTACATGTCCAATGAGATTTCAAATCAATATGAAGATATAGATGCGTATAACATAGTTTCTCACCATCATGATCAATACCAAGAGAATGTGAGATTATATAGATATGATAACTCTAATGAAAATTTCACTTTCTAGATTGAACTATCAAAACCACATAGGACTCATGGATTCAAGTTAATTTTCTACATTGAGAATCTGGAAATCTTGGGTTTTAACATCCTTGATGAGTAGCACACTGATCTCATTTCGTTATTACTATGTAAAAAATTCATCAATTATATTCTAAATTATAATATGATAAATTATGTGAATACACATTCATAAACTTTTACTCTTGTTCACAACGTTTATAAATACATTGATCATTTCAACCCCAATATCCATGAACTGAATAAGATGAAGAGGAACAAGGCTTAGTTTATGATGACTCATTCCAATTCTAAATAAACATAGTTTCATCCATCTAGTATGTATAGGATGTAGTGGAAATAATTTTAAGTGGATGCAATATGTTTTTCATGTGGGAATAAGGTCCATTTGAAGATGAATTCCACCTTCCAAAAAAACAAGAGGGAGATTTAGGTTTATTCCTTATCGAATGAAATATTTCTATATCTACAGGTTGTGTATTAGATACTACATGTGGTTGTCATATTTTCATTTAAATAATAGAACCAAGTAGATTACTGAATATTACCAGAGATTTTGGTGGATCATCAGGCTTCTAATAGAGAAAGTCTGGATTCTATTTCAACTAAAGACTATCATATCACATTTCCGAGAGCACTGATTTTTCTTTTAAAGTGTTTTTATTATGTTCCATGTGTTTTAAATAACCATAATTCCATTTCTTTTTTAGATATTGATGGATTTATTTTCATCTTTGTAAATAAGGGTTGCTATTTTTTGATGGTAACATATGTTATGGTATGGATGAATTGAATATTAGTGTTTATTTAATAAATAAAGAAAATAAAATATTGGTAGTTGGTAAAAATATAATATTTGTGACTCATATGAAACCCATTTATGACATGATTTCCTTGGTTAGGTAAATAATAATTATTTTAAAAATTTATATCAAGATGGATATTTATAATCTTTTGAGATAAAGCCACATATAAAATGATATGATTTTTGATATGGAGATTGTGCCAGAAATATTATAGATTTGGTACACAGTGATGTGTGTGGACCGTTTCAAGTAGAATATTAAGGGTGATTTTCTTTTACTGATGAATTTACCAGGCATGTTTATATATTTTTGAGGATGTGTAAGTTTGAATCCTTTGAGAAGTTAAAAGAGGTTACGAAGGAGGTTGATAATCATCTAGGTAATAGGATAAAGAATGATTGATCAAATTTATTTTTTGAATATCATAACCAAGACATTATTGAAATCCTATGGGAGTATAGGTTATTTTTTCCCTTGTCACACCAAATTATTTACCATAGTTGAATAGTGTTGATAATATGAAGAAGCAAACCTTTTTTGACATGATAAGGTTGGTGATGAGTCACACAATCCTTCCATTATCCTTTTTGGGATTAAATTATACATACAAAACCATGTTCTAACCAAATTTGTATTTGATATTCCTTTTGAGTTTTGGAGTGGAAAGAATCCAATTTTTTCACATGGTTTTTCATGGAAATGTGATGAATTTGTTAAGGCTAACTCAAGATAAATATTATCACATAATCCATGATGTTTGTGATTATATGGTATCCCAAGGAAACATGGGGATAATATCTATAATAAACATGATAAAATAACCTAATTTTCACAATAAAGGATGTATAGCTAGAGTGGGAGCACATCCTCAAAGAGGAAAGTGAGGTAAATATTCACTTTAATGATGTTAATGCCCAAGGTACACTAGATTTGCAATAGGAACTGATACCATAGGACCCTATGGAAGAATATGTTCTAGGAAACCAAATGTTGAGTATGAGTAAGAGAGAGGAGAGAGATCAGGAGAGATATTATTTTATAGTCTCTAATGGCAGTTAGTCACTATAGATTATAATGATGATCTTCTATCCTATAAAAAGGTAGTACAAAGCTCAAAAGTTACAGGATAGAAACAAACCATCAATTCTTAGATGGATTTCATATATCTTAAAAATGATTGTGTTTTGATAGATCTTCTAGTTGACGTAAATCATATTCGGTGTAAGTAGGTATTCCATAAAAAAATGTACACGGATGGTAAAGTAAAAAATATTCAAAGAGTGGCTTGTTTTTAATTGGATTAGAAAAACAACAAGTCATTGAATATGACTAAAACTTGTCTCCAGTTTCCATGTTTATATACATCATAATATTTATTCACATAGAATCTTACAATAAATATGAGATTTTGTAAATGGATATCAAAACTAAATTTTTTATAAGCAAAATTCATGATGATGTGTATATAACACAAATAGAAGGCTTTTTTAATCATGGAAATTCCAAAAAGGTATGAAAGTTATAGAGACCCATATATAAATTAAATATAACATTGAGTTCATTGAATATATGATTTGATAAACCCATGAAAAATTCAGTTTTATTATGAATGAATTCTATCCATGTATTTACATGTATTTTAGTTATAGTACAGTTGTTTTTATAATAGTATATGTTAACGAAATAATAAAAATGGGAAATGATATACGAGCCTTACTTTATGTTAATTAAGGGTTTAAATAGAGGTTCTCCATGAGGTACATAGTGGAAGATGCCTAAATTATAGGGTCAAAGACCATGTGTGATTGATCTAATAGAATACATGGACTAAACCAAGGTATATACACCTACTAGATACTAAAGATTTCTAGTTTGGAATAATACAAGATTGTATTGGTCCCAGTTTCATATGGTATACATCTTTCTAAAAGAATGTGTTCTCATTTAGAAGAAGAAATAGAGATAATGAGTATGATTACATATACTTCCATGAAAAGATATATCATGTTTGTGATGTTATTTATAATGCTTGATGTTGGTTATTTTCTGATCAGGGAAGGTGGATATCAAGATGGTCAAGATGAAAATCAGTTGTCTTTTATTAAAAAACCCATATGTATATAAGGTGATCTAAGGATATGTACATGGTGATTGGATGATAAAAATATCTAGTCATAAGGGGTCACATATAGGAAATATTTTAGGATTATTAGATTTATTTTAATTCATGTTATGGATATATCTTTTATCTCAATAGAGGAGTTGTGATATAGAAGAGTTAAATGCTACTAGTATTTTCAGATTCTACAGCAGAGTCTTAGTATATTATAAATTCTGATGTTGCCAAGAAATACATTTATATTAACAAATTTGTATAGTAGATTGATGTGGTACTTAAAATTTAATACCATTACACTATTTAATGTGAAAATGTTGTAGTTGTGGCTCCCTCCAAATTGTTATAGTCACACCAAAGGATAAGGCAATTATTCTTAATTTTCATGTCTTGAGGGTTTTTTCTCAATGAAGTGAATATATAGTGAATAGAGTATCCACAAAGGAAAATGTCGAAGACCCCTAAATGAAAGAATTAAATTAGTAGAAGCATGAGTATCACGTAGGAGACAATATATTGAAATATGTTATCAACTATCTGAATTTCAACTAGAATTGATTTGGAGTTTTTTACCTAGAATAAAATTTCATAGAACGTGATTAAATGTTTTTATTATTAATTTTTTTTATTATTAAGTATTTTTTTATATGACATCATGATTATTATTCTGAATAATATTTTTATGTGATAATGTCTACAGTTTATGTTGTACATGGAAAGGTCATAGAATGTCCCTACTATTATGAGATACTAGAGGTTCCATGATATTATTCATCAACCTAGTTCTATGTCCAGAAGTAATTTTTTTATGGGAAACTAAAAATACATGATATTAGTAATAAGAGTTTCATAATACATTTATACACCTTATAATAATGTTTCCCTTAGTAATCTCCATTATTAGAGGTTATTTGAATAGACCCAATAATATAAAGTCTGCATTTCCATGTTTTATTGGATGTTCTAATATGTTGATCTATGTATTGATCCTTAGACATTAATATTTTTCATTAATGACTCAAATACTTTAATATGTTTAGGAAATCCACAAAGATATATTTTAATGTTGAAATATGATGATTTCGGTGCATCGCACGTGATATTTCACTAATGGATAATACAAGCAATTATTTAGTGTTTTGATATCTTTATGAAAGTTAATATATTAGGCTTATTGGTGTGAATGGAACTACCTAAATAAATCTATTAACTTGTTTTATGGTGGGTGATTTTATTACCATAAAGTCAAATAAAAATACATCAAGAATATATTTTCATTAGACCAGCATACAACCTACTTGAATTGAGATATTATTATAGAAGGATTTGAGAAATGGAAAATGTTTGTAGGAGTTTGGACATTGTTGTGACGTTAAAGTATTTCTCTATAAAATTATTGTTGTGTTTCTATGTGATAACCATAGAAATTGGGATGTAATACTTAATTCCACTAAGAAAGAGGCCTAAAGGGTCATAAACTATGTTTATTCACAATATAAATTAAATTATACTATTAATTTTAATATATTATAACAAATAATATTTATTCAAATTTGGGTGATCAAAATAATTTAATAAAAAATCATTTGAAAGAATAAATGAGTTAAATAATTATAGTAAATGTTTTTTCATGTTTGTGAATGAAATATTTATTAATTTTATAGTCAAATATTATTGTAATATTGATTTATTAAATAAATAGTATTTATTTGATGATTAATAAGTGTGGATGAGGAAAATGTGGATTGTGATTACTTGTCAGATTGGAAATGGTATAAATGAAATTTATTTATTTCATTTATTTATTACACATGTAAAGAATTTAATTGTAATTTTTAAATCATTATTATTGGAATAAGAGTCAACTAGGAATTATGTAATTAGGAAAAGTATTTTGTATGATTTCCAAACCTATATATTCCAACATAAATATCTAATTATATCTATTTCATAAAACACAATTGTTATGAAAACATATTGATAGATACTATATTATGACCTAGAGGATGATCAAGATCTCTAGAGTGCTCTCAGCTTATCCTCTATTATGAAATAGGATATTATAAAGAGTTCATCCTCTATTGAGAATAATTATTCCCCGATCAAAAATGAAGAATGCAAGTGATCAGGATTTTCTATGCTAGCATCTGTGAATCTACATTGCAATTAAAAGATTTTGGGGAACTTGTAGATCACTACTATAAGGATTATATACTTGGATTATTAGGTGAAATGATCGTTTTAAATAGATCATAATCAAAATTGAAATTAAAGTTGAGGTCATCATATATCTTCTGATAAATCAATTAAAAATTTCATTTAAATATCCTTCAATTTTGGTTATTGAATTTTAATCTTGTCAATTAATATACTATTTTGATTAGAAATTACATTATAAACATTTAATGGTATGATAACATGTGATTTAAAAATAAAATTTGACATGGTAATACTAGTAAAGGATGATTCTACTACACCCAAAACCTATATATGTTATAATTTATCTCTAACCATGAAGAGTCGGTCTCATCAGAAGTTAACAGCATAAAAAATCTATCAATTTTATTTCAATTATGTATTACTGAATGGACATGACCTTATTAGTCTATTATTATACATTTTTGGATCATAATATCAATCATTATCTAAATTATTACCAATATTATAAATCCTAAATTCATTTTCATTGTGGGATTAAAAAGGAACCACCATATTTATTAAGTGGGAGATATTATTGTATCAGATCTAAAAAAAACTACATGTTTATCTTATTGCATTTAAATATACATTACACATGACCTCAACATATCTTGATGTTTCATGATATTCATCTTGGATTTCCCTTCAGTTTAAGGGTTATACATAATAGAAAATTCAATTATTTATTCATTGGAAATCTAATAATTTTTCAATATTTTAAGGTGAATTTTAGATATTGATGAAACACAATCAACATGGGTGTTTTTTTTATCCTCTCCACTCCTCAAATGTATATTTTTTAAAGGTTGGGGTCGAATAATCATTTATTATTTAAATCAAATACCTCTTTCAAACTGGGTAGAGGGGGACCCATTACATAACCCTAAGGTCCAAGACCATGTTGTCTTAATACAATGCCTGAAAGCCCATTTTTTGTCCCAAAGAGCCCTTCGATGAATAGTTCTACCACAATACCTAGGCTGCTATAGTACCTGCTACAGTACCGTAGCTGCTACAGTTCCTACTACAGTCCTCCACCGCTATAGTGCTACCACTGCTACAGTTTCACGGTTGCTACAGTCTACTACAGTGACCTGCTACAGTGCTGCTATAGTAAGCCGAAAATTAGTCCCTACCCAGATTTTATCCTGGGCCTTTTGGATGCCAAGTAGGAGCCTTTACCACTTGGGTACAGGTTCTTTGGCACCAAAAATGTATATTCATACATGTTTAACACATAATAAGTTCTATGAATTGGAATAATATGAATAGTTGATGTATTAATGTGAACCATATCCCATATATCATTGTTCATTTTGGTTGTTTTGGAAGATCCATGACAAAATCCATGGTGTCAGTTTTCCATTTACATTAATGAATGGTTAATTTTTTCATCATCCCCTTATATTTTTTCATTTTGAAATATTCTTCAATCATATGAGGAACCATGATTTGTATTTCACAATATACAACTTCATATATTCACACTAATAACTCTCTATTAGATTTGTATACATTTTTTTTTCTATGGGTGGATTGAGAATGTTGAGTTGTAGCCATTATTCAATAGATCAATATTTATAGTAGGATCCAATACTCCACAGAGTCATTCCACAAAAATAGAAAACATAGCATTATCAATATTGAATTTTTTGGATCTCTCCTAACATATAGAATCCACTTGTTTATGTATCATGACATCATTCAAATAATCATCCTTGATATTTTTTGGAATCGATGGTTTAAAAACCAATTGAACAAGGAAGCATATGGTATCATAGTTTATGATTCCTCTGTTAATCTATTGAATTTATATGAATATTGGATCATTCTCAATCCGCATCATTGATGAAATGTTTAGATAACTTTTTCTCAAACCACCCAAAAACGTTTTCAACATTTTGTGATGACATTGGATTGAGCATTCATAATCATGGATTATCTCCATCCATCATCATTGATTAATGTTGATATCCTTCTATGTGAATATAAAATTGAGGCTATTTTGTTGTTAGAATATGTGACATTTTTCTATATCTAGATAATACAATTAGCTCTTTAATGTGAAGATTATAAATGCCAAATCCATATCAAGGAAACTATAATATTTCTTGTGAACATTCAACTACCTTGATTAATATGTTTTTACATTATAATTATTCATATATACAAAAATATAATTTCATTGATGCATCATCTTATATCAAAATAAATTATCCACCGGTTGGTAGTGTGGGTATCAACTCTATGATTACACTCTTCTTTAACTCAGAGAAACTCTCTTTACATATTTCAAACCAAATAAACATCCCTCCATTATGATCTATCATGGGATGTGGGATTGAAAATATTTATATTTTTATTATAAAACCCCAATATTACCCATGTAATCTGAGGTAGCTACCTAGCTTGGTTACATATTTTCTACATGACTATTTCCCAAATTTTTTTTTCTTCAATGGATCCACATGTGTCTTTTATTGTCATAAACCTCCAAAATAATAATTGTTAACCCATCAAAAACATAAAATTAATATACATTTACACAAATATATCATTTCTAATAATCATCCACATATTTTTAAAATTCTCAATAACAACCCCTTTTTCTTCATTAGACTTTGGAATATTTTTGAAGCCAAGTGATAAGATGACATGAGATTAGGATGCCCAATGATCTTTGCTGACAATAAAATAAAAATATTATATTTATTATATCACATTATTATATTTTATCTTAAATGACATAATAACACTAGAAAGGATTCATGGATTGGAAAAATTATATCATTGCTGAATATGGAATGTAGGTTTTACCCTTGGTGTGGCATAACCTTTGTTTGGGTAGGCATTTTGGGAATGTTTATTCGTTGGAATATTTTGTATTTAATAAATAAAAAAATAATTGATTTATATATATATATATCTCCATTTCATGAAATTCTTATATATGATCATAGTAATTCAAAAACCTAAGGGTCAGATGCATAATACTAGAATTTAAATAGGAGCCATTAGTGGAAAGCTTGGATATTGACAACAAATTAGGGATCAAGATCGATTGGTCATGGTTTATTTTAACTAAAGGATAATATGGATCTCAAAAAAGATGACATCATAGTTCCATTATTCAAAATTTAAATATCCAAACCCGAGGTAGGGTGTTATTCCCAATTTTTTCACTTTCCCCGTTTAATTATCCCATGATGAACATGAATTAATACATACAATTGTTTGATTTAGGGGTTGATAGTGTTATGCAGATATGAGTTTATCGTCTTCTATTTTAGGAATATATTTATTTTATTTCTTATTCATCTCCCACCCTTCCTATGATAATGGATTTAGGCTAACGTGAACATTATTCAGGGGAAGTACCTTATATTTTTTTATCGTTTTCTCCATCGTTCTATGCATATTTACCACCAACATTCCATTATGTGAGTGGATCAATGAATACCAAATAATAGATCATATCATATTCATTAGATAAAACAAAAGATCATTTCAATATTTTAATATTCAATATCAGTGATTCTATTGAGGTGTTTGGTGAGAATGATGGGTTGGGATCCAATTTTTTTTTGACCTCCATTTAGTTGTTGGGTGTGGTAATGGTAGAAAAGTGGAACGAGGACTGAATTTCAGGAAGATTAGATTTCCCAAATCAGTCCCCCGGAGATGTAAATGCTTGGATGACTCATATCCATGATCTATGGTGTGATTTAATGTAGAATCAATGGTGGTTCTACACGAAAAGAAAATAGGATATGAACCTAGGATTGTGGAAGAATCCTAACAACATGGAAAGTAGTTCTAGAACACATGTTCCATAGTCCATTTTTTGTAGAGGATATTATTGTAACTTTGATTTAAGCATTATATGACATTTGGTGGATCCAAACACCTTATTACCCTCATCCATCAAGCTTGGTTTGTATATGGAGTACACATTGAGGAAACCATGTGGCGCTACACACCGTGTGTTCCAAGTCACAATATGTTTAACCCTTGATGGATGGCTTGGTGCATGTAGGGAGTACACATCTATGAGAAAATATAACCTCAAAAACCATGTTGGGTTGGTCACACACCATGTAGTGTGATATGTATATAGGAATGGGAAAGGGACTTATTTCATGTTGTGCCCCATCCCCTACACACCATGTATCATGTGAACATTACATGTACCTCGAATGGTATACGACCATGATAGGTCATCATGGAGAGTGTTGATTGAAGTGGTGTACCCCATGGGGAACACAATGTATTTTGAGGGAATTAATTCCATGTGTGTGAGAGACATGATAAGTTCCATGATTATTAAGACACACTATATACCCTTACAGGAAACACCATGAAAACCTTTATGGGCTTGTTTTATCACTTGTTCTTCTCAATTCAACTATCATAAGATTTTGGGTGATTTCACTTGGATTATTTCCATAATGAATATTATTTCTGGAGTGATTTCCCTTGTTCTATCTCTATGTGGGTGTAGGGTGACATTACATCCTAAGCATAGTATTGTGATCCCTTATTAGGGAGGAGTCTCAAATACAATTCATGGTGTGCATCCTTATAATCTTGGGTGTGATCATATATCATTCCTTCATAAAAAATAGGTAGGGTTTGTGGTATTTTTATGACCACAAAATAAAGTGAATAGACCACATATCAAGTAGGTTAATCATGTATGGTTCATGGTATAATTATTTATATGATCCACTAATTAGAATGTTATCACAGTAGGGTACGTGGTCTCCCCTAGTGACCCTGGGTGTGATCCCCAATCCAATTTTCAAGATTTTCAATGTTCGATTATGTTACATCAATGGTGAAGACCCAATTATCATGATCACTCGGGCGAGTTCCATTAGTGACTGCTTGGATATGGAGTGGAATCTCATAGATGAGTGTTACATTAAATCCCGGAGTAGAATCCTATAGTGGGTAGTATGAGTATATTTCATTATTTTTTTACATACTTCTATGTCTCATTTCCAAATTTATATACCTTATAATGAGATTAATACTCCATTGATTCATTATGTTTCGTCGTTTTGATGTTACCTACTGGATATTGTTATACTCACCCTTTCAGGGGATCTTCCATCAGATGTCATGTATATTGTAAAAAGAATAATTTTTATATAGTCTATAGAGAACTAGGATATAGAGGAATATAGTTTCAGCTATCCTGATAATGGTTTTACTAGGTTTTTAATTAGAAATCATCCCCCTCCATGATAATAGTTTGTACTTCTATTCTAATTTTTATGGTAATATGTTTGTCCTTTTTGTTTTTAGATACACTCTTCATACACAGATGATGGGTAGATTTTATGCCTGCATTTTTTATCATATTTTTTTCAACCTTTCAGCATCGTATGGGTATTTTGGATATATGTCTATGTATAGGTGCATTAGGCTATTGTATCCCATGTGTGGGAAATTCCTACACAACACTTGTAACTATCACCTAGGCTATTGGATATATGCCTTGGGAGTCACACTCAACTTATCTCTATCTAGTCAGAATTTGTTGGGTCTAGTCAACAAATAGGGGTATCGTAGAGAATTATCTTAGGAATAATTTTTAGAGATTTTGTATAATTGAGGTCAATTTTATAACTTATTAAAATAATGTAAATGTGTTTCTAGTTTAACTGTTAGGTTAGGGACTCCATTTTTGGTTCAATCACCACTGTATCCATTCACCAGGACTCTTATAACCTGATTCTTGACTCTGTACATATAGGAAAATGTTGTACTGAGAAAAATGGTACATACCTTCTATATAAATGGGTTGTTTACATTTTCTTATTGATTCATATCCCCAGTTATAAAAAAATGATCATGGTACATCTGGTTTCTTTACATTATGTATTCAGGATAAAAGTCATTGAGGTTTCCATATTAGAGTTAGGGCTATGAAATGATAGGTAATGAGGCCTCCATGAATTTTCTAGATCACAAGGTGGTTTTCCATCATGTTATATATCAAGTGGTGTATTCGATAATGATTTGTGCATAGACCGTCCTTTAGTGGCTATTGTGATAGATTCATGTTAGAATGATCAATGGATGTCTATGATAGTGATGGATGATGATGTGATAGGATATATCACTTGTTTTGAGCTCCCATGTCAAAAATCTCTTAGTATCTAGGGAGTTCATGAACTTTTGACCATATATGTGAAATATATGACACATCATATGTGGTTGTGTCATTTATGAGGACCTTGAGGAAAAAAAGTTTGTAATGGTAGGGGTATTGTTATTCCTTTCATGGATGTAGAAATATTTTGTGGGAATGTCTAACACATCATGTAATAGAAAGAGAGATGTTCAATACCCCTTCTAGAAAGTGTCTATATATGGAAGAGGGAGGTCCATAGGGCTGTGAGTGATGTAGAAGAACATGGAGAGTATCATGAGGTGACTAACACTTTGATTTATTTCTGCCACCACCCTCTTAGTGGTCCACACATGGTTCATAGATTATTTGGTCATAGACTTGAGAACCTATAGGCACTATAGGCTTATAACCTAGATTCTTAAAGCGTTATTCAAGATACATACTATGTCTTTTCTACTTTAACATCTATTTTTATAGACATAGTCAAAAGTGTCACATTTCATGATATATACCCAGTTTAAGACTTGGAGTATCTAATTGATCCCAATTATCACAATATGTGTCTCAAGGATCCAACAAATATGATTTATGATTTCACACATCGACATGTATTGATACCTAACCTTGAGGAAAATGATAGCCTCACAAGGAACATATCTACAGCGGTAGTGGGACCCTGTGATGTTCTTCTTATCATGGAGTGGGTGTAAACTGTGGATTTTGGGTTGAATGTTAATAGTCAGGGTTACAGTGTATCCATGTTCTGGGTGGATATTTCCTCCCATGGTAAGGAGTGACCCTAGGAAGTGTATGATGATATCTTTTACAAAATGATACAATTAGTTTGTGGGTGTAACCCTTTGAATATTCGATGCTGGTTTTCTATGGTGTGGAACATCACATGATAGTTTGTTATGTTGATGAATTAAATTGGGATATTTCATGCTTATCAAACAATTTATAGTTTCTTTTCCAGGTATACTTGCATCTGGGAAGGCCCAATATCTATGGTATAGTATCAAATGACCTATTTTTTCATTGAGAGAAGAAGGTATATTTTGAGATATATACCGAGCAAGATATTTTTTAAACCTAGAATGCTTTCTGGGGAAGCCTAGTGTCGTTTTCCTAGAAGGGAGATATGATCTGGAGGATTTGTCGGGGTAAAATCACTAGAACTTTGTGATTATAAAATAGGAGTATAAAATTTCTAGAATAGATGAATTCATCACATAGACGTTAGGATAAATGTTCTTCTCATAATTTTACTTTATTATAAGTTTTCAGTAACTTGAGGTTTGAGAGGATGATGTAAACTACGTGGCAGTTTTGAAAACTGTATTATTTATTTGAGTTAATGGTGATACCATTGAGTGTGTTGGATTTACCAATAGTTTTTGGGTGTTTATAATGTTGATCTATATACCCTTCTTGTATGTGATCATGATATTCTAACTAGATTACATCTACGTGTACTCAGTGTTAGTGGTGGAGAATGCGAGACACTTGAGTATGATTCTAGACATGATCCAAGAGAACCATGTTTAGGGGATGATCTCAGAGTATTATTTGACTATTTGAGAGGTAGACTTATCAGGATATGTCTTCCTGGTATTTAGAGTTATAGTAGACACAAAAAAGGTTGAGGTTATGATTCCTTGTTTTCCACCCAAGGGAATAGATATGGTTGTATATTCTCAAATAGAATTATTTACAGTTTTGGAGGGAGGGGTTAAAGAAGTTTTATTTTTTACAGTTTATCCGTTTGGATGAGAATGGTGTGGCATATCTCCATTCAATGGTTTTTCCCACTTCTCTTATTTAATGACTCATGGATTTACATATTGGGGATATATATTGTGAAATATTTTATAAATAGATATCTAGTGGACACGTTCTTATTTAATTTTATGAAGGTGGGTAGTATTTAATCCTTCTATGGAGATACAATGACACTATTATTTTTATTATAGGTTCTTCTAAGGAGGTTTATTTTCCATAGTGGTATTTCTAGGGGATATGATGATGTAACAAGATCCTTTGGCATTTGGTTTTGTGTCCAAGGATGTTTTATCTTATTTTCAAGCTTAGCTCTATAAGTATCAACTATTTGTATGTGAAGGATAAGGTTCCCATATGGAATTGGAAATGGGAAAAAATATCATTTTTTTCTTTTAATATCAAACAGAAATAGTAATTGTTCATGATGTTATCTGAGTGATCTTTGACTGACTCACAATGGCGGACCACCTTCTAACCATCCATGTGGATAGTTCTATTTATAGTTTGGGATTCATTTATGTGTCGGTGGTAGTCTGGGTTCATGGAATTACCTAAACAATCATTTCATATCATGATTATCACATCATGTTAATATGTTTTACAGGATGTAGGAGGACTTTATTATTTTATTCCACTGGAGAACGTTGTTTCTACCCTACAAAGATGGCTAGGTAGAGCATACTGTTTGGGTTCTAGTTTACACTCTATAGAATTACATGTTATATATGGGCCATAGAGTGTTGGATCATCTAAAATCACTATAATTTTCATATAAAAGCATCTACAACTCCACTATTAGTGTATACCCATTTGGTTCTATGTATGGAATAACTTGAAGGTCTCAACTGTACTAGTCTAAGCTAGTGGTAGAAAACACTTATGGGCCTAGAGTTAGAACAGACGATGGTGGTAAAGGGTACAATTCATCTAGATGATGACGGAGAATTCCAAGAAAAGTTAGGAATTAATTATGGACTGATGAAAACGTCCTTTGATGTTCGGATAGGTGATCATGTGTTCTAAGTGGTTTCCACAAATCAAGAATGTTGTATATTTGGCCAAGGTGGAATGTTATCTTGTAATGTATTTGGTCATTTCTAGTAACTTTATATGGTGGGGGATGTGGTATACCACATATCCCTACCACCATATCTAGAAAGGTTACATAATGTATTCCTTGAATTATAGATGAGGAGATATGTTCACAAACCCTCATACGTTATCAAAGAGAGTTATCTAGACAAAGAAGATGAATTTATCCTATGCTTAATACCAAGTATAGATCAATGATAGAAATGATTAGGTCCCTTTCTAGTGAGTGGTTTCCTTGTTGAATGTGTAGTTGAAACATGAGAATATGTAATAGAAAAGCTCTGAGTGGGAGACCAAGATGTGAGTTCAGCACCATCATCTTTTTGTGTCGTATTTTTTCTTTTTTAGATGAAAATGCTTAAGCGTTAGAGAATTGAATGTCCTTATTGTTGAATTTTAAGAATTTAGAGTATTTTAAATAATATTTTCATAGCCAAGAGCTGAGATTCCATGAGATTTTAGTTCTAAGTAATTCTCATTGTTGACGTAAGAAGAGTATGAAATATATTATATCATTTATATATAGTTATTCCGAATAAATTTAATGACTCCCAAATAGCATCTCATGTCAAAAAGGTGAGGCAGATATTGAATCCACATTGTGGGATTTACCCTATGTTCTACATTACTAGTATCGATGTTGGGAGTATGGAGAAACATTAGTTATGGGATGATTAGGAATTTAAAAATTAAATAAATAAATTTATTATATATTATTTGATAATGTAGTTATTTGAAATCATAAGGTTTAGAAAAATAAAATTAGGATAGAGAGAGGATCCATTAGAGTAAATATTAGACAATGACAAAGTATCAAGTATCATGATTGATTGCATGAGGATATTTTTCTATAATGGAGATCATGTATATCCCCAATTATAATGTCAAAGTTCAAATATTCATTAATGCTTGATCCAAAACTGAGGTATGAATTTTTTTCATTGGTTTACCTTCTATATTTGATTATCCCATTAATGAACATGAAAATATTCTTCCAATAGTTTTAACAATGGGTCAATCGTGTTGTGTAAATATTATTTTATCTTCTTAATATTTATTAATTTATTAATTTTATTTATACCTTTTTGTTTTTAATTTATAAGGAAATGGATCAATACTGGCACACATATTGGATGAAGTTCCTTTATCATGTTTTTTATGATTTTCTCCTCTCGTTCTATGCTCATTAATCTTTGAAATTACTTTTTTCCTACAAATAAATGAATACCTAGACCAAATGATTTTGTGTTCAATCATTCATGAAAACGTTCATTTAAAATGGTTCATACTTCATATCAAGGATGCGGTAGAGGTTTTTGGTGATGAGGATGGGTTGAAATTAGATTCAGAAGACTTAAAGTATAACTACCCATACATTACATACATTGTTATTACTTCAGAATTGAAGCACACTTATTACAACAAATAACAAAACCAAGAAAGGACCGTATAGGTATAGTGTCTTTAGAAACTGGGAAACATAAACAACTGGTTCATAAAGCATCTACTTTGCCTCCCATTTATTTCATCATATCTAGAGTCCCTTTTTGGAATATCCTACTTAATAACCTTCTTCCTGACCTGGGGAAATAAAACATACCAAAGGGTGAGCTCAAATGCCCAGTAAGGGTAAACAAAAGAAATATCAATCACATCATATACATAAGTACATAACTTTTGGAAATCTTAACCTACAAAAGAGATCATAATATCATAACATGGGATAAATCATAGAAGTGAAATGTAATCCCAATAATCATAACTGAAAACATGAAACTTTGTGGCATACACACATAATCATAGAGAATCATCTCTTGTTAGTCAAGACTCATTTCCAAGACTATCATAGTGGACAAAGTCCATTTCTGAACCTTGTCACCCTCGTTTCAGTCCTGTTTCACTGAACCGGTATAACCTACTGTTACAGCCATGTCTATCTCATGAGATATAAAATCATTACCCAATAAATTGGAGGGAGATATAGGTCCCACCAATCTCATAATGATACCATTCTTATGTGTGCCACAAAATCATAAACCATACATCATAGCATAACCCATGAAATAAAAATGGGAAACTTAAACATCACGACATCATAAAACAATTCATATAAGATAAAGGAATTCCTAAATGTAATTCCATCACAACATAATCAAATAAATGTAATAATATGTATGAAAACATAACCCTTTATTATCTTAGATGGAAAATAATTTTGATAAAACACTTGAACTCCATTCTTGAGGAAAATATCCTTTCTACTTCAAAAACACTTTTCCTTTCTTAACATGTCATACAATTATAAACTAAAAGAATTTGATTAAAAATAAACATGATAACTTGTAAAGTAAGCTTCTTGGAAATAATTTTTTCAAAAATACATTCATGCCGTATAAGTTAAAAAAACATTCTTCGTACTTTTGTCGGAAAAGTCAAAAAGTACCTCGTACGAAAAACGACAAAATATTCCTTTCATATCTTTTACTAAAAACTAACCTAAGGGTAAAATTGGATTTAAAAAATTGTAGGTGGATGGAAATAATATTACATATTCAGGAAACATGGATGTGGATGATAAAATACACCCCCGTAAATACCAAAGTATAAACAATCTCGGATAAAAATGAGATTGTGATATTTCCCTTACCTTTGGTCCGATATGCTTTTTACGTGTCCTAAACTCATGTATAATTATTTAAATAATGTTATTGAATTATTACAGAATCATACTTATTTTTATTATATCACATATGGTCATATTCTTAGCTTATTATTAGTAATATTTCATTACTACTTATTATTCGGGTGTTTATTACTTTTTGTTCTTATGCGTGTTTTGTTGAATAAATTCTTATTCTTCTCTTTAGGTTATAGATACCTCATTTCCAGAATGGTATTAGTGTAATATATATCATATTCATTCATTCGATTCATTTATATAATCTTTATGAAATGAAGATCATGTAGAACGAGTCGCATCACATCGTGGAGACGGTCTTCCGTACGTACGCACGAGTGATGATATCGTTCCTATGATCGTGGAATTGTATTGGAGTGTATGTATACTATTTCAGAATCAGTATCACTTTATAATAGTCATATATAGTCATTATTTACACCATTATACCCATCCAAGTAAGGTGGTGGTGGAAAATAGATTACACCACGGCGTGGAGACGGTATTCCGTACGTACGCACGCGCGGTGATTTCATTTTCCGTATGATGGATAGATGGTTAAATAGGGTTGTTTCATACTTATAATAACATATAATTATATGAGTGATACTGATGTTATTACTTCATAATGAAACAACTAATTAATAAGAAGTTGAAGAAGAAAGAAATTGGAAAGGATCGGTAATGGATATTACCTCTTCTTGGAAGTGCTTCTTTGCGAACTCCTTTTAGGGCACTAAAATTGGTCTTTAAAGAAGACCAGGACCTCTAGGATATCTCTAGGGAATCTTAGAGGATAAATTGGCAGGGTTTGGCCGAGCTTGAAGGCTCAATGTGGTGTGAGGAAGAGAGGGAGGAGGTTCCCTTTTATAAGGGAGGAGAGGGGCACCTTTGGAATAACTAAAAATATTGTTTTATTATAAGGTCAAGTTAGGTTTTAAATAGCTCCAAATTGATTTATTTCGAGGCTAAGGTTGGTATGGGTCGAAATACACTCATCCAATAGAATTTAGACAAGTTTAGGTTCCTATTATAACGTTATCATTTAGATTTAACAGTAATTTAAATAATTTTACTTTTACCCTGTCTTCTTGTGTTCTTATACTATAAGGTTAATAAACATACTATATCAAGCCAAACGAACCTCACGTTGTTCATTATTAATATATATAACCTTATCTAAGTAATTTGGCTGAACCTTATATTTTTATGAATAAAATAACAATTAATAATATAATATTTGTTTTAAAAACTATTTTATGTCAGTTTTGACACTATTTTGTAATTGATTTTTGTGAAAATCATAACAGAATGATAAGTTCCAAAACAGTTAACTAAATCAATACTAACATGTCATATTGACCTAGAAAATTAGTGGAATTCATAAAAAGTCTCAAATTATATTTATTTAGGTATTTATAACATCAATTATGTCAATATTTCATTA
This sequence comes from Viscum album, assembly GCA_963277665.1. Lineage (NCBI taxonomy): Eukaryota > Viridiplantae > Streptophyta > Magnoliopsida > Santalales > Viscaceae > Viscum > Viscum album. The sequence continues at coordinate 718,782,602 of OY728159.1, read as the reverse complement.
ATAAGATAATTACTGCATCATCGTTGTGTCATAAATAAATGAAGTTATTTAATATCTAAAAATTACAAATAAAATACCATTATTTAGGAAATCTGTTTATATTTCTAATGAATATTTATAGTCGAATTTATCTTATTTATAACCCCATATTAAAAATTATTTAGTTATTAAACTTTGATTTTAGCTATTTTAACCCTTCTTTAAATAAATTAATAATAAATGTCCTAATCTCATCCAAGTGGGCCTAAATGGTCATAGTTTATTCCTAAGTTTGTTTTTGGTCGAATTACACTTTTCCAATATAATTAGGACATGTGTTAGGGTAATAATAATATCATTTTTACCCTTAATTACCCTATTTACTTTTAACCGTGGTAAAAAAAAGTAAAAAGTTACTATTCACCAAAAAAATTATTTTCATCTCATTGAACCACATTTTACTTACTGACATCAACCGTGTCTCTCGGATTTTTGAAATTCCACTGACATAAGTGGTTAAATTAAGATTTATGAAAAATTCAGTTTTTTTTAACAACCACTTAGTAGTTTCACTATTCATCAAAAATTGAATGTTTTCAGAAAAATACCAAAATTCCACCCTAGGCTATTTCGATATTACGAATCCAAAAATGAAGTCCATTTTGAACAATAAAATTTATAAAATTTCAAAAAGTGGTTATTACTATTCATAATGGCTAGTTTTAATAATATTTTAATAGTATATCGTTGATTAGTGAAACTCGGTATTGCGTACGACGCAAGCTATCGAGGAAGGTCGCAATTTCGTGTAAAGAAAGCCAAGAGAGTGTTGTGTGTAGAAAAAGATTCCTTTGATGATTTATATAACATAAAAGTCTTGGGTGTTACATTCTAGCCCCCTTAAAATGAATTTATCCCTTGAAATTTGTCACTTTGTAACAAACAGATGAGGATACCTCTCCCTCATCAAATCCTCAAGCTCCCATGTAGCTTCTTCTAATTGGTGGTTCCTCCATAAAACTTTCACCAATCGAGTGGTCTTGTTTTGTAGGACTTTTTCGCTACGATACAGAATCTCTATCGGTTGTTTTTCATAAGAAAGATATTGCTCCAGTGGTACAACTTCTGAGTTGAGTACATGTGAAGGATCAGGTATGTACTTTCTCAGGAGAGATACATGGAAGACATCGTGAACTTGAGAGAGATTCTGTGAAAGCGCCAATCGATAAGCTACCTTCCCAACACGATCCAATATTTCGAAAGGACCGATATATCTAGGGCTCAACTTCCCCTTCTTTCCAAATCTCATAACCCTGTTCCAGGGAGATATTCGTAAGAACACTTTATAACCCACTTCAAACTCTAGGTATTTTCTTCGGTTGCCGACATAACTTTTCTGTCGACTCTGAGCTGCTCTTATGTGTTGTTGAATAGATTTGACATTTTCTGCCATTTCATCGACGAGATCAGGTCCTAATAGCTTTCTTTCCCCAACTTCATCCCAGCAAGTTGGAGTCCCGCATTTCTTTCCATAGAGAGATTCATAAGGAGCCATCTGAATACTGGAGTGAAAGCTATTATTATAAGAAAATTCCACCAAAGGTAGGTGTTTATCCCAACTACCTTTGAAATCCATAGAGCAAGATCTCAACATATCTTCTAGAGTTTCAATTGTTCTCTCAGACTGACCGTCTGTCTGAGGATGATAAGTAGTGATGAAACTCAACTCTGTATCCAGAGTATGCTGAAGAATTCGCCAGAACTTCTAGGTAAATCTCGGATCCCGATCAGATATAATATAAAGTGGTACTCCTTGCAATCTTACCACTTCCATTACATATATCCTGGCAAGCTGATCCAGAGAGAAATCCTATCTAATAGAAATGAAGTGTGCAGACTTTTTAAGACGATCAACTATGACCCAGATAGCATTATTGCCTTTGGATGTTTTAGGAAGTCCTGTGACAAAGTCCATAGTGAGGTTTTCCCATTTCCATTCGGGTATGGGTAATGGTTGTAACATCCCCTTAGACTTCTGTCTCTCAGCATTAACTTGCTGGAAAACCAAGCATCGAGAGACATATTCAGCAACATCTCTTTTCATGCCATCCCACCAGAAGTACTCTTTCAGGTCCCTATACGTCTTCGTGCTTCCAGGATGAATAGAGAATGAAGAACTATGAGCCTCATCCAGCAGCTCCTTCTTTAATTCGGGGATGGGAGGAACACAAACCCGATTCTTGAACATTATTATCCCATCACAATCAAGGTTGAATTCAGGAACATTTCTCACCTTCTTTTGTAACTCGACATCTTCTTTATGTGCCTATTTAATCTTCACATGTATAGATGGTTGAACATTCATTTGAGAAAGATAGGATTTTTCCCCTTCCATTATAATTCCAAGATCCATTCTTTGTAAATCCATAAATATTGGATCTTTTGTGATCCTCGTCATGGATAAACTGGCATGATCTTGTCGACTTAATGCATTTTCCACCTTGTTTGCTTTCCCAAGGTGGTAATGGATTGAGCAGTCATAATCCTTAATCAGCTCCAACCATCTTCTTTGGCGCATATTCAGATTATTTTGTGTGAAAATATACTCTAAACTTTTATGATCAGTATAAATATTACACCTTTCACCATAAAGGTAATGCCTCCAAATATTTAATGCAAAGATTACCGCAGCTAACTCCAAATCATGAGTTGGGTAATTTTGCTCATGTATTTTCAACTGTCGTGAGGCATAAGCTATCACCATATCATTTTTCATAAGAACACACCCCAATCCCTTCTTGGATGCATCACTGTAGATCACAAACCTTTCTCCACTACAGGGCAGTGTGAGCACAGGTTCACTGGATAACCTTCTTTTCAACTCCTTGAAATTCTCTTCACATTCCTCCGTCCAAACAAACTTAACTACTTTCCGAGTCAACTTGGTGAGTGGATTAGATAATCGTGAAAAATATTTCACAAAACGTTGATAATAACCAGCCAAACCAAGAAAACATCGGATCTCAGTCACTGTTGTTGGTCTCGACCATATTTCGATAACCTCTGTTTTTGCTGGATCCACAGATATCCCCTCTTTTGGGATTATGTGACCCAAAAATGAAACTTTTTGAAGCCAAAATTCACACTTGGTACATTAGGCATAAAGCTTCTCTTTTCTCAGGGTCTTCAATATAATTCTCAAGTGATCTTCATGTTCTTCCTTGCTCTTTGAATGGACAAGAATATCGTCTATAAAGACTACCACAAACTGATCAAGATAGTCTCTAAAGACTCTATTCATTAGATCCATGAAGATAGCAGGGGAATTAGTAAGACCAAATGGCATCAATATAAATTCGTAGTGTCCATACCTTGTACGGAAAGCCGTCTTTGGTATATCCTCCCTTTTGACCCTTAATTGATGATACCCTGAACGAAAATCAATCTTGGAAAAGTATTGAGCTCCGCGTAGTTGGTCAAATAGGACATCAATGTGTGGGAGAGGATATTTGTTCTTGATAGTGATCTTGTTAAGTTCTCGATAATCAATGTAGAGTCTCATTGATCCATCTTTCTTCTTAACAAACAGAACTGGTGCTCCCCAAGGTGACGCACTAGGGCGTATGAACCCCTTATCAAGATTCTCTTGGAGTTGCTTCTTCAATTCCTGAAAATCAATTGGGGCCATTCTATAAGGTGTCTTTGAAATAGGCAAAGCACCCTGTACGAGTTCTATTGAAAACTCAACTTCACGATTCAGTGGAAGACCCGGTAATTCCTCCGGAAAGACATAATCAAATTCCCGTACAATGGGCATATTCTTAATTGTGAGTTTCTCACCAACCATTTGAGATAAATAACCTTCATTTAGTGGAATCAAGACCCATAAGATGGATGGAATTTCCACTGGAAGGTTATGTTCATCCTTGCATCGATAGACGATCATAGATTGATCTGGAATATGAAATGTGACTTCCCTTCTTTGGAAATTGATATGAGCTCCATGTAGAGAAAGCCAATCCATGCCAAGAATCACATCAAATTCCACTATAGGAAGGATCACAAGATTTGCAGGAAGCACTTTCCCACAAAATTCAATCGGAGAATAATTATAAACTTTTGATGCGACTGTTGTGCCATTAGGTGTTGTCACAGCTAACTCAACATCTAATTGTTGAGGTAATACGGTGATAGCCTTAGAAAATTCTTCAGAAATAAAAGAGTGGGTGGATCCAGAATCAAATAAAACATTTTCTACTTTAGAGTGGATGGTAAGTGTACCTTTCACCACATCGTTATCGTACTCCACATCGCTAATAGAAATTGCATGTGACATTCCTTTGCCTTTACCCTTAAGAGTTTATTGACGTCAACCATCATCATCAACCCTTGGATTTGGGCATTGATTGGAATAATTCCCCATCTCCTTGCACTTGAAACATTGAAGTGTAGTAGGTTCATTCTGTGCATCCCTTCCTTTGTTTGCATCATTAGACATCTTCTTCCCATCATTACGGAATTCAAATTCCTGATGACCTTCCTTTCCACATTTGAAACATTTACTTGTCCCTTTAAGACAACTCCCTCCATGTTTCTTTCCACACTTTGAGCATAAGGGAAAGCTCATATTCTTTTCAGTGTGCTCTTTAGATTTTCCTTCGAATTCCATTTTCCTCTTCTTATCAAACCCGTATGACTGATGGGTTACTCCAATCTCCATCTCAACTTTGAGAGCACATCGAACGATTTCCTCGTAGCTATTGAAGTCCCTTATGGATAAGGCCCTTCGAAGACTTGGTTTTAAGCCACTAATGAGTCGATCGATCTTACTCTCAGGTTGGATAATAATACCAGAAGCGTACCTTGAAAGTCTTGTAAAATTTGCTTCATATGTACCAACAGATTCATCATCCTTTTGCTTCAGTTCAAGAAACTCTTTCTCCATCTTTGTTCGTAGAATACAAGGGAAGTACTTACTGAAAAATAAGTTCTTGAACTCATCCCATTCCATGGACTCAATTTCATCCCTTTGCCTCGTATTCTTAATAATATTACACCATTGATCAGCATCACCCTCCAAACGATACACTGCTACTATGACTTTATCATGATCAGAACATTGAAGAACTGGATATATCTTTTCAGTAGTACTAATCCATTTTTCAGCAACTAATGGATCAGTAGACCTGCTGAATGAAGGTGGATACTGTCTCATGAAGGATTCAACAGAATTTTGCTCCTTCCTTTGCTCGTTTGGAAGTCCTGCATGATTCATATCTTGAGAAAGTTGTGTGAGCATGGCAACAAGATTTTTCATTCCAGCTCCCATAACATTTGGTTGCTCAGGGGGGCAACCACTGCATTTCCCATCGCATTCCGCATTAACACGGTTCCTTCGGGTTCCAGCCATTGACTAAAACCAAGAAGAATAGTGTGAGCAACACTAATTATAATCGGAAAACCACATAATCAAGAATAAAATTTCACACTTAAGGTCTTATCCTATGTTATTCATGGCCATTTCTAAAACACTAATATTGTGTTCTATGCTTAGAATTATCCTTAGGGTTCTCACTAAGGCTTTCACATCCTAGTTTCCAAAGGTTGACTATACCTTTCCACTGATAGCAACTATAACGACCCATACTTTACATACATTGTTATTACTTCAGAATTGAAGCACACTTATTACAACATATAACAAAACCAAGAAAGGACCGTATAGGTATAGTGTCTTTAGAAACTGGGAAACATAAACAACTGTTTCATAAAGAATCTACTTTGCCTCCCATTTATTTCATCATATCTAGAGTCCCTTTTTGAAATATCCTACTTAATAACCTTCTTCATGACCTGGGAAAATAAAACATACAAAAGGGTGAGCTCAAATTCCCAGTAAGGGTAAACAAAATAAATATCAATCACATCATATACATAAGAACATAACTTTTGGAAATCTTAACCTGCAAAAGTGATCATCATATCATAACATGGGATAAATCATAGAAGTGAAATGTAATCCCAATAATCATAACATAAAACATGAAACTTTGTGACATACACACATAATCATAGAGAATAATTTCTTGTTAGTCAAGACTCATTTCCAAGACTATCTTAGTGGACAAAGTCCATTTCTGAACCGAGTCACCCTCGTTTCAGTCGTGTTTCACTGAACCGGTATAACCTACCGTTACAGCCATGTCTATCTCATGAGATATAAAATCTTTACCCAATGCATTGGAGGGAGATATAGGTCCCACCCATCTCATAATCATACCATTCTTATGTGTGCCAAAAAATCATAAACCATACATCATAGCATAACCAATGAAATAAAAATGGGAATCTTAAACATCATGACATCATAAAACAATTCATATAAGATAAAGGAATTCCTCAAAATAATTCCATCACAACATAATAATATAAATTTAATAATAGGTATGAAAACAGAACCCTTTATTATCTTAGATGAAAAATAATTTTGATAAAACACATGAACTCCATTCTTGAGGAAAATATCATTTCTACTTCAAAAACACTTTTCCTTTCTTAACATGTCATACAATTATAAACTAAAAGAATTTGATTAAAAATAAACTTGATAACTTGTAAAGGAAGCTTCTTGGAAATAATTTTTTAAAAATCCATTCATGCCGTATAAGTTAAAAAAACATTCTTCATACTTTTGTCGTAAAAGTCAAAAAGTACTTCGTACGAAAAACGACAAAATATTCCTTTCATATATTTTACTAAAAACTAACCTAAGGGTAAAATTGGATTTAATCAATTGTATGTGGATGGAAATAATATTACATATTCAGGAAACATGGATGTGGATGATAAAATACACCCCAGTAAATACCAAAGTATAAACAATCTCGGATAAAAATGAGATTTTGATATTTCCCTTACCTTTGGTCCGATATGCTTTGTACGTGTCCGAACCTCCTGTATAATGATTTAAATAATGTTATTGACTTATTACAGAATCATCCTTATTTTTATGATATTATATATGGTCATATTCTTAGCTTATTATTAGTAATATTTCATTACTACTTGTTACTCGGGTGTTTATTACTTTTTGTTCTTATGCGTGTTTTGTTGAATAAATTCTTATTCTTCTCTTTAGGTAATAGATAACTCATTTCCAGAATGGTATTAGTGTAATATATATCATTTTCATTCATTCAATTCATTTATATAATCATTATGAAATTAAGATCATGTAGAACGAGTCGCATCACATCGTGGAGACGGTATTCCGTACGTACGTACGAGTGATGATATCGTTCCTATGATCGTGGAATTGTATTGGAGTGTGTGTACACTATTTAAGAATCCATATCACTTTATAATAGTCATATATAGTCATTATTTACACCATTATACCCATCCAAGTAAGGTGGTGGTGGAAAATAGATTACACCACGGCGTGGAGACGGTATTCCGTACGTACGCATGCGCGGTGATTTCATTTTCCGTATGATGGATAGATGGTTAAATAGGTTTGTTTCATACTTATAATAACATATCAGTATATTATTGATACTGATGTTATTACTTCATAATGAAACAACTAAATAAGAAGAAGTTGAAGAAGAAAGAAATTGGAAAGGATCGGTAATGGATATTATCTCTTCTTTGAAGTGCTTCATTGAGACCTCCTTTTAGGGCACTAAAATCGGTCTTTGAAGAAGAGAAGGACCTCTAGGATATCTCTAGGGAAGTGGAGAGAAGAAAGTGGTAGGGTTTGGCCGAGCTTGAAGGCTCAATGTGGTGTAAGGAAGAGAGGGAGGAGGTGCCCTTTTATAAGGGAGGAGAGGGGCACCTTTGGAATAACTAAAAATATTATTTTATTATAAAATCAAGTTCGGTTTTAAATAGATCCAAATTGATTTATTTCAAGTCTAAGGTGGGGATGGGTCGAAATACTCTCATCCAATAGAATTTAGACAAGTTTAGGTTCCTATTTTAACTTTATCATTTAGATTTAAAATTAATTTAAATAATATTACTTTTAATGTGTCTTCTTGTGTTCTTATTCTATAAGGTTAATAAACTTACTATATCAAGCCAAACGAACCCAAAGTTGTTTATTATTAATATATATAATCCTATCTAAGTCATTTGGCCGAAACTTAGATTTTTAGGAAAAAAATAACAATTAATAATATAAAATTTGTTTTAAAAACTATTTTATGTCAATTTTGACACTATTTAGTAATTGATATTTGTGAAAATCATAACAGAATGATAAGTTCGAAAAAAGTTAATTAAATCAATCCTAACATGTCATATTAACCTATAAAATTAGTGGAATTCATAAAATGTCTCAAATTATATTTATTTGGGTATTTATAACATCAATTATGTCAATATTTCATTAATAAGATAATTACTGCATCATCGTTGTGTCATAAATAAATTAAATTATTTAATGTCTAAAAATTACAAATAAAATAAGATTATGTATGAAATCTTTTTAGCTTTCTAATGAATATTTATAGTTGAATTTATGTTATGTATAACCCCATATTAAAAATTATTTATTTATTAAACATTGATTTTAACTATTTTAACCCTTCTTTAAATAAATTAATAATAAATGTCCTAATCTAATCCAAGTGGGCCTAAATGGTCATATTTTATTCCTAAGTTTGTTTTTGGTCTAATTACACTTGTCCAATAGAATTAAGTCATGTGTTAGGGTAATAATAATATCATTTTTACCCTTAATTACCCTATTTACTTTTAACCGTGGTAAAAAAAAGTAAAAAGTTACTATTCACCAAAAAATTATTTTCATCTAATTGAACCACATTTTACTTACTGAAATGAACCGTGTCTCTCAGATTTTTGAAATTCCACTCACAGAAGCGGTAAAATTATGTTTTATGAAAAATTCAGTTTTTTTAACAGCCACTTTGTAGTTTCACTATTCATCAAAAATTGAAAGTTTTCAGAAAAATACAAAAATTTCACCCTAGGCTAAATTCGATATTAAGAATCCAAAAATGAAGTCCATTTTGAAAAATAAAATTTATAAAATTTCAAAAAGTGGTTATTACTATTCATAGTGGCTAGTTTTAATAATAATTTAATAGTATATCGTTGTTTAGTGAAACTCGGTATTGCGTACGACGCAAGCTATCGAGAAAGGTCGCGATTTCGTGTAAAGCAAGCCAAGAAAGTGTTGTGTGTAGAAATATATTCCTTTGATGATTTATATAACATAAAATTCTAGGGCGTTACATAAAGATTATGGTTTAGGAAGTGATTGTGATGAGGTACAATATGGAAGTATTTAAAAGCATATTAGATGTCTAAAATACAACAATAAGTGTTGAGAATTCTTGAATCATGTTGGAAAAAATCCTTCAAGGTATCATTGAATCATTTTTAGGGGATTTTGTTTGTTGAAAAAGTGGTAATTTGTGTTGAGTTCATTGACAAAGTAGATCACGATGATCCATTTGTCGACAAAGGGGTTTTCAATGGTTAGTTGTCGAGTTCAAGGGATGTTTTTGACAATCCAGGATTGACAAGAAGAACCTAGACAATGAAATGAATGATCTGGAGGCTGTATAGAAAGAGAAGATACATGGTGGTGCCGTTTTCAAGTGTTTGCCAAAATTTTTTGGGCCATGAAATCGACAAATGGAGAAAAGTGTTTTTGGAAAAGGGAATTTGGCGCCATTATCTTGGTGGCTAGGAAAGATACATGACATATTTTTTTCAACATCAAAACATCAAAATATGGAAGAGGAAAGAGGGGCACCCATGATTTGGTTTGAGCGGGCAAGGTGAGTACGGTGACCGAGACATGGGCGGTTGGAATTTCATGCCGGCGGCTAGGTTGTCCAAAATTCATATAAATAGAGGTCCACCCCACATTATTTTTGACAGAGTTCAACACTTATATAAAATTAGAGTTCCAGTCGTGCAAGTGGTTTGTTCGCGCAAGTGGTAGTCTGGTCGAGCATGTTTAAAGATATTAAGAAGTTGCGTGCTAGTTGATAGTTTCACGCCAATATTGTTTTGGGTGTAAAAGGTGGTGAGTTGCACAAGTTTGGAGTTTTAGATTTGAGTTTCGTGCAAGTGGTTGAATTAAAATTGATCACCATCTTAGAGAAGTACGTCGGGCTTGGAGAAATTTGAAAATCATTATTGGGTTGTGTGAATGTTGGAATATTGCCTGGTACACCTGTGGTAAAGTTATCTTCATTAGTGGATGAAAGTGGAACATCAATAGAACATCTGCATATAGAGGAAAATGCATTCATTTGTGATAATTAAGGGACGTAAATTTTTTTAAATTGTGAGTGCATCTTCTAATGAAATATTGATCACATTTTATTTGAGAGAGGAGTGAGATTTCATATTGTGAGTGCTTGTAAACTAGAAGGGACAGTGAGTCCGCATCGAACTTTGTAAACAATAGTGCACTGATAGTGGATTTGGTACATCAGAAAATCACTGAGGTATGCTTCTTGGATGTAGCCCCGTGAGGGTGAACCATGTAAAAATCATTCTGTCATGTGCATGATTTAATTTCTGTTTATACCTTGCTATGGGAATGAGAGAGAAGAGTGTTTTTCTTAATAGTAAAACAAGATCCAAAGATGGAGAGGTTTAAATAAGTCAAACACTGGTTCACCCCCCTCTCAGGGTATTTGGGCATGTGGGTCTATAAAATGTCTATGATCTAAAAAATGTGATTCTATTCAACATGAAATTAGTAGTGATGGATTTTCAAGTCGATGATGCATGAATAACCTAGGATTTGAAAAAATCCCAACTAAACTGTATGTAGTTTAGGAACACACAACATGTAGTCCCCTACGTGCATCTACTAGGGTTTCCACATAAATTTTAGAATAAAATTCCATTTAGTGGAACAACTCACCATTTAAACATCATAAATCCATCTCGTCATGTACATAGAGTACATTAATAGGAATCTTTATGGTGTTACATGCATTTTATACCATGTCACACACTATGTAACCCCTGCAAGATGGCTCAGTGTGTACAAGGAGTAAATTTCCATGATTTTTTGTGGTTATAAAAAATTTAATGGTAGAGAACATTATGTGTACTTTTGAATATACATGGTCATAATAAATAAACACACATTGAGTTTCAAAACATCACTTACATGCTGTGTATTAAATGAAAAAAGCCATGTACTTAAAAAATGATCATTCTAGATAGGTTAGCAAACTGAGTATCGATACTTTCCGTGTAACCCTATGGTGAATGCCATGTATTTTAGATAAACATGTTTCCTATGAACATGATACATAGGTCGTTTTGATCATATTAAGTCATGAAATGCACTCCTATATGCACAAAATGTATTCTTTATGTTATTTTTATGTCCCTCATTCTCCTATTTTCAGCTCTACTATGAGATTGTGTTATTTAAATCTAACTATTTTTATATAGAACAACATTGGATGAATGGGGTCTCTATTTTATGTCCCAAAACGGGTACATTTCATCATTACATCATGATAATATGATTTTGATCTACTATACAAGATGAGTATTGGATAGAGTTCATCGTTTTTCTCTATATGATCTGAGGCATGGTCCTCTATCATTACATTTATCACTTGAGGTAGGGTTCTGCTATCATAATGAACGCCATGCATAGGGAATCAATCTTCTATCTATAATGTTACTCTAGTAGTGTTCATGGTATCATCCAACATACACTCCCCTTCTTATCGATTTATATAACCATGGATTATGGTGTTCTGTTGTGACCCCTGGTGTGAACCCCCTTTTAAGTGTCTATATTATTGGAGTTCAATAATATATCTTCTATGTTGAAGGCCCAATGAGCCTGACCATTGGGGTATGTTCCATTATTTAAAAAATGAACCATGGAGGGGAATCTTTTGGATTTATTCCAAAATTGAATTCTTGAGCATAATTTTGAGGATGGATGTTTTATTATGACCTATTTAGACCTTGGAATCTATCTTGAGTATATCTGGTTAATTGTTTACTTATTATTATGTCTTATATCTTGATTGAAATACCTTATGATGAGAAAACTAAAACCTTTATCCTTTATGATTTGTGATTTTGGGGTCTTCTACTAGTTATTTTATTACTCACACATTTATGGACTCTACCAACACATGTTGCATCTTACATAAACTACATTACTTTTTATAGAGTCATTTGATGATCAGGATTGGGGAGAGTATAGTTTTGGATAGAAATAACATGGTTATAACATGTGTTCTATTAGAAAAAATTTCCCTCCTTAGTAGGATGGAATTATCTATTAGTTTTTGGAGGGATTATATTTAGACTTTACATATTCTAGTACATTTAAAAATTATGATGTGCGAAAGATGTTAATAATTAATTATAATATCATATGTTTTTTTACATTTTAGTATAGTATGGGTATTTGAACATGGGTGTGTGTGTATTGGTACAGTAGGTTAATTCCTAACATGTATTTTATATGCCAACTTGGCACTGGTCTCTAGCCATGGGAATATTGTAGGCAGGCTTAGGGTATCACACTCGACTTATCACCATCTAGGTGGGCCTATCGATTTAAGGGATCTTGAAATTATCCTAATGTTTCATCAATATTTTCATGTATATGAAAATAGAATCTATAAATACTGCCAAATGTTTTAAGGAAATCAATAGAGACTACATTCATTATTCCTGAAATCACTACTAAAAAATAGGCAAGGGACGTGACACCTTTTATCAGCACTAAGAAAAATGTGCTGATAAGGAAGCCCTTTATCAGTGCTAAAACATCACTGATAAAGGATCCCTTTGTCAGTGCTAAAATTTTAGTGCTGATAAATGGTTCCTTTATCAGTGCTTTTTTAGCACTGAAAAGTGATTATTTATGAGTGATAAAATTTTATCACTGATAAAGCACACCCTTTATCAGACTTTTTCTAGAACAGATAAAACCATAGTCCCATTCTATAAAATGGGGTGCACAGTTCCCTCTATTTATCACACCCCCAAGCTCTCGCTGTACTGTACCCCTACGATAACTCCCCTCCCCCCAATATTCTATTTTCCGGACCTCTTCCACTATCCCTACTACACCACAAACCATACTCCTTATCATCCCCCACAAACCCCTTTTGTAGATTCTCCTCCCCATGAACCATACTTCTTATCCTCTTCACCGGACCCTACTCCCCACAAACCCTACTCCATGTTTTTTTGATTAATTTTGATGAGTTTTGATTCTTGGATTCCCAACCTTGTTTATTAGTGATTTCTGCACTCACCCTCATCAGTTTCCTTTTGTTCATATTCTAATATTCACTATGGTGGTTTAGTTTGGTTTGTCTTGTGTTGTGTGTTTGGGATACATTTTGATGATTGTTTGGTTCAATAGGTTGATTAGTGGTTTCTCATGGTTCGATTGTGGTTAGAGGACATATCTTCTTCACCTTGTGGTGTGTAATGAGTTGTAATGCTTCATTGAGGTATAGAATTCATCGTTTCTCTTTATAGTGTATCGTACGGGAGGGTTTTCTTCTCATGTTAATCTATAAATGATTTTCGTGACGGCTTAATAAAAGATAACAAATTTACAAATTGAAATTAAAGGGTAAGGGGGTTTTATTTTCATGTTTTTAAAGCCTTATTATTATTCATGATATTATGATTGCACAAGATAGATGCACCACTTAAAATTATGGTCATTGGGGGCTTTATTTACACTCAATGATATTCTATGTGATTTCTACTTTTGTTGTGATTATTTTCATCTAACACTAATATGGAAATTAGATAACAACTTACGTTAGGATAATAAAATGGTTTCCAGTGGATTATGGTTTGTTTGATAAATCCCTTAGAAAATAATGTGGAATGAGATCAAAGACCCTTTGTAAATATGTAAAATGTCATTGATTTGTTGTGATGTTTGGTCATGCTTGTGGGGTAGCAATGTGTGATTGGGAAATGTGGGGATGATGGTTGTTTTCTGTGATTTTGGGGCAGTGAGTTGGTTTGTTGGTGTACTTTCTGGTTAGTGGGCTGGTTTGTTTGTTCGTGCTTTTTTGAGTTGTTGAGGTTATGGTTTCTTTGTTCTTAATTATTGGGTAGTGATGGAATTAATAATTTTTTAATAATGATTTAAATGGAATGGGTTGGTTTGGTTAATGGGATTGAATCTACTGATAATTAATTAAATGGTGTGCTGTGTGGTCAGATGTGGTTGATGGAAAATAATGAAAAGAATTGGTTGGATAATGTGTATTTTTTTGGAAATGTGAAATGAGGATTGTGGATTATTGTGTAGTGCTATGCATTAAGAGTTGGTAAGAATAGTGGAAATGTTGTGAGTTGGTTAGAATTTGGTTGTAAACCCATAGGTTGGGATTGTGTGTGTGGCTATATGTATATATACATGTATATTATTCATGATTAATTTATGCAACCCTACCCACGTCAAGCACTATGTTTTGAACCCCAAATAGTCACATGGCCAGTGTTTTTTCTAACATCCAGTGAGGAGGACAAATGTTTAGGTACCCGCTCTTTCACGCACTCTCTTCCAGGTGAGGTAGGTATTTCATAGGTTGTTATGGCTGATGGTTTGTTAATTCATTTGTTGGTGGTTGTGGTAGCACATTTTTTTCAGGGGACATGTGACCATGATTTTCAGGTGGTGGACCATGTGTTTTTTGGAGATATGTGACCATGATTGTGGGGCGGTGGCCCGGGAGTTTAAGGGAAAGGTGTGATATGATAGTTCTTATGGGGAAGCTTTAGGTGGGGTCCGTGCATGGTAGGAGGAGGGGTAAAAGTTAATGTTATACATTTTCACAATACCCTACTACCTTGGTTATGATAGTGATTATGATTTGATGGTCGTGCTTTCTACGAGAGAGATGTGATATTACCTTGCTTGTGGGTTGATGTGGTATATGAAAGGGATGAGAGAACCATGATGTTTGAAATTTGGGTGTGAGAGCTTCATACCAGAAGGAAAGTGGTGTGGGGTACCCTTTATCAATATTCTTTTATTCATATTATATAACTTGGTATGTATTATTTTTTGAATGGGACTTGGTGAGTATTAGGGTGGATAGTTGGCCTATTTAGGTGTTGTTGGTTCTATTATTTTGCATGCACATGTGTTTGAAATGAATTTTAATAAAAAATAGTTATGTTTTATGTGTGTTGTAATTTAATACATCATAGAAAGGGTATTATGGGATATTTTAAAGGTGTGAAATATGTTTTCAAAGGATGTAGAGGTGTGAATCAGTTTAGTTGCAGGTTTTAAAAAAGAAATATAATAATTTATCATGTTTGGATTGTTGGGAATTTTTAAATATGAGTTGTAAGTTGCTCAAATTATGAAAGGCATGTTTTGAAATAATTCTCGGTTTATATTAGATTTTTCAAGTGGGGTAAACCCATGGAGTTGGTTTATTTACTGTATGCTCTTATTTTGTTTCATAAAAATGGAATTTTTCAAATGCGTGGGTAATGGAAAATGTATTTGAAAGGGGTTTTGGTGTGAGTAAAAATAGAAAATGTTTTTTATGGAAAATGGAGATTTTCTTGAAATTATATGCATTGAGTTGTGGAGGAGTAATGTTCATGGAACCTTCTTTGGATTTTTTCATATTTCAACAAGAAAGAAAAATTACTTAAATGATGTCGTTGAAATGTTTTTATGTTGTGATAGTGATTCTAATAATATTTTAATTTATATTAAGTAATGTTTTATGAAGTGTGAACTATATTGGAATTATATACTATTTATTAGGGTAAATGTCTAGATTACACTTTTTATAATGTATCTTTTAAATCTTTTTTTGGACCTCCTGATTTACCCTTGAAAAATTTACCCCTTTTTAAAGGATGTTTTATCACTATTTGGTTCTTTTATCCCCTTATGTGTGAGTTTTTTAAGACAAAGGGATTGTTGTTTATCCCTTTGAATGAGAATGCGCTTTTTTATAGAATGGATGTAAGACATGTCTGTGGATATTAGTAACAAGTTTGGGGTAGGTGAGGGAGAGTTATTGTATATCCATTAGATGTTCAGGATAAAATTTATGTTCACTAACCTCAATTTTCTATTTCTTATGTTAATTTGGTTAACAAAACATATTATATTCCATATTAATTTTGGATAAATCTAGGTTATTTGTCTCCCCCCAAAAAACCCTTTCTGTTTTGAAATGTATCTACTATATTAGTTCTCTCATAAATATTGTATCCTTATTTCCATTTTATTTGAGTTTGTTCACTAGATTTGGGTTGTTTAATGGGATTATATTATTATGAATGAGGTTCCTGGTAGGGGTATTTTAAAGGATGTTTAATGTTTTTCATCAAGGGTGGTGGGTGCTAAAACTATTGGTAAGGGGGATGGAAAGTGTGTTGATTTTGATGAGGGGGGTCTATCTTGGTGCTTTTGATTTCCAAATCATTATTGGAAATGCTTAGGCTCTATTATTCTCTATTCTTATAAGGAAGTGGTTATCTTCTATTGTATTTGGATGTTATATTTTGTGTATTTGAATCATAAATAATAATATTTGATGTCCAAATGGGATAGATATGAATAAAGATTGGATGGCTGGTATTTATTTGACAATAGATTATGAGAATGGAGTGAAAGAGATCATCAATTTTGCAAAGGATCACACAAAGGATCCTTCCCAAATTATTTTTCCATGTGTACGTTGTTTTTATTTTAGAATAATTACTCCATATGATTTGGAAGAAAATTTGATATGTCACAGAATAGATCAGAGTTGTAAATGTTTGAATAAACATGGAGAAAAAGAAAATGTATCTACTGGCTAGGATCAAACTGTGTTTTATGGATCATCAGATATGATTTGAAATATGGATAATGAAGAAGTCCATATGGAGGATGTGATTACGGATGTCAATGATGATGAAGATCATATTGAAGAAATGAAAAGGACAGTTGAAGATGCACTCTATGATTGCCCAAAATAATTTGAGAATTTAAATAATTCTGAAAAGATGCCTTTGTATGAAAATTAAACTAAATATACAACATTTTCAGCAGTACTAAAGTTGTATAAATTAAAAATAGGCAATGAATGGCGTGATGTCAGTTTTACCGAACTGCCTACTCTCTTAAATGACATGCTTCTGTAAGATAATGTGCTCCGAACCTGGATATATGAAGGTAAATGAATGTTATGCTAGATGGGTATGATTTATGAAAGAATAGATGCCTACCCAAAAGACTGTATATTTTTTTGCTAGGAGAAAAAATCACTTACAGAATGCCCAAAGTGTGGTTCTTCTTAATACAAGAAAGATGAATCCATTCCTACAAAATTTGAATGGTACATTCCAATCATTCCAAGGTTTATTAATCTATATGTTGGTGAAGAAAAGGCAAGAAAATGTTTGTATTGTTTAGATAAAAAAATAAGGATGGTAAATTACATCAATTAGACAACTCTCCTCAATTGATCATGGGTATCCTGAATTTTGAAATGAGCCAAGAAACCTTCATCTTGCGTTACCTACAGATGGAGTGTTAGTTTTCAAACCATCACTCATAGTACATGGCCTTTTATGTTAGTAAATTATAACTTGACACCCTAGTTATGCATAATATGGATATTCATCATGTTATCTATTTTTATATTAGGACCAAAACAACCTTGTAATGATATTGATGTTTATTGGGATCCTTTGATTGAGGATTTAAAGTTAATGTGGGATTCAGGTATTATATTGTATGATTCTTATAAAATTGAATACATTACATTGAGAGCGATGTTGTATGGGATGATAAATGATTTCACGTCTTATGAAAATTTTTCAGGCTTTAGTGTTTTATGAACTCATGGGTTTCCCATGTGTTATGCAGATACCAAATCAAATAGGTTGAAACATTAATCAAAATCTATGTTTCCAGAGCATCATAGATTTATACCCCATCAGCATAAGTACTAATCTTGGAAGACAGTATTCAATGGATTTTCAGAACAATGCACAACAATATCTCTACTAATAGGTTATCAGCTGTTTGAGAAAGTAAAATATTTGAACAATATTTTTAGTGAACCATATTCAAAAAACCTTACAAAAATTTGTTGGAAAAAGAGATCAGTTTTTTTTTGAATTACCATACTGGAATTGTCTACATGTCAGACATTTTCTTGATGTGATGCATGTGGAAAAAAAATTATGTGATAGTGTTATCGCAATGTTTCTAAATTCCCCAAGATAAACAAAGGATGGAATTCAGGAAAGGTTAGACATGGTTGATTTGGAAATACGAGAAAAGTTGGCTCCCGTGAAGGGTGAAAATAGAATGTTTCTTCCTCTAGTTTCCTACACTCTTTCCAGGGATAAGAGAAATCAGTTTTTCACCTTTTTCAATGATGTAAAGGTTCCTAAGGGGTATTCATCAAATATCAAGAACATTGGGTAAATGAATGATTTGAACTTAAAAACTTTGAAATCACAGGACTGCCAGGTTTTGAATAAATATTTAATTCCTATATTTTTATGTTGCATTTTTTTCAAGAATGTTCGTCATATGTTAACTAAACTTTGTTTCTTTTTCAAAGCAATATACAGAAAAGGTTTAGACTCTGGGAAATTTCCAGCTATGGAAAGAGAAATTGTCATCATATTATGTGAATTTGAAATGATCTTTCTGCCATCATTCTTTGATATGATGGTAAATTTGATGGTTCACATGGTGAGAGAGATTCGACTACGTGGTCTTATGCACTATAGATGGATGTACCTCATTGAATGTTTTATGAAGATATCAAAATGGTATGTCAAAAATTGAAGTCGGCCATAGGGTTGTATTGTGGAGTGACATATTGTTGAGGAAGCCATTAAATTCTGTACCAAATACCTTTATGATGCGGAAAGCATTGGTCTCCATAAATCTCATCACCCTGGACGCATTGAGGGTGAGGGAATTTATCGAAGAGATGTTGTGACAATCAATATTACAGATTAGGGGTAGGCTCACCATTATGTTTCTCATAATAGTTGGGAGGTTGATCTATATATTGAAACCCACAAAACAATTTTAAGTAAGTTGAATCCATCAAGGGCTGAAAAATGGATATCAAAAGCACATAATCACCAGTTTATAGGATGGTTTTGAGACCATATTTTTATGTAGTTGGATGAAAATCCAAATTCAATTTCTGAATGACTTTGATGGCTAGCCTCTAAACAAAGTGTGTATGTATTATCTTACAAAGTTTATGTAATTAATGGATATACATTATATACAGATGAACATGATGAAGATAGTACCATGAAAAATAGTGGAGTTACACTTGTGGCTGAAGCAATACATGTTTTTGGTAGTAAGGATAGAAATACAATTTATGAGAATATGTCATACTTTGGAATTATCAAAAAATATGGGAGTTGGATTATATAACATTCCAATATCCAATTTTTCCTTGTTATTGGGTTGATAACAATAGTGGTATTAAAATATATGAATTGGGATATGTGAAAGTAGATTTTAGTAAAGAAGGGTACAAAGACAAACAGTTTATAATTGAATCACAAGAGGTACAAGTATTTTATGTCCCAGATCCCACAAACCGAAAGTGGTTGATTGTTCTGTTATCATTCAAAACTAATGAAGGGTCTGATGAGAATTAAATTAAGGATGACCCTTTCAGTGGTACATCATAAAAATTTTGTAGTGTTCCCAATGTAGATGATGTTTTGTATGTTAGAGGATACCACAATAAAGGGATTTGGATAATCTATAGAGGTTTCAAATCCCTTCAGCCTTTGAAAAAAAGAAATACAGTTCAATTAACATGTTATATTTTGTTTGTAATATAGATCTTGTTATATCATGTTATTATCTTATCATTACTAAATTTATGTAATCTAAATTAACTGTTCATCCACATTTGTAGATAATGACATCTACACATTCTGGTGCTTCTAACCTTGAGGATGAACTAGTCTCTCAAGCTGTTGTTGTTGTTGTTGCTCATAGTGTAGAGCAACAACAGGTTTCTGAACCTGTTTTTGCTCCTAGTGTTGAGTTCCAACAACCATCAGCACATTCCATTGCTACCATTCCAGATGAACATATTTATGATGTTGATATCGATGAAATGGTTGGGGATGAAGGACTAATGTGTCATGAACCAAAAGTGTGTTGTAGTTTGACGGTGTTAGCCAAAGTTTTTAAGGTGAAAAGAAAAGGAATAAAACTCAATGTCGGATGGAATGCACGAGTCTAACATGTGAATCCCAATAAAGCTATGTTTAGTATTTAAATTTGAATTTCCACTCAGCAATGTGTTCCAATTGACATAGATTCATGGCACCATGTTGTGTTCGGGTTGAAGGATGTGATATGGGAAGAAATTGGGGAATCATTATGATATTATTTCATTAATTTACTAGAAAATAAAACAATTAATCAATGTCTTACTCTTCTCATTACCTTTCAGAGTACACTTATAGTATATTATTCACATAATAATTATGAACTAAGTTTTGCAAGAAGGATTCAATGTGGGTTTCAAACTATTATAACAAAATGTCACCTTAAAGATTCCAAATGTAAAACAAAACCCACACCCACACCTTTTCTATGCTCACCTGATATTCCAAGTAGAATGGGATTCATTTATTTGCCACCGTGGGGATGAGAAGGTTTATGTAAACTGTGGATGATAATACATTGTTTGAGGATATGTGTATTCATCACATTGATTTTCAATATTTCATTTATGAAACAACAACTCAGTAATGAAAATAAAGAATGTGAATCAAAACAAACATACCCCTATTGTAAAGCCATGATGGGGTACGCTTCACTAGTGAATAAAATGGTACGTATTTTAAATTTACTGTAATATTGTTATGAGCCAAGAAAAAGCATCATAGTTATCATACTATATTTATATATATTGATGAGTCTAAATCCAAAGACACTTCCATCCCATGTCATGTGCTATGTAAGGAGCCAAATGTGAATAAGTAAGGGAAGCTAGTACATGAAAACACACAAAAATTGTGGGAAATATGTGTAAGTATGACTCAATAAAAAGTTTTATTTTAAATTTATATTACATAAAAATAATAACTTATTTTCCTATATATGACAGTCATAGGAATTAGCTACTCCTAGAGAATATACAGACCTATTATTGACAACTTTGAAGCGGCCATAACACTACGGTCATGTTAGAGGTGCGGAGTTTGGGGTGACACCCCAAATATATTTTGAGAAAAATAAACAAAGGGATGATTGAAATGATGAAATGAAACAAATGAGAGAAAGACTAGCAACACACGAAGAATGATTTCAATGGAAGGGAGAGTTTCTAGAAACTATTATTGGTGAGAATTAAGGAGATGACGTAACTCAAGAACAACCAGCATGTGATATTATCAACCCAACCCCCACCAGAATTGAGGTGAGCCATTCCCCTCAATGAGTTGTCTTAGTGGTGGTAATAAATATTCTAATAATTGTTCCCATAAAATGTGAATGAAAAAAACACTGATACTTTTCTTGTACTGATCATCTATAGGGTGATAATGGCTATGATTTATATCTATCAACACCCCCTATTACCTTGTAGTGATGGCTGCATTGTTCAACATCCTAGAGGACAAGATGCATAATAGAACACTTCCAAC
This sequence comes from Viscum album, assembly GCA_963277665.1. Classification (NCBI taxonomy): domain Eukaryota; kingdom Viridiplantae; phylum Streptophyta; class Magnoliopsida; order Santalales; family Viscaceae; genus Viscum; species Viscum album. The sequence continues at coordinate 718,760,936 of OY728159.1, read as the reverse complement.
AGATCATCTAAAAGTGATGATTACTGTAGCTCATGAGCCAAATGCATAGCTACCTATTCTACTTGATGATGATGATATTCATATGGTCTAAAAGGCTATTGGGACTTTCATTATATGTCCATTGGAACTTGTAAGAGTACATGGGGACAAAGAGGTATATATTTCCATTTTTCATGCTAAATCATTAACAATTAATGAAAAAAAGGTTTGAACCAATGAATGTTATTATAGAATGAGAATGTGAAGGGGGTGGCAAGAAACTTGGGCCCAAAATCATTTAATGTATTGACCAACCGATACAAAAGATCTACTGAAATAAAAATTACACTACAAGTTCTCTATCCACATTTACTAGCATTGAAGACTCATGTGGATACAAAGCTAAAAATGGGTAGTAGTCATATAGTTGTTTTTGAAAAGAATATATATGGAGAGGAAGTTGATGATTTTTTTTCTGCTGAAAATGTAAATGACATTCTTGAATACAATTTTCTAGGAATTACAGTTGTAAATTTATATATGAGGCATGTTTTCATGAATTGATTTTCTAAAAGCTGATATAATGTACTAATTATGACTAAATGAATTTTATATTTTTGGCAGGTGTATATATGAAAAATAGTTGAAGGAATTTTCCCATGATCCAAAATTCAGACTCGTTAGTCCTCATACAACATCAACACAACTAAAAATATTAGAGCCATAAAAAAGGGGAGAAATAGTGAAAGTATTGCGGGAATCATTAGTATGTAAGATTACAGATGACAGGCTATTCCTAATACCAACGATGTAGGGGTCAAACTCTATGGTTAAAGAATATAAATTATATTTTCACTTCTTTCATTAATTATTCTTTTTTGTGTTTTTAGGAAACATTGGTTGCTAATTGGGTGAACTTGGATACTCCAAAGATTTATTTCTTGGATTCAAGGCCAGGATATCCAAGAAACCAACCACACATGATGGAGTTTGTGAATCTGTAAGAAACTACATCCTACGTTTTAGGTTTATACATCAAGTTATAATGTTTATATTATATTTTACAAGGATTTTTGTAATTATTGGGTGGTGTATCAATATCGTCTAAAAAATGAATGATGACAGGGGATAAGCATTAGGGGGTGAGCTAGTAATACTTCTAGACAAGTATCAGGGTATATATAATACAATTTAACTATATAAACACATATCAAAACAAGTTACTTATTATCCTAAATATCAAAGTTTTTGCAATGTCCAAAAAATAGACGATAAAGACTGCAGTAATTATGTTTGTCAATTTATGAGAGAGATCGTTTTCTATCAACAAACTTGCATCCCTAATGAGGTATTTTGAAAAACAAATACTATTTCATTTAAATTATTGTTTTATTCATTATTAATATATTTTTCAGTGGTAATCTAACTATCTAAAATCCTCATATTAACAAGATGATTTATATTTGTTCAGAAATGAGTGAGCCGCATATCTTATGGAAGGTTGTACACAAATAGCATGAAGATCCGACTTGGAGATGTGTACAATAGGCAGAAATTTTTGAGAGGGGTTCACAAAGATCAGAAGATGAAACATTGTTGTATGCAATTGTTCATAAGAAAATTTTAATTGTTATTAAATAAAAAAAACTTTCTCTAATGAGTTATTTGTCAGTTTTAACAGATAAAATACACTAGCAAAATAAAAGAATGATGAACCACTTTTCTTTGGGCTTTGGATAATAAAAACATGTAAACTCTCCAAAATAACTTCATATCACACATGCCCACTCACATTCAAAAAAAATATGTTTAAATTTCTCCCCCTTGGATTTATTGCAGCACAAGCATCGAGATGCCAAATGGATTCCCATGTGTTGAACATTTTCATTTGAATAAATTGTATGTTTTCTGATTATCCATAATAAGAAAATGAACATTTTTGGAACCTCCTTCATCCATAGGGTCTCCACCCACACATCCCTAGTTTTAATTTATCACAAAGATAAATGTATAATTTTTGACATGTACGAGTCAACCCCTCCTCAATATGAGGTATGGTTTGACCTGTATCACTCAAAGTGTATGTCTTTGGATTAAATTAGATAGAATTTTAAGTGAAAAAAAACAACTGACATACAGGAAACCGACCAACAAATTTGGATTGTTTTGATACTTTAGGAAAATTATCCATGCATCATTGTAGACAAGAAAGAGTCAACCCTACCTCAATCTGAGGCATGGTGTGGCCGGTATCACTAACGTGTCACTCTTTTGTTAAAAATGGACAACATTTTATGTAAAAACGATAACTGACATATGGAAAACTAACCAAATGAATTTTTATTGTGTTTATACTTTTGGATAATGATCCATGGGTCATTTGGGATTTTTATGAATCAACTATGCTTTAATCTGGGGCATGGTGTGATTGGTATCACTCAAAGTGTCTCTCTTTTGATAAAAATAGACAGAATTTAAAGTGAAAACAACAACTGACATATGGAAGACCAACCAAATGCATTCAGATTTTGTAGATATTGTAGTCCAATGATACGTGGGTAATTTTTGGCTTGTATTAATAAACCCCGCCTCAATCCATGACACGTTGTGCTCGGTATCACTCAAATTGTATCTCTTTTATTTAAAGTAGACAGAATTTTAAGTGAAAACAACAAATGACATATGGAAAACTAATCAAACACATTCAAATTGTGTTGATACATTTCGAAATAGATACAAGGGTAATGTGTGATGTGTATTAGTCAACCCCACCTCAATCCAAGGCATGATGTGGTCGGAATCACACAAAATTTCTCTCTTTTGTTTAAATGGATATAATTTTAAGTGAAACCAACAAATAACATACAGAAAACTGACCAACCATATTCATATTGTGTTGAAACATTAGGAGAACAATACATGGGTAATTTTTGACATTTATGAGTCAACCTCACCTCAATACAAAGCACGGTGTGGCTGGTATCACTCAAAGTGTCTCTATTATGTTTAAAATGGACAAGATTTTAAGTGAAACAACAACTGACATACAGAAAACTGACCATACGCATTATAATTGTGTTGATACTTTTTTAGAAAGATACATGGATCATTCTTTATGTGTATGAGTCAAACCTTCCTCAATCTTAGGCACAGTGTTGCCAGTATCACTCAAAGTTCCCTCATTTGATTAAAATGGACATAATTTTTATGTTAAAACAAAAACTGACATATAGAAAACTGAAAAAACTTATTTGTATTGTGTTGATAATTTAGACCAAAGATAAATGGGTCATGTTTGATGTGTACGAGTCATCCCTACCTTAATATGAGTAACAGTGTGGCTGGTATCACTCAAAGTGTATTTTTTGTTTAAAATAGTCAGAATTTTAAGATAAAACAACAACTATCATACAAAAAACCAAGAAAATGCATTTTTTATGTGTTTATACTTTAGGAGAACAATAAATGGAATATTTTTGATGTATATGAGTCAACTCCACTTCAATCTAAGTCATGGTGTTAATGGTATCACTCAAAGTGTCTATCATTTATTTAAAATGGAAAAAAATTCAAGTGAGAAAAAAAACTGACCACATGCATTCAGATTGTGTTGATACATTATTACAACAATCCATGGGTAATTTTTGATGTGTACGATTCAACCCCACTTCAATATGAGGCATGGTGTGGCCGATATCACTCAAATTGTCTCTCTTTTGTTTAAAATGCACTGAATTTTAAGTGAAAACAAAAACTGACATACAGGAAAATGACCAAATGCATTTGGATTGTGTTTATACATTAGGATAATGGTACATGGTTCATTTTTGACATGTAATAGTAAACCTTGCCTCAATCCTAGGCATGGTGTTACTGGTATCACTCAAAGTGTCTCTCTTTTGTTTAAAATGGACATAATTTTTAAGTGAAAACAACAACTACCATACGGAAAATAATCCAAAAGTCATTCCTTATGAATTAAGACACTTAGAAAAGCCTCATAGAGTCCTAATTAGTACTCGGATAGTAAAACCCCATTAATAATTCATTACACACCCTTAATATAAACCTTTATCCCTAGAGTTCATCGCAAGGGATGAAAACAAAGAGGAAAGGGAGAGGGAGAAGAACTAAAGGGAAATAAAAAAGAATAGAGTATTTAAATTGGGTAAATTTTCAAGAAAAATGGATCTTAGACTATGTTTCAAGAAGGGGACAATATAAAATAGGTTGAAATACCTTAAATTCTTCCATATCATTGGAAACATTCATGGACTGATTGGGCAGTTTTCTAAACTGTTCACCAACTTTTTGGGAGCCATTGGATAAGAAACCCTCTTCTGTATAGTTTGGACAAACAGTTAACTAACCATGTTCTAATCATTCAAAATGACATAGCTAAAATATAGATCCATACAACATGGTTTCTCCTAATAATGACCAATTTGTGTTCCCAACAACTCCCTCAAAAAGGTATGTTGCATGGTTTTTACTTGGAGTCATACAACCCATCCTTTTACTTTGCATGTAAAATAGTAAAAGTTCCAAATTAATATGAAAGTTCCCCATGAAAGTGTACCCATATGTGTTCTTATAAACTGAGTCCCCCAATAAAAGAACTATATGACTACTAATCAAGAGTCTAGGATGGACAAAGAATAATCATATATCTCCCCACCATTAATAAATTCTATAAATGGCATGAAAAGAAGAAAACACACCATAAGATAAAGGCATCAACCACAAGACCACATTTCCATAAGTGTCCCAAGAAACACAAAAATACATCTACCAAGAGGAATATAGTCTGGAAACTCACAATTTCTTAAGGTAACATATCCCAAATTGAACTTAAAATATAAACAAATTTCATATCCAAGATTGACATGAATCTTAACCACAAAAAACATGAAGAATAACTCACATGAATGCCTTAATCAAATTATTCTATGGGTTCTGACATTGAAATCTATCAATATGTTTTATTTGAGGCAATGTAAGATTTTAATTATAGGATATAGTATCTAATGGTACCTTTTGATAATCATAATTAATAACTAGTACATCACATTAGGTATGGATTTTTTCCCATCGTTTGATCCCAAATTGACTACCACTGCATATTTTATCTTTGTGAACTGCTTGTTTGATATGTTGATTTTTTTTAGGTCTTGTTTGGGTGTGCTGCTATAGAATTTCAAGTTAGTACAGGCATGGAATTTATCACCACAAAAAAAAAGCACTGATAAAGGGAGCCTTTATCAGCGCTTTTTTAGAACTGATAAATGAGCCCTTTATTAGCTCTTTTTTAGCACTAAGAGTGGATCCCTTTATCAACTCTTTTTTACTGCTGATAAAGTTTCCCTTTATCAACTCTTTTTGAGCACTAATAAAGGAGAGCCCCCTATAAGACCTGATCTTTACTGTGCATTTTTAGCACTGTTAAAGCCTGTTTTGAGCGCTTATAAATCCCGTTTTGAAGTAGTAAATATTTCAAGAGAATTATCAAGTCTGGATATTATCTTTATGAACTCATAAAGTTCATATATTTAATGTTATTGAATGTCAGTAATATTATCTTTCTTTGTAATTAATTGATGATATCCTCTTTATATGCCACCATTAGAGATATATTGGTTCCCAAAAAGATGATTAAACAATTATTCAATATATGGAATGTGATACTTATTCGTTTTTTAGTTATATTTATGAGTTTACTATAATCTATTCATATATGAAATGACCCACTCTTCCTTTTTGAAATATAAGACCATTGAACCACATTGTGAAGAACATGGTTGTATGAAACGCATTTCTGCGTTAACATAAATTTTATTTTTTAGTAATTATAATTCTATGAGCTCTATTGTATTATATTCTTGTATATCGTTAGATATCCCTACATATTTTTAATTATGGGAATGACCACTTGATTTAAATGAGGAGTGGGATACTCAATAGGGAATAAATCATCCTATTCCATTATAAGGTTACTTAATTCTTGGGTGATCCTATAATTGTGTTATTCATTTGTTATAAAAATTAATAGTAATAATGTAATAATATCCATCATTGATTTGAATATTCTAAAGGATATTATTCCTGGTATTGAACTTTTAAAAAATAAAAGGATTATCTGGGAGACATAAAGTGATATAATTCTCATCAAAATTGATTTTTACTTTATATAAGGACATAAAATCAATTCCTATTATAAAAGTGAATTCTAAATAACTAAGGTTTAATATTATTTTAGGTTGATTTATACCAAAAATATTGGTGTGGGTGCAGTTATACACCTAATATGTAATAACAAACTCTTTTATTATTTCCATTTATAACTCTACATCTATACATTGATGTGGTGTTTTAGTATGTATAATAAACTGTATAGATATGAAATAATTTATAGGAAATGAATAATATTATATATTTGACATTATTTAATAAATAACTAGCAAAACTCTAACAACTTTTTCAGGATCGACCATAGGATTTATGATAGTATATGACAATCCCTATACAATTGAACATTGATTTTTTTCCACCTTTTATCTTGGAAACCCTTTCAATTCAGCCAAAAATTATCATAATGGAAAAGTTCCATGTAGTTGAAATATTGTACCATTGGATGAAGATTAATAGGGACCTCGTTTTCTACTTCTAAATCAGTCTCAGTTTTCATCTCCCTTATGCATTCATTAGCTTGATGTCCTTTCCTTTGACACCAAAAATAGTTCCCCATCCCCTTGAGTAAATTTCTAGGATTCTTCTCCCAACACTTTTGACAAGTGGTAAGTTAGACCCTCTTACCCCATTAAAGATTATATAATGAAATTCCATAGTTAAACTCTATCCTATACATTTTATCTGTAGTTCAACAAGACCCCTGAGACTGAAGCATCACAATTTAAATTTTATGGGTGAAATAAATAATTTCCTCATATCATTTGAGTTATAAAATTGATAATGATTTTTAAAGACATGGATTCAGTCCACTAAACATGTTTTCAACCTTACATTCAGCATCCACAACAATGATAGTGTATTATCAAATAATCAATGAAAATTTTACTTTATAATCACCAATATATTTTTTCTTATTTTTCCATAGTTCATGTAATTCCATACCTATTTTAAAATGGATAGTGTAAAGAAAATGTTTCCAAAATACATCTTCTTGAACACATCCCATTACATGGGATTAATTTCATCCTTTAGATTTTTATTCTTGATCAGTTCCCACAACTAATTATCTTCTCCTAATAGTTCATGGATTACCAAATTTACATTCTCTTACTCAGATCATTAGAGAAAAAATAATATTTCATCTATACATATAATATATTTATCTACAATGTGGGTATTAAACTATCTACAAAATCATGGTTTCCATTATTGTAAAAAAAATTGATTTCTATATATTCTATTTTTGGAGAAAGAGGGTCTTCAACTTTATTTGTGTGATTACTCAAAACATGGATCTGATGAGTTAATTTTTAAATGAAGTTATTGACTCCAAATATTATAATATTAAGAATTTCATTAAGGCATTTCGTAGGTTCCCCCTTACATATGTTTTTTACACATTTCCTTCTATTTACCCATTTTTTGTAAATTAATTTATTGTGATTGATGATGATAAATTGTTGAATAAGATTACCGGAGTAAAAATACATAACATAGAGGGAATATCATATATATATGACATTATGGGCCTCAATGTTTCAATATATGTTAACTATGGTCTCAATCATATTATTTTCTCTAACATTATATCCAAATAATTCAAAATGGTTTTATAGTTAATATGAATTTTATTAATAATTTAACCATGGAGTGTTAAACCACATGTTTGGTAAGGCATCTTTTTCATGTACCTTGTGGAAATTGAGTTAATTCTCAATCCCCCATTTAAGGGGTTACTACCTCTATATATATATTCCAAATCCTAGATCAACTTTTTTGTATCATGATAGGAATTTCAATTCTCTAAACAGCGAGAACAAACGAATTTATCAAAATTTTGGATTTCTTAATACGTAGACATAGTTGTGGGGATTTCACAAGAATTATAGAATCCAAATCCCCATAACAACTAGACCCTATCTTTATTACCCACTATAAAAACAAATATTTTTATTATATTATATTTCTTACTTTATAACATAATTATCCATATAATAAAATCATATAAAAATGAGCTCTGTAGTGTTTTTGGGAACATAGAATCATAAACCATTTTCTCAAACTATAATAATAAGTCATTATTAAAACCATTGTAATATGCACCTTGTTTATTTAAAATCTTATTAATGTACATAATAATTAGAGGACATAAAAAAATGGGTTGATCTATAATGCCATGTATTGTAATAATCAAATCATATCATGATGGAAAAAATACACGTGAGTCAAGAGGAATACCATGATAACATAAAGTGGTAAGAATCATACATACTCACATGGAAGCATGGCATGCGAAAACAACATAATAAAAATTATGGTATAATATGATTTTGGAAACAAAGGAAAACATGGAATCATACGCATATGTTGAGGATTAAGAACATCAAATCACTATCACAAGTCAAGGTTAACTACAAATACATTATAACATAGTGTAATTATATTAACCACCCATTCAAAATACATTGTAACTCAAGATATAAAAACATTACCCAATAAATTGGTGTAAAATTAGGGCAGACCCTTTACATGTTAAATTTTATATGATCTGGATCAATTATATTATATAGGAACATATTTATTAATTTTAGTCTCATTATAACAAATTGATTGTTTAATATATATATAAGTACCCAATCAACAAATGATGATTATTTTTAGGCCAATACCAATAAATGAGAATAGTGTAGAGTATTCAAAATATATGGTTTTGAAATAAAAAATAAAGGGGAACATTCAAGAACATCAGGGGTGTATATAAAATATTATTGAATGGATTACTAAAAGAGAAGGATAGTATTGATTTAATAGTAGATCAGTTTTCTATTAAGGTTTGACAATGTACAAATAAAAATATAATCTTTTTGAAATGAAAAAGACTTATAAGAAAGGAAGAGAATGAATTGAAAAGAGGAGGGAGAGAGACCTTACATTTTTAAAGAGTGACATAATGTTTGAAAAAGGGACCAGGGAAATTTAGAAATTACTTAGGGAGACTATTGATAGGGGGAATGAGAGAGGATTTATGATTACTTTTTTTAGTTCATAGTGAGTTGATAATGGTTGGGTATATATACATTTAGAGGGAGTTATTCTAGTGCCCAAATATTAGAAATTTTATTATTATATTAAACCACTTATTGGTGGAATAAACACAAATGACTTTTCTAGTTAAGTAATGATCAAATAAGGATTCTTTGACAATTTAATCCAGACAAAACTAAATTGGATCTTCCAAATCTATCTTTCAATAATTAAAATCAAAAAATAATTTTTCTTAAGTTAAACTCTAAAAAATATTATGAATTATAATGTAACCATTTCATAATTAAAATTAATAGTTTTAAGTGTATTATTAAAATATAAAAATAAAATTTTGTGTGAATAATATATTTTTAAAATTTCATTATAATTAACACATCATAATGATATCATCAAAATAATGGTAATCTTAAAATCATAATTTTCAATTTCTCAATATAAAAATAATTCTTCCTAGAAAAAATATACCTTCTATGATAATTATGATTATTTAATTCTGATATAAATTCATTTTCATAATAATAATTATCTATCTACGTGAAATCTAAATATATTATTATACTTAGAAAAATGTGCATTCGGTGTGGATTATTGGTAAGCATAAAATATTAAAGAAAATTCATATTCAGATAGGTTTTTATCCATGATAGTTTTGAATAATTATCAATCATTATAATGCTATCAAATTATTTTATGCATTTAGTGAACTCATTCTTATAATAAAGTTAAATTTATTTACAAAATATTTAATCATCAAAATAGTTTATTTGATAACAACCATTTTACTTCATAATTACATGTCCATTTCAACGGCCATTTTAGATTTCTCAAAAAAAATATCAATAAATAATAACATTTTTATCCTATGATAATTAATAATTATAATACTAATACATATTTAATAATAAATATTTTGTTGTGAATAATTTTACATAAAAATGAAATAATATTTTTATAGGAAAACATGTATATAAATATTAATAAAAATTATAATCTCATAAAAATTTCATTAATAAAATTTATAATGAAAATTCAATGATGATTTATTTGTAAAATAGTGTCTCAAAATGAGTGGTTAGAAGAATTATCGACCTTACCTTATACCACACTCCATTATTCCCCAATCTTAATGAACATTCAATGTTGAAAATGGTTGCAAAATGAACTCCCATGGTAATCAACCTTGTTATCTAATGCCATGGGTCTCTATAAATATCGTGGATACCTTCCCTACAAAAAACAAAATATTACTCATCAGGCCTAGTTATTAGAGAAATTATTATCACCATATTCCAAAAAATGTTCTATTATTATTTTTGTCTTAACTCATTACACATCACAGAAAATCCAAGGAGGTCACCCATCTTGAGACTATCGTAGTACGAGAACACATAACTATGGAGTATAAATTATGTAGGATCCTAAATTAAAGTTACACAATGATGATAAGTAAAATGAAATTCTGACATTTATTTCTCACTTTTCTTGGGGGTGTTACCCACACCACCCCTTAAAATCATAATTACCTCATTGAGGACCCCACACTATAAACCATGGTGGTAGTTTTACACTTTATTATTGGTATTGGATTTGATTATATTTGTCCTAACCCAACTTCCATAGACCCTGAACCATGCCATATATCACCATGGGTATCCATTAAAAAGTTTGTTTCATTTTGAGTGAACCAAAAAAAAATTCCCACTGGGAAAACTTATTATACTAATGACTCCTTTAAAGTCTTACACACATTCTTTTAGGGTGTTATTCCCTCATTCACGCACACCCATGTAAAAATCCTAAGAGGTCACCCATCCAGATAACATTCAAATACAAGAATTATTAACTATCATGTTATAATAATTTAGCATCTCAAAAATAAAGTCACACATTTTTTTAATGGGAACACAATTTTATAAATTTTAATCTCATTTTTCCATTTTGTAACATCGAGACCTAAAACACTGAGTTTTGATTTGAGTGCCACATGAACTCATGTGTGACCCCCATACTCAAGAGTATGTTGACTAGTTATGTTATCCAAAATCAAAACATGGACTTACTATGCATTCAATTTAGATATCCACAAAATACATATACCTAATAAGTGATAAAAAATTTGGAAAACATACTATGGATGTAGTGTAAACCATTGTGCATCAAAATTTCATACAAATAAATATACAACCATCCAACTGAAATTCATGTAGGAGAGATGACAATGACGTGGGATCAAATGAGAAACCAAAATAAAACACTTGATGTCCACTATACCTCCACCTATCTAAAATTCTCCTATAACTCAACTACCTAATATAGGGTCCTATACCATTACTTCACCCATGAGAATAATGTATGCATGTCCATTTAGATTACCATGAAGCGTGTGAGTATAAATCATGTCGGTAACCACAAATTCATTTGTAAAAAAGTTCCACATTTATATTAATGTTTACAAAATGATCTTAAAATAAATACTCAAGTAAACAATAAAATGCCTTGAAGTCATACAATAACTAGGACACAATACTACCCAACCCCAATTGCTTCAACTCTATGATAGAAGCGATGGAATTTTCAGTTTCCATGAATCTCAAAATAGGATATATAGAGAACATTATATTTAGAATATTCCAAAAGGCTAACATGATTTTGGTCAGGCCATAACACCACCATGACCACTTCCAATCTCGAGGTCAGGTATCAAATCCATTGTTCCCTACTATCATTCATTCAATGCCCCTCCATATATATCACATATTGGGTAACACATTCTCATCCTCTAAAGGATTTACCTTGGATTGAAGGGTCTTCCCATAAGAATGATACTATATAGAAAAAGTATATGAGCCAGACATGTATGTATATACACAATCTAAAGAATGGAAATTCTAAAACTATACTCATAGACACACATGGTTAAAAATAATTAAATATACCTTGATCAATAACACATGCACATAAAATCATGTCATATCATATAGATTTATAAAATTTATGAAATATGATATGGTACTTCTAATCATAGCCTTATTGAAGATCGATGTCAAGGTTCTATGCCCAAATGAAACACTTAGTCCTAAAATTAATATAATTAAACCCAAATATATATATGAGGTTTTAATAATTAATATCTAAGAAAAAAATATTACAAGGGATAAGATCAGTTTAGACTTACCCAATGAGATCCTACAAAATGGATAAATCAATAAATATTTTTTGACTAATCAAGAAAAAAATCCACCCTGAATTCCTTATTTGAAAATCAAGAAAGAAATACATTAGATAATTTATGTATTCATGGATCTAATAATGAAAGATTGGATCTATGTTCCTTATCAAGGGAATGGGATAAGATATTGATAGATCAATAACAACAAATAACAAGTCAGCAATAACCTTGAGATCCTTAGGTTTAATATGTCAAGTTCCAACAAAATTTATCTCTAAATGAAAAATAATTCACCAAAAACATACAAAATAGACTAAAGGATATATATTTGAAATGGTGGTGAGATGAGTAAGGATTGTGTGGGGGTGGCAATTCAGATTAAAAAAATATAGTAAGAATTAATAAAAGTTTCATAGGTGTTTTGGTCTTATGATTGAACGGAACATGCACCAATAAAAGAAAGATCACTTCTTATTTAAGGAAATCATTCAGTATGGTCCCAAACTTTTCCAATCCTTTTTGGAACCATTATTTTTATTCTATTCTAACATAACATATTTCTTTGGAAGTTTTATAAAATTATCTTAGCCTATTTTCCCACTATGTTCCAACAACATCCTATATCTATTATGTTTCACTACTATATTGGATAAACATAATGGATTCCCCTAATTTTTCTCAAACTTTTATCCCACACAAATAATTTTAAAATAATCCAAAAACCAGTAGAAATATACCAAACACAACAACTAAGAAATAATAATTTCAAAAATAGTTAATGTAGTGTATATATTAAGGTGCAATGAACCTGAAAAGTTTGGGACTATTATAATCTAACCCTCTAAGGAAATATCATACTTGAGATGTGTATCCATAGTATATTCTATAAAAACATGGGATAATATTCCCAGGTATATTATTCTCATTCCCATGGTTCTTCATAGAAATTTCTCTTATAGAATATAACATTAAAGGTTGGTAGTGGCTTCCCCATAGTATTTTTATTCTACAATCAATAATCCAAATCAATCATTACTCAACAAAATCATATTCTTTGAACTAAATTTACCCACTAACAATCTCATGTAAAGGATATTTCCCACATATCCTATGCTAAGAGAAATGGGAAAAAACATGCATACCTTTATTTCCATGGCGAGATCCAATTAATATGAAAATATTTTGACACATTATACTAACTCATTTGGTATTTTAAATTGTGGTAATAGTTTCCCCTCCCTATGTAATTTATGGTTTAATGAATAAGATGCAACATGCTAGAAAATGTGAGCACACATATTATACTCTAAAGGTCCCCACCTATAATCTATATAAGAACACTGCCAAATCTGAGAAGTAGGTAAACTCTTCCATATTAACTATAAATACTCATAGGATTCCAACAAAAACTTATCCACAATTACTACTAACTCCCTGAATTCATGAAATTTTTTTTAGTAAAGATAGGGTTGACCATAAAGAGAATAAATATCTAGAACCAAATGAATAATAGTTTGTCTCATTGGTTTATAGAAGGAGAGTCCCATAAGATACCACCAGATAGTTATGTATTAAAAAAATTTATAACCAACTATTGAAGCACAATATTATGTCGTATTGAAAATTCCTAGTTCTTGTAGAATTAGATTCAAAGTAGATGACAATTAACTTTTTAGCACTAGGTAATCCTCCTCAATTGAATCAGTCAAATTAAACTTTAACCACTTCCTTGAAAGTCTTATACTAGTCTTTTATAACATGGATTGGTCTTGTATAAACCACCAATAATGTATATCTAATTGATATAAACATCACATCTAGAGAATATTCCTAGGGTGAACTCATGATCTAAAAGACCCCATCTTCATTAAAATAACAAAAATACATGTCTAAAAAAAATTCCTATGATAGTGTACCTGTAGGATATATAAGTGAAACATTGAAATCATGGAATAAATATGACCCACTCAATGTTTATATAGTATGATCTTCAGATTTCTAGACTAAAATTTTGAGTTGTGTGAATATACTAAGATGTCATAAACAAAAACCATAATTAAGGAATCCATTTATGGGTGAAAAAATATTTTTAAGATCACCATGAACAAAATTGTAGATTATATTCGCACAAATAGAATCCCAATTTATTCATATAACCCATAGATTTTTCTTTAACAAAATATTCATTATACAATATTATTTGATCCAGTATTGTTGATAACCTAATCATTGATCATTTTTTTACAACTACCAGGGACACCTCAACTGATCAAAAAACATCTATTCTCTGTAATAGATACATGTTTCTTAAATTATGTTGATTATGTTTCAAAAAATAATTTATAATAATTGGTATATATTTTACCTTAGTACAAAATTAAATGGTGTATCCCTATGGTAAATACTTCGACGAATAAATCCATACACCTCAATTTCTTATGGAGACACATTTTACAGTTTCATATCAGTGGTTTCCATAGGCTATAGAGGTATTAATATTGGTTCCAAACCTTTGAGATGTTCAATCTGAAAATAATTTTCTATATTGGGAGTGATTATTGATAAATCATCTAGAAATAAATCCTGATAGAGATCTATAACAAGAGGAAATGATTTCAAATCCATTACTCGATCTTTTGAATGAACCCCCTATCACATGATCCATAATTGACACATTTATCAAAGGTCTTATCTCACTCTAACAGCTCATTCATCATATTTTCATGTTGGTACATGTTTCAATATATTCGAGGATGTAAGGGTTATGCATATTCGATAACAATCCACATAGGAATAGTAACAGGTCATCAAGTCAATAATAATTATCACATAAAAACTAGTCTTATCTAAAACAGTAGATTACCACATATGTATATAGATTTCTACCACCATAATAAATTATATACATTTCTATGTATGATATATCCAACATAAAATAAAAATATTAAGATTAAAATATCATTGAATGAATTATAATAAATCTTTTAAAAACTACTTGAGTATACATAAAATAACAGGAATCTCATAGTGAAAATATTCCAGAAAAGAGAACTGATTTAATTAAAACCATAACCTAAACTCCTAAAGTCCCCTCTTTTTTATTCGCAAAAATATGATGCAATGAGTATACCATAAAAACATCAGATCCAAGACCTTATCCCAAAAACTTGTGGTTCACATGATTCACTGAACACTATGGGGTATGTAACTATTATTAAGACCCACTTTATTCTCCATGATCCAACCCTCGTTTTATTTTCAAACTCCATGTCTTTGTTTCTCAATACCTCATCCTTTAATCTGTCATATGTTTGACATCCCTATGCACACATAGCCATTTTTTTCTAAAAATAATAATTTTAGAGATGTCTCATTTTAAAACCCAAATGAAATTTCCTTATAGTAACTAGGAAAAACATGTAGTAGTTTATAATATATTCATTATAAAATCATTGGGGAATACCTCCTCCCATATAGAGAGACTAAGAATCCTTAATCTGCATCAAATTCAAATAAATATCATATTGTATCTCCTCATCCATTCTCATTTTGTTACAATGTGTGGTACTCATAACTCCACTCGATATCCCACATTCTTATCATCTAATCATAGGAAAATCCATTCACATTTATTCTACCGTAAACCCTTTTAATTTAGAATTCCCATGTGAGTCACTTCTACAGATGGGGTATGGTCGATGTTCCTTAAAATGCCCCTCATGTTAGGTCACAACCTAATCGTGATCATTTCATATTTTTTATGACTCATTCTAAGCCAGATGAGGAGAGAAATATAGAGACTATGTAAATTGTGTAGAATATTGAATCACAATAATCAATCCCTATAGGAGTTCTAGTAACTCATGGGCTCTATCAAAATTCATCATATATAAGAATAATTAATTAAAAAATGCATCCTTGAAGGTATACCAAAAGAGTCCCTCATTCCACCAAAGCTAGTTCATCATGCTCCAATGTATCCTTATAATATTCTAAATCACGTACTCAACTAATTACACTCATCACTCTCTAGTAGTCTCTATAATATCAAAGATCTTCTAAATAATCAAAATACATTCATCAACATTCTATAAACCACTAGTGGGTTGGAATACATAGGGATGTTGAAATGGGATCTATTGGTAAAAATCAACCATAGAAGGATTATCTCTATTTTCTCATCCAACATGAATTGTTACTCGTTGAATAATTCTAGGATTATATTGTTTAACTATATAGACCAATGAAGAGACTAATGGAGAATTATATGCTTCATTATTTTACTTCTTTGAATTTTTTTTAGGATCAATTTCAATGATATGAGCATCCTTATCAAACTATCTAGGTTTCCCTAATACATTTTTAAGGAAAATTCTATAAAATTCTATAGCAAAAACTTGAAAATATTTTTTATTTTATTAATTGTAATATTACATAATAATTTATTAAACACACATATAAGATGTACTAAATAGAGAATAATTTGAAGAGGCTCTCTACAACTACGACACATAACTTCTTATTATTTAAAATTACTAATCCCGAGTGTATTTAACTAAACATTAGTTAGAGTGATCTATATATAAAAATAATTACTATACTTATACTTAAATAATTAAATTTTTGTAATAATGCATCAAAGTGTACAAAAAATAAATTATAACTAGAAAAATAATATGATAATGTATATAGATGAAAATAAAGTAGTTTAATGAGAATTGGAACTACATAAATACTCATGATGCATGAAATCAAAAAATTACTATAAACAGTATCAATATAGAAATAATAAACATCAACTTGAAATAGTAATATCATACTAAGTAATAAAAATCCCCCGTTCTAGGATAACTTAGAGGACCAATACACACGATCTAACCAAGAACATGTGTATCTCCTCCAACATAGTCTCAATCATCCTATATCATTTCTACAAAACTCCAAAATCATATATAATGAAAATATATATAAATTATACAATTTTTCATTATCAAGACACCCTAGGTTGTAATTGTTTTCTTCTATCCCCACGGGTCCTTAGTAATACATTGGGTTAGTTTGAAAAAATGACATGATATTACCTAGAAGGGTAACTTACATGACTAATGACTCTCTCAATTGGCCAACACATTTTCAATAATCAGGTTTTTTTCTCAATCACGCACACTCGGGGAAACATACATAGAGGTTACATATTGTAACATTACTAAAATAAAATCATAATGAACTGTGATGTTCTAATTAGTAAGGATCCTAAACATAATGATGCACCTTATTTACTTATATAGTATAATTTAGACCTTTTATCTCTCACATTTTTATGGGTGTTATAAATTTTAATTTTTTATACTATGAAATTATAATTGCAAAAAATGTGATTTCCAAATTTTTTTAACAATCCTCTCACAATTCCTTAAATTATACACTAAAAAATCATGTTCTCTCAAATAATATACCCTTATTTCCTTCTCAAAAAAGTATCCTTTAGGTGTCTGTGGTACTATTAAATTGACATTTTCAAATATATTTTATGTCAATAAGGATTCCAAGAGAAATCAACCTATTCATTGAAAATATTTTATCCACAAAAATCACTCTTCCATTTCATCTTATTCAACCTATTATTATGTTTCTTTAACCTACTATAATAAAATTACATAAATAATGTTATACTATTAATTTATTATATTTATTAAATGACCATTACTACTTTTTTCCTTTCCAATGAAAAATGAATATTGTTTATGTTTCATGAGGATTATTGCCTACAGAAATAACATGCTTTATTTTTTCACACCCTTATACATGGATGGATAAAAATGGGTATTTAATGAAAACATAAGACATATATTACATTAATATTAATCTAAAAAATAAATTATTTTCTATGCTAAATCCATAATTTGGGAAATTAAAATGTTATCAGTGTTTGGGAGATTACTACCACCTCCAAAAAAATGAAATATTTTATTTTTCAATTCCACCCAAGAAAGATGATACGATAAATTGGTTAAATTATGAAAAATTATATTAAAAACAATATTAATTTTTATGAAATATTTTATTAATATTGAACTCATTTTTAATATAACAATGATTTTCTATAAAAATTTATCAAAAGAAGGTCATCACTGAATTAATCATCATGAATAATGACTTAAAATAACATTTAATGAAACTGAAACATTATAAATAATTATAAATAATATATATTAGTACCCTAAATAATATTGGAATGATTAACATGGTATCAATAAATGGGGATCAACATTGACATTCTAAAGAAGGTATGAAACAATAAAAATCACTAACACCAGAGGACGAAAATAAACTACAATTAACTAATGAATGTAGAAAAATGACTATAATTATTGAATATATATGGAAATAGGAATGTCTAATGTTTTAAAATATTTTATTAATATGGTTATGTTAATCACATTATAGGTAAAGGCTTATTCATTGAATTATATAGTTTATTTAAGGTTTTCTCACCTCACATTTATTTTTTTATAAAAAAATTCATATTAACTACTTATTTTATATTGTGGGCCGTATGTAATTACATTTATATTTTTAACCATAAAGTAATAAAATCAAATGGTTTTGATAAATTATCTCATGTTTTATCATTAATGGGGTTTTGATTTATGATATGCCATTACTGTAGATGATTAATTTATATCAAAACTCCTTTCATTGTATTGTAATGATTCTCTAATAAGATCATTCTTTAATGATTGGATTGTTTTTATATAGGATTTTATTATATGATTCAGTCTCTTTCTCTTTATTAAAATTTTCATTTTTAATTCCATACTTCACCTTTAAATTATTTCATTCCCATAAATATATAACATTGGGAACAAGAATTCTTATCATTTTAAGTGAATATTTTTCTTTCACATCCATATTATTTATTCATACCAATTTTTCTCATTCCTTTTTTTGAAATATAATTTTTTATATTTATCTTGATATTCATATATCTATTTACACTTTTTCAAGAGGATCTCATTCAAATACTACTTCCAATATGACATTAATTAAATTTATTTTTGAAAAATATTTAAAGGGGGTTCCCATTCTTCGTCATACATTTTTTATTAAACTCCTCTTTACTATTTTATAAACATCATTTATTATTAAACTTCTATTAATATAAATTATTTACAATTAATTTTTGAAAAAGTATTCATTTTAATTTTTGAAAAATAATATTATAGAATGTTAAAAATTTATTTTTATCATTATGAAGATGTTAGTAATTATTTTATAAATTCTTTTTTATGTTTCAATTCCATTTACCTATTTTAAACCAAAAGATATAAGTAATTTGTAAAAATGTTGTATTAATATCATTCCTAATTAAATTTTTATATACTACAATTGTTTGATTTATATTTTGGTATAAAATCATCTAAATTTTACATTGCGTTAAGTGGTACCATATGAAAATTATATGAAACCCATTTTAATTCATGAATTTTAATGAT
The DNA here is from genome assembly GCA_963277665.1 of Viscum album. Classification (NCBI taxonomy): domain Eukaryota; kingdom Viridiplantae; phylum Streptophyta; class Magnoliopsida; order Santalales; family Viscaceae; genus Viscum; species Viscum album. The sequence continues at coordinate 718,741,058 of OY728159.1, read as the reverse complement.
ATGATAAATTGTTTATATATTATGGAAGAAGAAAATATGAATATTAATGTTTGGGATCTTATATTTCCCTTTAATGTATTAGTTAAGTAAATATATATCACGAGATAACAAATAATGTTCATTATGGGTTTATTCAAAACATCATTCGCTTTCATAAAGGGTTTTCTCAAAACCAAAAGTCTGGAAATAATTAGTTTGAACAAAATATAATTTACAGAAATATTTGATTTAGCTTAATGACTATATCTCAAGATCTGAGTCAGATTAGACCTATTATTCTTGACCTAAACTTTTCTCAGTCTTCCACCAAACCTACTTTGGAACCTTATGTTTTTTAAGGAACCCCTCTTCCTTCTCTAACAGTTGGCTCACTCCCTTCTTCAACTTCTACTTCTGCTCTTGTGGCTCCTTCTAAATTTTTTTCCATGGGAAAATAGAAAAATAGTGCAGAAGAAATGTGAAAACTGTATTTTGATCGGGATGTTTTGTATTTCCTACTATTTGTAATGAACCATCTTTTCTATCTGATGCAATGTGAACTGTTGTTGTCTATTTTATTTTTTACCATCATTCATTCGTTTTATTGTACTATTTTTTATAATCCCAAAGGGGGAGAAAGCACTAAAGGGCCCTAAGGGAGAACATAACAATAAACACTAGAAAGCACACTATGAACTGATATCTAATTCATATGATTCGGGATCATCAAAAAGGGGGATATTATTGGACTCCTCAGGTTTTAATCATATTTTAATGATAAAAAATCTGGTAAATCTTATAAATCATGTAATCATGTAAATCATTATGCTTTAAATAAACTTCCAATAAATCATAAATCATCCTAAATCATGTTTTATTATTGTAAACTGTGTTTAACATTTTTCTATAATTAATCCTTTTATGAATGATTAATTATAATTAATTTTATGAAAATTACTGATTATGCTTGTATACAGATGTTGGATAAGTCTAAGAAATCATGAGTCTATCACTGGTTCTGGTTTTTTTGAAAAGAACAAGACACCGTGACCCAGACACCGTGACCCAGACACCATGACCCAGACACCATAACTAAGACACTGTGACACAGACACCATAAACTAGATACTGTGACCCATAGAACATGAACCAGCCACCGTGATCAAGACACCATGATCTAGAAACCGTGACTACTTTCAGAACTCATGAAGTCTTTGAGACAAGTTCTATTATACCATCACTAATATACTGTTAAAAGTCTTGAAAAGGACCAGACACCGTGACCCTAACACCATATATGTTCTATCGATTACAAATCTCAATAAAACTATTACATCATGTCTATCTCACCATGCTAAGGAAAATAAAAAGACATCATTTTGTGGTGACACTGTTTCCAAGTGATACCATTTCTAGACAGACTCTAACACCATTATTTAATTTGTTTTTTCATTTTCAATTTTATTTATAACGGTCATATTTGAGTGATTTAAATGCATTGATAGAAAGAATATTTCTTTTTAGACATGTCACTGGATAGTACTAGGTACGAGTTGTAGAATACATGCATCATGTCAGATCCAACATATTCACTCAACAATAAAAAGAAATGTGTGTCACTGGAAGAAGTGTCATAGACAATAATTATAGTAGCAGACATACGAGCATTTTTAAAAAGTGAACTGGTACATGCAACCCGAAACAACTAAATAACACACAAAGCAATCTCAATTAACAAGTTTTTAGTATCATATAATAGAGCCAAAAACATCTTTGTTGTACCACCTTCAATAAAATTAAAATCTAGACAGCTTATACCTTCGAACTGGCAGACTTGCAGTACTCTTTTTTCACAAGAGGACTCGATACTTGCATATGCTTCATCCTATAGGTCCAGAGCGGCATAGAATCACACTCAGAGCACTTCTATCCATTTTTAATCATCTTTTAACTATTGTGTATTATTTTTATCTTTCAATCTGTGTGTGTATGTTTGTATTAAAACACACACAGTCTCCTATACTAAACTGAATGATACAATATATCCTTTCTCGGATATCTTTTTACATCTTTTTACTTCCACAGATAAGTGTGGAAGAGATCCTTGTGTGACTTGGTAGGTAAAACCCATGAAGAATAGTTGAAGAGGTTGTGTGACCAGGATAGTCCTGTGCATTATTGTTTACCCTAATCCATGGTGTGGATCATGTTTATTAATATAAACTGCTAGGTGGTAGGTGATAACCAAGTGGAGTGGATTAGGTCTCATCTTGTGACTGAACCCCTTGTTTGATACACTATGTTATTTTATTTATTTTTTCTCTAATTTACGGTATATTTCAAGAAATACTAGATTTTACATTGATAGTTAGTATTAGATAAGAGTTATAATTGTTTTTAATTATTATAATAGCTTCAAAAGTAGAGTTCCATAATTCATATTGATATTACTGAGAATTAATCAATATTTTGAGAGGTTATTTGAACAGTTAATCATTTATAACCATATTACCTTGATTAACTGGGTTCTATTCATTTTATTCGGTATTATTTTTAATACAACATTTTAACATAAATTTTTAATATATACTCGATTCACCCCACTCTTGAGTACTCTACTCTGAAAAACATTTGGTGTCAATGGTTTATTTATTATTGTTAAGAATCTATTTTTTTTAAAAAATAAACTATGATTTTAGTGTAACATAAATGATACGTAAATTTCATTTAATTGTAATTTTTATGATATTTAAAAGTATTTCTTTATTATGGATAATATAATGGATGGTGCTGCAACAAACAGACCACTATTCTTTATTATAACTATTTATTCCCAATGGAAAATTAAAATGAAAATGTATATTGAAAGTACGGGCTTTAAAATTTGGTCTTCAATTATAGATGTGTATAATATTCCTTCTACTGATACAATTACTTGAGATGATCCAACCAAGACTTCTTACAATAACAATTTCAAATCCATGAATGATTTATATTTCTCTTAAAGATATCGGATATTTAACAGAATATCTGAATGTAAAACTACCCATGAAATTTATGATACCTTGTCTGTTTCACATGATGTTACTTATGGTGTGAATGAAATGAGACTCACTACTTTTAATATTAAATATGATAACGTTAAAATGAATCCTAGTGATCCTATTACTAACATGTATCCTAGGTTCATCAAAATTTTTCACTCAATGATTTCTCTTAGAAGAAAAAGTTACTGCCAAAGAATAAATCATGTGGATTCTCATATGCCTTCCTGATAGATGGAGATGAACCTTTGTCGCTATTTGAGAGACATGTGACACCAGAAAATTTCCTATCAAAGAACTCATTGGAAGACTAATGATGTATGAATAGGAGATTAATGTCAACATGGAAGAGGAAGATAAACCAAAAGAAAATATGTGTAATTCAAGACCAACACCTATAAACACAAAGAAAAGGATAAACTGGAAGTCTATGTAGAAAGTTCTAGTAGTGAACAATCTTCACCTGATAATGATGAGGAGATGGGTTAATTAGATAAGAAGGTTTAATAGATTTTTCAAAAAGGAATAATTATTTCAGAAATCTTAACTAAAAGGATGATATGAGCAAAATAAAAGATGGAAGAAATATTGGAAAAGAAATTACAAGTCTGATGAGATAATATGTTATGATTGTAAGCGAAAGAGATATGCAAAGGCTGACTATCCGAAGCTCAAGTAAAAATATAAATATGAGAAAAAATACAGAAATTATAAAAAGGAAATGAATGAAATGTGGAGTTCTTTTGAGGACAGTTCAAGTGACTCATATTCTTTATATGATGAATGTGCTAAAAAATCCAATATGTGTTTTATAAAAAACACATCTGAGGTAACCCAGGAATCTCCAATACAAAATTCCTATCATTCTAGAGAAGAAAGTGAATCTAAAACTATGTCTAAATAAGAGATGATTGAGTATTTAAATATTCTTGAGGAGACATGTGGTGAACTAAAATACAAATACAAGTCTTTCATGAAATAGTATGCTCTTACATTAATTGTTAAATCTAAACTTACTATAGAAAGAGAGAAAAATGATCAATTACTCAGAGAAAACAATTAATTAAGGATCTCTAATGATAAATAGAAAAAGGACCTTTAAAGGTGAACTAATGGTAATGAAACATTGGTAAATATTCAAGGTAAATAGATTTACCCTAAATACACTACTAGTATTGGATATCAACCTGGTAAAAGAAATTTTGGAAAAACCATTTTTGTTTCTAAATCTAGAACATATATCTTTACTTCAAGTTCAAATAAACATTCTTATAATTGAAATTATGATACACTCTCTACTATTTTATGCTTTTCTGGACCAAATATAGTTTATTATTCAGGTACTGTACATAATTCTTATAGGAAATCTATGTAGCAGATATGGGTTCCTAAAGCACTAGTTATTAATATTGCTGGACCCAAACAATTATGGGTACCAAATTCAGTTTTTATTTGACTATTTTATACTAAAATTGTTTAAATAGGTCTTATAAAATCTTCTGGTACTTGGAAAGTAGAGGTTCAAGACACATGATTGGAGACTATTCATGCTTCAATAACTAAAAAAATTGTTGGAGGACATGTCACTTTTGGTGACAATGACAATGGAAAAATCATTGACTCTGGCCAAATTGGTAACTCGAACTCAGTTTTAAATTCAAAAGTACATTTTATTGATGTAATTAAATATAATATTCTATTTCACAACTATGTGATGATGGATTTCATGCTAAATTTGAAAATGATGATTGAAATTTTTTAATTCTAAAAATGAATTAGTAATATCTACACTGATAAATTGAAATGTATACTCTGTTAACATTGATTCTTTAGTTCCTCAGAATGCTTCATGTTTAAGATAATATCACAAAGAATCTTAGCTATGGAATAAAATACTAGGACACTGCAATATTCAATCCCTTATAAAGATAACAATAAAATTTTTAGTCAAAGACCTACCCAAACCTGAGTTTCTAAATGATAAAGTGTGTAATCCTTGTCAAAAGGGAAAGTAACACAAAATTTAAATCAATCCAGAGAAATAAGTTTCAACTTCTCAACCTATCGAGTTGGTTCACATGGATTTGTTTGAACCATCTAGAGTTTCTAGTTTAAAGGGAAAGTACAATATTTATGTTCTTGGATATGATTTTTTTATATATACATGGGATTTCTTTTTAGATCACAAAATTGAAGCATGCTCTCATTTTATCAAATATTCTAAAATGGTAGAAAACCATAGTGGACTTAGAATTAAATCCTTATGAAGTGATCATGGTCGTGAGTTTGAAAATAAAGATTTTGAATCCTTTTTCTCAAAAATGGATATAATCAAAATTTATTTGCCCTAGAATGCCTCAAAAAAATGGAGTTCTATAAAGATGAATAGGACCTTTCAAGAATTTGATAGAACCATTATTAGTGAATATGAGTTGCCTATTTATTTTTGGACTAAATCTGTAAATACAGCATGATATGTTATTAATAGAGTGTTAATTAGACCTATTCTAAAAATAAATATATATGAGTTATGGAATAATAGAAAACCCAAAGTGTGTTACTTCAGTGTTTTTGGTTGCAAATTCAATATCCTTAATACTTTCAACAATATTAACAACTTTTTATCCAACAGTGATGAAGGAATTTTTCTTGGATATTTAATATCTAGTAAAACCTATAAAGTGTTTAACAAAAGAACTAAATGTGTGAAAGAATATTTCCATGTCATGTTTGATGATATAGATCGACATGATCCTATGACCTCTCTAGGAATCCTAGAAGATCATATGTCAAATCTGAACATCAATGCTAAATCCTCTAACCATCTTGTAAAGGAATCTGTAAAAACTCCCAATTCTGGAAATTCTACAAATTCAAGTAAAAATGAACCCAAACATATTGATGAACCTAAAATCACTATCCCATCTTTTTCTATAGCTATTAGAACCCTTAAGAAACATCCTTTATATGTTTTTGTAGTGAATTTAGATAAATGAAATCGAACTAGATCTTCTCTTAGAAATCTTGTTTAACATCTTGTTTTCTTATCACAACTTGAACCTAAAAACATTAATGATTCCATCAATGATAAATTCTAGATGAGGGATATGTAAAAAGAAAGTAATAAATTGGAAAGAAAAAATATTTGGAAATTTTTTGACGGTCCCAAATAAATATTTACAATAGGTATTAAGTGGGTGTTTATAAATAAGGTAGACGAATCTGATAATACAGTTATAAACAACGCTAGATTGGTTACACAAAGTTATAGTTAAGAGGAAGGAATTGACTATGAGTGGACCTTTTTCCTAGTAGCTAAACTTGAAGCCATCATATACCTAATTCCTTATGTTTTAAATGAAAATTACAAATTATACCAAATAGAAGTCGAGAGTTCATTCCTAAATGGGTATGTAGTTGAGGATTTCTCTGTTGAATGACCCCATGGTTTCAAAAATCCCCACTTTCCAAATCGTGTTTTCAAATTATCAAAATCTTTGTATGGTTTAAAACATTCTCCAAGATCTTGGTATGATATCTTATGTCCTTTTCTTATTTCCCAAGGTTTTAAAAAGGTAAATCTAACCCTACCATTTTTATAAATTGAATACCCAATGATGTTTTGGTAGTTCAAATTTATGAAGATAATTTTATTTTGGGAACATCACAAAATTCTTTATGTATTAAAAATTCAAAAATGATGCAAAAAATTGAAATGAGTTTAATGGGTGAACTGAAATTATTTATTGGATTTCAAATATTTCAAAATAAATATGTTATTATTTTAAATCAAAGAAAATATAATAAATATCTTGTAATTTGTTTTGTTTGGATAGCTATAAATGTAGCGATACTCCAATGAGTACTACCTATATGTTGGATATTAATGAAGCTAGAAAGTTTTTTGATCAACCCACTTATAGAAGAATGATTCGAAATTACTCTACTTAACTGCTAAATGACTTGACATTATTTTTAGTGAATGTATGTGTGCTCATTTTCAAGAAAACCACAAGGAATATTATTTAAAGGTTGTTAAATGGATTTTCAAATACCTCAACCATACACCCAATCTAGGACTGATCTATCCCATAAGAAAATTATTTGATTTATTAAGTTATTCTAATGCTGATTTCAGTGGTTGTAAGTTATATAGAAATAGAACCTCTGGGAAATGTCACTTTTTAGGAAATTCTCTAGTATCATGGTGTAGTAAGAAACAAAACTCTCTTACATTATCTAATACAGAAGATGAATACATAGCTGATGGTAGTTGTTGTGCCGAAATTTTGTGGATGAAACACACATTACTAGATTATGGATATCAATTCAGGCATGTACCCATTAATTGTGACAATAACAGTGTTATTAACATCTCAAAAAATTTTGTTTCATACTCTTGGAAAAATCACAATGATGTAATAAATCACATTTTGAGAGACCATTATATAAAAGGTGATATCACATTTGAATTCATTGGAACCAATTATCTGCATTCTGATATATTCACAAAACCATTAAATTCTAAAAAGATAAATTACATCATATATGAATTATGAATGATAAATCTTAATTAGAAATTGTACTTTTTCAAAACATACTATTTCAAAACTTATTGTTTCAAAACATACTATTTTACAACATACTATTTGAAAACCTACTGCTTTACAACTTACTGATTCAAAACAAACTGTTTCATAGCTTTCTATTTTACAGTTTATGGTTTCATGTGTTCATTGACCTAGATTCATTGTCTCACTTTCATAGTTCTATATATTATTGTCTTGAAGATTATGTTTCATGTTTATGCTATCAAAGATACTATCTACCAGATACTATCTTGCACTTATTGTCTCAAAATAATACGGTCACACTGTGTGTAGAAACATCGTAAAGATTACACCATAAGAACCTATTCTGGCCTCACCATGATAACCTGTTCTGGTCTCATCGTAATGACACTTTTTCCATTTTATTTGTATTTCATTACCACTATCATTATGTTGATTATTTTATTATATTCATCACACGCTTTTGAATTTGCGATGCTTGAAATACCTAATTGATACAAACCATACATAATTCACTATTTTCTACACTCGATCTCTCTATTCTTAAAATCAAAACCCTTATCTCTCAAATCGTACGACCTCCTTCATACCTCTCTCTTTCTCTCAGACCCTCTATGAATTCCCAAAATGAAGCACCCATCATCATCAACACCTGAGAAGCACAGATCTATGAAGAAAGTTAAAAGAACACCAATGGTAGAACCCAAAAGACCATTGAACCTGAATCTTGTTGATTTTATCATTAAACCAGAAAAGGAAATATTTCCTATGTGTTTGTTTTCAAATATGCCTTTATTTCTGAATGTACTGAAAGAGAAGGGATGGATGGACTTGTTCACAAAAGGGAAAAGGCCAATTTATACAAATCTTATTGCTATGTTCTATCAGTTCGTTCAGTTTTGTTTCAATACTAAAGATGTTTTTGTTGTGAGGAGATGAATCAATGGACAATGATGCACCTATTCCTTGGGGTTATGGGATGATTTCATAGGGATACCCCATTAAAAAAAATTTAGGACTACCAGAGAGGTCCTCCTTCTCCTAGTGATATTTTTGTTTTAGAATAGGCCTTGTAAAGCTTGACTGGTGATAGAAGGAAGAGAAGAGCTATTTCTACTGAATTGGATAGTGAAATCAAATTCGATTTTATATTTATCTAGATTTATATTAGTCCAAGAAAAGGAGATTTTTTACCCTCAAATATCATGATACATTCTAGATAAATCTTATGAAGAATGGACACCAGATTAACCTATAAATGTATGTTATACTTCATATGTGTGAGTTGATTAAGAAAACATCAAATTCAACCTCCTTATTCTACTCAAGGTTAATCTCTACTATGCTATATGCTAAATGAATGGTTGGATAAAATAAAGAAGTCATCAAGGAATGTGAATTATGTATCTCAAACGTTATAGTCAAAAGATGAAAATAGATTAGAATCTGTGGAAAAAGTCTTGGGTGGATAATAATGAAAGGTTATATGAAATTTTTAATCCATTTGAGCATCCTTCAAGACCTAATAACATATTTGATCCTAGTTTGTAAGATGATGAAATTTCTTGACTATCCTATTGAACAAGAATAAAAGGCAGTTTTTTGCACCTCTAGAAGATAATTTTATGGTTAAGAAAGATAATAGACCAGTTACACAAGACTTAGTTGAGAAGGAAGCACCTGTTACTAAAAAAAGTATTCATTGGGAAGAATAACCTACTTTGGGGAGAATATATTTATTTAATGTGTGGGAAAAGGCTATACCTGAGGAGCTTCTAGAAGACAAAAAATCACTTTAAAAAGAAGTTGCGGTGTATGAATTTTTAGAGGAAAAATCTAATCCTGGTGTTATATTTTCTACTAAAGAAATAAGGGAACAAGCCTTCTAGTTGGATAGAAAAGAAATGGGTGAGAGTATTATAGATTATATTTTAGAACCGGTTCAAGGAACTTAATATATTAGTCCGGTGAGAGATTCACTTGTTGAGGGGGAGCTTCACATAGTCTAGAAAGTGTTGAAGTTCCAAATCATTTTGATCAAGGCACTATGGATAAATGGTTTATGTTAGCTAGATAATTATATGTGGATGATACCTAGGAAGCCTCATTAAATGTATAGACCTATCTACTATGTTTCAGTTGAAACAAGTTTCTGCTTTAGAAATAATATATGTAATGGTATCTAAGCCTACCTCAGCTCTTATTCCCAAAACTTCACAAGATCCTCCTACCTTCGTGAGTCCGACTGTTTTGAAATCTTTTTGAGAAACTTTATTTGATGGAGTTAAAAATATCATGAACAAACAACCTACTCAAGTAATAAATCTAATTTAAAGAGATGTTCCCTTGTTGGTAGAGAATATCATATGGAAAATTCAGCAAAAAATTATTCATGAAATTCAAGAGGCTAGAATTGAGAACAAAAAACCATGTGATGATGTGAAGTATCTCATAGATGTGGTTGATGATATATATAAAGTGTTACAATAAAGAAAAGCTCCTATTTCTCGTCCTATTGAGGATGTTAGTGGTCACATTCCACATAAAGTTTCCTCTATGATTCAACCGAACATGACTTCATTAGCTGACAAAGTGGCTGATAGAAACATGTAGATAGTCCAAGAGATGCGTGAGATTGTTATGGGTCTCAAAAAAATGATTGATGACTAGAAGGGTTTGCTAATGAATGTTCTCAAATAGCTCAAGTGCCTCAATTCATTTGTTACAGCCTCTGGTGCCTCTGGACATTCATCTCAACCCATTAACAATGATCTACTCAGAACTATTGTTATGGTGGAACTTCAATTAGTGTTAGATGGCTTTGACAAAGAGATTATATCTACAATTGTCAATACAAGTGACATAGTACTTGATTTTTTGAGGATCCATTCAAATATTGAAAATGATATTCAGTAAGAAATTATTAAAAAAATGCATTTCTACTTCAATAGCATTTTCTCAAAGCATGATAAGATGAATCATTTCAAGTATGTTATACATAACTTGAATATCCCTCCTATAACCCAAGAATTAAAGACTAAATTTCAATAGCTAAAATATTCACTCATCTATAGGACAAAATAATAGAAAATAAAGAAGATTTTGTGAAAGAAATGCAACATGGTGGTGATATTATTACTGACTTCATTCAGTTGTTGAAGCCTTATCATCATGTAAAGAGTACTACTACTATTGCTCATGAAACTACACCCTTGTGGTCTGGATTACCTCCTTTTTCATCTACTTCCATTACTTCTACCTTAATGTATGTATCTCAGGATCTGAGTCAAATCAGACCTTTTGTCTTTGACCAAAACATGTCTTGGTCATCAACCAAACCTACATTGACACCTCCTGTTTTTGAATGACTCCCTCTTCATTCTCTGACAGTTGGATCACTCCATTCTTCGTCTTCTACTTCTTCTCTTGTGGCTCCTTCTGAGGCTGGTTCCATTGGAAAAGAGAAAATTGGTGCTGAAGAAAAGTGAAAAATGTCTTTTGATAGGGTTTGTTTTGTATTTCCTACTATTTTAAATGACAAAACTTTTTCCATCTAATGAAATGGGAACTATTGTTGTCTATTCTCTTATTTACCTTCATTATTTCATTTTATTGTACAGTTTTTTGATAAACTGAAAGGGGTATAAATCACAAAAAGGCCCTAAGGGAGAACACCACACTGAAACACTAGAAATCACTCTACGAACTGATAACTAATTCATATGATTTGTGATCATCAAAGAGGTGGATATTGTTGGACTCCTTGTGTTTTAATCTTGTTTTAATGATAAAAATTTTTGCAAATCCTGTAAATCTTGTAAATCCCATATATCTTTATTCATTAAATAAACTTCCACTAAATCCTAAATCATCATATGCCATGTTTTATTATTGTAAAGTATGTTTAACTTTGTTCTATATGGATTTATTTAATGAATGATGTAGTCCAATTCATTATTTCATTATTACTTCAAAAGTATGTATATAGATATTTGTATAAGTCTGAGAAACCATGAGTCTGTCACCGGTTCTGGTTTTCTGGAAAAGGACCCAGAAACAATGACCCAGACACCGTGACCCAGACACCATAACCAAGACACAATGATGCAGACACCATAACCCATACACCGTGACCGAGACACTGTGACCCGGACACCATGACATAGACACCATGATCCATAAATTGTGACAAGTTTCAGATCTCATGAAGCTTGTGACACCAGTTCCGTGCCACCATCACCAAGACACCATTCAAATTTTAGAAAACGACCAGACACCATGTTCCTAACACCACATTTTTGCTACTGGATCCTAATCTCAATACAACTATGAACTCCTGACTATCTCACCAATCAAAGGAAAATAAGAAGGCACTATTTCATGGTGAACCTATTTCCAAGTGACACCATTTCAAGAAATACTATGACACCATTCTTTAATTTGTTTTGTCTTTTTCAATTTAATTTATAACAGTCACATTTGAGTCATTTAAAAGAACCGACAAAATTAACATTTCTTTGTAGACATGTCACCTTACAGTACGAGGTATGAGGTGTATAATACATGCATCATGTTGGCTCCAACACATGCACTATAAAATAAAAAGAAAATCATGGAACTAAAATAAGTTTTATAGATGAGAAGTAGAGTAACATATGTATAAGCATTTTTGAAAATTGAACTGATACATGCAACAAGAAACAACTGAATAAAAAATGAAGTACTCTTGATTCCAAATGATGGACTACTGTATATAAGAATAAAAAAAATATTTTCAGTACCACCTTAAAGAAGAACACGAGCTAGATAGCTTACACATTTGAACTGCCAGACATGTGATACTCTATTTTTTACAAAAGTACTTGATACTTGCATCTGCTTCATCCAACAAGTCCATAGCTGCATAGAACAATAGTCAGAGCACTTCTAACCTTTTCTCATCATCTTTTCCCTATTGTGTATTAAATTTAGCTTTCGATTACTGTTTCTATATCTGTATTAAGACACACACACACACACACTCTTTTACTATAGTGAAGGATACAAGATATCCTTTTTCTCATATCTTTTTTACATCTGTTTACTCCAACTGATAAGTGTTGAAGAGGTCCTTCTGTGACCTGGTAGTTTATAACCACTAAAAATTGTGGAATAGGTCATGTGACCTAGATAGTCTAGTGCACTATTGTTTACCCCGATCCAGGGTGTGGATCATGTTTATTAATATAAACTGCTTGGTGGCAGTTGATCACTTGGTGGAGTGGATATGTCTCAGCTTGAGACTTTACCACATGTCTTATCTACTTTGTTATTTATTGTAGTTTTTCTCTACTTTACTATATATTTCAAAAAAACTAGATTATACGTTTATAGATAGTCTGGGATAGGAGTTACAATTGATTTTCCTTATTAGAATAACTTCAAAAGTAGTATCAATAATTCATATTTATATTAATGAGAATTAATCAATATTATGAGAGGTTATTTTAATAGTCAAACTTTAGTAACTATATTACCTTGATTAACTGGGAAGTAATCATTTTATTGGGGAACATTTTTTATATAACCTTTTAATGAATTATTTTAATTAATACTCTATTCACCCCCTCTTGAGTACTCTACTTCGACCAAAAGACAAATTATTGGTTGTTAAGTTATAATCCCATGATACAGGGTTCCATTATAGTCGTTCAATGAACTGGATAATGATGATATTGTTGAAAACTACTAAAAGCTAGTATAATTAGTAAACACCTAAAATATGACAGATTTAATATGATATATGTTACTCATAAGAGAACATTGGATACGATCAACTAGAAACATGCATTATTGTAAATTGTTGAAAATGATTATATTGGGAGTGAATTATTATGAATGATGTGACTTCATATGATTATATGAATTCTAAAAACATATAACTTATTCTTATGTTATGTCTAAATTTCTCATGATTGATAATTTATTATACAACACTCATAATTCCTATATCATTTTGTAACAATACGTTATTTTATGTTTCTGTATTAATTATCATTAATTGATTTTATATAATTATTGTAATTCATTATCATGGTATGATACCCATATATTAATATTATGTTCACATGTGATACTTAATTGATTTCAATTTTGTTTACACTTGCTATGAAACTGATCTAACCATTTCATATATTTCCCATCACTAGGTTGTGAGGAAATGTTTGAAGTTTTATATTTTTATGAAGGTTTATATTTGAGAATAAATTAGTTAAAATGATGCAGATATATTATGTACAAGTTTTAATGTGTTAATGTATCTAGAGAAAACCAACTATTTTGGTTCTACCCTTTATTATAATTCTATATAATAAATATTCATTTATTAGGTCATAATATTTATACATGAATGTTTGTGTAACATTTTTTTTGTATCTACAAATAGTTTATTAACTATTGAAAATATAATGATTTAGGATAATACAATGTATAAGAGAACATCCTATTATATGGTAAAGAAGGTTGTATTGATTCCATAAGAAAATATATCTAGGTTTTGATATAACAATTGGATTTGTTTTTGGAATAGATGTATCTAGTGGTAATTACCACATTTTTGGATGAGTATATCTCATTCTAATATGGTGCATGGTGAATGGGATCTTATGGTGAACCTAGTTTTTCACTACCTAGAGATATTTTTAGATTAATTGACAATTTATTAATAAACTATTATGAAGGATTGAGTAAGATAATTAATATGGATGTACCTCATTTATAACTAAGATTTCATAGGTGGAAAATGAGGTTTCTTTTCATAGAAATTAATTGAATTATATTTTATGGTTAGATGAAAAATCATTTCTATTTCTCATACTATGGTTAGAATTTTATTTAGTGGCTAGAACCAAGAGTAATTCTCATAATGTTGATTGTGATAGATGATACAATAATTGTCCCCATAAATAAAATTAAATTTGAGATGGAATATAATCATTTATTATTGTGGTTAATAACATATATCAATATATAATTAACATACTCAATAAAGGGGGGCTTACAAATAAATCAAAATAATTGAAAATTTATTTTCAAGAAGATCATTAAAGAAAGAATATCCCACATCATATATGTCTAGAATGTGGGAAAAAGAAACCTGGGAGTTGTTTGAGAGGAATGGGAAGTTATTTTATTTATTTATTTGAATGGAATTGAGAAAGTAATTGTCAATGAGAATTTAAGAGTTCAATTGGGGAAATGATGTTTATCCAATGGTAATGTTTATAGTTAATTGTCTTATGTGTCAAGAATTTTGAGATTATTTCAGTCAATGTCATTATCTAAGGGATAACTATTTGACCAAGGAATGAACTATGATATGACAATTGTTGAAGTAGAATAAGTAATGAGTTTATGGAATTTTATTTGATAATTATAAAATAGAAGTTGTTTGTTAATTATATTATAGTTATAAGATTAATTATTGTTCTATAGATTGTTCAAAATTAGTTTTACTGAATGATTTTTCAAAATATGTATAATGGTATCATTATCCTAGATAATTCCATTAATGGTAAGGTGATATTTTTTTCATGAACATAATTTAGGGACAAATAACCCTTCATATATGCCTAAGGATTATATGATAATGTTTATGTTGGATAAAGAGTTGAATTTTATTGATAACGTATGTTGGATAATATTTCTGACCATGAAATTTAATAGTGATTTTATTACATATTAATTTATGTTATCATTTATAAAATTATTATATTTCTTGATTAATGGATGATATTGGATAGCCTTTTTTCATTTGATGAAAAAATATAGAGTTATATTTTCAATTCATATATGTTTTAATTGAGTTTTTTTGGGACTCTAATTATTATCACGTTTTAGGAAAATATATGATCAAGGTATTAACATGTTTGGTATGTTACATTAATAGAAACATTATTTTTTGGGGATTAAAGTTTATCTGATTTTAGAGATTTTTGAACTTATTTCTAATTTTTTGAGTTTCAAATTTGGTTAGTAATATTTTGGAGGAGTCTGTGGGTAATCTATTTATTGAGTCGTTGATTTTGATATATGGTAGTTATTGTTGTAGTTTTGGAAGTTTTAACATAATTTCATCAAATTATGATTTATCCCAATTTGAAATTTTTTTTTTACCAATTTTGGGTTTTGAAAATTTTGAGACAAAAGCAATGAATTTTCATCCTTTTATAAATGTTTTGATTTTTGAAAAGAAAATTTATGTTTTTAAGGCATGAAAATTTTATATTTCTTGTACATTATCAGAATAGGATTAATAAGAGGAGAAATACAATTGAGACAGAAAAATAAAGGAAGAAATTACATTTATGGATTTGATGAATTCATGTATGTCTATTATCTTATATTATATTGTAAAATAATTATCCACACTATACCCAAAACACCAATTTGAAATAGTTTTTTTGTTGATGTTTAGTAAAAATTTAAATGGTTCAAAAACGATGACTGAAAAATTCAAAAAATTGTTCCATTTACTCATGTCAACATTATTACAACGATTTTTTTCATAGTAGTTTTACTTCAAAATGGCTTAAACGACCAAAAATGAAATATCAGTTGTGTTTTTTATTTTTTAAGTTTTTTTATGTTTTCAAGTCTTTAAATATTTGTGTTTTTATTATTTATATATTACTTATTATTAATGTAGTATTTTTTAATTATTAATTATTTAATATTTTATATTTCTCATTTATTTATAGTTAATTTTTTTTTTAATTTTTTTTTTTTATAGATTATTTTTTTATTTATCTTATCTTTCATGAATATTCCACGTAGAAATTTGACATATATATATATATATATTGTGAGATTTGAACCTCTTACCTCTTGGTTATTCTACAAACACATTACAAACATCATCATGCTCTTCATGTGATGAGTAAAAATAATTTAATATTCAAATATTTATATACACAAATACAAATAAATATGTATACATAAATAATAATAATAATAAACAAAAATATAAAATAATATAAAATAATATAAAACCACTAAATACCAAATAAATAATAGATAATTTATAATGAATAATTTGTAAGTAACAAATAAATTTTTAATAAATAATTAATATCTAAAAAATAATCTATAAATAATAAATTTAAAATATAATATGGTATTAAATGATAAATAGTAAATAATAGTTAATAATAAATAATTATTATTTATTAATAATTAAATTCTAAAAATAGAAAATTAAAAAATTTATAAAATGATAAAGAACTAAGGAAATAATATATATATAACAAGTTAATGAGAAATAAATAGTAAAAAATAAATAATTAATAATGAATAAAGAATAAGTATATATATACACATTTAATAGATGTTAAATATATAATATATAATTAATAATTTTTTGATAAATAAAAAATAAAAAATTAATAATAATAAATAAATACTAAATATTTAATTAATTATATATATATATATATGATATTAATAATAATAAATAGTTATTAATAGATAATAAATATTAAATAAGCAATAAAAATTAATTAATAATTTAATAATGATACAATGATAAATTAATAATTAATGATAAATCAATAATATCACAAAAAAGTATAAATAATTGATCAATTAATAAATAATAAATTAATATACAGTAAAAAATCATTCAAGGTATTAGAGGTTACATGTAATGTAAATGAAAACACACATAAATATTAAATATTAAATATTAAATATTAAATAATAAAAAATAAAAAATATACATATTTACATATAACATTATTAAAACACAAATTTATATATATGAGTTATATATATTTGTTATAGATATATATGTTATATATACATATAAATTTACATAATTGTATATAGATTCAAGAACAAAGACATAGACACACACAAAAACCAACCAACAAAATTCATAAAAATTAATTTACCAACATCATATATATGAACATTCATTAATGTACATAAATAAAAATAGAAATAAATAAATATCTGCATATATATAATGAAATTTAAATAAATATAAATAAATAAAAATCTTTATTACATTAATATTTTGAAACACATAAATATATATAATGGTATTTCATCATTTATATATCAACACAAGTAAATATAAATATATAAAAACCCTTTTAATAAAAAAATATAATTAAATACATCTAAATCATTATAAATCTTTCTAAATAAAGGAAATTATTCATAAGTAGACTTAAATCTCCAGTCATAGATTAAATAATATTTAATTTTAAATACATATTGATAATGATATATAAATTATATATAAATACACATACAAGTATATATATACTTACATATATATAATAGATAGAAAGTACAAAAAATAGGTAAAACCATAATAATACCAATAACATAAAATCAATAGCAATATGAATCCATAGAATATAATGAAATTTAGTTTAACAAGAATATAATGAAATTCTTAAATAATGGTGAAATCACATATAATGTTAAAAAATCAATGCATAAAAAATTAGTTATTGAGGTGTAATGGCCAGGACCTTCTGGCCCATCGCATTGTGAGGAATCAAGTGCAGGAGAATTTCAGGGGAGTACCATTTTTTTAGGGGAAGAGGAGAGGTTGTCTTTAAAAAATATAGATGAAACCAATATGATGGAGTAGAGCATGAAACTACTCTTTAGGGGTGGATTTTGTTTTGTGGAGGAGATGGTTGTGACGTAGGGGTGTTTCGTTATGTCGTCCGGGAGGTGGAGGATACAATTTTGTGGTTTGGAGGTAGAATTTTTGGGGCTATAGACAATTTTATAAGGGGGTGCACCATATAGCCTACACTATGACATAGTCCCTCATCAAAAAATTATGGTTGTGGTGTGGAGACGCTGGATATGTAGTCCAGTCCTGAGAGACTATTTTTGTTGGTTCGTCTTATTAGAGAATCACTAAGGCATGGAAATTGCATTGTAGTGTTTCCTTTCATGGATTTGGGTTTTTCAATGAGAAGGATATAAATGTCATTTTGTCCTTATTCTTATATTATGGGATTAGTGGTGGGGAGAGATCTGTGAATCTTAGTGGGAGCCTTGATCGGAAAGTATACTTCGTGGTCCTCCTAACTACATCATAGCCTACCTCATTTTTAGTCATTATGAAGGGTGGAAATAATGGATATGATATGGTATTATATTTTATATACCAACTATAACTTTTAAAAAAAATCAATCCTGAACACCATTCCTTTGTATCTCTTATTTCATGGGTGGACCAAGTGTGTGCTAAAGAGAAAATTTATCCCCCATCTAATGGATTTAGATTTCATTGATGGATATTAATTCTTTGGATGTAATGGAGAGTATAAACCATGTTCTATCAATATATTCATTATATTACATTGTCTGATAGGGATTGTATCAAAGATATTCTAGATTATTTGGTAGAGTTTTGAGAAGATGTTATTTTGGGGTGTTATTAGTTTAACCAGGGTGTTATCTTCATTTTGGTGTTGGGAGTTGTCTTCATTTGACCAAATATTTCAAAAAAGATCTACGAACAATGTTTGAGGTGGTGATTAATTTGTTTCTATCATAGTATATCATGATCGATGATTTTACTATATTTATCTCCCAAAACAATGGTTGGATATGGCTTTAAAAATATAAATTAATTGAATTAGTTATTTTTATGTGTAAGGGGAATAAAATCAAAATTTTTACTATTTTCATATTTTATTCAATATTTTGAATTTTATGGGAGAAATTAACCACTAAAATTGATGGTTTTGGGGTGTCTCTTTTGGTAATGTAGCTGGGATTATAGAATCCAGGTTATGTGTTATTTATTTTTCATCACATTGATTTAAAATAGATAATGACTTATGCAAGCTAATGGATTGGTTGAACAAGAAAATACAGCTTCTGTGAGAATGTTATTGAATAAATCAGTGAAATTGATCAATAAATCCTATACCAAATCAGAAATATTTTATGTTATTAATATGCAATGTATTTGTGAAGGTAGATGCATGTTGTGTCTTTTTACTCTGGATGTGATGCATGGGAAGTACCTTTGTTTTTTCTTGTCTATGGTGAGATATGCCACACATGTTGGGGTGTTGTGAAATGAGAGGTGGTATGTGATGAAATCTGGTTGATATGTGGTTGACATAATGAGATGATTATGGATGTTAAATGGTGGTGATGTGGGGGATTCACGCGTGATAAGGGGTATGAGGATGATGATTATTTTGTTGATGGGTGGTTGTGTAATAATTGATGTTGTGTAGATTATTTTGTGCTAGATTCCTATGTGGTAATGGAATGAGTTGGTTAATGCTGAATTGATGTTTTATGGTGTAATCTCTTAAAAATTGTTTGTAATTATTTTTAAATCATGTGGAATTCTGTTGAGATCAGATGCACTGATGACACCAGATTCTGAGGCCCGGTGATCCTAGAATAGAATTTTAACCATTTTTTTACTTCACATAACTAAAAGTGAGAGTGGGTTATTCTAACCTTTAATCTGGTGCTCAGTTCTAAATTCTGATGGCACTGTTTAATTTAGAACATCGGGGTTTTCCTATAATGGACCTATCATCGACTGTCAAGGGTCACTAGAAAATTTAAATTTCAGACTTTTCAAAAAAAATAACGTAAAAAGATATTTTATTTTTTTTTCCAAACTTTTGGGTTGTAGCACGAAATTGTTGTGGTGTGGCAGCAAAGCAGTGACAAGTCACATTAAATGAAGCTCATTATTGACTTGTAAACATGAATCATAACGATGCGATGATGCAACATAACAGAAATGATGCGGCATGTTTTCTTTCAGTGGGGTAATGCGTTGGAGAAAGGAGGATCAATTGGTGGAATTATTCTAATGAACCTACAATGAGAATTCCTTACAATTACAAACAACAAATGTCAGTGAATTTCCAGTGACTTCAACTCACA
Source organism: Viscum album (assembly GCA_963277665.1). Taxonomy (NCBI): domain Eukaryota; kingdom Viridiplantae; phylum Streptophyta; class Magnoliopsida; order Santalales; family Viscaceae; genus Viscum; species Viscum album. The sequence goes on along the minus strand of OY728159.1, from coordinate 718,720,534 downwards.
TCATAGAATGGAACTGGAAAGCGATGACCCCCAATGAAATTTAATCCCCCACAAACAGACAACTTCAACGATGAACACCATTGAGTTGGGGGTATATTTTTTTATGTTCTCCCATTCTTTGTTCTAAAATGAATAATGTTAATCAACCCACAAAAATGTTGATCTGCGTATCATTTGTTCTTGAATGAGGGTTCCTTTTTCTTGGCATTTTTTTATCTCACATGATAAAATTGTGATATAACTTCAATTATATATCTCATTTTTCTAAAACTCTAACGTGGAGTTCCTAGGCCAAGATTCACACGGCTTGAGCGCATCATCCTTGTGTGTTTTGTGAATTCATTGTGGATGCATCTTCGAAATGGAGGCAAAGAGGATTTGAGGCCATCAAAGAGAAGATGTCATCCCCAAAGGCCATAGGCTCAAGAAGAATAAAGAATAGACTACTAGAGCATGACTAGTGGTCTGCGATGGTCGCCATGGGTGGATGGAGGTGGGCTACGATGCCGCGTCGAAAGAAATGTTGTGGCCAGCCTGAGCTGCGGTGTTGTGGCAGGAGCCAATGACCTCCCTAAAGGTGGTTGGAGGCAGACAGATGTGTCCACCCAACCGCGTTAGTGCACCTCAGATGTGGCACCATGTCTTGCATCATGCCGCAAGGCCGTGTTCAACCTACCATAGTGGATGTGGTGGCCTCACGAACCACCCACGAGGGAGGGGAAGATGCGGATTCCATCCGCGTCCCAGCCAGGTGAGAGATGGTATGCTTATGACAGACCAGACATGGAACGAGCCACCCCATTGGGATGGATACATGACCCAATTGTTCGGACGTAGGCTGGGCTGGATCCGGGTCAGGTCAGACTGACTGGGTCGGACCAGACCCATGCCCGACTGGTCCCTTGGTAATAAAACGCCATTATCATTCAAACCGGGCATCTGATTGACAAGACATTTGCGGCATTGGAACCCTCACAATGAGTTGGATCTTTTGGAATAGTCTATTTAGTCAGTAATGGATGTTTAAATATGACAAATGGATTGACTAATTCTACTCCTATAATCAACCACACTATGTGTGGAATCCCTATTGTTGGATGAGACCTAAAGACTGCTGACAAGTAACCCAATGTGGATCAACAATGATGGCCCAGTGGGAAGCATCTATATGTGTTAGTCCCACAATGGGGAGTGGATCTGTGTGACCTGGCAGAACCACGGTACTCGATAGGATGAGTACTGTCCGACCCGTCCTCGGGGCCCGTGCCGTGACTACCCCAAGCCCGCCTTCCATAGGCCAGGGGCTGGCGACTAGCACCAAGTCGTAAATCCCATCAAAAAGGGAAGGCATTGCCTTTGAAAAGTAAACAAGCACCACAGAGTAGGCAAGAGGAAAAGTAAACACTAAGTAAAAACTGTACAAGCTGTGCTAAAAGTAAAAGGGGCTGGAAATACAAGTCCAACTGTAAAGTACAACTGAAAGGAAAAACATCAACTAAAAAGGGAAAACTGCAGCGTCGAGCCGTCCTTTGGAAGTCCCACCTGAAGGGTGGGTACAGATAGCCTCCACTGCTCCTCGGGTCCACCTGACCGCTCCGAGTACGTCCCGCCCAGTGGTCCACCTCCATGTACTGTCCTGCTCCGCACGCCTCCACCACGGTCAGCGCTATCTGTCGTCTGCAACCAACACAACGTAGTGCGGGCAAAGCCCGTGCAGGGGTGAGTATAAGCTACTCAGTAGGGACCCCCGAGACCCCCGAAGGTCTCCCAAAATCCACAAAGGATAATCCACAAAGGAAAGATACAATCACGAAGTAACATCTGATACGGCTTAGGTATATGCCTATATATATATCTAAGTCATCAATTCCCGTTCGGCTCCAACGCCCAAGCCCAAGCATAACCCAGTCCACACAGGAAAGAAAAACGTATACCCACACAGGATAACTCAACACAAACCACAAAGGAGAGTAAACAGTAAACCCACACAGGATAGCTCAACACAATCCACAAAGGAGAGAAACACAAGATTCAGCTCACACAGGTATACTTCTTCAGATGACGATAAAGATGATCACTGAACCATCTAAGTCGTCGGACCCACTAAGGATCGATAGGTACTAACCCCGCAGTGACCCACACAGGATCGGACCCACACAGGTTCGGGCCCACGCAGGACCTGTAGGCGCTGGCACACACAGAACCGCTGAGCGCTGACCCACACAGGATCGGACCCACACAGGATCGGTAGCACTGATCCACGTAGGATCGCTGAGTGCAGTAGTCGTCACAGTCCACTGAGGAGCTCTGTACAGTCGTCGCCGCAGTCCACTGAGGATCTCTGCATGGTCGTCGTCGGAGTCCACGGAGGATCTCTGCACAGTCCTCGCCGCAGTCCACTGAGGATCTCTGCACGATTGTCGCTGTCGAAGAAGCAGTCGCAGCCAGCATTAGGGTTCCCGCACACAGCAAGCTCGTTCGGGAGGGTCCGCTCCACGAGCCGAGAGGACGATACATCAACTGACACAAAGTCCGAAGTTGATGTATCCAAAAGTTCTGTATCGTCAATAGGAACTCAACGTCGCAGACGGCGCGTCAATTGGACCCCCAGTCTGAGAGTTATTGGCCTTTTCGTCCCAGGGGCCCGGTTGGTTTTTAAGGAAAAACGAACCTGACCGTACTCCACCTGCGTACAAACCTCGGGCGGAGTAAGCCAAAATATCCGTCACACTTAGAGGAAACTAACAAAGCTGACGACACGTCAATCAGATGTCCGTAGCTCAAGATATGAGCGATTCCGCTCCGAGGGCCCAGTTGGTTTCGTGTACGAACCAACCCGGCCGAACCCAAAGTATTCCGAAACTTGAGTGCGATAAACCGAAACGACCGACTCGCTCCATGAATTGCGTTGCCGCTGACGGCGAGTTGTTTGGAGGTCCGTAGCTCAAGTTACAAGCATTTGAACGAAAGTCGGCCGAAGACGGGGGGTTCGGGCCCGGGGCGACCTGGCCCGACCCCCCCTGGTTGGCCCGAACCGGGTCGGGTCCGGCTCGGCTCGGCCGAGCGGCCGACGCGGGGGAAAGCCGCCGCCACGCGTGACACCCCCGCGGCACCCGCGGGGTGTCTGCCAGACAGCCAGACGTGCCATGTGACAACCCCGCGCCACCCGCGGGGTGCTGCGCTGGACACCCGCGGGGTGCCGCGTGACAACCCCGCGGCACCCACGGGGTGTCGCGCTGGACACCCGCGGCACCCGCGGGGTGCCGCCAGACAACCCCGCGGCACCCGCGCGGTGTCGCGCTGGACACCCGCGGCACCCGCGGGGTGCCGCCGCCTCCGGCCGCCGGAGTCGCTCCGGTGGCCCGTTTTCCTTCCCGTCTGCGCCGTTGTTCCTCCCGGGTTCCGTTCTTTACTGCGGGATCATCAAACATCCGTTGCGGCACGTTCCGTCGTCGCCCGCCAAATCCGCACAAAACGAAGAACGACGGAGGGTCGTCGGGCCGTGTTCGTTTGGCCCGCACCCTTCGCGTTAGATATAAACAACCAGGAGAATTTTATTCCACACAGGAAACAACAATTTTAATAAAATAAAATTGTTTCTTTGATTCCGGTTCTTTAATTTTTAAAGAATGTTCACGGGAATATAAGGAGGGGTATTTCCAAAAAAAAAATCCCTACCTCGCTGACCATCGCGCGCGGGCGTTCTTCGCGGAAAAGCTCGTCGCGGAAGAGAGGGATCGTCGCGTCGTCGCGGAAACCGGCGTTGAGTCGGTGAGCTCAAGAGACAAAGAACAACAGATTTAAATCATAAATAATTAAATCTGTGTTTAAAACCAAAATATAAGAACCTTGTGAGGAAATCCGAAATCACTCACCTCAAACGGTCGGTGATCAGAGATCGGAGCGGGGAAGAACGTCTCGGACGGAAGCGTCGTCGATTTCCGGGTTCGGAGTTCTTCGCATTCTTCGCGTTCTTCGCATACTTCGCGTTCTTCGCAAGGGAGAAGAAGAAACAAGGATCCTCTCAAATCTTCTCAAAAGATTTTGGTTGGTCTTATTTTATTAATATGCCACCACACGAAAACAGGTTAAGAAACGATTGAATTAATTCGTTGAATTAATTCATCAAAAGAAACAGGCCATTTAATTCATGAAATAAACCGCCCAATTAAATGGTCTGTTAATATTTTAAGAAACACGTTAGTTGACTTTTATTAAGACGGGTTTTCACGGGTGCGTTTCTTAGCGGAAAGAAACGGCGGGGCTCGTGCGGGCCCCACCTCACAAATATCCTACCAAGGGGGTAGGATATTTCTGGATAGCATCCTATCCAGTTCAACTCAGTTCAAGCCTCCTTTAAGTGGCTTCAAGTGGCTTCCAAGTGGCTTAAGTGAAATAAAATAAAGTTGTCGAAAAATTATTTTAGTTTTTAACTTTAAGCCCGAAAATTAAAAACCACACCCGAGCAAACGCAACTCCGGAAGAGGCGTTTCTAAGAGAATACCGGTGTTGCGATTTCATCGGTGCCCTCAGAATTTGATTCCGGGCACCGGTTCAAAAGTTAGAAAACCCCGCTCATCCGTTCACTGAACGTACCCGAGCCAAACTTCAGAAAATTATTCCGGGCACACCGGGCCTCGGAATCAGGTGCCGTCAGAAACTGCGCTCTTGTAAAATTCCAAAGAAAAATTAAGAAAATAAATTTCCTTGATATTTACGGGTCTTTACATTACTCCCACTTCACGACTTTACGTCCCCGTAAAGATACATCAAAAACTAGGGAAACAAAAGTGGGTACTGAGCACGCATCTGAGCCTCCCGCTCCCAAGTGCTCTCCTGGAGGTTCCCGTGCTGCCATCTGATGCGCACAAGAGGAATCGATCACCCACGTAGGAACCTCTCCTGTCGATCCTCTATCTACACTGGGACCTCCACAAAAGTCGCCCCATCATCCACGTCTAGCTCCCCATAGTCAATGATGTGCGTCGGGTCGTGCACGTATCTCCTCAGCTGGGATACGTTGAAGACGTCGTGCACCCGGTGCAACTGAGGTGGCAGAGCCAGGCGATAAGCCACCTCGCCAACCCTGCTGAGGACCTGGAAGGGTCCGATGAAGCGTGGAGACAACTTGCCGCCTCGGCCAAATCTCCTCAAACCACGTCGAGGTGAGACCCGCAAGAAGACGTGGTCGCCATCCTCGAACTCTAGTGGCCTCCGCCTCCTGTCAGCATATGACTTCTGCCGGCTCTGAGCTGTCCTCATCCGCTCCTGGATGACCTGGACCTTCTCTGTCGTGGCCCGGACCATCTCTGGTCCCACAAGTGCTGACTCCCCAGGGTCTGTCCAGCACAAAGGGGATCTGCAAGGCCTTCCGTACAACGCCTCGTTGGGTGCCATCCCGATGGTGGAGTGGTAGCTATTGTTGTACGCGAACTCCACCAAGGGTAGGTGGTCCTCCCAGCTGCGACCAAAGTCGAGGACACATGCGCGGAGCATGTCCTTGATAGTTTGAATGGTCCTCTCCGTCTGACCATCCGTCTGAGGGTGAAAGGCGGTGCTCAGACGTAGCCGCATCCCGAACGCCTCCTGCAACTGCTTCCAAAGCCGGGAAGTAAAACGAGCGTCCCGATCGGAGACGATAGTCGATGGCACACCGTGAAGTCGTACAATCTCCTGAACATAGAGACGCCCCAAGCTCTCCACTGAGCCCTGCTCTCGGATGGGTAAGAAGTGTGCCGACTTGGTGAGTCTGTCAACAATCACCCAAATGGAGTCGTGACCTCTGGAAGTGGGTGGAAGTCCAGTCACAAAGTCCATAGATATCCCGTCCCACTTCCACTCTGGGACCTCCAAGGGTTATACCAAGCCTGCTGGTACCTGGTGCTCTGCCTTCACCTACTGGCAGGTGAGGCACCGTGAAACGAACTCTGCCACAACCTTCCTCATGCCCGGCCACCAGTGCTGTCGCCTGAGATCCTGGTACATCTTCGCCACTCCATAATGTACCGCCAAAGGAGAAGTGTGAAACTCTCTCAGCACCTCCTCTCGTAAAGCGACTGGTACCAAGGTACGTCTTCTGAAAAGGACATCGTGCTCTGCTCCAAGGGAGATACCATCAGGTGCCTGTCCCGATGATATTTGTGCACGCCGTGTCTCACAGTCAGCAACCCCACGCTGTGCCTCTCTGACCTGCTGTAGAAGTGGAGGAGAGACTGTGAGAGACTGAAGGAAGGCTGCTCCGTCTCTATCCACGAAGGATATCTATAAAGCGGCTAGCTGCTCTGTCGCCTCCTCAAGTAGCTGGATGCCCGTCCTCCTGCTGAGGTCATCAGCCACCACGTTCCCCTTCCCAGGAGTATAGACTATCTCAAAGTCATAGTCCTAGAGGAACTCGAGACATCACCGCTGTCTCAGGTTCAGGTCCTTCTGAGAGAAGATGTACCTGAGACTCTGGTGGTCAGAAAAGACTGTGAAGCGCTCGCCCATCAGAAAGTGTCGCCATGTCTTCAGGGCGAAGACCACTGCTGCCAACTCCAAGTCATGGGTAGCGTAGTTCTGCTCATGAGGCCTCAACTAACGTGATCCGTAGGCAATCACGGCCCGCTCCTACATCAGGACACACCCGAGTCCGGTCCCTGATGCATCGCAGTAGACTACGTATCCAACTCCCTCCTCAGGCAACCTCATGATAGGTGTGCTGGTCAACCTCTGCCTCAGCTCCTGGAAGCTCTTCTGACATCTGTCTGACCACACGAAGGGTTTCCCCTTCTTCGTCAATGCTGAGAGTGGGGCCGCAACTCTGGAGAAGTCCGACACAAATCTCCGATAGTATCCGTCTAGGCCCAAGAAACTCCGCACCTCTGTCACGCTCTTGGGTGGCTCCCAAGCTAGCACTGCCTCGATCTTCGCGGGATCCACTGCAACTCCCGCCTCAGAAATGAAGTGCCCCAAGAAGTGGACCTCACATAACCTGAACTGACACTTCGAGAGCTTTCCATAAAGATGGTGCTCTCAGAGTGTGTCTAGTACAACACGTAGGTGGTAGGCGTGCTCCTCCTCCGTCGTCGAGTACACCAAAATGTCGTCGATGAAGACTACTACAAATCGATCGAGGTATGGCTGGAATATCCTGTTCATGAGGCTCATGAACACTGCTGGAGCGTTGGTCACACCGAAAGGCATAACCAAGAACTCATAGTGGCCATACCGACACCTGAAGGCCGTCTTCTGCACATCCTCGTCTCGAACTCTGAGCTGATGATAGCCTGACCTGAGGTCTATCTTCGAGAACCACCGTGCTCCCTTGAGCTGGTCGAAGAGGTCATCAATCCTGGGTAGCGGATACTTGTTCCTCACTGTCACCTGGTTCAGGCGATGATAATCGTCACACAGTCGCAAGCTCCCGTCCGCCTTCTTGGCGAACAAAATCGGGGAATCCCAGGGAGAAACACTGGGTCGGATGAACCCCTTGCCCTGCAAGTCCTCCAACTATACCCGCAGCTCTCGAAGCTCAGCGGGGGCCATCCAATATGATGGAGTGGATATCGGGGCTGTCCCGGGGTACAGGTCAAAATAAAAGTCTACCTCTCTGCGAGGAGGTAGTCCTGGAACGTCGTTGCGAAAGACGTCCGCGTACTGATCCACCACTGCAGGAAAACTAGGACTCTGCACGTCAACTGCTCCCAGGATGAGGCTAGCCAACTGATGAGTGATGGGCTGACCTCTCCTCTGCGTGAGTCCATCCTGTGCTGCTAGGGCTCCCTTCTCACCGGTGAAGGTGAACCTGCTCCCGTCGGTGCGCACACATCACGCCTTGCGCCTAATGCAGTCAATATGAGCATGGACCGTAGATAACCAATCCATGCCCAAGATGACGCCGTAAGGCCTCGACGCCACTACAAGAAGATCCTAGCCGAAGCTCTCGCCTCCTAGAGTAAGCTCACACTGCCGGCACCAGTGCGTAATCGTCGAGTCTGCTCCCGTAGGAGTCTCTAGCCGTAAGGATCGAGCCAACGGCTCTGTCGGAATCTCCGAGCTCCGAACAAGGGCAGTGGCTATGAAAGAGTGACTCACTCCCGTGTCTATCAGAACTACAGCAAGGGTGGAATAGACACAGATCGTACCTCGAATCGTCTCTGGCGCGCCGTGGTCGTAGGCCTCCACTGCCTGGAGCTGAGCCTGTCTTTGCCCGCCAGCTCCCTGTGGTCAGGGCGGGCCTCCTGGTGGTGGTTGTGGCAGAGCCTCAAAGCGTCGCCCACCACCTGCTGCTCGGCCAGCTCCTCTGCCTCGTCCGCCTCCTCCCTGCGGACCGCCACGGGCGACCCTCTGCCTCTGCCTGGGTGGTCCCTCCACCGTCTGCTGGCCCTCGGTATGACGGGTCAGGCAGTCACGAGCCATGTGGCCCCGCCCGCCGCACTCGTAGCACTGCCTGCCTCTCGGAAGACTGGCTCCGGGCTGGGTGTCCTACACTGCTGAGCCAGTGTCCCGAGGTTGCCTGCTAGAAGGTCTGGTCCGCCTGGAACCCTGAGTCATCCGCCGACTACCAGCTACCGAAGACTCCGCTATCTGCCGCCCTGCAGTAGGTCTCGCTGTGGACTCAGCCAGGAAGCTCTCGATCAAGAGGGCTCGCTCCAGTACTCCTGCCTGGGTCGGGATGCTGAGGGAGATCAGTGATGCCATGATATCATGTCTCAAACCCTGCTCGAAGGTCCGGGCCCGGAAGAAGGGGTCCCGTACCATGTCTTTCGAGTACCGAGAAAGGTCAGTGAACCTCGCCGCGTACTGAGCGACTGTCAAGCTGCCCTGCCGCAGCTGAAGAAGCTCCTGAATGCGCACTGCACGGAGGGTGGCTGGGACGAACTCTGAGCGGAAGAGACCCTCGAATTCTGTCCAGATGTGGGTGGCCTCATCGTGTACCTGTAGCATCAGGCTCCACAATCGTCCTGCTGCTGCGTGCAGTAGGCTCGCCGCGAGGATCTCCATGAGGTCTGCTGGTGTCCTCACTAGCCTGAAAACTCGGACGACCACCTCCAGCCAGTCCTCGGCTGCCTGGGGGTCCGACTCCCCACGGAACCTGGGTGGTCGCTGGTGCTGGAACTCGTGCAGAGCTCCGAGGCATCGTGCGTCGTCAGCTTCCAGTGCTGTAAGCATTGGCGGCTCGGCGGGTAAAGGTACCGCCGATGCCTCTGCTGTCAACGGGCCCTGTACCGAGGCCTCGTTGCTCGGCGGGCTGTCGTCGCGCACTACTCTAGGAACCCTAGCTAGCTGCTATCGTCGCGCCATCTTGAAAAGGAAACATGTGCACCAAGGTCAGAACAGTATACCTGGTGAGCTGACACAAGTAATCACAATGAAAACATGAAACACACATGCAATCAATGTTTTCGTGCATTAAGTCGGAAATCAGAAGTCAGGGTCCTGGTGTATGGATACGTCGGCCGCCGCACCAACACTGGACTCCCTGGACTGATAACCACACTCAATACGCTAAACACTATTTCTTCACATAGAAGAAAGATCAGAGTCTGCGGTAGAACCGACCACCTTTGATACCAATTTGTCACGACCCGTCCTCGGGGCCCGTGCCGTGACTACCCCAAGCCCGCCTTCCATAGGCCAGGGGCTGGCGACTAGCACCAAGGCGTAAATCCCAACAAAAAAGGAAGGCATTGCCTTTGAAAAGTAAACAAGCACTACAGAGTAGGCAAGCGGAAAAGTAAACACTAAGTAAAAACTATACAAGCTGTGCTGAAAGTAAAAGGGGCCAGAAATACAAGCCCAACTGTAAAGTACAACTGAAAGGAAAAACAGCAACTAAAAAGGGAAAACTGCAGCGTCGAGCCGTCTTTTGTAAGTCCCACCTGAAGGGTGGGTACAGATAGCCTCCACTGCTCCTCGGGTCCACCTGACCGCTCCGAGTACGTCCCGCCCAGTGGTCCACCTCCAGGTACTGTCCTGCTCCCCACGCCTCCACCACGGTCAGCGTTGTCCGTCGTCTGAAACCAACACAACGTAGTGCGGGCAAAGCCCGTGCAGGGGTGAGTATAAGCTACTCAGTAGGGACCCCGAGACCCCCGAAGGTCTCCCGAAATCCACAAAGGATAATCCACAAAGGAAAGATACAATCACGAAGTAACATCTGATACGGCTTAGGTATATTCCCATACATATACCTAAGTCATCAATTCCCGTTCGGCTCCAACGCCCGAGCCCAAGCACAACCCAGTCCACACAGGAAAGCAAAACGTATACCCACACAGGATAACTCAACACAAACCACAAAAGAGAGTAAACAGTAAACCCACACAGGATAGCTCAACACAATCCGCAAAGGAGAGAAACACAAGATTCAGCTCACACAGGTATACTTTTTCAGATGAAAATGAAGATGATCACTGAACCATCTAAGTCGGCGGACCCACTAAGGATCGATAGGTACAAACCCCGTAGTGACCCACACAGGATCGGACCCACACAGGATCGGGCCCACGCATGACCTGTAGGCGCTGGCTCACACAGAACCACTGAGCGCTGACCCACACAGGATCGGACCCACACAGGATCAGTAGCACTGATCCACGTAGGATCGCTGAGTGCAGTAGTCGTCGCAGTCCACTGAGGATCTCTGTACAGTCGTCGCCGCATTCCACTGAGGATCTCTGCACGGTTGTCGCTGTCGAAGAAGCAGTCGCAGCCAGCACTAGGGTTCCCGCACACAGCAAGCTCGTTCGGGAGGGTCCGCTCCACGAGCCGAGAGGCTGATACATCAACTGACACAAGTCCGAAGGTGATGTATCCAAAAGTTTCGTATCGTCAACAGGAACTCAACGTCGCAGACAGCGCATCAATCGGACGCCCGGTCTGGGAGTTATTGGCTTTTTCGTCCCAGGGGCCCGGTTGGTTTTTAAGGCAAAACCAACCCGACCGTACTCCACCTGAATCCAAACCTCGGGCGGAGTAAGCCAAAAGATCCGTCTCACTTAGAGGAAACTAACAAAGATAACGACACGTCTATCGGACGTCCGTAACTCAAGATATGAGCGTTTCCGCTCCGAGGGCCCGATTGGTTTCGTGTACGAACCAACCCGGACGAACCCAAATTATTCCGAAACTTGAGTGAAATAAACTGAAACGACTGACTCGCTCCAAGAATTGCGTTGCCGCTGACGGTGAGTCGTTTGGAGGTCCGTAGCTCATGTTACGGGAGTTTGAACGAATGTCGTCCGAAGACAGGGGGGTCCGGGCCTGGGGCGACCCGGCCAGACGCCCCTGGTTGGCTCGGCCCGGCCAGGGCCGGTACGGCTCAGCTCGGCCGAGCGGTCGATGGGCCGACGCGGGGGAAAGCCGCCGTCACGCGTGACACCCCCGCGGCACCCGCGGGGTGTCGGCCAGACAGCCGGACGTGCCGTGTGACAACCCCGCGACACCCGCGGTGTACCGCGTGACAACCCCGTGGCACCCGCGGGGTGTCGCACTGGACACCCGTGGCACCCGCGGGGTGCCACACTGGACACCCGTGGGGTGCCGTGCTGGAAACCCGTGGGGTGTCGCGGGGCAACCCCACGGCACCCGCGGGGTGTCGCGCTGGACACCCGCAGGGTGCCGCCGCCTCCGGCCGCCGGAGTTGCTCCGGTGGCCCGTTTTCCTTCCCGTCTGTTCCGTTGTTCCTCTCGGGTTCCGTTCATTACTGCAGGATCATCAAAAATCCGTTGCGGCACGTTCCGTCGTCGCCCGCCAAATCCTCACAAAACGAAGAACAGCGGAGGGTCGTCGGCCCGTGTTCGTTTGGCCCGCACCCTCCGCGTTAGAGATAAACAACCAGGAGAATTTTATTCCACACAGGAAACAACAATTTTAATAATATAAAATTGTTTCTTTGTTTCCGGTTCTTTAATTTTTAAAGAATGTTCACGGGAATATAAGGAGGGGTATTTCCAAAAAAAAAATCCCTACCTCGCTGACCGTCGCGCGCGGGCGTTTTTCGCGGAAAAGCTCGTCGCGGAAGAGAGGGATCGTCGCGTCGTCGCGGGGAGGCGTCGCGTCGTCGCGGAAACCGGCGTTGAGTCGGCAAGCTCAACGGACAAAGAAAAATAGATTTAAATCATAAATAATTAAATCTGTGTTTAAAACCAAAAGAAAAGAACCTTGTGAGGAAATCTGAAATCACTCATCTCAAACGGTCGGTGATCGGAGATCGGAGCGGGGAAGAACATCTCGGATGGAAGCGTCTTCGATTTCCGGGTTCGGAGTTCTTCGCATTCTTCGCGTTCTTCGCGTTCTTCGCAAGGGAGAAGAAGAAACAAGGATCCTCTCAAATCTTCTCAAAAGATTTTGGTTGGTCTTATTTTATTAATATGCCAACACACGAAAACAGGTTAAGAAACGATTGAATTAATTCGTTGAATTAATTCAACAAAAGAAACATGCCATTTAATTCACGAAATAAACTTCCCAATTAAATGGTCTGTTAAGATTATAAGAAACGCGTCAGTTGACTTTCATTAAGATGGGTTTTCACGGGTGCATTTCTTAGCGGAAGGAAATGGCGGGGCTCGTGCGGGCCCCACCTCACATATATCCTACCAAGGGGGTAGGATATTTATGGATAGCATCCTATCCACTTCAACTCAGTTCAAGCCGCCTTTAAGTGGATTCAAGTGGCTTCCAAGTGTCTTAAGTGAAATAAAATAAAGTTGTCGAAAAATTATTTTATTTCTTAACTTTAAGCCCGAAAATTAAAAACCACACCCGAGTAAACGCAACTCCAGAAGAGGCGTTTCTAAGAGAATACCGGTGCTGTGATTTCATCGGTGCCCTCAGAATTCGATTCCGTGCACCGGTTCAAAAGTTAGAAAGCCCCGCTCGTCCGTTCACTGAACGTACCCGACCCAAACTTCGGAAAAGGATTCCGGGCACACCGGGCCTCGGAATCAGGTGCCGTCAGAAACTGCGCTCTTGTAAAATTCCAAGGAAAAATTAAGAAAAAAAATTTCCTTGAAATTTACGGGTCTTTACAAGTACCTTAGAATGACCAAAGTGGTAATTGACTCTATGTGACCTGGCATTCCCACAATGGGGATCAGATCATTGTGACCCAATATACCCGTGATACTCATTCAGAATGAGTACTAGAACATTCAGAGTATAGTTTGAAGCAGCTCTGTGTGACCTAGCAGGCCCACTGTACTCATAGAGGAGGAGTTTTCCAGCATCCTAAGGTGTTCAATGAAATGACTGATTGGTCTTACTACACTACTCTAGATTATAACATGGGTGAGATATCTGGATTTGTGGTTTAATTTGGGTATCACTTTTTGGAATTTATTTGTTGGTTTGAGGTCCCTAGTGAGTATATTGTTACTCACCTATGGATGAGATTCTATTATACATGTTGTTTCTGGTGAAGATGATCTCCACCTTGATGGAGGACATGTTGGACCAGGACCTAGTTGTTCCTAGTGATACCATGCAGGAAGGTCATACATCTACGACTTCTAGAAGCTACTCTAAACTTATGCATCATGTGGGATTTTTAGAAGAAATATTTCAGAGTTTCCATGTAATTCCCTCTTTCCAGTTTGTCTTTTTTGGGTTTATATTCTAGGAAATTTTACATATAGTTTGTACTTTTACTCAGTGTTTGTTTAGTTTAATGCATGTTTATCTCTCCAATGTTGGGATTTGGATGCTTTTTTGTGCCTATAGGTAGTCAGGAAAATGCCTCGCACATGCGGGTTGACGACTTCTGCGCTAGTCGCCATCCCCTGGCCTTCGGGAGGTGGGCTTGGGGGATGTCATGGAACATGCCTTGAGGGACGAGTCTTGAAAAAAGTGGTATCAATGGAGTCATATCTACATCAATAACTAAGAGTCTGATGTTTTATGGTTAGGAAAGAGTATTTCATGTTTTGAGTTTGACTTTCAAATTTGTGGAGTCCAATATTGGTGCGGCGGCAGACATATCCATACCCTAGAAAAATGAATTCTTCTTTTCGACTCTATATAAAAAAAATGATTGCATGTATCATATAGGAACTAAGTGTTTCCTTATTTTCTTATTGAATAAATTTCATCTCACCAGGTATGATCTGTTGACTGTGGTCTATCTTGATCCATTTCTGGAAGCCTCTATATGGATGGCCAACCAGGATTCTTATACCTGTATGTGATGACAACTCACCTATCAATGAGGCACCCGTTCAAATACTCATGCTAAAGATGGCCCTACTATGTGGTGCGCCATTATTACCATCACCTATTGATTAGTAGTTACTACCAGCATTACCAGTAGAGGAATTCACGTAGGATCAGAACCTTACAAGATTTCTAGAGATAGAGACCACCCAGGTTCCGGGGAGAGAGAGATCCCGAGGCTGCTGAGGACATACTGTTGTTAGTGACACATGTCTTCCGCTTAGTGAGGACACTGCATGATGATATAGAGATCTTAACTGCAAGCCTTTTTTATGGATCAGTAGGGAGATGGTGAAGTTTGACGATTCTAACTCATGAAGAGATGAACCTATCTTGGGCTAACATCAATCAGAGTTTCCAAGAGGATTTCTTCACTACGAACTTGTGCTTAGTGCGCATACAAGAGTTTCTTCATCTAAAGCAGGGTAGCATGTTAGAGGATGACTACTCTGTCAGGTTTCTAGACCTCTCTTTCTACTCCATAGACATGCTGTCAGACCCTTTTTTCAGGTCCTGGACGATTGATTAGGGACTTGAATGGGAGATTAGGCAATCCATGTTGTCTCTCAACAACACCACTTAGGCTGGGGTGCTGGAGTGATCTCTTCCTATGGCGAGCTTCCAAGCAGAGCATGCACTGACCATCGGACCCACCAGAAAGCATTAGGGGGGAGATTCATTAGTAGTGAGTAGACGTTAGTAGATATGTGGAACCAAGTGGGTCATATTTTTAATGGGATTACCACATGACTCATGGTCAGAAGTGCGAGGCTCGTAGAGTAGAGTGAGTCAGTAGGGAACTAGTTGTGCTTCACATAAGGCAGACATGGACACATGGCTCCTGACTGTCTAATCTGCCATAGAGATGATCGAGGGACCATTAAGGCTGGAGAAGAGGTTCGAGCAAGGTGGCCCGTAGGGTGGCAGAAATGTCCGGGGACAGGCCAAGTGGCAGGCGGTGGATGGCGGTTTGAGATACTACCTCCACCACCCCCAAGTGCTCCACCATGGCCTCAGGGAGCAGACGGACATGGGAAAGATCAGCTTCAGGAAGTGGAGGAATACAACATATTTACTCCAGAGATGATTAGAGGTACGATATATGTATTCTACACCTTAGATGATGTTTTTATAGACATAGGTTCTGGTCACTCTTTCCCTGCCATGGACCTCATTTGAGTCTCATTGATTTTGGTGGAGCTATTACCTCAATCCATAAAATTATATACTCCTACAATAGGGGATTGGATGATTTCACACATGTTCCAGTACTGTGATATTACTCTAGGAGGTGAGAGATTTGTATAGGATCTCCAAGTAGCCGCATCGAGGCCTTATAATTTCATCTTGGGTGTGGACATGTTATCTAGAGTCTATGCTCATATCAATTGTATTTGGCGCAACGTTTGGTGTGTCTTTGAGGATGTGTCCAGCTATTCTTTCATCATTAAGAAGGGAACATTCAAAGAACATAATGGGATTTCTCAAGAGGAGGGTGCAACTGATCACCCTCGAATTGTCTAGCCTCACCCTTCGGGTGGAAGATGAGAGGAGTCCAGGATTTTCTATAGTTTAGGACGAGTATGAGGATGTCTTTCATAAGGATATTCTAGGACAAAATCTATGCAGGGAGGTAGAATTTGGAATTTCCTTTTACCTTGGGATGACACCGATATCCACATCGGCATATCTAATGGATCCCGCAGAGCTTTGTGAATTAATGGTAAAGTTGGATGACTTGAAGTGAAGGGCTTCGTGAGGCCCAGTGTTTCCACATGGGAAAACCTAGTGTTGTTTTTCAAGAATGAACAAGAGATCTTGGGGATATGCATGGAATTCAGGTGCCTTAACTAGGCGACCTTAATAAATAAGTATCCACTACCACATATTGATGACCTCTTCGATCAGCTGAAGGGAGTGAGGTGGTTCATAAAGATATACCTCATGTCAGGATATCATCAGCTTTGGTTATAGAATGAGGATGTACTGAATATAGAATTTAGATGTTGGTATGACCACAATGAGTTTTTTATGATGACTTCATACATGACCAATTCTACTACAGTGTTCGTGGGAATAATTAATAGGATCATCTATCCTTACCTTGATTGTTTCATGGTGGTCTTTATTGATGACATATTGGTAAAATTGAAGTTGTAGGAGGAGAAAGCTACACACCTATAGATAGTCCTGGATACACTTCAAGATCACTGACTTCATGGTATGCTCTCAAAGTGCTAGTTTTGATTCGATAGGTCCACTTTTTGGGACACGTCATCTCTAATATTGAATTTGTAGTTGATCTAGAGAAGATAGAGGAAGTTTGTTCTTGGGAGCCACTGAGGAGTATGATTGGGGTGTAGAGTTTCTTAGGTTTGGATGGATACTACTAGAGGTTCTTTCCTAGATTTTCCAGAGTAGAAGAACCTTTTTCAGCCTTGACATGGAAGGGACAACCCTTAGTGTGGATGGATAAGTACAAGCAGAGTTCCCAGGAGCTAAGGTGAAGACTAATTATTTCCCTAGTCTTGAGACTACTAGAAGAGGGTGTTGGGTATGTAGTCTTCTACAACACATCAAGGAATGGACTGGGTTGTGTTATGCTTCTGGAGTGAGCTGCGATCACCTAAAACTCATGGTGGTTGAGGCTTCGTGAACATAACTACACAACCCATGACCTAGAGTTAGCAACAGTGGTGATTAATTGGAATTTGTGGTGACACTACTTGATGGGTGAGCGGTTTACCATCTAGTCAGACAATAATTTTTTTCGGTATATCTTCTCATATAAGGAACTAAACATGAGATATTGGTGATGGATAGAGTTTATATAGGACAATGACAGTGAGATAGTCTATACTCTTGAGAAGGGGAATGTGTGGATTTCTCGCTTAGCAAGAGGTCTTGTTCATAGCTGGTGAGTGAGGTTACCAAAAATCTAGAAAAAATGCCGATATCCTTTGTGGATGATGATGGAGAAACTTACCTTTAGTCGATGACTATTACTCCTCCACTCTTACAACGAGTCAAGGATGTATGGATTGTTGATATTGATTGTGATTCATAACGTAGAAAATTATCCATAAAACATTCTTCTAATGGATTTTTGATAGGTGGGGAGCACGTCATTCTTTTAAGAGGACACACCATATTACCAGTGATATTGCAGGAGGGGGTGTTGAGAGACTTACATACATCTCATTTGGTGGAACATATTTGTTTGGAGAAGATGTACCAGGACCTCCAATGTCAGTACTGATGGCTAATGATGTAGAAAGTAGTGGTAGAGTTCCTTTCAAAATGCCTCACATGTCAGAAACTAAAGGATGAGAATCATGTTTTAGTAGTCTTGGCCCAGCAACTTGACATACCGGAATGAAAATGGGATGGTATCTTGATTGGATTCATGACAGGTTTACCATTCTCATCCAGGGTCCATGATTCTATCTAGGTGATCGTTGACTGATTCACCAAGTTGTCTCACTTCCTACCCATCCAGGAGGAGGGATTAGTAGAGGGATTTGGACACCTCTACATCAAGGAGATTGTGTGGATTCACGGGGTGGCTTCAACGGTCATCTTAGACCGTGATTCATGCTTTACATCCTATTTGAGAAAGGGATTTCATGAGGTGCTTGGGACTCATCTGCGCTTGAGCACCGCCTTTCACCCTCATATATATGGTTATATAGAGAAGACTATAAATACCATGGAGGAATTGTTTTGTACTTGAATCCTTGATTTTGTTCATAGTTGGGAGCACCACATAACACTAGTGGAGTTTTCATTCAATAACATCTATCACTCCACCATTGGCATGTCAATTTTAGAAGCCTTGTATGAATGACTATGCAGATAACCTCTATGAGGGAAAGACCTAGGGGAGTCATCACTAATGGGTCCAGAGATTGTACTGGCTACCATTGAGATGTTGCAGATTATCTAGGAGAAGATGTGGAATTCATAGAGGAAGCATAAGTCATATGCTAACAGAAGATGGAGACCCTTGGAATTCAAGGAGGGAGATCATGTGTTCCTTTGGATCTCACCCTAATGGGGTCTGTAGAGATTTGGTTGGGGAGACCAGTTATCTATGAGGTTCATCAGACCTTTTTAGATTCTTATCAGTGTTAATGAGGTTGTGTACCACCTAACTCTTCCCCAAAAGATACACTGAGTGCACATGTTGCAACTAAGTGGGTTTTTTCATGATCCATCGCACATCATCAACTGGGGCGGGATGGAAATTGAAGATGGGGAAACGTTTGCAGAGTTCCTGGTGGAGATAGAGGATTGATATGAGTGATTCCATCATGTATTTTCTATTCCTCTTATGTTAATTAGATTGTATCACAAGAATCTCTAAGAGATATCATGGGAGTGGGAGGCATATATTCATGCTTAGTACCTCCATTTTTTTTGTTTATCCTTGTTTTAGCTTACAAGGATATGAATCCCCAAAAGTGGGGAGTAATGTAATGTCCTATAAATTCCATGTAATTTCTTTTTAAATTATATCAAATTATTTTGAGACTACACGCTTTAACAGAAATTAATTCCAAGGACTAGTGAGCCTAGAATAAAATTTCGATATTTTCATAGTTCATTTAAGTAAACATGCGAGCGAGTTTTTCTAATTTTTAAACTGGTTCTCATATCAAAAATCTATGGGCCCCATTGAATTCATAATTTCTGGATTTTCCTACAATGGACCTAACATCGACTAGAATGGGTTGACCAAAAATGTTAATTTTCAGAAATTTTAGAAAAAATATTAAATAACATAAAAATATAATTTATTTAATTTTTCGCACCTATTGGGATGTAGCACAGTGGAGTTGTAGTGCAGCGAAAAAAAGGTGATGGGTTACATTAAATTAATCTCATTAATGTCTTGTAAACATGTAGCACAGTGTCACATTAAATGAAGTGTAGCAGAGATAATGTTTAATAAATGAAACATTGTTACGATGAGACAACGCAGCGTAACAAAAATGATGTGATGTGTTTTCTTTTAATAGGTTAACGCGTTAGAGAAAGAATGATCAATTGGTGGAATTCCTCTGATGAACCTATTGTGATAGTTACCTCCAATGATGAACAAAGAATGTTAGAAAATCGCAATCCACTTTGACACACCTTTAATAACAGAACCAAAAATTCATGAACACCAAGGATACTTGAACCCCCATAGACGGACTGATTCAATGAAGAACAAATTTAAGGTAGGGGGTTGGGTTGTTTAATGTTCTTTTGTTCTTTGTTCTAAAATGACGAATGTGGATCAACCCATAAATATGTTGACCCACAGATCACTCATTTTTGTGTGAGGGTCACTTTTTATTGGGATTCATGTTTCGAGATTGATTAAATTGTCATAGAACATTAATTATATATCCAATTTTTCTAAACCTATAATGTAGAGAGTTAAGGGAGACACATAAAAGTCCAAATCCCCTCCGCCTTGTGCATTTTGTGTGTTCTTCGTGGTTGCATCTTCGATTTGGAATCACATAGGATTTGAGGCCATCACAGGGAAGATGGAATCCCCTAGAGGCTGTAGCTGCAAGGCGTGCAAAGAACGGACCACTAGAGTATACCAGATGGTCTACAGAAGAACACACCAGCGTGCCTATGCCATTTATGGTGTCCTCCTGTGGTGGTCATGGGCAGGTGGCGGCGCGCCGCAACGACACGCCGGAAGAAACACCATGGTCATACTGGGTTGCAATGGTGTGGCGGGAACCACTAGCCTTCGTTCCAATGGTTTGCAGTAAGAGAACATGGCCACGTGGGCAAGTCAGTGCACTACGAATGCGGCACTACACTGCTTCGCCTGAGGCAAGGTTGTAGTTAAACAACTGTGGCAGAGGAGGTGACCTAGCGGACAACCCGTGGGGGAGGGGCAGATGCTGCTTCAAGTCGCGTCCTGACCAAGAAAGTGCTGGTCTACTTATGGAAGATCGAGTAGGGCATGGACTAACCCAGTGGATTGGTCTGGGCCCATCGAGTTGGTTCGGACCCAGGCTGTGGTAGATCCGAGTCAGTTTGGTCTGACTAGGTCAGACTGGACCCAAACCCGACCAATCCCTTTTTTTTTGAAAAAACACTAATAAATTTCAAAATGGGCATCTGATTGATGATCCGTTTATGTCAATGGAACCCTTTAGATGAGGAGGATATTTGGAAATACTTTGTAGACGCATTAATGGAAGATGAAATATAATGAATATATTTTGGGGAAATTCGCCCAGAATGATGTGCACAACGTGTGGAAGCCCTGTGGTTGGCTAAGACCTAAAGGCAACTAACAAGAGACCCTATGTGGATCAGCTACGCCAGCCCAGTGGGAAGCATCTCGCTATTACCTGGCAGGCCGATGATGTGGAGCGTCTATGTGTCACTTGGAAGACCCATGATACTAGATAGAAGGATTACCTTTGTAGGGGCTTTGTGGGAAGCAGCTATGTGTGACCTGGTATGCTCATGGTGGGGAGTAGCTCTGTTTGACCCATCATACCCATGGTACTCATCCGGGATGTGTACCAAAATAGTATAAGGTTAGTGGGAATTGGCTCTGTGTGACCAGAGAGGACCACTGTACTCATATAGGAGGAGGTCTCCTATCATCCCAAGGTGTTCAATGATACGACTGATGGGTCTTACTTCACTACTATAGATTATACCTTGTGTGATCTATATTTCTTCATAGCTTTCTTTGGGGATTTATTTTTGTTATTTTTTTGTTTTGGGTTATATATTGAGTATATTTCTACTCACCTTATCACGGGCTTCATCTTCACATGTTGTGTCTGGTATAGACGAATGCCACCTTGATGGAGGACTTGGTGGGCCAAGACCCCATGGTGCCCAGTGAGACCAGGAAGGCAGGGCATACTTCTACCAATTCTAGGAGTTACTATTCACTAAACCATAAGGTGGGATTTTCAACAAATAGATTTCATAGTTTCCTTGAACATCCCTATTTTTAGTTTGTCTTTTGTTGGGTTTGTATTATGGACCATTTGACCAACAGTTTTTACTTTTACTCTGTGATTTTTTTGTGGAATGCATGTTTTTCTTTCCATTTTTAGTATGTTATTTCATATGCATGAATACAGTTACTCAGGAAAATAACTCCCATATGCAGGTTGAAAACTTCAAAACTTGTCGCCAACCCCAGGCCTTTAGGAGGCGGGCTTGGGTGATATCATGACATAGGCCCTGGGTGATGGGTCATGATATATGGGTTGAATTTTTAATTGATAAATGATTAAAAATGTGTTATGGGGTTAAATAGGGTTTCTGAAAATTGTGAAATAAATGGCCTCTAAAACAAATGGGATAGTTGAATAGATATTTTTAAATAAGAATATATAAAGAATAATTAATTAAAAAATAAAATGAAATGTGTCTTGAATCATTTGGGATGGTGTTATGCATTTAGAAATGGTAGTGAAAGTGGGGAATGATGCGACTTGGTCAGTTCCTTACATTGAACTCGTAGGTTGGGAATGTGTGTAATAATATATATGAATTTATATAAAATTTATGTTTCTTGTGATTTTATATACACACCCCACCCACATTGAGCACCATGTTCCAACACCCATATATTTATATGGTGATTTTTCCCAAAATCCCAATTGTCATGTTGGATGGATGAATACCCTTAATTTCTATCTCTATCATCCAGGATATATTTCCATGAATGTGTTATGGTATCTATGAGTTAGAAGTCCATTTTTGATATGTGATGTAATGTTAGGTGGTAGTCTATGAGTCTTGAGGATATATGAGATGAGATGTCTTCTAGTGGGGGTTGTGAACTATAGGATGATGGCATGTGGTTGATGTCCTTGATGATTATGATTACCTACTATTCTAGTTATGGATGAGATGTGATATGATGAACTTGGTGTCTTTGGTATGGATGTGATATGATGAACCATGTATCTTCATTAAAGATATCATGTGATATCTCGACTATCACCATGAGACATGTGTTGTGATGTTATACATAAAAGATGCGAGCACCATGATAATCAATGTTGGGGTACGATAGAGGCACTGAAGTTTTAATGTGGTATGAGGTACCCTTTACTAATATACTTTTTATTATTCAACTATATATTGAATAATATTTGGAGAGTGTTTCATGGTGAGGATGTGTTTGGTTCATTAACCAGTTTAGGTGATGTTGATTAAGTAGTTTTCTCATGGATTCTTCAGCTTGATTCATTCTCAAGATCACAAGGGACTTTGGATACCCTACTGAGTATACTTGTATTCTCACCCTATGTATATAAACTGATATTCAGGTTTCTAGGGTGACAACATGGATAGTGATGGACATTACAATACTGAACCATTAGATGGTCGTTGTGTTGCTGCCATAAAATGTCTTTGTAGTATTTACTTCTGTAGAGTTTTATCCATATGAAGTAACATTATAAATGCATTGTATGATGGGTTTCAAATCCATTTTATATTATATATTATAGTATCTTATAGTTTATTATTCCTATATTTTTATCCTCTTATTATTTTATTGGGAAGTGCTTCCCATTTGTGATATTTTTAAACCATTGGTGTTAAATGCCAACCTGAGGCCTACTAAATATGGGACATAATAGTCATTATGTCTCTTGTTTTCTTAACATACCAATAAGGGAACCATTTGGGGGAGGGTCATGATTGTTTGGTATCATTTCCATATGGTAGAGTGATAGGACATATTTTTGAGTTAGGAATAGTAGGGATTTCACGGGTATGTAAGTAAATGATGTCAGTTAATCAGGGTGCATGACAGAGCATGGGGAATACTCACTAGGATACGAGATTATAATACCCCCATGTTCTGATGAAAATTACTTAAATTATATATTATAATGAATTATGGTGATATTTCTTTCAGTTTATAGGACTCGAATAGGTACATGCATCATGAATAAATTCTGTTATTGTTTGAATTTAGTGTCTTATAAAATTTAAAAAAAATTAAATGAAAAAATAACTCTTAAAAAAATAGAAAAAAACTACATAGGAAATACTTGTTTCCCTTTCATCTATGGATCATATTTATCATCCTCATGTGCTTCAGGAAAGGGAGGTTCAACAGGATGATCTTTTTGATCACTGGAGGGTTGATCCAGTTGAGCAGGATGATCAATGTAATAGAACACTGCACAATTTTCGACAATATTCTTTGGGAAATTATGAGGGTAGTGTTTTGGATGAAGATAAATATTTATTTTTTAGTATCTTATGATTTCCTTATGTTTGTCCCAATCCCCATTGGGGTATTGGATCCCTCTTTTAGACTATATGATGTGAGGAGTTGTGCATCAATGTTGGACATTGTACATTGGTGAGCTGTCAGATAACAATTTCTATGGGTTTACATTTATATTTTTTTGGATGATTTATTTTCATCAACTACCACGGAATTGAAGAGGAATGTGCTTATTTTGCTTCATTATGGTAGTATGTCTATGTGGGATCAAAGAATGATTTTCATTTATTTGTTTTTTTTAACCTCAAAATATTTTTTTATATTAAGAGACCTGTGTGATACATATTAAGGATTAAATCTACCCTTCTATCAAGTATTTAAATCAACCTTTTATGATGCATATGAATGTAGACTTTCAGAATTAGGAGGAAGTTATCATGAGCCTATACTAACAAGGATATTTTCCATGAGAAGTGAACTACCAGTGTTATCATGGAGAATATTTTTCAATGACATTATTAATGAGCCATGGCCTTTTAGGTTTCACTAATAGCGATAAATCCTCATAAGAATCCTTTTAATCCTTATGAGTTGGATAAGTTCAATTCTAGCCTCAACCACATCAGCTACTAGAGATATATTTTTAGTAGCCTGGGTATCAAGCTTATGTTCCACTAACAGTCGATGGGGTCTGAAATTTTCCACCTAGGGAGTTTCCTCATGTTCATGGGCCCCAAATTAAAAATGGTCATGGAAGTTTCCATCAATAGAGAGTCATAGGGGATAGCCATAGTATACTGAATCCAGTGGATGAGGCCACACAAGAGAGGTCATATATCATTCAAGGTATGATTATCTTGTATTAAACTCATGATTTTCTTTATTTTATTCAGGATCTTCATACTCCATTATTTTATCTCCACTATTCCATTATCTATGACTTGATATAGAGAGTCTTCCCAAGACCCCAGTGTTAGCTATGCAAGTTGGAGGTCATGACAACTTGATTCTTGTGTCCCAAGGGTGTAGAATGATTATAAGGGTACACCAGTCATGTGGCATTCTATTATTTCATTAGCTACAACCATATGATTTCATTTTCAACATTAACTAGTTTTGTTATATTTATACTATTATCAACTAAATCTAGAGAGAGTCGGGTTCCCAGATGTGTATGGATGGCATGTAGTTTTTTGAGCAAGTGGAGTTGTCAGTTGAGTAGAAAGAATTTGGATCCGCTTATTTATTTGATAGAAGAGTTGTGGATAGATTCAGTTCACCCAAGTATCCAGGTGAATCTTAGAGTTTTTAGAGAAATTCTTGGCTATTTTTCTTGAGGAGGTTTTGATGCTACCCATATACACGATGTTGTATTTTGGATATATGTTCAACTAGATGAATCTTTAAATTCAATAGATCTTTATCGAAGGATGCAATTTCTATTTTGGGAGATGAATATTCATAAAAAATGTTCTTCGAAAGTGGGGTGTTATTCGAAATAATGTATTACTATGGTGTGATCTAGTGTTATTCACTAAGAAGGAGGATGGGAGATTGAGGTTGTGTATTGACTTCCAGAAGATGAATCATGTGGTGATCATGAATCATTTTAGAGAGGTTTAGAGTAGGTTTTATAAAATCAAAATGTGGTTTGGATATCACCAGTTGAATGTGAAGGCGGGTGATATACCAAATCCTACATTCAAATGAAGGTATGTGGATTTTTAGTTCATAGTCATGTCATTCGATTTCATGAAATCACTAGCTATATTAATGGGGCTCATGAACTCTATGTTTTGTGAATTTTTATACCTATTCATATTCATGTTTATTGAATACATGTTAATATACTCAATACCAAAGGAGGATCATTCCAATCATCTCAGTGTTTCCTTATAGGTTCTTTGACACCACCAATTCTATATGAAGTCATACAATTATAGGTTTTGGGAAAAATAGTTGGAATTCCATGGGCATGTGGTGTCTTAGAAGGGTCTGGACATAGATCCATTGATGGTCAAGGAAGTTGTTTATTGGGAAACACCCAGAATGTGGCATTGGTCCATAGTGTTTATGGTATCACAAACTGTTAATAGAGGATAATTACCAACATTCATAAATTGCATCCCCATTGACATGCTTTACCTAAAATGGTTAGGTGTTTATCGAGACAGATTAGTGTCAAACCATATTCGACTACCTTTCGAGGATATTGGTCATTGGTCCAATGTTGTAGTTTATGGAATAGTGTATGTTGTTTGAGGTTTTTTGATGAACCTTCTATTTGGTCCTGGGATTATTATTGATGTATCCTAAAATGGTTGTCTATTATGGGTCTTGGTAAATATATCCTCATGAGTGTAACTATTCCACCCAAGATCTGAAGAAATATTTAGTTGTATTTGAGCATAAGTTGTGGTGAAATTTCCTCATAAGAGAGTGATTTTTGATCATCATGGATCACATGAAATTGAGTTGTGTATATTCTTAACAAGATCTAAATCTTAAAAATTAATTGATAATTAAATATTTTTTGGACTATGAAATTGATATCTTCAATACCACTGGTAAGGGAAATCATGTGACTGAAATTTTTACTAGGAAATAATTGAATGATGTAGTCCTAAAATATGTGGATTCTTGGAGGGTGAGGGAGGAATTTGTTGCCTTACACTTTAATGTGAGGATTATTGATAGTGGTGGTTTAAAATTTCATATAAATTTATTGTCATTTATTATTTTGAATGTGGATGATTCTCAGTCGGGAGACTTAGCAGAAATGGTGATGTGCCACCATGTTAGACAGAGTGATGCTTGAGAGGAGTGATTGGATGATGGCTAGCATCATATGTTTCTTGAGGGAATGCCTCTTTTCCTAGGTATCAATGTTATTGTGAGTCCTTAATGATATTTATGGATTACCTTTTAAGATACATGCAAAAGTATCCAAGATTTACCCTAGCCTGAGGAAATAGTTTTGGTGTTTCAGAATGAAACAAATAGTGGTATAATTTGTGGCTTGATGTTTGGTTTACTGTAGATAAAATATATGCAATAGGTTCCTGATGGTTTTTTGCAACCATTGGATGTTCCTATGTTGATTTGGGATGAAATAAAAAATAATTCAGTCATTTGGTTACCTCAAGCACTGGGAGGTTGTGATTCCTTCAAGCTATTCATGTATCATTTGATGAAATTAGATCACATCCTAGTGATCTAGAAGCCATATTTCATGGATTTTTTTTCTAGGATGTATGTGGATTTTGTTCTTCCAATATATGGATTTCCAAGGTCTAAAGTCTCATATATGGATTCTTTTTTTACCTCAAAAATTTTGAGGTGATCAATGTATGCTATTGGAACATAGTTATTCATTAATAATGCTTTTCACAATCATAATGACATGCACATATAATAGAATCTCAAGATGATAGAGGATATTTTGTGGGAAAGAATCATAGAACAAGAATGATCTAGGGTGAGGAACATGACCAGTCTTTAGTTTTAAAATAATAATATATATCACTCATACATAAACATGGATTAGTTTGAGGTTTTATATGGGTGGTCATGTTGTTCTCCATTTTGATGGGAATAGGATGGGGAGTTACTAATTCATAGCCCTGATGTGGGAAATATCAAGATAGAGAAATATCATCTCATTCATGAGAGGTGGAATATAGGGAAGGAACAAAAAAAATGTTTTATTTCCATTAATAGAGGAGGAACTTTTTTTTGAGGTTGGAGATCATGATTTTTTAAAGGATTCTCCTCATCAAGGGAAGTGGAGGACTGGAAAGGGGTGTAACTTCTTACATCAGTTTGATAGACCATTTTAGGTGTTATGGAACATTGGAGAGGTGTAATATTGGTCTTCACTCCCATTGGGAATGGAAAATATATGATACATATTCCATGTCTCACGGCTCTATCGGCATACTCATTATAAATACCATGTCTTTTAATGTGTATTTTTGGGTAATGAGTGTGGCACGACATTCATGGAGTGGCTTATAAATATATATGATCATCATGATATTGTATAATGAGGATAGAACATTGATTTGTTTCATTTCCTATTTATGCATTTTGGCTTAGATGAGAGTACTTGAGAGGCAGAGACACAGATGTGTTGTAACACCATAAGCTTCCATGGTACATTTCTCTTTGAATAATATAGTAACATGTGTTGTAAGCAACTTCGAGTTATAACACACACCACAACCAATCAAACTAGCCATTATGAATTGTAATACCCACTTTTTGAAATTTTATAAATTTTATCTTTCAAAATGGTATTCATTTTTGGATTCGTAATATCGAAATTAGCTTATGGTGAATTTTTTGTATTTTTATGAAAACATTCATTTTTTGATGAATAGTTAAAAAACACAGAGTTATAGTATAAAACCGATTTTTTTTAAATAATTATTTATTTTATTTAAAATTAATTAAGGTCAAAATATATACATAGTACCAATATAATTTCAATGAAATTAATTGGAGTATGTTTAGAATTATTTTAGATATATAAAAATTTTATTGAACTTTTCACCGTCTTTTACCCACCTCCTATGAGAATTTAGAAATTCACATAAAACATAATTTTACTGCTTCTGTGAGTGAAATTTAGAAACTCTGAGAGACACGATTAATATCAAGGAGTATAATGTGGCTCAATAAGATAAAAATATATTTTGGTGAATAGTAACGTTTTACTTTTTTTACCACGGTTAAAAGTAAATAGGGTAATTAAGGGTAAAAATGATATTAATATTACCTTAAAACATGTCCTAATTCTATTGTACAAGTGTATCTCGACCGAAAACAACCTTAGGAATAAAATATTATTATTTAGGTCCACTTGTATTAGATTAGGACATTTATTATTATTTAATTCAAAGAAGATTTAAAAGAGTTAAAATCAAAGTTTAATTACAATAACATTTTTAATACATGGTTATACAAAAGAAATATTCAATTGTAAATATTAATTAAAAAGATAAAATTATTTCCTAAATAATGTTATTTTATTTATAATTTTAAGACATTAAATAATTAATTTAATTTATGACACAATGATGATGCAGTAATTACCTTATTAGTGAAATAATAAAATAATTGATACTATAAATGCCCAAATAAATATAATTTGAGGATTTTAATGAATTAAAAAAAATTATAGGTTAATATTACATATTCGGACTGGTTATATGATTTTGGTTAGAAGTAATAATGATGTTATGAATTTATCAAAAACAAAATACCCAATAGTGTCAAAATTGACATAAAAGAGTTTTTAAAACAAATATTATATTATAAATTGATATTCTATTCCTAAAAATATAAGGTTCATCCAAAGGACTTATATAATGATATTTGTATCATTAATGGACCACTTGGGGGGTCTATTTTATGTATATAGTATGTTTATTAACTATATAATATAAAAATACAAAGAGACATTGTAAATGTCAAACTATTTAACTAAGAGTTAAAACTAAAAGATAAGGTAAATATAGTGACCCAAAACTATCTAAAACCTATTGGTTGAGTAATTTTCAACCTATTCCCACCATTATATTTAAATAATTCACTTTCGAGCCATTAGAACCTGAATATTAATTTATCTTACAATAATATTTGTAGCTTTTCTAAAGGTGGCCCTCACCCCTCTTATAAAAGGGAACACCCCCTTCTCTCAAATTAATACCTTCAAAGCCTTTTGTCTCAGCCAAAAACTACCCAAATATCCTCCCAACTTCCCTCACTTCAACCTAGAGGCCTTATTTTGATATTAAAGAGAACCTATGGATCCCTTTTGATCAAATCAAAAGGAAGAACCTGAAGCAGAGGTAACATTTTCACCACCCTCGTTCATGTTCCTTTCTTCTTCAACTTCTTATTTCTTTGTTATTTCCATTCTAAATAAATAACTCCAATATCTTCTATATACTATGATGTTATTATAAATATGGTACAACCATATTCAGTATTCTATCCATCCTTTGAATGACATGTCCCCATAAGTGCGTACGTACGGCTTACCGTCTCCACGTCATGGTGTAATTGTAATTCAAAATATTATTATTTGGATGGGTATGATAATGATGTGTAATTGATGTAAATAATTTATATAACATGATAATGAATATGTATATATGATATACCATCCAATTATATATTATTTTATTTTCAAAATAATGATATTGTCGCTCGTGCGTACGTACGTACTACCGTCTCCACGAATGCGATGAGATTAATTCCCCATCGTATCCATTCAAGACTACATTTCATTTGATGATTAAAAATAATATTTAGAGACATGATATCATTCTAGATATTAATAATATACATCCCATCCAAAACAAATATAGCTCAAATAACAAATAATATAAAGGAAAACGAATCCGTTAACACCCAAAACGATGATAATACTAAGATATTGTTAACAAATCAATGTTAAAAGATCATATATGATATCATATTAATGTATATGATTCATGAATAATTTAATAACAATTATTTAACTATTATACATGAGGTTAACCAACCCTCATCCAAGGAAAAGTACAAGGTAAGTTTTTATTTCAAAATCTCTTCATTATCTGAGGTTGTTTATACGTAATTATCTACTAGGACTTATTTATCATCCACATCATTGTTTCTTAAAAATATATTTCAAAACATTCTTACTATTTACAGAAAATGGGTTCAAGTCATTTATTCCCTTGATTGAATTTTTATAAATGTTTATAAAGGAATCTTTCTGTCATTTTCCAAACAAGGTCCTTTTTAACCTTTTCGACAAAATTAAGGTAAGAATGTCTTTTTTTAACTTATACTCTCGGTGCGGCTATTTTCCACCATTATAAAATCATCGAAGCATCCCATAAAAGCTTATAATAATATTTTAAAAGTACATGTTTTATTTTATCATTATGTGACTTTTAAATGATTTAAAAAAAATATATTTATCTCAAATAGTTTTGATTTCATCTAGGTCAACATCCTTTGATGGATTTTAAGCTTATTTGAAGTTGATTCCTTATGATACAAAACTTACATATTGTATTGAAGGTTTTGTGATATTTTTGACTATGGATGTGTTATTTTTATACCAGTCATGGTTTATGGAGAAAGTATTGACATTTTGTATACTAGTTTTTATACAAATTTTTATGTTATGTTTAAACCTATTCATATGAGGAATGAATTAGACTTAATAAGTGATGGGTTGAGCCCGTTATAGCTCTTTGATGCATCAGTAGGTCTCATGAAAAAAAACTAGTGTCTTGGTACAATTCCATGACAAAATCTTATTTGTAGTTTTGGCCCAAGGCCTTGACTATGTGGTTATGATAGTCTGCCATTATGAATTCCATCATTATGATAGTGGTTATTGATATTGCATGTGATTATTCAACTAGTAGAATATCCATGTTTATAAGTAAAGGGAATTATTTCATTTTATCTTTTCCATATTATGCTGAAGTTCATGTTTAAAAGGTTTTTGTTTTAGTTATACATTGCCTTAAATGTTTATTTTTATTTTTGAAAGTTTCCACTATATTGTTATCCTTACTGAGCATCTGAGCTCAACCTTTTCAATGTTTTATTTTTCCTATGATATGAAGAATTATTTTATGAATAACCTGCAGGGATAGTATGAGGGGATATGAAGACAATACGTTGTTGTAGTTTTCACTTTATGATGTAATGTAAACTTTATGAATGTATCTAGTGTTTCCAAGGCTACTAAACTAATCAGTCATTTGAGACTTGATATTTTCTGATCATGGAAATGTTATGTAATAATGCACCGACTCTGGATAACTGTGGTTGGGGAATTACAGCTGGTATCAGAAGAAGTTTAGTACAAACCTTGGAAGCTAGATTTTAATAAACTCTGATTATAGCACGTAGACCTAAGATGAACATTGAGGATTAGTGAAGAAGAACTTCCCAAAATTTTGGTATTTTAGAGATTTTGTGAGTTTTCTGAGCAATACATCCCTATCTAGATATGAGCTGGTAGAGGCAACTCTGGCACATATGTACCAAATGGTAAAACCTCAAAACACCGCTTTGAGCTAGACTCGAACGAGAACTCGTGCACGACAATGGGCCTTGCTGCACTATTGGTTACAACACTCCCTAGGGATATGCTTTGGATAATTATCATTTTATTTATGAATCATTATGAAGGGTTTATGAGTATATTCTCCCTCAAATAAATCATTTTTATGATTATGGATTATATCCCTAAACTATTCAATTTATGTTAAGTTATTTAAAGGTATGGAATTATGTATTTTGATTCATAAACTGATCTAGTTTATGACACTATTTAGAAATGGCACCTAATGGAAGGAATGGAAACCATATCAATGCACTCACTCCATGTAGGGATTTCCCTCCTGTTTGAGATAATTATAGTCGAGCTAGTGATGCAACTAGTGTTGATCAGCTAATCACTATACCGAGACAACTCACTCAGGTTATGAATAATAACCTTACCCGTATGGAGCACGCTGATCCACAACGTGGTGGATCAATGCTAGATCGCTTCATGAGGCAACAACCACCGACATTCAATGGGAGTACAAATACCATAGTATCTGAGCAATGGATAAATTATTTAGAGAAAATATTCCATGCCTTGGGGAGTAGTGAAAGGGAAAACGTTATCATGGAAATTTACCGCCTCACTGGAGATGTTGATCAGTGGTGGTCATTGATTCAAAACAAAAAGGAAGATGATGAAGTATAAAATATGGAATGTAGAGAGTTCAAAGAGCTTTTCATAGAAAAATACTTTCTTCGTGACCATCGATTAGATATGGAAAGGAAATTTCTGAGTCTGAGAAAAAAGGAGGATGAGAATGTCGCAAATTATGAGGCTAACATTACAAGGTTAGTAAAGTATGATGGAGATTATATATGTTACCCAAGAAGTAATAATGATCATTTATTTGATGGGTTAAACCATTTCATCATCAAGCATTAGTCTCACAATCCTTCTCATCGTACGAAGACATTGTCTCATGTGCTATCAAGATAGAAAAATAATTCTCTATGTCTTATGCCTTTAAAGCAATGCAAGAGAAGAAGAGATCTGTTGATCGATCTGGAAATGGAAATAAGGGGAAGAAGGGAAAATTTTATTATCCATCCTGCAGTAAATGTGGGAAGAAACACCCCAGTACTTGCTTGAAAGGAATGTGAGTATGTAACATGTGTGGTGAAAAAGGCCACCAAGATCGTGATTGTAAGGGGAAGAAAGAAGCTACCGATGTTCAATGATACAACTGTATAGAGATGGGACATTATGCAAATTAATGTCCTAATAATCAGGGGAACTTACCCCAGAAAAGGTCAAGGGATAAAGGCCAAGATTATGCTATCACTACTGCTAAGGTAGAAGCACCGAAAAACGTGGTCGCGGGTAATTTAATGGTTTCCTCAAGTTTACCAAATGCATTTTTTGATTCTGGATCATCACATTGATTCATATCTTCCTAGTTTTCTAAGAAAATTAGATATTTCCAATTTGATTTATCAATGGATTTTTAAATTAAAACTCATAAGGTAAGTAGTGTTGCTACAAAGTTCAGTGGATCTGTTCCCATTAGGTCATATAAATGTTCTTTATCTGTTGATCTCATCGTCATAGCCATGAATGAATTTGATATAATCCTCGGTATGGATTGGATTTCAGACCATGATGTGAAAATTTATTGTAAAAAGAAGGAGGTTAGGAATTTTTATGATGATGATAAAGAACACCTTATCTTTAGAGAAGAATCTTCACACCTGATTATTATCTAGATCCACCCCCAGTAGCTCAACTAAATTCAATTATCGGGGAGGAAGAGAATGAAATAACTGTGGGTGAGGAAAGGAATGTTCAAATATAGTATGTACCTAATGTGAAATAATATGTAGATGTGTTTCCGGAAGATTTACCTGGACATCCTACAGAAAGAGAAATTGAGTTTTCCATTGATTTAATTCCCAGTTCAAGGCCTATATCAAAGACCCCTTATAGAATGGCCACTGTGGAATTACTTGAACTAAAGAAACAACTAGAGGAATTGAGTAATAAGGGATTTATTACCCCTAGTGTTTCTCCATGGAGATCCCCTGTCCTTTTTGTTAATAAGAAAGATGGATCTATGAGGTTATGTATCAACTACAGGGAAATCAATGCAATAACAATAAAGAAAATGTATCCCCTACCTCGCATTGATTATTTATTTGACCAAATGCATGGAGCTCAATAATTTTCTAAGATTGACCTTAGATATGGATACCATCAGTTGTGTGTGAAGAAGGAAGAAATTTTGAAGACAACATTTCGAACCAGGTACGTGCATTATGAGTTTACAGTAATGCCTTTTGGGCTGACTAATGTACCCTCTGTTTTCATGGATCTAATGAACAGAGTTCTCAAGGAATATCTTGATGATTTTGTAGTTGTATTTATTGATGATTTCTTGGTATATTCCAAAATCTATGAAGACCATGAAAATCACTTGCACATTATCCTAAAGTCTCTTAAAAGACATGAATTATATGGGAAGTTTAGGAAGTGTGAATTCTGGCTTCAGGAGATCTCTTTTCTTGGACATATTTTCTCTAAGGATGGAATCTCTATTGATTCTTCTATGACCAAGGAAATCCATGAATAGACAGACCCAACAAGTATAACTGAGGTACGCAATTTTATTGGTTTAATAGGTTATTATCGACGTTTCGTCCATAATTTTTCCCGATTGGCTAACCCATTAACAAAGCTTACACGCAAAGGGGTTAAATTTTTTTGTACAAAAGAGTGTGAAGAATATTTTGAAGAACTGAAGAGAAGAGTATTCAATTCTCTTATATTGACTCTACCATCGGGGAATGATGGGTTCGTTATTTATAGTGATGCATAAAAGAAAAGACTTTATTGTTTCCTTATGCATAATGATAGAGTTATTTCCTATGCATCACGACAGCTGAAAAATTATTGGGAAAAACTATCCTACTCATCCTCCAATGGCCCGAAGGCCTTCATTTTTATTGATTTTTTATGATCCACCTTTCAAGCGGTGAGTTGGAACCCTTACCGGGCCCATAGGTGTAAATATTACATGGCCCGTAGGCCATAGAGGAATTCATTGTTCATAGGCTTCAAACATTACATACAACCCATACTAACTATCCTACTCATGATCTTTAGTTAGCTGTTCTAATCATTACTTTGATGATATGGATACATTATCTCTATGGTGAAAAAATGTGTGATTTATACTGATCACAAGAGTTTGAACTATATTTTCTCATAGAAAGAACTCATAATGGGGAAAAAGAGATGGATTGAACAACTCAAGGATTATGAATGCATGATACACTACCACCTGAGGAAGGAAAATAAGGTGTCAGATGATTTGAGTAGAAAGGATCATGGATATTTGAATAAGATGGGAGTTGAAAAGGATCATATATACATGGATCTAGTAAATATGGATATGGGAATCACCATGGAAGGTGAAACATCAATGGTTTTTTAAATGGTTTCCATACCATATTTATTGAAAAGATAAAGAGTTCTAAGACATATGATTAAGAGTTTCATAAAAGATTAAAGCTGTGAATTATGGGAGATTGAGTGACTTTATGTATGAAGATAGAATTTTGAAATTTGGGAAGAGACTTTGTGTCCTGATATACCTGATCAAAAAAGAGAATTATTGGATGATTCTCATAGTTCCAATTTCTCTATACACCCTGGGAGCACCAAAATGTATATATATTTGAAGGAACATTTTTGGTGGGGAAAACATGAAGAGGGAGATTGCTAATTTTGTGTCAAGATGTATGGTTTCTCAATAAGTGAAAGCTGGAAGGCAACAGCCTGGTGGTGTATTGCAACCTCTTCCCATACCTGAGTTGAAATGGGATAATATCACGATGGACTTTGTCATGGGACTACCAAAGACTCCTAGAAGGAACGATGAAATATGGGTCATTGTTGATCGTATTACCAAGTCAGCACATTTTCTTGCTATAAGGGAAGATTTCCCAATTGAACATCTAGAAAGGATATATATTAATGAAGTTGTGAGACTTCATGGAGTACCCCTATCGATTGTTTTTTTATAATGATCCCTATTTTACTTCAAGATTCTGGAAGAGTCTTCAGAAGGCCTTGGCTACTAAACTTCGTTTGTGCACTAACTACCTCCCTCAAACAGATGGACAATTAAAACGAACTATAAAAACCTTAGAGGACATGTTTATATCATGCTCACTTGACTTTCAGGGTATGTGGGATCAATATTACCTCTGGTAGAATTTTCCTATAATAATAGATTCGATTAAAGTATTCAGATGACACCATATGATGCATTATATGGAAAGAGATGTCGCACACCAACCTGTTGGGATGACGTTGGTGAAAGAAAACTTGTAGGCCTAGAACTGGTGGACGAAACAATGGAAAAGGTGATGGTAATCCAAACTCACATCAAAGAAGATCAATGTAGGCAGAAGTGCTATACCGATAACCGAAGGAAGGATTTGGAATTTCAGGTGGGAGATCATGTTTTCATGAAGGTATCTCCATGGAAGGGAGTAATACGTTTTGATAATAAGAGTAAATTGAGTCCCAGGTACATCAGACCTTTTGAAATTCTAGAACGAATTGGGGCTGTAGCTTACCATTTGGCAATGCCGCCAAGTCTCTCCAAAGAACACGATGTGTTCCACGTATCACTGTTGAGAAAATACATGTCTGACCCAACGCATGTACTCACCTATGAGGAATTATAACTGGAACTTGATCGTTCTTATTGTGAAGATCCTGTAAAGATTCTTGATACGAGAGAACAAGTGCTGAGAAACCAGACGACTCATCTGGTAAAAGTTCTATAGAGAAACCATAAGATGGAAGAGGCAATGTGGGAACCCGTGGAACTTATGATGAAGAACCACCTGAGTATTTTCATGTGGTAGTATTCTAAAAATTACGAGGACAAAATTATTTGAAGGAGGTGAGAATTTAACACCCCAAGCTTCCACAGTACGTTTCTCCTTGAATAATACAGTAGCATGTGTTGTACACAACTTCGAGTTCTAACAAACACCACAACCAATCAAACTAGCCATTATGAATATTAATACCCACATTTTGAAATATTATAATTTTTATCTTTCAAAATGGACTTCATTTTTATACTTGTAATATCTAAATTAGCTTATGGTGAATTTTTTGGTATTTTTCTAGAAAACATTTAATTTTTGATGAACAGTTAAAAAACACTAAGTTATTTTATAAAAAAGAATTTTTATTTAAATAATTATTTATTTAATTTAAATTTAATTAAGGTCAAAATAGATACATAATACCTATATAAGTTAAATGTAATTCATTGGAGTTAGATTAGAATAATTTTAGATATTTAAAAATTTTATTGAACTTTTCACTGTCTTTTACCCACCTCCTAGGAGAATTTGGAAATTCACATAAAACCTAATTTTACCGCTTATGTGAGTGGAATTTCAAAAATTCGAGAGACAAGGTTAATATCAAGGAGTAAAATCTGGTTCAATAAGATAAAAATAATTTTTGGTGAATAGTAACTTTTTTACTTTTATTTACCATTGTTAAAAGTAAATCGGGTAATTAAGGGTAAAAATGATATTAATATTACCCTAATGCATGTCCTAATTCTATTCGACAAGTGTATCTCGACCAAAAACAGTATTAGGAATAAAATATTATCATTTAGGTCCACTTGGATTAGATTAGGACATTTATTATTATTTAATTCAAAGAAGAGTTAAAAGAGTTAAAATCAAAGTTTAATTATTAATACATTTTTAATATAGGGTTATACATAAGATAAATCCAATTGTAAAAATTAATTAGAAATCTAATATAATTTCCTACATAATGGAATTTTATTTATAATTTTTAGACATTAAATGATTTAATTTATTTATGACACAATGATGATCCAGTAATTACCTTTTTAGTGAAATATTAAAATAATTGATACTATAAATACCCAAATAAATATATTTGAGACTTTTATTGAATTAAACGAATTTTATAGGATAATATGACAAATCATGACTGGTGATATGAATTTGGTTTGAAGTAATAATGATATTATGAATTTATCAAAAACGAAATACCCAATAGTTTCAAAATTGACATAAAAGAGTTTTTAAAACAAATATTATATTATTAATTGATATTCTATTCTAAAAAATCTACAGTTCGGCCAAAGGACTTATATCATGATAGGTGTATCATTTATAGACCACTTAAAGGTCTCTTTTATGTATATATTATGTTTATTAACTATATAATATAAAAATACAAAGTGACATGGTAAATGTCAAACTCTTTAACTAAGAGTTAAAACTAAAAGATAAGGTTAATATAGTGACCAAAACCTGTCTAAAACCTATTGGTTGAGTGTTTTTATAGAAATACCCACCTTTACCTTTAAATAATACACTATTGAGCCATTAGAAACTGGATATGAATTTATTATAAAATAATATTTCTATCTTTTCCAAAGGTGCCCCTCACCCCTCTTATAAAAGGGAAGTCCCACTTCTCTCAATTTCAAACCTTCAAAGCCTTTTGGATCGTCCAAACCCTACCAATATATCATCCAAACTTCTCTCAATTCAACCTAGAGGCCTTATTTTGATCAGAAATCCAACCTAAGGGGATTTTTTTTCGAATCAAAAGGAAGAACCCGAAGAAGAGGTAACATTTTCACCACCCTCTTTCAAGTTCCATTCTTCTTCAACTTCTTCATTCATTGTTATTTCCATTTTAAAATAATTACTCCAGTATCTTCTATATACTCTGACATTTTTATAAATATGGTACAACCATATTCAGTATTCTATCCATCCTTTGAATGAAATGTCACCATATGTGCGTACGTATGGCTTACCGTCTCTATGTCATGGTGTAATTGTTATTCAAAAAATTATTTTTTGGATGGGTATGATATTGATGTGTAATTGATGTAAATAATAAATATAACATGATAATGATTCTATATATATTATATACCATCCAATTATGTATTATTTTAATATCAAAAGAATGATATTGTCGCTCATGCATACGTACGGACTACCGTCTCCACGAATGCGATGAGATTCATTCCCCATCGAATCCATTCAAGAATTAATTTCATTTGATGAATAAAAATAATTTTTAGAGACATGATATAATTCTGGATATGAATAATACACATCCCATCCATAAAAAATATGGCTCACATAACAATGAATATAAAGGAAAACTAACTCGTTAACACCCGAAAGGATGATAATACTAAGATATTATTAAAAAATCAATGTTAAAAGATCATATATGATATCATATTAATGTATATGATTCTTTTATAATATAAAAACAATTATTTAACCATTATATAAGGGTTCAACCTACCCTAAACCAAGGAAAATTACAAGTTAAGTGTTTATTTCACAATCTCTTCATTATCCGAGG
This sequence comes from Viscum album, assembly GCA_963277665.1. NCBI lineage: Eukaryota > Viridiplantae > Streptophyta > Magnoliopsida > Santalales > Viscaceae > Viscum > Viscum album. The sequence goes on along the minus strand of OY728159.1, from coordinate 718,681,574 downwards.
TTGTTTATACGTAATTATCTACTATGACCTCTTTATCATCCACATCCATGTTTTTTAAAAATTTATTTCAAAAAATTATTAATATTTTACAGAATATGGGTTAAATTTATTTATACCCTTGTTTGAATTTTTATAAGATGTTTATAAAGGAATCTTTCTGTAGTTTTTCAAAAAAGGTCATTTTTAACCTTTTTGACAAAATTAGGGTAAGAATGTATTTTTTTAACATATACGGCGGGTACAGTTATTTTCCGCCATTATAAAATCATAAAAGATTCCCTTATAAGATTATAAGAATATTTTCAAAATAAATTTTTTATTTTATAATTTTTTTCCTTTTAAATGATTTCAAAAAATGGTATTTCTCTCAAACAGTTTTGATTTCATCTATGTCAACATCCTTTGATGGATTTTAATCTTATTCGAAGTTGATTCATTATGATACAAAACATCAATATTGTATTTAAGGTTTTGTGATATGTTTGACTGTGGATGTGTTATTTTTATACCATTCATGGTTTATGGAGAAAGTATTTACATTTCATATGCTAGTTTTAATACGAATGTTTATGTTATGTTTAAACCTATTCATATGAGGAATGCATTGGACTTAATTTGTGATGGGTGGAGCCCGCTATAGCTCCTCGATGCATCGGTAGGTCTCATGAGACAAACTAGTGTCTTGGAAAAAGGCCTTGACAATATCATATTTGTAGTCTTGGCACAAGGCCTTGACTATGTGGTTATGATAGTCTGCCATTATGCATTCCATCATTATGATAGTGGTAATTGATATTGCATGTGATTATTCGACTAGTAGAATATCCATGTGAATAAGTAAATGGAATTATTTCATTTTATCTTTTCCATATTATTCTGAAGTTCATGTTTAAAAGGCTTCTGTTTTTGTTATACATTGACTTAAATGTTTATGTTTATTTATGAATGTTTTCTGCTATATTGTTATCGTTACTGAGCATCTGAGCTCACCCCTTTCAATGTTTTATTTTTCCCAGGATATGATGAAGTATTTTATGAATGACCTGCAGGGATAGTATGAGGGTATATGAAGAGAATATGATGTTGTAGTTTTTCACTTTATGATGTAATATAATCTTTATAAATGTATCTAGTGTTTCCAAGGCTACTAATCTAATTGGCCTTTTGATACTTGATCTTTTGTGATCATGCCAATGTTATGTAATAATGTACCGACTCTAGGTAATTGGGTTCAGGGAATTACTTGTGTTCCCAGTACATAGAGTGGTTTTTAATATATTTTTTTGGTTTTTACCTTAATATTCATTATTTATTTTATGTTATGTTAATATATTGTTTATTTATGTGTTGTTTTTTTCCTTATGATGATGTGTTTTAGGCTTTCAATCATATATAGATGGTAAAACATAATCCCTAATCAAGACATGTATACATTGACATGTTTGAAACAATTTAAGTGATTTAGTGTTTCCCAAAGTAAATAGTAAATTGATATGGGAGACATAATTATATGATTTGTGTGTTTTAGGATCTATTTTATTATTTTTATGAAAATAAATGTATAGTTTCATGCAGATTTCATGATAGTGGTGAATATAAATATGTGAAAAGGTTTTTTTTCTTGATGTGAATTGTGTGGTGTTGTGATGGTGTTGTAGGTGGTTGAGCAATGCATTGTGGAAATTTTTATTTGTTTGGTGGAAGTGTTTTTGTTATAATGAGATCCTAGAGAGGTATATCATGGTATAGTAGTTAGGAAATCCATTTCCTTTTTATTTTCTATTATGGGTTTTGTTCTCGATTGTGAGAATAGTTTGACAGGTATCTGATGTAATGACTTGAAACATGTGACCTATTAGTGTTTGGGAAATATATTGGTGGTGGTCTCTAGGGGATTATCTTGGTGTTTGGATGATAACAGGAGAGGTTGGATATGGAAAATATATCTGATGTTAGTTCAATGGTGTGGATCCGGGTACTGCACCATGGTGGTGGATGATGTGGCATAGAGAAGCTAGATACGGATGGGTTTTGTGTTTTACATTTTCTGAAGATGAGGTTTAAAGGTGGTGGTTTGGAGGTTAGGATTTTGGGATACAACAATTTTTTATGAAATTTTTGTCATAGAGAATTAGTTACGGTATAAATACTCCTTGGAAAATGAATGTTGGGATTGACGAATCAAGAAATGATTTGAGGCTTAGTTTTTGGTGGTTTTTCATATCTAAGCACCACTGTAATGTGGGAATTATTCTATGGTGTATCATTTTCATTGATTTAATGTTCTATAGTGTAGACAACCCTATGATCAACCTCATATATTCTAGGATATGTAGTGTGTAAATAGCTTTAAAACATAGTGGGAGACTTGACTGTCCATGTTGCGGTGTGATATTCATGGTCAAGTGGTGGTATCCCACATTTTTAGAAATTATTCAGCTTGGTACTTGGGGATACATCTTAGACTCATGTTTTACAGAACACCTATAAATGCTAAAAAAATTCAAACATGATACTTTTTCCTTTGTTTGACTCATTTTACAAGTGAACAATGTACACCCAAAATAGAATGTGTCCCACTTTTCCTTCCTCTATTTTCATCTATTTCTTAGTTTGTATGTGGTGTTTTCAAGGGGGTATATGCATTTTTGGAGGTGTTTTAGTTAGAAGGTGTTTTGGGGTGTTTTTTTTAGGTTGGCAATGGGGTTCTCATTTGTTTTGGACTTAGTGGCTATATTCCTTTAGTCCTAATATTGAACTTCCTATCCAAGAACTATATTTGAGGTAGGGTTTCCTTCATTTATCACATAGTGTATCATGTGGGATGGGTTTAATATAATTATATCATGGGAATATGGTAGAGTCTGATTAAATAAAAAAATATTAATAAATTTATTTAAATTTATGGGAAATGGGACCGAAATCCAATGTTTCAATGTTATTATATTTTGTTGATATTGTGAATTATATGAGAAATATTCCCAACTGAAATGTATTTTAATTTGGGGTATTTGATTTCCTTATAGTTTTGATTTTGGAATCAATTTTTCATGATTATTGTTTTTCATACACATTATTTTAAATGGATAATTTGTTTTTCCAAGATAATAAATTTTTTTCTCGTGGAAATATCATTGCTCTGTGAATGCCCTTGAATAATTTGGTATAAGTGATGAAAATCCCCCATTATAAATCTGAAAACTATTATGTAATATGTGTATAATGTGTTTTTGAATGTGGGTGTGTGGTGTGGTTTTGTTTTCACTACGTGATGCATGTGAATTATCTATGTTTTTGTGGGTGTGTGTTGAGATGTAGTGGATGTGACGGGGTGTTGTGATATGAAATTTGGTATGAGATGGAATGTGGTTGAGATTTTACTGACTTTAGGAGGTAGTTGTGGGTATTACTATCATGAAAAGGGACATGATGATGATTATGTTGTTGTTTATGTGAAATTGTGTTATGATTATTTAAGTGTGTTTTGTTTTGTGCTAGATTTGTGAGTAGTACTAGAATGAATTTTTTAATGATGAATTGAATTATTAAGGGTTAAATGGTTAATTAATGGTTGATTAATAATGGGCTCTTTAGAAACAAGGAGTTGATTTTAAATGTGAAAAAATGTACTACAAAATCATTGGACTAAATGTATGGAATTGGTTAGTAATAATAATACTAAAATAGGATTTAATTGGGAAAGAATATGAAATGTGGCTTCATTCTTATGGGGTGGTATTATGTATTTAAAAGTTGTAATGAATGTGGGGGAATACTGTGAATTGGATAGTTACTTATTTTTAACCCATGGGTTGGTCTTATATGGGGATATATATACATATATCATGTATATTACTTGTGATTTTCTATACGCCCCCACCCACATTGTGGGCCATGTTATGTCACCCATATAGTTACATGGGGTATTTTTTCCAACATCCTGATGTTGGGGATGTAGGGATGGATATACTATCATTCCTTATCTCTCATTTATTAGGATTTACATACATAAGTGGTGATTGAAATAATTCAATAGTACACTATCATGATGTGATGTAAATTTAAGAGATGGGCCCAGTGTCTTTGGATGAAATGTGATGAGATGGATTATGGTGTGAAGTTCATGGTAGGATGTCATGAGGTTGATGTATTTCATGTTCATGATACCCTACTCATATGGGTATGGTTAAGTTGTGATGTGATGTACCATGTGACATCGGGATAGTTGTGATATGATATTATACCGAAAGGATGAGAGCACTATGATGTATGATGTTGGAGTCTGAGTGAGGCTCCATAGTGGGAAAGTGGTGCTGGGTAACCATTATCAATATACTTTTTATTATGCTACTATTCTACGATGCATTATTTTGTGAGCATGACATGCTGAGGATTGGATTTTGTATTTAATTGAACACTATAGGTGATGTTGGTTCTACTATTTTATAATGGTTGTATTAATATGGTTCATTGAAATTTACAAAAGAGACTTTGGTTACCCTACTGAGTATACTTATATCCAAACCATATGTATGTAAACTTATTTTTAGGTTTTAGGAGGATCATGTAGACAATTTCGGACATTACTTACTCAGGAATTTGGATAGTTGTGGTGTTACTACATTATATTTTATTATGGGTATTTATATTTTTAGACTTTTAACATTATTTAATTAACTTAAACATAAATTTTATATATTTTTTTGGTTTCCTATTTATATTATTTCATAGAGATTCTGAAATTTTATTATTATGATCTCATGATCTTATTTTTAATATATAGGGAAATGCCTTCCATTTGTGAGATTTTTATTCCAATGGAGTTCGTCGCCAACCCTTGGCCTACTAGGGGTGTTAATTTAGGGGTAATTTTATCTATTTGTTTATTTCTGGCATAGGATGGGTACCTTTTCAGGGATGGGGTGTGATAATTGTACTTTCAGGACTTTTTTTATTTGAAAAAACAATGACTCGGGTCTCCCAAGTTTATCTGGACATAGATTTTTTGAAAAAAATCAATTTTAAATGTGGTACAATTCAATCAAACACTTGAATTAAATTTTATAATTGTTTTAAGTTTAAGTTCAATTTGCAACTTATGTTAAAATAGAAATAAATTTTATTCTATTAATCAATACAAAATTATTATCTAATTTCATTGTAATTCATTTCATATTCACCAATTTGACTAGTTGTGTAGCTAAAACCAATACAAGGATCAAAAGTTACTATCAATCGATATTGAAGTCTCATATTCAATTTTATCCATGAATTAATTTACGATTCAAGTGATTATAATAAAATATTAATAATTAAAAATTAAAACATTATAATTATTTTAAAATTTGACAACATATTTATTAACTGATTATAAATAATGGTTAATAATTATTAATAATAAATATTCATTAATAAATTATTATTTATTATTTTTATATTAATTTAGAATTAAATTTATAAAAACATCCTTTATTTAGTGGTAGTAAATAAAACCTCCACTAAAAATAAAAATGAAGAATATTTAAATAAAACATTGCGAGAAAGTTTTTGAAAAAAAAGCATACAAAAATGACATTAATTTTTTAGTGGAGATTTTGAGAATGGACACTATTAATCTATAATGATATAACTTTTTTCATTTATTTTAAAATCAAAGAAAGTATTTCTATAAAAAAACATGTCTTTTATAACTATTTCTGATAAATTTATTTTAATTTTAACACATCATATATTTCTTGTTTTGTGGACGTTATCATTCTCATGATCATCTTCTCTATCATTTTTTATTACTTTTTAGACATTCTCTTTATCCTCAATGTACATTTTTTAACTTACCATTATTTTTCTACTCATCTGGGAATCATATTATGTGTTATTTAACGTAACATGTTTGTTTCCCACTTTCACCTTCAACGGTTGTTTTGTTATTCCATATCGTAATGTGGATTTTCAATAAAGGTTTTTCTAAATATCAAACATGTAATCACCATGATAAAAATAATGGGTAAAAAATTCATTTAATGGGGGTTAAAATTACAATGAGATATCGTAGAATATATATTTTTATGCAAATAAATTATAAGGGTGTGATAGCTTTCCTTAGACACCATCCTAAATCTATATGAACTATAACTTCTCAGCCCAAATTACCACTAAAATGGTTGCCATACTGGTGGGTCACATGTCCACAATCATGTCTCCCTATACACCATAGGTTGAAAACTATCATCAAGGGTATTATGAGGTGATATTGGGGAGACTATAAACTCTTATTAGAGTATCACATAAGTACAATCATAATAAATAGTAGACAAAAAATGGAAGTAGTATAATAAATGATAGGTAGATAGACACTAAAGAATTATAATAATCAACTGAATATAAAATAAGGCCATCAAAAAGTTACTCCAATTCATGTATGATAGATGATTTTATAAGTGAATGAAATATGAATTACACTAGTAATAAAATTTAATAAGAGACAAAATACATAATGACAAGATCCATGAGCATCTTGAGCACCATCTTCATCCTATGCTCCTAACTCCTAGGTACAACAAGATAGCTCAACTAATATCCCATTGTATGTAAAACATAAGGTCTACTAGGGTAATCTAGTGCAATGGAGGATCATGCATGGTGTGAGATATAAATCTATGTAGGCCGGCACCCATGGTATTTTCCATCATATCAGTGAATATATTTATATATATATTAATAGTGTGAAATAAGATATATTACCAGTAAAGAAGTACTCAAAATTTTGACTTCCTTATAAGTACATGTACCCATTTATAACCATATAAATTTAATCTTATTGATTTAAGTAACATGTCTCTGATTTTACAATGAGGCATGTGTCATTATAACTACGTTAAAGTGATAAATCAACTCATAAAATTAATATGTCTCAAGAACTAGGGTGTAGCCCGGTGCCCCCCAAAAATATGTAATAAAAGATGCCTAAACTTTCTATCTATAAATCATCCATAAGAATAAATACAATTTTTTGATTTGGATTGACAAATGGGTCATAGGATTCATTTAATCCCTTATTAAATTTATAAAATGAGCCTATATAAGGAATTACTATGTTGGAATCTAGGTATCACTCCAGGTATAATATCAACTAAAAACCTATAATATTGTCCCTAGAAACCCTCTCAAGAACACAGGTATCGCTCTAGGTGTTGTATAACGACACTACCAATTGAGTTCATCCTTGGTAATATACTAAGGGAGCCAATGTATCACGCATTTCATAAATGATCGATGCCCGTTGAGAATATCATCATCATCCATTATTGGATCAAAGTATCACTCAACATATTATTCTCAATCCAGGGTGTATGTCCTTAGTAGTCCATATAGGAGTCAAAGTGCCACTCTAGCATAAACAAGGAAATAACAAAATGAGTCTATCCATGGAATTTGATTAAGAATCCACGTTTCACCCATGTTTTATAAGAAAAAAATAAATTCTGTATCATATAATCAATTTAATTTAATTAAGTCCATTTGAACATATGAATTTCCAAACCTTGAACATCTCATAAACATCTCTCCTCAGAAGGTATCTCAGCAAATTAGCCAACTCAGAAGGCTTGCCTTTAATTTAACTCATGTTTTAATTTCATTAAACATGAATATCAAGCTCAATAATTCAAAAGAAAAATCACTCAATCAATTTCATTGATTCAAAATAATTTAATTAGAATGATTTAATAAGTCAAGGTCAACATAAAGAACAATTCATTTACACCAAACCCAAAAACGTATTGAAAGACACGGTTAGATTAGAATGAAAATTATCTAATTCTACTGACATGGGAAAAATAATTCATTCAGTGATTAAATTATTCTAAGGTAAAGAAACATAGTTAAATTCATCTAGATTTTTCCTCAAAAGGTGGATAAAAGAATAGAAAATCTTGTAACTCTTATCCCATAATTATCTCACCTGGGAAATTCTTTTTAAAGAAGAATTTGTTCTAAAAATTATTCTACACTAATTAATAATCAAGGAAGGTAAGAAAACATACCAATTATTGTATTCTTAAATTTGAAGGGAAACAGAAAGGGAACCTATGTCAAGAGAATAATTCCAAGCCAATCACTTATGTACTTATCATTTTCAACAGTGACAACTTGAAGATATACTTTCCCACCTTCAAGAATATGAAACATTGTAGATACAAAATGAATCCTAGACCCTACATACATATTCTCATGGCCATTAAAATGTACAATGTTATCCATACATATATTCTTTTATATGAAGGAACTCATTTCAACTTACACCGGTATGCATTTTACATATATTTAGATAAGAAAACCTAACCCCGTATATGTATATTCACATCCATGGGTAAATATACATATATCTGGGGAACATACATATATATAATCCTACCAATTCATATGCAGTAATTCGAATTTGACTCTAGAGACATGAACCAGGCTCAAGGATGAAAAAAATACAATACAAAAAATACTAGGAACACTAAATTACCAAAGGACCCAAAAAATATTAAGTTCCAAATCAAATATCAGAAGAAAACCCAAAATTAAGAGGTTATGAAAAAACAAAAGGGACCTAATTTCATCGTCTTTAGCGGTCAACACCAAAATATACCCATTCGGACTCGAGAGGGTCTTTACACTACCTTCTTAATGAAGAAATAACAAAAAATATGAATAATCCTAACCCTATTGTTCACCAAAACTGAAATCTGGTGACGGAGAGATGAAAAAATTCCATTAAAGGGAATAAAGGGGATCCATTGGTCTTGGATTAATGGATTGAACAACAAACTAAAGAAATTAAAATTTAAATTGTTGGAAAAGAGAGAAGTTTTGGATGTGGTGTCGTGAGAGCCTGAAGATGAAGTGGGAGGGGGCTGCATCTCGCGTGAGTAAGGAGAGGGGATGGTAGATTTATGTTTTTATTTTTATTTCTATTAATTAATTTAATTTCTTAAAAAACATACCACACTGTTTGGATCACATAGTTAGCCAAACTATGTGCCAACTATGTAGCTCCACCTTCTTACGAATCCACCTCATACGGTTTTCCCTCGATGGTTAGTGAAACCGTGTGCAAATAGTGTGGAGAATATTGAGTATCTACTACCTATGTTTAACTAACCATATAGACTAGGTGCATGGTTATGGATAAACATTCACAACCCATGTTCTTCGCACCATCACCTGCCTGTAGGCAGCACTGTTAGCTATTTGGGGTGCATGGTTTCAGAAAACCGTACACCCTCTATAGACCCTCCAAATTTGTAATTTTCACACATATAACACCTGAATCTATATTAAACATTTGGGAAACCTATAAGGCCATTATACAAGATTAAAAAACTATTGAAGTGTTTCAACTCTTGGAATTACATTCTGAAGCTCTGTTTTCAAAAATTGGTCGTCCAATAAACACAAAAGTCCAAAAGCCCATTGAATTCCATCTGGTCCAAAAGCATGGGACTCTAAAAACTCCCCACCATAGAACTTCACATCCCTATGAAGACATGGGAATACTATGAAGGTATCCCTTGACTTACAAGGGTCATGAATTTTCATTTAAATGTTGTATCATGTTTCTATATTCTCAAAAACATCTCAATGTACCTCTTAAGAACATGGCACTTAAGTTCTCCAAACCCGATCCAATGCTCGATTTCTAACTGAAACATCAAAATGGAACTTACCTGATCCCTCAATATTGAGACACGATCTTGACATAGTCCCCTCAAATATTGGGATGATTTTTCTCCCCACCATTGTCTTTAACATTGTAAAGGATGAATTCCTAACCATGGTTTTCTCCACCATTGACATTTCTTCACAAAGCACACACCTAAGAAATATAACGACTCTCTAAGAATGTATTCTCTAACTAAGAAAACCCAATTAAATCAATGGCCATATCAGGGACCTACTTTTTAAGGGACAATTGAATCATGATCAAACAAATAGAAATTTGTTGAGAAATCATTCCAAAAACACACTTCCAACCCTAAAACCAAACTCACCTTAACCTAGTTACATGCATTAAAACAATTTCTGCCTGACCATGTATGTGTAAAAAGAAGAAAAAAGTCTTTCCACTCTATTCGACTATTCTAAAATTCTAGTCTTAGATGACTAAAATATTTCAAAAATACTACAATTCCTCCCCGTAAGGAATTCTATAATTACAATGAACAAAAGCACTGATGTTCATCCCTACCTTCCAGTGTCAATCAACTCTCAAACCATCTCATTTTAGTTTTATAATTTTTTCCTCATTACGAAAAATGGTTTAACCCAGATCCATCCCATTGGAATTTTTTACCCGTTAAACATCATATTCGAGCCTAAAAACAAGTACAGGATGACCTAATATTTATTGAGATGACGTTTAGGGAAATGAACTTTGTTATACCATACTCTATATTTACAAGTGATAAATTGGTACAATGCCAAAATTTCCACATCAAATCATTGATTGTTCCCAAAGAGACGTCCTCCTAGTGGCCATGTTAGAAGGAACTGACTCTTTTCCAAGAGCCTGTAAAAGTAATTCCCACATGAGAACCCAATTCTCACTCAAAACTAACGATGCATAGATAAAAACTACACGATAAACCCTAAAATCATATTAAAATCATAAAAATACTACTATATTTTAGAAAAACATTAGTGTGGTGAATGCCCAACCCTATGTTAGTGCATTAGGGACGTCATCAAGATAGGGGAAATGGTCATCTCTTTTACAAGTGTACATTAAGAGTAAACAAAATGAACCAAAATAAAATTAGTCGAACCAACACTGGTTGACCTTTTAAAAGAAGTTTGAGTTCACCCTATCGATGCATTTTCATTAACTGATCGCAATGCCTTTACCACCGAAGGTATCTCATGATCATTAATGCTTTACCAGTGAATATCATTGATGAAAAATATTTCTTGTTTGTGTTTTCATACAAACCTAACCACATAATGATCATGCTACTAAGAAATAACTAACATGATTCAATTCTTGCAAGCCACAAAGGCATTTGAAAAAAGAAGTTACAAAGTTAATGATATTATTTGACTATGTTAATTATACCAGGAAGGATATATTTATTAGAACATTGGTGATTTTCAAAACTATAGGAGTGTCTTAATCATCTATGAGAAAAAGATTCCAATCTCTCAAAGGTGTGTTAGTTCATGAAAACCTCAAAAGAATGTGTGTCCCACTTCCAAGTCATGATCACAACGTCAAGGATTTGGCATGAAAACCAACATCAATCTCATCTATATGTCAAAATACCCAAGTCTTTAGAAATACCCCCCTGATCATTTGGTTGAACTTGTTTACTTTCAATCTAATGCCACTCCACTCTAGAGATGACCTAAGAATGCCCACAACATTGCAAGCCACAATGATTTCACCAGACTCAACAGGTTCATTTCAGTATTTAGAGACTCGATGGGAACCATATATATCGATGTATACAACCACAACATTTAGAGGTATAGAAAAAAACTCTACAATATCTATAGTATTTACACCCTATTCATCTGAGTATTGGGTGGTTCACATAAAAACTAGCTCAATATGCATCATCATACGACTATAAAACCACTAACGACCTATTGAATTTCCCAAGGAATGAAATAGGGTCATGAGACCTGCTAAGCAGTTGAACAAGGCCAAGGAATGCCTAACACGCTAAAACTAATAATCACTCAATTCTCATGACCATAAAATGGGTCAAACAAACAATGACCACACATCCAAACAAGGGTGTCGTTTATGAGGTAAGCATCTTACAAGGACATAAAAACTTGAATGGAACAACACAGTAGAAAGATCACAACATTACCAATGCATTTAAGCTCTATGGTTGCTACCTACCATGGGATTTCCCTTTACGAAGAATAAACTTTGACCTATCACTAGGTTACACAAAAAAAATCTCTAGGCTCAAGAGGCTTCATTTAATCCATTACTAAAAAGAATAAACCAATAGATAAATGGTCACATTTCTCTTCCAATGAACACCACAAGAAACATTTAAACTACCCTTACATGAGGATTTAAACCATGGAAACAACTATATCTTCCACTTTAAAGGTCAGTACATTTATTTTCATTCAATATTAAATAATTTTAAGGCTTTTACCCTAACCATCAAAAACCAATTCATAAGGAATAAGCAGTATCTACTGTATTGAATTAATATCTCAAAGAAGAACTGCCAAGTCTTATCACAATTAATTTTTTATCATTTAAAATTTTTTCAAAATACCATCATAATGATGGAATTTATAAGATAAATTCCTTTTAAATGTTTTAAGATAAGGTAGTCAATGAGGGCTGCATTAAAATAACTTGTTTTATTCAAAACGAAACCCAATTGAAGCTATTACCTTTTAAAGTCTTTAAAACACCCCATTAGTGTTATCTCATAAAAAAAATGACCCAACAGACCTACTTGGGTGTATTTGTGCATTTAGAAAAGTAATCACAATCCATTATAAAGGAAACCATTAATTAAGATCAAATTTAAATAACTTTCTCACATTAGACACTTCAAACGTATACCACATCGAAAAATATATAATGGTTCATTTTTTAGGGAGGCTATATTCCAATCCAAAAAGCACCCATACACTATACAAGTTGGTATTTATTTATCATTTAAATAAAATAAATTCACATTAACCCATTATCTCAAGTATCCTTTTACATTTTAACAGGGCCTATAAACATTTATAAAGGTATAGAATAGTATTGAGTATATAGGATACCCTTTACTAATTATAAGTCACCCATAAACCATATAATTGATAACTAGATCTCATCTAAATCACAACCAATAGGTCCATCCTTTGTAATAACTAACATATATCAGAAGCACTACCATGTTATCCAAAGTAGTAACATATAAAAACATGATAAATTAATAGTAATTATAGTATATAACTTACTAAACATGAAACTGGTTTAACATGCTATATAAATAAACCAAGTATGTTACGTTTTAAGGAATGCTAAAGAAATCAGAAATATTGGCTTAATAATCTAGTAATAGAATAAAATCACCGAAAGACATACTAATATAACTACATAGAATGGAATATTCATGACATGTGAAGTCCTATGTTCCAATAATACGATGCATGAAATGATACTTCCTTTCTATACCAGGACAAGGGTAAAATTATATAATATAAATAAGTATCAAAATGTACACCGTTCAATATATGTGAAATCAAAATCAATTATAATGTCGAATTGAATGAACAAAAATCCCAGCCCTGGAAACATGGTTACTTTCTCATGGGTGGGGTGATCTGTCCTAGACATGACTATTTGCATAGTTCCAACACATTTATATTCTATTATCTACTAACCCAAAACAGTAAGACAAAGATAAAATAGGTTTTGATACCACTTTGTATCACCCATAAATTTCATACCAATAATATGGTAGATAGACCTATGGGTTACATAGACTCAAGCTTGTCTTCTTGTATGCTAGAGACTACATACTACTAGTGAGGGTCACAAGAGGTGATAGTGGGGAGACTATACCCTCTCTTCAGAGTAGCACAATAGTAAAATAAAAATAAATAGCAGACGGAAGTAAAATCAGTATAATAAACAATAGGTAGATAGAAGTAGAAGATTTATACTAATCAACTGAATATAAAAGAAGGTCAATGTCATTTTACTACAATTAATATATGACAAATGATGCTACAAGGTCAAGAAGTGTGAATTAAAATATAAATAAAATGTAATAAGAGAAAAACATCCCAATGACTAACTCCATGAGTATATTGATCTTTAGATCGGTTCTCCTCTCCTAACTCCCATTTTCAATAAAGATAGCTCAAAAAATATCCCATGGGACAACAAACAATAGGTCTACTTTGATACCCTAGTGCAATGGTGTTCGGAGCAAGGTTTGAGATATAAATCTTTGAGGTTCGACACCCATGGTCTATTCCATTTAGTCAGTGCTTATATATATATATCAATGATGTTAAATAATGTATATGAAACGTCGTAATGTACACAAAATTAAACAACTTTATAAGTATAGGTTCCCATTTATTACCAAATACATTTATAAATTTGAATTAATTAATAAGTCTATAATTTAACAGTTAGACCCATGCTATTATAACTAAGTTCAAATGATTATTCAATCATTAAATTAATAAGTATCAAGACCCCATGTGTAGCTTCGAGTCCCCTGTAAATATGTAATCAAGGATTTCTAAACATTCCATCTATAAAGCATAAACCAGACCAAATCCAAGATTGTAATTGGAAGATCAGTCATATGATTCATTTCATTCCTAATTCAATTTAGAACCTAAGACCTTCCAAGGAGTTACTATGTTTTAATCTAAGTATCACTTTGGGTATAATATCAACAAACACCTAAAAATACCATCTTGGATGAACCTTTCAAGAACTCGGGAATCTCTCTAGGTGTGGTATAATGTCAATGTCAGTCAAGTCTATCCTAGGCGGTCTTCTATGGGAGCCCATGTATCACCCATAGAATGAGTGATCAATTCCAATTTAGTCCTTCCTTGACATTAATTTATGGGATCTATATATAATTTGCAATATAATAGTCATTCCACATAGTCTATCATTGGTAGTCCATATTGGAGTTTATGTTTCACTAGGGAATAAACAAGGAAATAACCAAATGAGCCATTCCATGGAATTATTATTTGAATCCATTTTTTACAAAAGGAATATAACCAATTAATCAATTACATATCACATAATCAATTTCATTTAATAAAAACTATTTCATCATGTCAAAGTCCAATCCAAGAACATCTCAAAATCTTCTATCCTTAGAATGTAACTCAAGGATTTTGTCAACATAAAAGGATTTCCATTAATTTATATCACGTGGAAATTTCTCTAAATAATCATCTCATTCTTAAAAATTCCAAAAAAAAAACTCAATTAATATAATTTATTCAATATCATTTATTTTTAATGATTTAATAATTTTAGTTCAACACCAAGAACCATTCATTTACTCCTCACCCAAAATAGTGGCTAAAGGCACGACTAACTTAGAAATCATATCCACTAATCATACCCACATTAGAAAAAGAATCCATTCAATTATTTAATTATTCTATAGTCACATTCATAATCAAATACATCAATAATTAACCTTAAAAGATGGATAAAAGCATGTATAAATTACTAGGGTTGTCCCTTAATTATATCATAGGAAAAATTCATTATAATGAATAATTGGTTATAAAAATTATACAACTCTAATTAATAACCACAGAAGGTGAAAAAATATTGAAATTAATTCATTCTAAAATTTCAATGGAAATAGAAAGGGATCCTACCTCAATAGAAGAAGTCCAAGCTGAATGATTTGGCACTAAACATTTTCATCAGTGGCCACTTGAAATTTATCTTTCCCACCTATGAGAATATGCACCATCACATATACATAAGTACACCTGGAATCTATGAACATACAGTTAAGGCCATGAACATGTAAAATTATATCATTATATATATGATTATATATTTATATACTCGTTTCCACTTACACCTGTATGCATTATCCATATATATATTTAATCGCACATATCCCCAAATTTGTATATTCAATTATATTGGTGAATATATTTTTGATGGAGGAACTTACATATATATAAGAATTCTTATGCATGTGTGATATGTTTCCTCTGACTCTATTTAATTTAACCCACCTCAAACACACTACTAAAAAAGTACAAAGGACCATAAATCTCTGAAGGACCTTAAAAATCAGTGTTAAACAGAAAAATAAAAGAAAAACCTACCCCAAGAGGCAATAAAAACTAAAAAGGGACTATAGAACATCAACTTATTATATGAAAACTAAAACATATCCAATTCATCCCAAGAACCCCCTTTTCACACCCTAGAAAGGAAGAAATGAAAAAATCAGGTTAACCATAACCCTTGGGTTCAGCCAAACTGAATTCAGGTGATGGAAAAAACAAAAAATCACAAGAAAAATCAAGATGAGGGTGTGAGTGGTCTTAATATAAGGATCAGAAAAGAGACCATATAAAATTCTATTCAAATCATAGAATGGAGATGAAGCACATATGTGGCGTCACACGCACCTATAGAGGAAGGGTGAGGTGGTTGTGTCACGTGTGGATAAGGAGGGGGAGGGTATAATTTTGTTTTTATTTTTAGATTAATTTTAATTATCTAGTATAATTTAATAAAAAAACATACATCATGATTTGGGTTGCATGGTTAACTAGACCATACAGTAGTCGTGAGACACTTTTTGCTTAAGAATCTACCTCTCATGGTTTTCCCCACCTAGTTAGCAAAACCGTACACAAATTTATTGGTGAATAGTGCATAGGTACTGAATATTTGGAAAACAACATGGGGGATATACACATGGTTTGGAATAACCATGCACAACCCACATGATTCACACCTTCACATCTCCAGAGGCCACAATTCCAGATAATGGGGGACATACAGTTTCAGAAAAATCATGCGCCCTCTATAAAACCTCCAAACATGGAATTTCCACCCCAAGCACTCCCAAAACTCATTGAGACTTTAGAGACACCTCTCAAGACTTTACCTGAGTATAAATTAACACATTCAAGTGTTCTTAATCTTCAAATTATGTTTTGATGCTTGGTTTTAAAAATGGCCCATCCTGTAAATACAAAAATCTAAAATCCCTTGGAATTCAATCTAGTACAAAACCACAAGACTGTACAAGAACCATGATATAATAATATATTGTAAGATATTAGTTCACATTAAATGCATGAATATAAATAACCATATTATGGAAATTATATTTAATTTATTTAAATAATGAAAAAATATAGATTAATTGATAATAAATAACCTTATAATTTTCAATAAAGTCAACATATCCTTCAAAAATATGTTTTCTTCAATATTGGGTTTTATATCATTTTATCACATGAAAATTATAAAAAATATATAATTTATTCCTTATTTGGAAATTAATATAATTTTTGAAATCATCGAATCAATATTATCTGAGGGTGAGTTTTATTATTTTTTCAAAAAGAATTTTATTCAGTGAATAGTAAAAAGTATATTTTTTTTAAAACTATAATTTAATTTAATGTAAAAGTTAATTATAACTTGAATTTGATCTGAAAGTAACATTAAAAAATGTAAATAATAATATTTATAATTAATTACTTAGGAATTATCATTATACTCTATTATTGTATAAGAATATTTTTCTTATTAAAAAACATTTAATTAAAAGTAGTTTTTATGCATTGAATGTTTTTTATGTTAATGGATTAAAATAATATATATTTATTTCATGATTTAGTGAAATTTTTTATATATTAAATCATATATTATAACATTAATTTTTTGATTTTCATAAGGAAAGGAATGGAAGAAAAAAATGTTTTTTCTTAAAGATTTATTTTTCAAAAACATGTCTTCATTGTGGGTTGCAAAATTATATAAAATTTTATTATAACATATAGAAACAGATTCTAGTAAATGGATTCTAAATTTGGAGTCTTAATATATTTTATAATATAAGAGTTTCAACTAAATTCCAAGACATAGTGAATTGTTATAATAGAAATAAATGAAACAATACTTAAAATAAAAATAGGTTCACTAGGGGTTAGACCAAGGGAAAAGGGTCTTATTGACACCCACACTAGTATAATTTTTATTTTATGATGTTATTTCAACCATATAATATCCCAAAATAAAATTCATGTCCATTTAGATCCACACTCCATAGAAAGTGACCATATATAATTTAAATCTTTTAAGATATTTTACATGTGTACCTCCTCTATTAAATAATCGGGAACCACTACTCCCCTATTATTCAGACCATTTGAGACTTCAATATCATACAACCCCAACCCAAATACCTTCATATATTACTTCCCAAAATATTAGTTCCAAAATACATCTCTTAAGACCTATCCTTTAATAATAATAGTGTATGCCAAAGGAGGTCCCTCAAATAAGTGATATAAATCATAACACAGATGTTTTGATTTTATTTCATCTTATGTATACTCTTAATACATTGTTTCCATGAAAACATGATTTATATAGTACAAAAAATATAAATATATGTTATTATGATGCCTTAACCATTTACCATCTCTTCACTGTAAAATGTCAGACGTAAGTGTGGCTCATGTGTACATATGGACCACCACCATTTAGCAATATGATAAATTTTCTAAAAAAATCATTCATTGGTGGTAATAATTAGGCATTTAATATTTCTATATTATATTTATAAATTATTTTTTATTTTAATATGATAATATGTTATATACCTTCTTACCATCTGATCCATCGATAATTGATAACATTATAAGTGCGTACTTCTAGACTACTACCTCCATATAGTGATGTTATTTGTTTATCACATACAAATTACTTAGATTACAAAAGGATAAAATTAATATAAATATTTTATATCTATTTTATAATAATGAATCTTTAGTGGTGAATTATAATCTCCCTCTATTTCTTCACATCCATTTAAAAGTGGAAACATTTGTCCTGTGTTTGTATGGATTACTATCTATATAATGTTGTGTAATTTATTTTCCATCCACCTCATATGAATGATTAAAAATTTTAATATAATTAATATATAACGTATTTATATCATTTATAACAGTATAGTTATATAGGAACCTTGTTTACACTACACATACATTATCTATTGAAGTAAAACATATTGAAAAAACATAGTAGTTAACACCCAAAATAATTACTTTAATAGATAATTATTAATAAACATGTTTTTAAATGTTATAAATGGATCATATATGATATTATAAATATTATAATTATTATATAATATATTTATAGTAAATAATAATTTATTATTTAGGTTTATAGGGAGAATTGGAATCAATCACACAAAAGGTAAGGTTTGGTTTGTCTCATTTTTAAATTCATGTGACATGTATAATATTTTCCACCATCATTTCTTATATGTTGTGTGATTAAATCACAATGAATATTTTTTTAATATTCATTTAAAAAATATGATTTTATATATTCCTATCATGTTCTGTCTTTTCACGGGGTTCTTTTTAGAAGATTATAATGTTGTATATATTTCATATCCATTTTTCTTCATTGAGGCATGTATTAATATCATGAAAAATTTTATTAATTAAATGGTGAATATAAAACCCAGATTTTTTTTGGAATACTCCATAATTAAATTTAACTTATTTATGTAACCATATTTCCTTAAATCTTATAATGAAATTTAATTAAAAATCACTATAATCGTAAGTGGTTTTCATCTCAATTTTATTTCATTGGATGATGTTTTATCTTATGTTCCTATTTATGTTTATGAGGTGTATCTTGTTCCATTATTATACATTTTATCATGAATATAACTATGTTCATAGTGTGTATGAATTCGTATTATGTTATTTATTTCATTGGGGTCATGAGTCAAAATTTACCAAAATGGTAATGGTTTTTTTACAATGTCAATCATTCCAAGATTTGTTTTTCTTTAATTTTATGTTAGTGAAAGTATATTATTTATCATTCTCTATTATAATTAAAATTTATATCATATAATTATTTCATGAGATTAAATGTTTTTTGTTGCATCTTCCACTTTTTCTGTACTTAGGAGACTAAAATTATTTTTTGAACAAAAATGAACCTCAATTTCCACCTCAGTTGGAAATTAATTTCATTCTATATCCATGTCTTATAAAAATAAATAAATATAGTTTAAACTATTCTACAAATATTTTTTCATATAATTTTAAACCATTTGTGAATTTTTAAGAAATGTTTTAAAGGAATATTTTTTACATACACCACTAGAATTAATTTACCCACCATCATGAAAAACATTTTATTTGAAGATTCCATCATATTTTTCCTTATTTAAATTCAATGAACTTTTTTCCATATTATTTTTTATTTAATATTCTAAATAAGTGAAATCAAACATAAATGGGTATTTTCATTAATAAATATAATAGATTATTTTAAAGGTAATTTCCTCTACAACAAAGTCATTTAATATTTTTTATGTTTTTATGTATATATAATCCAATTTACCTATATTTATTATTTATTTGGATGATATTTTATTATGTTGTTGAACTATTTATGTAACCCATTTTACTTCCATGGGTTACACTATGATTAATGTATTAATGGTTACATGATATTGTGTCATACATTTGAATGGATTGGGATTATAGCAGGGGTGGTTATATTATTAACCAGGG